>CM033329.1:20737399-21408358 GCA_019359835.1 Pharus latifolius | reverse complement strand
AACTCCCGGAGCAATGGATGCACCGGGAGCCGGAGCCCCGCCTCGAGGAAGGCCTCAAAGGCCACAATTTCTTCGGGCCTGGGGCGGGGTGCTCCATCCTTCTTCATGGGGACCCGGACGTCCTCGTCCTCGACGACTCCCCGGTCGACCAGGGACTCTAAGTCCCCGGCCGTGAACTCGGAGGCCCAGAGGAAATCCAGAGTGACTTCCTCCGGGGGCACCTCCGTTGTCTTCGCACGGCCATTAGGCGCCATCGAGTTTTTTCCGGTGGCTAAAGCTTCGGGAGCGGGAGGGACCTAAAGGTTCCGGAGACTAGGCTACCGGGAGCTAGCTACCGGGAGGGAGCTACCTAGAGAGCTAAGGGCGCTGGAGTTTGAAGAATTTGGAATGAGCTCCCCGGGCCACCCAAGGCTCTATTTATAGATGTGAACCGTGGCCCAGATGGGCGCCACGTGGCAGGTCGCAGTACATCTAGGCCGTTGAAGTTCAAACCGCGCATGAAAAATGAAGGAACGGGCGCGCAAACTGAGGCACCGGTTCGAACCAGGAGTGCATTAATGGCCAAACGGTGCGGTCATAAACGCGTGGCACGAGAATCGAAGCGTCACGGCTCCGGTAGCTTGGCCCGGAGATTTTCCCGGTCACATATACCATACTCTCCGGGGACTCAAGCATCGTCTCTGGGGACTCATGGGGGGCTGCTGTTGGGGGAAATCTCCGCGAGACTAAGCCCAGGTAACTTGCGCCTTTCGTCCGGGGACGTGGCCTCCGGTGCCTGCCCCAGGCGCCGCTTTTCGCCCGGGGACGTCGCCTCCGGTGCCTGCCCCGGGCGCCGCCTTTGGCCCAGGGACCTGGCCTCTGGTGCCGGTGCCGGGCACCGCCTTTCGCCCGGGGACGTGGCCTCCGGTGCCTACCCTGGGCGCGGCCATTCGCCCGCGGACGGGGCCTCCGGTGCCTGCCCTGGGCGCCGCCTTTCGTCCAGGGACCTCGCCATTCGCCTGGGGACGTGGCCTCCGGTGCCTGCCCCGGGCGCCGCCTTTGGCCCGGGGACGTGGCCTCCGGTGCCTGCCCCGAGCGCCGCCTTTCGTCTGGGGACGTGGCCTCCGGTGCCTACTCCGGGCGCCGCCTTTCGCCCGTGGACGTGGCCTCCGGTGCCTACCTGTAACATCCTGAGTTTTGGGGTGAAAAGTTTCTTTCTTAAAAATCATGCATGCATATGTCTCTTCTAGATCAACCAAAACAGCCTCAGCTTTATTCTGTTCTAGCCCTAAAATCTCCAAAATCTATCCTGTGATCCCAAGTCAAAATGTGACTTTCCAGATTTGATCTATCAGTTGTTCTAAATCTCTAACTTCAGAACCCAGATTCAATTCCATCTCTAACTTCCAGATTTTTCAACCCCTTTCTGTTTTCGAAAACAGAATATCTTTTACCCTAAGTTTCAGAAATCCAGATTTAATCAAAATCTTAGCCAAGTTCAGACCAGATTATTCTTGGATTATGATCAAGGGTATGCCATGTTGGGGGAAATCTCCAAGCGGTCAAGTCCAGGTAAGTTCATGATTGCCCGGGGACAGTGGCCTCCGGTGCCTGCCCCGGGCGCCGCCTTTTAGGCTCCCGGGACCGTGCCTCCGGGGCATGTTCCGGGCGCCGCCTTTAGGCTCCCGGGACCGTGCCTCCGGGGCATGTCCCGGGCGCCGCCATTTCCCCGGGGACAGTGGCCTCCGATGCCTGCCCCGGACGCCGCCTTTTAGGCTCCCGGGACTGTGCCTCCGGGGCATGTCCCGGGCACCGCCTTTTAGTCTCCCGGGACCGTGCCTCCGGGGCATGTCCCGGGCGCCGCCATTTGCCCGGGGACAGTGGCCTCCGGTGCCTGCCCCGGGCGCCGCCTTTTAGGCTCCCGGGACCGTGCCTCCGGGGCATGTCCCGGGCGCCGCCATTTGCCCCGGGACAGTGGCCTCCGGCGCATGTCCCGGGCGCCGCCATTTGCCCCGGGACAGTGGCCTCCGGTGTCTGCCCCGGGCGCCGCCATTCGCCCGGGGACCGTGCCTCCGGGGCATGTCCCGGGCGCCGCCTTTTGGCTCCCGGGACCGTGCCCCCCGGGCGAGTCCCGGGCGCCGCCATTCGCCCCGGGACTGTGGCCTCCGGTGCCTGCCACGGGCGCCGCCTTTTAGGTTCCCGGGACCCCGCTCTCCGGAAGGGGCCCCAGACGTCATCGCCCTTCTAAAAAGGTAAAATCCCTGTTTGTTTATCACGTGCAGGTCACGCGAGGGACGCCTCGGGAATCAGCGACCACCTGTCAAGCATCCAAGACGTTTGACCGGAGGAAGGACGGTCCTACCCTTCAATCCGACGGTGGCTTCCGGGGTAGTTTAGGCTTTTTGCTTCTTTTTGAGGCTATAAATAGCCCTTGTACCCCTCTGTTGTAAAGGATCAGCTCATTATTTCGAATAGCTAAACTCATAGACGTGCTCCGGAAGCCTCTCCCCCGGAGAGAGCCTCCCCAGCCGGCTCCGGTCGGGAGCGCGTCAACAGGACTAGGGCCCCCACCGGGACCCGAACCTGTATAAATCCACGTGTCAATTCTTGTGTTTGTCCGGCGGGGGAGGACCGGTCACCCAGTCAACCCGCGCTGCGTAATCTCCGCTAGGATCGTCTTCAAAACCTGCCGGGGTATTCTTAATACCACGACAGTTGGCGCCGTCTGTGGGGATCCGTGACAAATCGCCATGGCTCCTCCAAGAACAAGGGCCCGCGCCCTTCCTGGTGACGCCGGTCCCGGTGACCTGGCGCCGCCCGTCCGGGACACTGCTGTTCCGGCGCTTCCGTCCGGAGGCGACCATTCCCAGGTACCGCCTCCCACCTTTCCTCTCAATCTAGGTGCCTCCACCTCCGGGTCGCTCCCGGTGGCCGCGGGGACCTCGGCCGGGACAAGTTTCCCCCCGACGGCTCCTCCGGCTCCCCGGGACGCCCGGCTCGAAGCTCTCGTGGAAGGCCAGCTCCGCGCCCAGCGCTCCATGGACGAGCTCCTTAGCGTGTTGGCGCGGCCTCCGGCCCCCACATTTTCGTCGCACACATATCCGGGGATCATGCCCCCGTTTATGGGATACCCGGCGGCCCCTCCGGTCTCCGGGGGGCTGTCTACCCCGTATGATCCCGCCAGGGGGTTCCCTCCCCCCGCGGGATATACTTCCGGACACTTCTCGGCACCTGGGCCTGTCCCGGTGCCGGGAGGCTATTTCATGCCCGGGCCCTTCGTGGCACCAGGGGGGTACCCCGTCCCCGGCCCGCTTCCGGGGCTGGGGGGTCATTTCATGCCGGGGGTTATTCCTACGCCGGGAGCCAGTCCCGCCCCTCGCGTTGCGTTTACCGCACCGGGGCCGGTTTACAGAGCAGCTCCCGTGCCTCAGCGAATTTCCCCCCGCATTGGCTCCCCAACCCCGGACGTCGCCGAGGGGGCTCACCCCCCACTGGTTCCGGATGTCGCAGGGGCTTCCCCCTTTCCGGTCCCGGTCGTTGCCGCAGGGGCCCCCTCTTCGGATCCAAACGCCGCCCCGGGTGCCCCCTCCCCGGTTGCGGATGGTGTAGGGGCTCCCCCCTTTCCGGTCCCGGGGGCCGTCGCAGGGGGCTCCCCCCAGCAGGCCCCGATAGCTTCCGGGCCGGCTGCTGCAGTGCAGGAGCTCCCTCCCCCGGCGAAGCAGGTCCGTTTCTCCCGGGGGGAGGTCGAGCGAATGCATTCTCCCAGCCGCTGGGAAGAGCTTCCCCCCGGTCGTTGTCGCAGGGAGCCTCGCTCTCGCACCGGTCGGGGGAAGAGACCAGCCAAAGAACCATTCTCCCCGGAGGGAAGGCCGGACGTCCGGGAAATCAGTCCCGGCCCGGAAGAGAAGCGTCGTCACCACCACTCTGGCGGCCCTCTTGGGCCGCTACCTGACTCGGATAACGAGGGGGCGTCCCCCGTTAAAGAAGACAGTGACTGGGGATCCCACCGGGAAGTGCAGGGGGCGAACCAGCCTCTGTGTCGAAGACTCCGCAGCATCCGGTGGCCGCGCCCCTACCGTCCCCCGCACATCGAGCACTATAATGGCGAAGCGGACCCTTACGAGTTCGTGCAGATCTACTCCACAGCCATCTCTGCGGCGGGGGGGGGGACGAGAGCGTCCAATGCAACGTCTTCCCCCTCTACCTCACCGGCATTGCCCGCTCCTGGTTTTACAATCTGAAGGCGGGCTCCATCAAGTCTTTCTCGCAGCTGAAGCGGGAATTCTGCGCCAACTTCCAGGGGAACTACGTGCGTCCCCTGGATTCTTCACAGCTATACACAGTGCGCCAGAGGACCGGGGAGACCATCAGAAGCTTCTTCAAGCGCTTTGCCCAAGTAAAAAGCAAAGTGGCCCACATCCCGGACTCCACAGTGATCGAAGCCTGCAAAAGCGGGATCCTCCCGGGGGAACTCCACCGAAGGGTCTCTCGAAGCTGCCCCTCTTCCGTCGACGAGCTCTTCAACGTACTCGAAAAGTACGCTCACGCGGAGGAAGACGACATCTGGAAGAAGACCCAGGGGGCTCCTGCCCCCGCCGAGCGGGGGGCCCGGGATCCCCCCAGGCGCCCCAGGCAGGGGGGCCGTAGCAAACCACGGCCTTGGGACACTTTTGTCCTCGAGGGCGGAGGCGGCTCGCGCGACCCCCCGAAGGGCAACCGCCCCTTTCCCAAGCCGAGAGGCCATGGGGGAGGACAGTCTTCGCGCGGCCGCGAAGGCCCCGCGGGGAGAAGCCGGGAAGGACCGTGGTGCAGCTTCCACGGGTCCAGTACCCACGCCACCCGAGATTGCCACCAGCTGCTGCAGCACTTCGCGGCGTTCCTCGACCAGCGCGGGCAGGGGGGGGGACTCCGGCCTCCTTGCCCCCTCGGCCAGCTGTTCCGGCCCTTCCCGCTCCCGCGGGGGGGCAGCAGGTGCAGGAGGGGGAGACTTCAGACGCTCTCCCCTTTCAAACTTCTCAGCGCCGCATCAACGTCATCGTGGGGCGGTCCGCCTCCGGGCGGGACTCCAAGCGCCAGCGCAAGGAGTACGCGCGAGAAGTTAAGGTAGTGAGGGTGCTACACGCGTCCGTGCCGCCCAAGTGGTCGGACGTCCCCCTCACCTTTAGGGCGGAAGACGCGCGAGGGGTTCGCTTCCCCCCCGACGACGCGCTCATTGTCTCCGCGACAATCTACAACTGCCACTTGGCCCGCATCCTCGTGGACGGCGGAAGCTCCGCCGACGTCCTGTTCCTCAAAACCTTCAAGGAAATGCAGGTGGATGAGAAGCTCCTGCAACCAGCGGCAGGGCCTCTGCAAGGGTTTGTCCCGGGGAAGGCGATCCACCCCGTGGGCAAGGTAGATCTCCCGATCACCTTCGGCACCCCGGAGAACTACCGGACCGAGCTAGTCCGCTTCGACGTAGTGGACCTCCCCTCCTCCTACAATGTGATCATGGGGAGGACTACGATCAACCGGCTGGAGGCTGCCACCCATCAAAACTACTTGTGCATGAAGATCCCCGGGCCGCATGCCGTGATCAACGTCCGGGGGGACCAAGACATGGCCCGTGCTCTATACGAGCGCGCTGCTGCCACGATAGGAAGCGTCAACTTGATCAAGGCGCCCGGGGGGGAGGCGACCCCCCCGGATCCAGACGTCGCCGCGCTGCTTCCCGGGAGGCCCCTCCTCAAGCCGCGTCCGGAAGGGGGCCTCCGGAAGGTCCCGCTGTTCCCGGACAGCGAGGACAAAGTCGTCCAAATCGGGGCAGAGCTCCCCCAAGACCATGCAGCGCAACTTGCAGCCTTTCTGCGCGAGAACTCCGATGTTTTTGAGTGGAAGCCTTCGGACATGCGGGGCGTCGCCCGGGAGGTCATTGAGCACAAGCTCGCGGTAACCCCCGGTCACCCCCCTATCAAGCAGAAGTTGAGGAAGCTCTCCCTCGAACGTCAAGAAGCCATCAAGACGGAGATAGCCCGGCTCCGAGAGGTGGGGTTCATCCGGGAAGTGTTGCACCCCGAGTGGCTCGCAAACCCCGTCCTCGTCAAGAAATCAAGTGGCAAGTGGCGCATGTGCGTGGACTTCACCGACCTTAACCGCGCTTGCCCCAAAGACAACTTCCCGCTCCCGCGGATCGACCAGCTCGTTGACTCCACCGCGGGGTGCGAGCTGATGAGCTTCCTAGACGCCTACTCGGGATACCATCAAGTCCGGATGGCGGAAGGGGACGAGGAAAAGACGAGTTTTATAACTCCCCTCGGAACCTTCTGCTACCGCCATATGCCCTTCGGGCTCAAGAATGCGGGAGCCACCTTCCAGCGCCTGATGACGCTGGTCTTCAAAGATCAAGTCGGCCGCAACGTCGAAGTCTACGTAGACGACGCGGTCGTCAAGAGCCCCCGTGCAGCCTCCTACATCGACGACCTCGCAGAGACCTTCCGCAACCTCCGCGCGTTCGGGCTTAAGCTCAACCCGGAGAAGTGCGCCTTCGGGGTGCACGGGGGGAAGCTCCTGGGTTTCCTCGTGTCCCAGCGGGGCATTGAGGCAAACCCCGAGAAGATCCGGGCCTTCCTAGACATGCCCCCGCCGCGCTCCGTCAAAGATGTCCAGTTGCTCTCCGGCCGCCTGGCCGCGCTCAGCCGCTTCGTCTCCCGTTCGGGGGAGCGGGGCCTCCAGTTCTTCAAGATCTTCCGAGGGCTCGAGGGGTTCCGCTGGACCCCCGAGGCCCAGGAAGCCTTCAATGACCTCAAGAAGTACCTCTCGAGCCCTCCAATGCTCGTGAGTCCGTCTCCGGAAGAGCCCTTGCTCCTCTACCTCGCCGCGACCCCCGTCGCCGTCAGCGCGGTTTTGGTGAAGGAGCAAGGGGGGCAGCAACGTCCCGTGTACTACGTGAGTGAAGCCCTCCAAGGGGCCAAGACTCGGTACACAGAGCTGGTGAAGATTTGCTACGCTCTCCTCATGGCGTCCCGGAAGCTCCGGCACTACTTCCTGGGGCACCCCATCACCGTCCCGTCGTCCCTCCCCCTGGGGGAGGTACTGCGGAATAAAGAAGCCACCGGCCGGATTGGGAAGTGGGGGGCCGAGCTTGCCCCCTTCTCCCTGTCCCTTACCGGCCACTCCGCAATCAAGTCGCAGGTCCTCGCCGACTTCGTCGCAGAATGGACTCCCGCCTCTGGGTCCGGGGACGAAGATCTCCCTGTGCCGCCCCGACGTAGTGACCATTGGACCCTGCTATTTGATGGGCCGCTGTGTCTCGCTGGGGCTGGCGCGGGGGTAGTCCTCCGGAGCCCCGAGGGGAAGGAGCTCGAGTACGCCGCGCGGCTCGAGTTCCCCGCAACCAACAACGTCGCCGAATACGAGGCTCTGCTCCTCGGGATGCGCCTCGCGCGCTCCATGGGGATCCGGGGCCTACTAGTGAAGGGAGACTCTCAGCTCGTTGTCTGCCAAATGGACAAGTCTTACCTGTGCCATGACGCAAATTTAAAGCTTTACTTGCAGGAAGTACGGAAGATGGAGAAACACTTCGACGGCCTTGAGGCCCGGCATATCCCGCAAAGGGAGAATGACCGGGCTGATGCCTTGGCCCGGGCGGCAAGCGCCCGGGAAACGCTCCCCAAGGGGGCCTTCTTGGAAACAATCATGAAGCCCTCGGTGGCCTCCCCGGACGCAGGCCCCGAGCCTCCGGTCCCGGAGGTCGCCGAGATCGTCCGGCCGTTATCATGGGTGGATCCCCTCATCTCCTTCATCAAGGGGGAGGGGGACCCTCCCAACGAGACCGAGGCTAAGTGCCTCCGGGCCAAAGCTCGGGCATATCTCCTGCTGGAGGGAAGGCTCTACAAGCGGGGGGCTTCAGCCCTCCTGCGCTGCCTCCCCCGGTCGGAGGGACTTCAACTCCTGCAAGACATTCATGCGGGGAGCTGTGGTTCTCACCTAGCCCCGCGTGCCATCGCCGACAAGGCCCTTCGACAGGGCTTCTACTGGCCTACAGTCATGCACGACGCGCGAGACCTTGTCTCCGCGTGCGAAGCATGCCAGAAGATGGCCAAGGGCTCGAATCTCCCCCCTGTAGCGCTGCGGACTATCCCCATCACTTGGCCCTTCGTGCGCTGGGGGATGGACCTCTTAGGGCCCTTCCCCCCAGCGCCCGGAGGATACAAGTATGCGGTAGTCGCGGTCGACTACTTTACAAAGTGGGTTGAGGCGGAGTCCTTGGCTAGCATCACCTCCCGGGCCGTTCAGCGGTTTTTCTGGAAAAACGTCGTTTGCCGTTTTGGTGTCCCCCGGGAAATCACCGTGGACAACGGGACCCAATTCGACTCGGCTTATTTCCGGGAATTCTGCGAAGGCCTGGGGATCTTCATCCACTTCGCCTCAGTGGCCCATCCTCAAAGCAACGGGCCCGTCGAGAGGGTCAATGGCGTAATCCTACAGGGGTTACGCCGGAGACTCGAGCAAACCGCTTCCAAGCGGGGCGCGTGGGCAGAGGAGCTCCCTAGCATCCTCTGCTCGATCTGCACGACCCCGTCCCGGGCCATAGGGCGTGCTCCCTTCTCCCTGGTCTACGGGGCGGAGGCAGTCCTCCCCCCGGAGATCGGCTTCCGGTCACTGCGGGTCGAGCTCCTGAACGGAGCCACGACCGCAGCCTACCGGGCCAACGAAGACAACCGGCGCTCGGAAATCGACCTCGTAGAGGAGGAACGCGACCGAGCGCTCCTCCACCACGCCATCTACGAGCGCGAAATGTCGCGCACATACAGCCAGCGCGTGCGCGAAAGAGCTTTTCGCCTTGGGGACCTTGTCCTCAAGCGCGTCACGGACCCCCAAGCCCAGGGAAAACTCTCCCCCAAGTAGGAGGGCCCCTACAGGATCTCCGCTGTCCTAGGCTCGGGGGCCTACAAGCTCTCCAACCTTCAAGAGCAGGAGCGAAGGCCTCCGGGAAGCTCCGGGGGATGCGGCCCCCGATCGCCCGGGCGCCGACCCCCCGGTAGTCAACGAGCCCCGCGGCGGCCGCGATGACGGGGATAGCCCGGCCCCGTGCCCGGACGTCCGCAGCCTCCGGGATGGCGGAGACTTGTGCGTTAAGAAAACGCACAGCCTCCGCGAGGGTCGCCGGGGGCACATCCGGGCCGCTCCCGGAGCCCAGGCTAACGCCAAGGCTTTCCAAGGCCGAGCGGACGGAGCGGCCCGCGTCCGACAGCGCCCGGACGCTGGAGCTCTCGAGCTCCCGGAGCGCCTTCTCCCTCACCTTGGCCTCCTCTCGGAGGCGGATGTAGGCGCCCTCCGAAAGGTGCACCTGGGCCCGGGCCCGGGACAGCTCATCAAGAGCTTTGTCCCGCTCCCGGAGGGCCGCCTCCCGCTGCTCCACGCAAGCCGCGGCCCGGCTCTCCGCCTCCTTGAGCAGTCGGGTGACCCGCTGCTCAAGGCCCCAGGTAACAGTCGCTACCTACAAAATACATAAAGAGTTAGAAAAATCTTAAGTGTAGGAAAAAAGCCGAAGTATTAAGAGCTCGGGTTACCTGGGCTCCGAGGGACCCGAGACCCTCAAAACGCTCGTGGAGCGTTCCTCCTGCTACGAAGGCCTGCACCTTCCGGTTGTGCAGGCCCTCCGCGTAGCGGGCCACCTCCCCCGCGGGAAGTAGAGAGGTATCTTGCCCGGCCCTCCCGTCGCGGCCGGGAGAGGGCCCCCGGACCTCAGAATCCGGGAGCACGGCCGGCGTCGCCGGCGTCTTCGTCGACGAAGTTTCCTCCGAAGACGAAGACGAAGATTGGGCGGGGTTCTCCGCCTGGGGGGGGGGATCATCGGGCCTTTCCCCGCCCCAGGCCGAAGGGCCCTCGGGGCCTCCTGCTCGGGAGGGACCACGTAGACCGAGGGGCTCCCCCCTCATCGTCCACCGGCCAGAGGCACGGAGGCTCCGCCTCCGAGAACCTCACCTCCAGCCTCTCCAGCGCCAACGCCGCCGGGAGAGGCGAGAGGAGCGCCACTCGAACTGGCGACGGGGCGTAGTCCGCGGAATCGGACCCCGCCCCGCCGGTAACAACCTCCTTCCCCCGGGCCTCGACGGGGGCCTCCGGGGGCGGAGGCGTCGCCTCTGCCCGGGGCGCCGCCCGGGCATGTTCGGCTCCGGGAGCCGCGTCCCGGGCCCTCACCGGCGTCGTCGGGACGGGGGTCTTTTGGACCCGTGGCCTTTTGGGCTCCGAGCCCCCGGCCGCATCCTTCCCCCGCTTATGAGACCCGGGGGTGGGAAGGGGCTTCCTCCCCGGAAGCTTGAGCCCGTAGGCCTCGGCCACCAGGTTCCGGGGAGGCCCCTCCCCCACGAGGCGCACGATGCACTCGTGTTCGCCGGCGAAGTACCTCCCCAGGAGGTGCTCCGCCTTGTCCCTCGCCACTGGGTACGGGCGCACTGCAAGAGGTAAAAAGTTAGTCAATTTCTCATAAAAAACTGCAAGTACAAAAATGCAGGGGACTTACGCTGCGTCACCGGCTTCACCGGAGGCCGTTGCTCCGGGCCCATGCCGATCCCCCTTTCCCCGCGTGAGAAGGGGGAAAGCCGCAGGAGCGCCAGCTCCTCCGCGGCGTCCCGCATCGAGCGGGCCTTCTTCGTCAGCACCACCTTCCCGAGGAGCTCGAACTCCTCGTCCGTCCACACCGGCAGCTTCGGTGCGGATGACCGGCTGTAGGTGGGAGGCTCTGGGGCGTAGAACCACCTCCGGAGCCAGTCCCCCCAGTGGTCTCGGGAGGCCTCCGCCGGGTAGTCCGCCACCCAGGAGGGCAGCATTTGGACCATCACCGAGCCGAAGGGGGATTTCGGTCCTCCCTTCACCAGGTGGGAGCTCCGCGCTGCCGGCTCGTAAAAGTACCGGAAGGCGCGGAGGGTGGGCTCCCGCCCGGTCGCCGTCTCGTACAGCCAGATGAAGAGACCCATCCGGACGAGGGCGTTGGGGGTGAGGTGGTTGAGCGCCACCCCGTACTCCTTCAGGAACTCCCGGAGCATCGGGTGCACCGGGAGCCGGAGCCCTGCCTCGAGGAAGGCCTCAAAGGCCACAACCTCTCCGGGCCTAGGGCGAGGGGCTCCGTCCCTCTTTAAGGGGACCCGGATGTCCCCTTCCGCGACGATGCGCTTCTTGACCAGGGACTCCGCGTCCGAGACTGAGAACTCAGAGGCTCAGAGGAAATCCACGGGGATTTCCTCCGGGGGCACCTCCATGGTCTTCGCTCGACCTTTGGGCGTCATTAGGTCAGTTCTTTCTTTTTTTGGTGGCTAACTTTTCAGGAGGTTGACTAAAGCTCCCGGACACATGCTACCGGAGGAAGCTACCGGAGGAAGCTACCGGGAGAGCTGAAGCTGGAGTTGGAAAATTTGGAATGAGCTACCGAGGCCCCCTAAGGCCCTATTTATAGAGGCTGGCCGTGACCTAGATGCGCACCACGTGGCCCCCTCGGAGCAATATGGACCACTGAAATTCAAACCGTGCGCGGAAAACGAAGGGATAGGCGCGTAAATCGAGACACCGGTTCGAACCGCGCGTGCATTTATTGCGAAAACGGCGCGGCCATAAAGCGCCCGGCACAGAAACTGAAGCGTCGCCGGGGGTCCGGTGATTTTCGTCCGGAGGTTTCGCCCGGAGATTTTCCCGGTACCGTAACCATTCCCTCCGAGGGCTCAAGCTTCGTCCCCGGAGGGCATGGGGGGCTGCTGTTGGGGGAAATCTCCACGCGGACAAGTCCAGGTAAGTACATGATTGCCCGGGGACAGTGGCCTCCGGTGCCTGCCCCGGGCGCCGCCTTTTAGGCTCCCGGGACCATGCCTCCGGGGCATGTCCCGGGCGCCGCCATTTGCTCGGGGACAGTGGCCTCCGGTGCCTGCCCCGGGCGCCGCCTTTTAGCCTCCCGGGACCATGCCTCCGGGGCATGTCCCGGGCGCCGCCATTTGCCCGAGGACAGTGGCCTCCGGTGGCTGCCCCGGGCGCCGCCTTTTAGGCTCCCGGGACCGTGCCTCCGGGGAATGTCCCGGGCGCCGCCATTTGCCCCGGGACAGTGGCCTCCGGCGCATGTCCCGGGCGCCGCCATTTGCCCCGGGACAGTGGCCTCCGCTGTCTGCCCCGGGCGCCGCCATTCGATCAGGGACCGTGCCTCCGGGGCATGTCCCGGGCGCCGCCTTTTGGCTCCCGGGACCGTGCCCCCCGGGCGAGTCCCGGGTGCCGCCATTCGCCCGGGGACAGTGGCCTCCGGTGCCTGCCCCGGGCGCCGCCTTTTAGGTTCCCGGGACCCTGCTCTCTGGAAGGGGCCCCGGACGTCATCGCCCTTCTAAAAAGGTAAAATCCCTGTTTATTTATCACATGCAGGTCACGCGAGGGACGCCTCGGGAATCAGCGACCACCTGTCAAGCATCCAAGACGTTTGACCGGAGGAAGGACGGTCCTACCATTCAATCCGACGGTGGCTTCCGGGGTAGTTTAGGCTTTTTGCTTCTTTTTGAGGCTATAAAAAGCCCTTGTACCCCTCTGTTGTAAAGGATCAGCTCATTATTTGGAATAGCTAAACTCATAGACGTGCTCCGGAAGCCTCTCCCCCGGAGAGAGCCTCCCCAGCCGGCTCCGGTCGGGAGCGCGTCAACAGGACTAGGGCCCCCACCGGGACCCGAACCTGTATAAATCCACGTGTCAATTCTTGTGTTTGTCCGGCGGGGGAGGACCGGTCACCCGGTCAACCCGCGCTGCGTAATCTCCGGTAGGATCGTCTTCAAAACCTGCCGGGGTATTCTTAATACCACGACATGCCAATACCTTAATCCAAAAAGTTGGCAGTCAGATTTTACCATCTAAACCTTTTTCACAAATCAGTCCAAGAGTTATTACAAATTAGTCCTTTATCTGATACCTGGAAATCCAAAAAGGCTAAAATCTCCAGATTAACTCCAAATTCAGAATTTCTTCGGCAAATCTTTTCTAGATGCTATTTGAAACAAGTTCTTCTTCTGTGCAGATTCCAAGATCTCATCCTAATTACCATAATTCGAAATCAATTGAAACTGAGATTCAATTACCCTAAAAATACCCTATTTTCAGTCTGTATCAAAGACTATTCAAATGTGCCAAATTTTATCAACTGTTCTTGCCAAATATTCTGTTGAATATAATCTGCCAGATCAGTGCAATCAAATTCAGTTTAAACCTTCCAAAACTACAGATTCGCAGATCAGTCCTTTTTCCAGATTTTCTAAAAGCCAGAAAAGGCAAAATGTTGCAAGTCATCTTCAAATTCAAATCTGATTCAGGGAACACCTCCCAAATGCTTTTCAACACAAATTCTTCTTATATGAGTATCTCAAAATCAAACCCTAAATCCCAGAATTCGAGATCAATAAGATTCAGACTTATTTTACCCTAATCTACTCTGTTTTCAGTTCATATCAAAAGTCATCCAAATGTCTCAAACTTTATCTCCTAGCTGTGCCAAATCATCTATTGAATTAAGTATACCAAAACAGCAGAATCAATTTCAGATCAAATCATCCAAATCTTCAGATTTACAATTCAGCCCAAATCAAGAATCTAAAACTGCAAATCAGCCCTATTTCGACCAGAGCAGCAGCAACTATACACACGACCAGTACTCGCCGTGTTTTGCTTCCTTGCGCCGTGCACGTTCGCCGCCGGCCAAGCTTCGCCTGCAACTTGATCGTGCATGCTGTTGCACACGTGTCGTATCATCTCCTCTTCACCAGAACTTAACCAAAATTCTGATTCACCACCGCTGCAGTCGTCTTCTCCGGCGAGCTGTCCAGGAAGCTCACGGTGCCAGCACTCTACACATAATCTCCTGCCAAATTAACAACATCAGTGAGTTCCCCTACTCATCCTCTCTGTGTGATATCATTTAATTACATCCCGGTGACCTCTAACGCCGGCGATCACCGGAAATTGCCGTTTGCCCTGTTTCTGTAATGTGGCTCAATCCAGTACAAATTAGCTTTTGATTTTGTAAACAAAATTGATCAGTAAGCTAATTCAAGCAAGCCTGTGTATTTAAATTTCCAGATTGAGTTTGAATTGAAGGTTTCCCCAAATCCAGATTTCACCAGTCGCCGGCGATCGTCGCCAGGCTTCTCCGGTGATTCTCTAACCAAACTAACCATTCCAGTAACTTCCTCATACCCTTCTATCACTCCTAGAGCAAGTAATTAAGTTCATTCGGCCTGTATTGAAAATGCCCAAATCCAGAGCTTCCTCTCCGGCGCCGATCACCGGAAAGCTTGTTCCAGCCATTTCAGCCCTCGAAACCTTGTCCAGTGTGTGTGCTTTGACCTCCTGAGCATATTTGTCTTCTAGCCCGACACCTAGATCGGCCTAGATTGGAAGTTACAGCTTTACCAAGATCTTGTCCAGAACTGCTCCAGTGTAGCAAGTTCACCTCAGTTCATCACTGAATTTCATCACTTTCCAGCCATTTCTTGCCCTAGATTCTGTTGACTTAATTGTTCCTGTTACCAATGCCTACCTCCCAGACAAAGTGGTGCACCATTTGGAGCTCCCAACAAAAAAGTTATGCTAAGCCCTAGCTTCTGGCCATGTCAAGATCAATGGTAGGCTATGTCAGTCAGTGGCATTTGCTCTTTTCACTCTCTTCCAGATGTGCATTTTGAGCATAACTTTGTTCCTTAGATTCCTGAAGTTGTGATCAGTATTTTCTTCTTCTATCACAACTTGATTTGAGCCCTTGAATTATATTTGCCGCTAAACCCTAATTTTTTACACAGTCTCAGTGCATGCCAGCCAATGGCATTGGCCTTGTTTACCCACTTCTGATTGTGCATTTTGAAAGCCACTTTGTCCACTGAATTTGTAGAGTTATGATCTACACTTTCTTCTACTGTCATAACTTGTCACGCCCCAGGACTGGGACTACGACTACTCCTGTAGAGACCTAGCTCGCTGCAGCTAGTCCCATATATGCATAGCATACACATACCCTTGACGTCCCAGGAAAAGTCAAGCACAGGAGTATATCACATTGCAACAGAGTAACTTACAAAATAGTTAAGCAGTGTGGCCTGCTGGCCTTGATATTACATAAGGAAATTACAATGCCGTCACGGCATACATGGTTTAGCAAAATAACTTCTACACAGCAGAAGATAGGTGACCCACCCACAAAAGAGAAGTGGACAGCAGAACAACACACATCAGGGAAATGACGGGACTGACGCTCCTCCTTCTGGATCCACGACGTACTCCATGCCTTCCTCTTGATTGTTGATCGCTCCGTCTATTGATTTGTAGGTTGCAAGAGTGAGCACTTACGTACTCAGCAAGTCATAGGTAAGAGTAGATACATATAGTAGTGGTGACATGAACCTAGACTAGTCAAGAATTATTGATGTTTATAAAATAATCTTTTACTTTCATACCTCATCTCATGGCAGCACTTTTCATAATATAACATCATCATTCATGTTCACTAGATTATAGCACTACCGCGACACGTCGACACACGACAGCCCACGGCAGCACCCCTTATCATGACAACACATGTCATTTGGGTAATCTTGATTAAAACATATTTTATTTAGAAAATAGTACTTGTGTCACACCCCGTGGATTTAATCCACCGCAGCAGACTCCTATAAACCCGGGAGCTCGGAGTATTCGAATACGTTTTTAACTCTGCAGAGAGGTACCAATTTACCCGCAAGATATTCCACTTTCAAACCTTTCCTATCATAACAAAATGATTGGACCCCTGACTCACTTCATATTGTGAGCGGCAAGCTGGAAATAACAAGAACTTTTGTTATGTTTTACTCACAATTCACCCCCGACCCTGTGGCTCTCAGCGAGACACAGTTGTGGTAGGTTGTATCCAAACCTCCACCCCTACATATGTTTCCATTACTGGATCAACGTGCGAGATCACCTTCAGTGATATGTGTGGGAGCCGTACTCCGTGTTTATCGTGCATCACTACACAATTCCAGCAGGGGTTTCATGTGCGATCCACATAATTACTTGCTCAGGCCTGTCCCATACCAGGCTTGCGGTTATCACGTTGTTCATGCCACTAGACGCACAACACAAGGTTCTAGTCCTTATATGCCAGTGACCAGACCATCCACAACCCTGCACCTTCAGTGCCTGCATTCCTTTGCAGTCTAGCACCTCCAGTGCTACCACCGTTCCATACCATTTTCTGGTCATGGCTAGGGGTTTTATTTCATGAATATAAGTATATAAATACATATAATAGTTCATGGCTCAAAACTTGTTTATTTCACATTTTACAGATAACCAGTCTAGTACTGCCAATTCATAAATCAACCATTCTCAATCTTTCACATGCAATATTGCCTATATTCAAGGTTATGTTTTAGCAACATTTAAAATATAGGTTCAAGATGACCAAGGATATGACTTGCCTCCCGCGTCGTAAGAAACAGCAGTTGATGACGGGTCAACAGCGAAGTCCTCAAATTCAGCTTCTGAATCTGCTCGACGACAAACCAAACAATACACACAAATATTACTTATATATTAAGATGTTTTAGGATCTATATGCAGATATGCTTAACAAGGATAACTGAACGATATTGGAGATAATTGAGATTACAAGCTGAACTGAGTTGAGATCTAGGGTTTCAAGGATTTGGCTAAGGATGGTGGTAGATGCTCCTAGGATCTCAAGGTTATCATAAGAACATCAGTTTTGTGGTTGGTTTAATCAAAAACAGCGAATGTCAGCAGATTGACATTCAGATCAAGATTCTGACATAACTTCAAGGAAAACTAGAGAGCTTATCTCAAGTTATGACAGTAGAAGAAAATGTAGATCATAACTCTACAAATTCAGTGGACAAAGTGGCTTTCAAAATGCACAATCAGAAGTGGGTAAACAAGGCCAATGCCATTGGCTGGCATGCACTGAGACAGTGTCAAAAATTAGGGTTTAGCGGCAAATATAATTCAAGGGCTCAAATCAAGTTGTGATAGAAGAATAAAATGTTGATCACAACCTCAGGAATCTAAGGGACAAAGTTATGCCCGAAATGCACATCTGGAAGGGAGTGAAAAGGGCTAATGCCACTGACTGACATAGTCTGGCATTGATCTTGACATGGCCAGAAACTAGGGCTTGGCATAACTTTTGATCTAGAGCTCCAAATGATGCACCACTTTGTCTGGGAGGTAGGCAATGATAACAGGAACAAATCATTCAACAAGATCTAGGGCAGAAGATGGCTAGAAGGTGATGAAATTCAGTGATGAACTGAGGTGAACTAATTGTACTGGAGCAGTTCTGGACAATATTTTGGCATGGTTAAAACTTGAATTCTGGGCAGTTTCAGAGATCGAGCTAGAAGGCAAAAATGCTCAAGAAGTTGAGGCACACCTGAATGACAAAGTGGATGAAGCTGAAACGGCCGGGAAAGGATTTCCGGTGAACTGCGCCGGAGAAGATGACATGAGATTTGGGGCTTTTTGATACAGGCCGAAAGAACTCTAATCCAAGCTTGGAGAGTATCTAGGAGGTATAGGGAAGCTTCTGGTACAAATGGATGGGCCGGAGGATGGCCGGAGAAGACTGGCGACGATCGCCGGCGACTGGTGGAGCTCAATTTTGAGGAAACCTTCGATTTGAGCTCAATCTGGAGATCTGGATGCATAGGCTTGCTGGAAATGAGTCACTGATCATTTTTCTTCACAAGCTCGAGAGCTAATTCGAAGTAGATCGGCCAGCATTGCCGGAACAGGGCAATCGGGAAGTTCCGGTGATCACCGGCGGCTGGATGCAAGATAACTCAATTAAATGGTTCAGCACGATGAGGGAGATGAGATATACCTTCTGGTGCTGTTAAATCGGTGAGAAGTGCAGCAGGGCGTGCTGGCACCGTGAGGCCTCAATCTGGACTCGCCGGAGAAGAAGACGACAGCGAGGAGATTTTGCAAAATTGGCTAAGTCCTGGTGAAGGGGAGATAACACAGGGTATGGCTGCTTATATAGACCACAGGGCGATGCTTGCAAGGAGATAGCAGCAAGGGAATTGTGCCAGATGACAAGATTTGCCGGGCGCAGCTGTAACAACGGCGAGCGGTGAAGCGACTGTACACTGGCAAGGCGAAGCTGTGCTACATCGAGTCTCATCAATGTCGGGCGGTGCAAGGCAGTGGCGACAAGGGCTGGCAACGTGGCGCAATGTTGCTGACAAAAGCCTGTTGCTGGTCGCGCGCAGGAGCACATGCTGTTCAACGGCGCTGCCACGGCGTTGCCACGGCGATGGTTGGGGCGTGGACGCGTGTGCACATGCAACTCAAGTGAGTACGAGTTCAGGCGAGGCGAGGCGTGGCCGGCGGCGAGCAAGTGCGGCGCAAACGCACGGCGAGGTTCCTGGTCGTGCACTGGCTACTGCCCTGGTCGAAATAGGGGCCTGATTGCAATTTCTGATTTCTTAATTTGGACTGAATTGTAAATCTAAAGATTTGGAAGGTTTGATCTGGAATTGATTCTGTTGTTTTGATATACTTAATTCCACAGATGATTTGGCACAGATTGAAGATAAAATTTGGCACATTTGGATGATTTTTGGTATGAACTGAAAATAGGGTATTTTAGGGTAATTGAAATCTGAATTTCAATTGATTTCGAATTCTGGGATTTAGGGTTTGATTTTGAGATACTCATAAAAGAAGAATTTGTGTTGAAAAGCATTTGGGAGATGTTCCCTGAATCAGATTTGAATTTGGAGATGATTTGCAACATTTTGCCTTTTTGGGCTTCTGGAAAAAGGACTGATCTGTGATATTCTTGGACTGATTTGCGAAAAAGGTTCAGATGGTGAAATCTGGCTGCCAACTTTTTGGATTAAGGTATTGGCATACCCTTGATCATAATCCAGGAATAATCTGGTCTGAACTTGGCTAAGATTTTGATTAAATCTGAATTTCTGAAACTTAGGGTAAAAGGTAATAACAGATATTCTGTTTTCGAAAACAGAAAAGAGTTGATAATTCTGAAAGTTAGAGATAGAATTGAATCTGGGTTCTGAAGGCTTTTAGGTTTAGGATAATTGATAGATCAAATCTGGAAAGTCAGATCTTGACTTGGGGTCACAAGATAGATTTTGAGATTTTAGGGCTAGAACAGAATAAAGCTGAGGCTGATTTGGTTGATCTAGAAAAGACATATGCATGCATGATTTTTAAGAAAGAAACTTTTCACCCCAAAACTCAGGATGTTACATAACTTGAGATAAGCTCTCTAGTTTTCCTTGAAGTTATGTCAGATTCTTGATCCGAATGTCAATCTGCTGACATTCGCTGTTGTTGATCCAACCAACCGCAAAACTAATGTTCTTATTTCAACCTTGAGATCCTAAGAGCATCTAACACCCATCCTTAGCCAATTCCTTGAAACCCTAGACTCTCAACTCAGTTCAGCTTGCAATCTCAATTATCTCCAGTATCGTTCAGTTATCCTTGTTAAGCATATCTGCATATAGATCCTAAATCATTTTAATATATAAGTAATATTTGTGTGTATTGTTTGTTTGTCGCTGAGCAGATTCAGAAATCAAGTTCGAGGATTTCGCTATTGACCCGTCATCAACTGCTGTTTCTTACGACGCGGAAGGCAAGTCATATCCTTGGTCATCTTGAACCTATATTTTAAATGTTGCTAAAACATAACCTTAAATATAGATAATATTGCATGTGAAAGATTGAGAATGGTTGATTTATGAATTGGCAGTACTAGACTGGTTATCTGTGAAATGTGAAATAAACAAGTTTTGAGCCATGAACTATTATATATGTATTTATATACTTATATTCATGAAATAAAACCCCTAGCCGTGACCAGAAAAATGGTGTGGAATGGCTGTAGCACTGTAGGTGCTAGACTGCAAAGGATATGCAGGCACTGAAGGTGCAGGGTTGTGGATGGTCTGGTCACTGGCATATAAGGACTATAACCTTGTGTTGTGCGTCTAGTGGCAAGAACAACGTGCTAATCGCAAGCCTGGTATGGGACAGGCCTAAACAAGTACTTATGTGGATCGTACATGAAACCCCTGCATGAGTTGTGTTGTGAGGATTGACTTGGAGGCTGACTCCCACTATCACTGAAGGTGATCTGATATTTGACCCAGTAATGGGAAAATGAGGTGGGGTGGAGGTTATGATACAGCCTACCACAACTGTGTTTCGCGGAGAGCCACAGGGTCAGGGGTGAATTGTGAGTGATACATCACAAAAGTTCTTGTTATTTCCACCTTGCCGCTCACAATATGAAGTGAGTCAGGGGTCCAATGATTTTGTTATGATAGGAAAGGCTTGAAAGTGGAATATCTTGCGGGTAAATTGGTACCTCTCTACATAGTTAAAAACGTATTCGAATACTCCGAGCTCCCGGGTTTATAGGAGTCTGCTGCGGTGGATTAAATCCACGGGGTGTGACACAAGTACTATTTTCTAAATAAAGTATGTTTAATCAAGATTACCCAAATGACATGTGTTGTCATGATAAGGAGTGCTACCGTGGGCTGTCGTGTGTCGACGTGTCGCGGTAGTGCTATAATCTAGTGAACATTAACGATGATATTATATTATGAAAAGTGCTGCCATGAGCTGAAATAAGATGAGATGAGAAAGAAAAAGATTATTTTACAAATATCCATAATTCTTGACTAGTCTAGGTTCGTATCATCACTACTATATGTATCTACTCTTACCTATGACTTGCTGAGTATGTAAGTGCTCACCCTTGCAACCTACAAATCAGTAGATGGAGCGTTCTTTGATCAAGATGATGGCATGGAGAACTTCATGGATCCAGAAGGAGGAGTGTCAGTTCCGCCAGAGCCCTGATGTGTGTTGTTCTGTCGTCCACTTCTCATTGTGGGTGGGTCACCTATCTTCTGCTGTGTAGATGTTATTTTGCTAAACCATGTATGCCGTGAAGGCATTGTAATTTTCTTATGTAATATCAAGGCCAACAGGCCACACTGCTTAACTATTTTGTAAGTTACTCTGTTGCAATGTGATATACTCCTGTGCTTGACTTATCCTGGGAAGTCAAGGGTATGTGTATGCTATGCATATTATGGACTAGCTGCAGCGAGCTAGGTCTCTACAGGAGTAGTCGTAGTCCCAGTTTCGGGGCGCGACAGTACCCCGGGCACCGCTTTTCGCCCGGGGACCTGGCCTCCGGTGCCTGCCCCGGGCGCCGCCTTTCGCCCGGGGACGTGGCCTCCGGTGCCTACCCCGGGCGCCGCCATTCGCCCGGGGACGTGGCCTCTGGTGCCTGCCCCGGGCGCCGCCTTTCTCCTGGGGACGTGGCCTCCGGTGCCTGCCCCGGGCGCCGCTTTTCGCCCGGCGACGTGGCCTCCGGTGCCTGCCCCGAGCGCCGCCTTTTGCCCGGGGTGCCTGTCCCGGGCGCCGCGTTTCACCCGGGGACGTGGCCTCCAGTGTCTGCCCCGGGCGCCGCCTTTGGCCTGGGGACCTGGCCTCCAGTGCCGGTCCCGGGCGCCGCCTTTCGCCCGGGGACCTGGCCTCCGGTGCTTGTCCCGGGCGCTGTTGTTCTTCCGGGGGCAGGAGCCCTTGCTCCCGTGTCACGTGCGGGTCGCGTGACGAGTGCCTTGGTCACGTGCGGGTCGCGTGACAAGCGCCTCAGGAATCAACGACCACCTGTCAAGCATCGGAGACACCTGACCGGGAGAAGGATGTTGCTACCCCTCGATCCGACGTTAGCGTCCGGGGTAGTTTAGTCTTTTGTTTCTTTTCGGGCTATAAATAGCCCTTGTACCGCCTGTTGTAAAAACAAGTCATTCATTATTGCTAGAATAGTCAAACTCACAGGTGTGCTCTAGAAGCCTCTCCCCGAGAAAGCCTCCCCAGCCAACTCCGGTCGGGAGCACGCCGACAGGACTTGGGCCCCCACTGGGACCCGAACCTGTATAAATCCTCGTGTCACTTGTTGTGTTTGTCCAGCGGGGGAGGACAGGTCGCCCGATCAGCCCGCGTCGCATTTTCTTCGCTAGGATCGTCCACAAAACCTACCGGGGTATTCGCAATACCACGACACGGGCGCCGCCATTTACCCGGGGACAAGGCCCCCCGTGACCCTCATCCCGAGTGCCGCCATTTACCCGGGGACAAGGCCCCCGATGACCTCGTCCGGGGTGCCGCGCCGAGTCACGTGAGGAGCGCATCGGGACTGGCGAAGACACTTGTCAAGCATCCAAGCCCCTTGGCCGGGAGAACGACATTAGTGCCCTTCGATCCGACGGTAGCGGCCGGGGTAGTTTAGTTTTTTTTGTATAAATCCTCGTGTCATTCTTCGTGTTTGCCCGACGGGAGAGGACCGGTCATGTGGTCAGCTCGCATCGTCTTTTCTTCGCTAGGAACAACTAGAAAACCTGCCTGGGT
Organism: Pharus latifolius; assembly: GCA_019359835.1. Lineage (NCBI taxonomy): Eukaryota > Viridiplantae > Streptophyta > Magnoliopsida > Poales > Poaceae > Pharus > Pharus latifolius. Next base: position 21,385,927 of record CM033329.1, on the reverse strand, counting down.
ATTCGTAATACCACGAAAGAATTACCTTTTGAAATGCCTGCAAGACATTATCTTCTATTACTAATTCCACTTCGTCACTCTCAATCACTTGTTTAGAGTTTTGACTCACCATTAGAACAAGAACAGTGAAGAAGGGATGAAGTTAGAAGATGAAAAGAAGTTCTAAGATTTAACAAACGAAGACTTGAAAATCCTGGAACGTAAAGCTAAGTATTTATAGAACCCAGAGGTGACGGTTCGTGTTCTCAAGCCTCGAGTTCTTAAAATATGCATTATGTTTTGTCTCGAGTTGTAGAAAAAGACTTTATCATGGCCTATTGAAATTGCACCCAAAGTTCTTGGGAAACGAAATGGCACACGGTGGAAAAAAGTAAAGTCTTTTTGTTACAAGAGAAGGTGAAACAACAGAATGTTTATAATTAAATTTAAATGGTAATTGAATTTAAAATAACAAAGTATGTAACTTTTTATTTCAAATTCGAGGGCTAGCTGACGAGGATTATAACCCTAGTTAGTCACCTGTGCCGTTTTGTAGTTGCAAGGACTACAGAACGAGATTTTTACCTCTCTATGGTCTCAAGAGCCCAAGAATAGTTCGAGATCTTCTAGACATAGCGCATTCCATGGTCGCATTTACTGATGTCACGGGGATTGTGGTCTCCAGATATCGACAATACCGAAGTCACAGAGACCATGGTCTCGCATACCCATGAACATTGTGCACATGGAGATATTTTCCCGTGTTCACCCAGGTAGAGGAGGACATAAAGATAGCCATATATTGTTGTAGTTAATATGCAACCTTGGTGTGGTAAATAGTTAAAACATCTAACGGACATATGATTAGTCTCATTCAATCATATGTAGTAGTTGAACATATGTTACCACTACTGCCGCTTGGATGCTTTAGCTCCTTAATTCCTTGTAACTGACAACAAGATGAAAGTGCAATCATAAACGGGCATAATTGCACATTATGGCCGGAGCTCGTCTACCTCCCAGCGACCCTTCAATCCCGTAATCGATGATCGGCAACGAGATATAAAAGGAGGATCACCGGAAGTGATCAAGGGGGGCAAGAGATTCAAGATACAAGACTTTAGAACTATCAACAGTAGATTTACATTGACTGTAAGCTAAAGAGTACAAGATTGTTCTTAGTTTACCTAAGAACATCCTTGATTCTCTTCTTGTAACCCTCAATTTGCATAGTGAAATCCTAACAGGATGTAGGGCTATTACTCAACATCAGAGGGACTGAACCTCTATAAATTCTTATCTTTCTCTGATATTAATACCGTAATTTACATGAGATTCTCCTTAGATTGGCTTCACATTCATGTATAACATTTACGTAAGTTTGACTAAGGATGAAAGTCCCAATCGTCGACAGCTGGCGCCCACCGTGGGGCTTATTTCAAGGTGTTTTCTTCATTAGGTGAGTCATGTCAGGAGTTTAAGATTCCGAAAATGATTTTGATCTTGCAGATTATGCTGATCTTAACATGGAGGATGAGACTCTCTACATGGAATAAAATGAAGTAACCTCAGAGTCTACTACTGAGGAGTATCCTCGAACTTGATCCATGGTCAAGAACCTGAACAGGTAGTACGTTCACCTCCTGTGAGTCCTACCACATCAAATGATGAATATGTACCAGAACCCATTGTCCCAGATGATACGGGAGATGAGAACCTTGAGTTCAGTCTAGAAAGTTTTGCACCAGAAAACTTGAATTCTATCTTCGACTTCGAGTTTGAATCCAATGAGGAGATGCTCTCCCCGTCAGCGAACTCAGCTCCTAGGGAGGTTGCTGTACTTTCTGAGGAGACCCCTGAACAATATGTTGCTAGGGAGGAAGAAGAACGCAAACGGGAAGAAGATGCAGATTGTGAGCAGCGAGAGGCAGAGGTTCATAAGGATACAGAGCAAGCTTTGTAGCTTGCGCAATCTCTCCATGATACCGCAGCTCGTGACCTGGCCCCTAGAACCTCTCATCTGCGACATCATCATGGGCGCAGGTGGGACCAAACTCCCTCATCCGTTCTAGCCTGTCCTCCAATGGATGAAGCTACGATAACTCCCATGGCACCTCAAAGGAGCACACAGGAGAGTATTCGTGTGATTGTAGATACTCTTTTCAATCTTCCTCCTGATTTGGTGAATGTTGATAGTGTCGTGGTATTGCGAATACCCCGGCAGGTTTTGAGAATGATCCTAGCGAAGATTACGTGGCGCGGGCTGACCGGGCGACCGGTCCTCCCCCGCCGGACAAACACAAGAAATGACACGGATTTATACAGGTTTGGGTCCCGGTGGGGGCCCTACTCCTGTCAGCGCGCTCCCGACCGGAGTCGGCTGGGGAGGCTCTCTCCGGGGGAGAGGCTTCCGGAGCACGCCTGTGAGTTTAGCTATTCCAATAAAAGTGATCCGATCCTTTACAACAGAGGGGTACAAGGGCTATTTATAGCCCCAAAAAGAAGCAAAAGCCTAAACTACCCCGGAAGCCACCGTCGGATTGAAGGGTAGGACCGTCCTTCTCCCAGTCAAACGCCTTGGATGCTTGACAGGTCATCGCTAATTCCCGAGGCGCTCCTCGTGTGACCTGCACCTGACAAACAATTCGAGACTTTACCATTACGAGGGCGATGAGGCCCGGGACGGCGCTGGAGGCCATGTCCCGGGGGCCAAATGGTGGCGCCCGGGGAGGGCCCGGAGGCTACGTCCCCGGGCCAATGGCAGCGCCCGGGAGGACACCGGTGGCCCTGTCCCGGGGGCCAAATGGCGGCGCCCGGGGAGTGGCCGGAGACCACGTCCCCGGGCAAATGGCGGCGCCCGGGAGGGCACCGGAGGCCATGTCCCGGGAGCCAAATGGCGGCGCCCGGGAGGGCACCGGAGGCCACGTCCCGGGGGCCAAATGGCGGCGCCCGGGGAGAGCCCGGAGGCGACGTCCCCGGCCCAATGGCGGCGCCCGGGACGGCGCCGGAGGCCATGTCCTGGGGGCCAAAAGGCGGCGCCCGGGAGGGCACCGGAGGCCACGTCCCGAGAGCCAAATGGTGGCGCCCGGGAGGGCACCGGAGGCCACGTCCCGGGGGCCAAATGGCGGCGCCCGGGGAGAGCCCGGAGGCGACGTCCCCGGACCAATGGCGGCGCCCAGGACGGCGCCCGAGGCCATGTCCCGAGGGCCAAAAGGCGGCGCCCGGGAAGCGGCCGGAGACCACGTCCCCGAGCAAATGGCGGCGCCCGGGAGGGCCCCGGAGGCCACGTCCCGGGGGCCAAAATGGCGGCGCCCGGGGAGGGGCCGGAGGGCACGTCCCTGGGCCAATGGCGGCACCCGGGAGGGCACAAGAGGCCCTGTCCCGGGGGCCAAAAGGCGGAGCCCGGGGAGAGCCCGGAGGCTACGTCCCCGAGCAAATGTGACACGACTTACCTGGACTAGCACCGCGGAGATTTCCGCCAACAGATAGAATTCTGTTTGCAAGGATTTTGGCAGACAACCTCGATGAGGTAGAAACTGTTGTGACTCCAATGTCGTCCTCGCGATCAACAACTCATTCTCGTACGCGGGACAGTTATCACTCGAGCCAGGAGTACTCTCGTGCACACACACCATCGGTTTGGTATCGTAAAACTAGGCATACAAGTAATTCTAATGACCTCCGTTGTGAGCTGGTACATTCACGATTTGGGCCGCGAGTGGATTCTTCTCATGATTGTAATCGTGAACCAGTGTGTTTGCGCCTGGGGCCACAAATTAATTCATTCCGCCACTGTGATGGAGGTTGCGAGGAACAACCGCCACGTACTTCATATGTAGGTTGCATGGCTTTCTCACCAGGATTACGTGCGGTAATCTGGCCAGATAAGTTTAAACCTAAAATAATCGAGCGATTCATCGGGACCAAAAATCCTTCTGAATTTTTCCAGATTTACATCACTACCATCCAAGTCAGTGGTGGTGATGAACAGGTTATGGCGAATTATTTGCCAACTGTTATGGAAGGTCCAGCACGGTCCTGGCCATTTAATCAGCCTGGAGGATCCGTTTGCAATTGGCAAATGTTGTGCAATGCAATTCTCAACAATTTTCAAAATTGTTATCAACAGATTGTCAAGGAAGATGATCTCCATCGATTGCACCAAACGTCCATAGAAACTCTTCGCCAATTTGTCAAAAGATTCGTGGGAGTATGAAATACTATTACCAACATTTCTGACACCTTAGTCATCAGGGCATTTAAACATATTGTTCGATATCAGAGGTTTACTGAAGATTTGCTTATTCATCCACCACGGTTAGTCGCGGATCTCTTCGAAATGGCTGATCGTTATTCCGATGCGGCTGAAGCCGTTGAATGGAACAAGATGGTGGATAAGGGAAATTTGACGCCTCAACTAGGTCTCAAGGCTGACAAGAAGGATAAATCAGGTAAGAAACCTGAGTCATCTATGGGTGGGAAATCAAAAAAGGTGAAGAAAGCCAGAACCAACTAATTCCGAAAGGTTACCGTCATCGACAAGCAGCCTCAAGGGAAAGGTAAGAAGGTTCCATTTAAAACTAACAAGGTTTCTCCTGTTGGTCGTAGCGACCAAGCAGAAAAACAAGTTAAACCATAGGGATCGAAGAAATGGTGTCCGTTCCACAATGTTTCATCACATGATCTTCAAAATTGTCGGACTTGGTTAAAAAAGCTAGATGATTTTTATCGACGTAAAATCCCTATGCCTACAATACCAGGTCAAGGACAAACTACTAGAGAAAAAGGCGCTAATGCGGATGAAGACATGACATATCAGATACCTAACAATGATGTTAATGTCATTTTTGGTGGTTCTTCATCATATTTTTTAAGCATAAGTGCAAAAACATTTGCCGTGGGGTAAATAGTACTGAGGTTCCTTTGCGAGAGCCTCAGTTTTTCCGATGGTCGGAGATTTCCCTGACCTTTAGCCGGGAGATTGTCCTAAGGGGTTGACGCGACCTCGGCGCCTCCCTTTGGTGATATCTATAGGATCGAGGTTGCCGACTAGAGGAGGGGTGAATAGGAGGCTTTAAAACTTTTCAACTAGAAACTATTTTTGCAAGGAAAAGACTAAGAGCAAATAAACTGAAACAATTTAATAATATTTTGCACTAATAAAGAGTAAGAAAATAAAATAAGGTGATTTATCCCGAGGGCTCAGAGACTCGCCGGTCTCCCCTACTCCTCATTGAAGCACTCAAATGAATGAGTTTTGCTTCAATATCCACGAAGGATATTTTTCAATAAGGTTGCTCCTTCTCCACTCCGGATAGGCGAGCACTGATGCCTTTCAGAAATACGCCGAACCTCTTCGACAAGCTTCGTCAATGGAGAGATCAATGGCCACACCTCTATATCATCTAGGTGAAGGCGATCACCATGAGTAACAAGTTGTGAGATCTTCGCTTGACCCCCAACAACCACCGAGAAACTCTAAGGATGCAAATGATGCAAGTGAATGTTCTCGGAGGCTCTCTTTCAATCACTATGCATTATAGTTGATCAAAAGATGAAGATTTTAGCACTAGAGGACTTGGGCTCAGGTGTATATCAAAATATAGCTCTTGTAGTATTAACAAAAACCTGCTCAAGGCTCATATATTTTTTTTTTGAGGGAAATAGTAGGAGAACCTACTGCAAATATATATTACCAAGAAGATAATGCAAAGTCAAGAAAAACAAAAAGAAAATTATAAAAGGTCAATCCACCTAGAAAAACCCACTTTAACAACTGGTTTAAATCTAATGACAAAAGCTGAATATCAGAGATGAACATCTTGAACCATTCTTCCAAGCTTCCTACACTACTACAGAAATGCATTCCACTAGCCCATATCTTCTAACGGTTATAAGCAATCTGGGAAAAATCCGATAGAATAGGACAACAGCGGCGAAGAAGTGGCTTTTTACTATCGGTTAGACACTGGTACACCGTTAGTGAAATGCAAACATTTTTTACTATTGGTCATTACTATACAAATCGATATAATATATGAAATAGTACTATCGGTTTTCCATTCGTAACTGATAGTAAAATTACGCACTTTATACTATCGGTTCGTACTGTACAAAACGATATAATATATAAAATAGTACTATCGGTTTTTCATTCGTAACTGATAGTAAAATTACACACTTTATACTATCGGTTCGTACTGTACCAACCGATATAATATATTAAATAGTACTATCAGTTTTTCTTGGGTAACTGATAGTGAAATTATTGACTTTTTACTATCGGTTATTACTGTACTAACCGATATAATAGAGTAAAGTTTACTATCGGTTATATAAATGAAACCGATAGTAAAATGATGTCATATAAACTAATTGTTATGACAGTGGGGACCTTATTTTACTATCGGTTTGTGTTTTTGAACCGATAGTAAAATTGTACAACTTAATTAGGTTGACCCCTGCTCTGCGCTCTGCATGTTGGAATCATTTGTACTGTACGTGCATCCACGCTCCAAGCTAGAGTGATTTGGAGAAGCTAGCTGAGAGGTTGATCATAATTCCATCCCCCTCGGTATTGTCATCTTCTCATCACCTCTCTCTCTCTCTCGATCACTCTTTCAGACTCTCCCTCTCTCTCTCTACTTGCAATTCATTAAACTAGATACATGTAGCACCAAATTAGCTAGAAGGCTAGGTTGGCTAGCTAGCTATAGCTTGCTGAAGTTAAGCAGCTAGCTAGTTGGCTTCTCCAATTAATGCATCAAGTTAATTAGGGTTTCATATATACAAATCCATTTAATGTAATTAAGCAGCTGTACACACATATGGCCTAGCTAATTATGTTTCATGCATATATGCATGCCCTGAGTCATTAATTATTTATTTCAATTTGTCAATTTTGTGAAATAATTGTAGATGGACCGAGAATATTGGATGTATGGAATAAAATGTACTACTGTTGAGTATTTGGAGGGTGTGAATGGGTTTATTAAATTTGCTGAGAAAGAAAAAGAGAAGAAGGGAGGAAAGATATGCATTGTCCTTGTATAGATTGTATGAACATAAAAAGGTTCAGCAACTCTGATCAGATTAGGAGTCATTTGATTCGTCATGGTTTTAACGCATGCTATACCCGTTGGATATGGCATGGTGAAGATCTTGAGGAAACGAGCACCGCTACCACTCAGCAGCACCCGGAAGTGGATTGCAGTAATGATGATCATGATCAGAACATTGGTAATGTTCATTCGAAAGTCCATGTAGATGACGACAATTTAGATGAAATGTTACGTGATGTAGAAGAAGATTACAGCGAAAATGATTTAGCTAAATTTGAGAAATTAATTGTTGATTCTGAGAAGCCTTTGTTCCTCAAATGTGCACAATTTACAAAGTTGTCTTCTGTGTTGAGATTATATAACTTGAAGGCAAGCAACAGTTGGAGCGATAAGAGTTTCACGGCGCTATTGGATCTGTTAGTAGACATGCTTCCAGAGGGAAATGAGTTGCCAAGATCGGTTTACCAGGCCAAAAAACTATTGTGTCCGTTGGGAATGGAAATCGAAAGAATACATGCATGCCCAAATGATTGTGTTCTGTACCGTAACGAGTACGAGGATTTGCATGTTTGTCCAAGATGCGGTGCATCGCGGTATAAGCATGGGGACAGAATTTATCACAATGGATGTGATGTGGTAAAGAAAGGGCCTCCGGCCAAAACTGTGTGGTATTTGCCTGTGATTCCTAGATTGAACTGGCTGTTTGCAAATCCGAAAGATGTGAAGTACTTGCGTTGGCATGTTGAAGGTCGGAAACAAGACGGAAAACTAAGACATCCAGCTGATTCCATTCAATGGAGAAACATTAATAGAACATTCGGTGAGTTTGGCGGCGAAGTGAGGAATATAAGGTTTGGGCTGAGTACGGATGGTATGAGTCCACACGAAAATATGAGCAGTCGACATAGCACTTGGCCGGTTCTTTTATGCATCTACAAGCTTCCTCCTTGGTTATGTATGAAGCGCAAGTACATCATGATGTCGGTACTAACTTCAGGACCCAGACAACCCGGGAATGATATTGACGTGTTTCTATCACCGTTAGTCGAGGACTTACATAAATTATGGAGCGAAGGGGTGCGGGTGTGGGATGCACATAAGCGAGAGAATTTCATGTTGTGGGCCATGATATTTTGCACCATAAATGATTTCCCGGCCAATGGAAATTTGTCGGGGTATAGTACGAAAGGAGGCAAGGCTTGTCTTATTTGCTTGGATGAAACTGAAAGCATGTGGTTATCGAACTGCAGAAAAACAGTGTACATGGGTCACCGCAGATTCCTTCCGATGCATCACGCCTACCGTAAGAAGAGGAAGTCATTCAATGGGAAGCCTGAGAAAGGATCAGCCCCAGTGTTGGTGACTGGTAAGGAGCTTTACTTGTGCGTGAAGGACATCAAAGTTGAGTTCGGTAAATGTTCTAAACCTCCAGGAACAAATGTTTCGAAGAAGAGATCGATTCTTTGGGATCTGCCATATTGGGAGCACTTACAAGTTTGACATTGCATTGATGTCATGCACGTAGAGAAAAATGTTTGTGACAGTTTGATTGCTTTGTTGTTGAACATTCCAGGAAAGACGAAAGATGGCATCAACGCTCGCTGTGACATGCTCGGCATGGGCATAAGGATTGAGCTTGCACCGTTGGAGAATGGAAAGCGGACATACCTCCCCCCGGCCTGCTATACTTTGTCAAAAAGAGAAAAAACAGAACTCTGTCAGTGCCTACATGGTGTCAAAGTTCCATGCGGGTATTCTGCGAACTTGAAAAAACTTGTGTCCATGAAAGACTTGAAACTGGTTGGTATGAAGTCCCATGATTGTCATGTACTAATGCCACAAATGCTTCCCATTGCTATCAGAGGCATTCTCCCAGTCAAAGTCAGAGAGACAATTACAAAGCTATGTTATTTCTTCAACACAATATCTGGCAAGGTACGTAAGCGTGTACTCCTAGCAAGTTAATTAGCTCCATTCGTGGAACTTGTCAGATTTTTTGGATCTGAATATTTGCTGTAACTATGTCCTTGCATGTAATTGATCTGGATGGATTGGACGATTTGCAACGCGATGTGTCTACAACTCTTTGTCAGCTGGAGATGTATTTCCCTCCATCTTTTTTTGATGTTATGGTCCATCTAATTTTTCACCTTGTCAGAGAAATTAAGTTTTGTGGACCCGTGTTCCTGCGCTACATGTATCCATTTGAGAGATTTATGGGTATCTGGAAGGGATATGTAACGAATCGACATCGGCCAGAGGGCAGTATCATTGAAGGTTATGCCGCCGAGGAGGTGATCGAATTTTGCACCAACTATATGGCCGGGGTTGACCCAATTGGCGTTCCTACGTCCCGGCATGAGAGCAGGCTTCAGGGCATTGGAACGATTGGATTTAAAGCAGTCATCCCCTCTAGTGATCTATATGCAAAAGCCCATTTTTGGATCTTACAGCACATGACGGGGGTGGAGCCATACATACACGAGCACAAGGAAATGTTACGGAAACAGAATCCCTCGAAGCCAGAGATTTGGGTCACCAGAGAACATAATAGGAAGTTTGCTGGGTGGATCGAAAATAGAGTCCTGCAAGCTTCTGAGGACGACGTAGATGAAGTTGTTACATGGTTGGCCAGAGGGCCTAGATTTACTGTAGGGACTTGGCAGGGGTATGACATCAACGGCTATTCATTTTACACAAGAACTCAGGACGAGAAGAGTGCTATAGAATGTAGTGGAGTGACACTACTTGCTATTTCGGAAGATTCTAGGGCAGTAAGGGCACTCGACTCATATTATGGTGTTATTGAGGAAATATGGGAGCTCGATTATGTATTACTTAAGATTCCTCTATTTCGATGCCAATGGGTCGAAATCCCTCGAGGTGTTAAAGTCGAGAATTATGGGTTTAGTCTCATCGATCTCAGTAGAGTCGCACACCAAGATGATCCATTTATACTTGCTCAGCAAGCCACACAGGTGTTCTACATCGTTGACCTGGCCAACCCAAAGTTGCACGTTGTCCTTCACAGCAAGAGATGTATTGTTGGGGTCGAAGACGTCGTGGATGAAGAAGAGTATGATCAGTTCGACAAACTACCTCCATTTTTAGATGGAATTCTTCAATCTGTCCCTACCGAAGATAATGACGAAACACGTTACCTGCGAGACGACCACGAAGAAGGATTATGGGTGGACAACCATTCTTGACTAATTTGCAATATGTAAGTGACGTATATTACTTGGATCTTTAATCGAAGAATTCTTCAAATCATTTTTCAAAAATTCTTTGGGAAAACATACGGGATGCATTGAGAATCATTTATGCAAATTTTCATTTCAATTGGAGTATATACTTGATTTGAGCAATAATTGATTATTTTCACAAATCAATATGAAAACTGCAAATTTTCATTCCATGATTGGTCTTTACTTTTAATTTATTTCAAAATTATTGGAAGTCATTTGCATGTGGTTTCAGGTGTCTTTACAAGTGCAAAATGATGTACTGAGACCCATCTGTAATTGTTCTCAGGAAATCCCTTTAGGTCAACAACACTGTATTCTACTATCGGTTTCAACTTCCAAACCGATATGAAATTAATATATACTATCGGTTTATTGTTCATAACCGATAGTATTTCATTTTGTGTTATGAGACCCTGTTCTACATTTTGGTTTGCAGTTGTACAGTGGATTAATTTACTATCGGTTAATAATCATAAAACCGATAGTGCAATACAATGCAAAATGATGTACTGAGATCATCTGTAATTGTTCTAAGGGAAATCCTTCAGGGTCAATAACATTGTATTTTACTATCGGTTTCAACTGCCAAACCGATATGAAATTAAACTATACTATCTGTTTATTGTTCATAACCGATAGTGATTTATATTGTGTTATGAACCCCTGTTCTTAATTTACTATCAGTTAGTAATAATAAAACCGATAGTGAATAATGCCAACACTCCAAACCCTAACTTAGATTGTATTTACTATCGGTTTGGTGGTTATGAACCGATAGTAAAGATTCATATATTAGGTTTAACCTCGCACGATTTTCCCCCTAGTGCAACTGATCACAGTCCAAATACTCACGCGCGGAAAACCCTAGCTTCCCCGACGTTCGCTTCTTCGCTCCTCTGCGCTACCATTGCCGATCGCAATCGGGTTCTCCACCGCCTTCGGCCACTGCATTGCACCACTGCCTCCGGCCACTCCACGAACGACTGTAAGTGTTCTTGACCAAACCGCTAGCGTCAATTGCTTAAATTTATATGCAATGGTTCATATGAGATTCAATGGATTACAAATATAAAACTAGAGTAAAATTCATGAAGTACAAACTTGATAGCTATGAGAATTAAAGACTTGATTAAAATCACTAGCAATTTGTCATACAGTGTAGTCCACTATCGGTTTCTTATTTAGAACCGATAGTAAATACCATAAATTGAATTTTCTTTTAATTATTTCTCATTTTCTAATTTTCATCTGAAATTTTGGTTCATTTAAGTTTTAACAGACTTTATGTTCCTACAGAGAGACTAGCATGGTTTGCACTGCTAATCTTATATATTTTCCTGAATACAAACTTGAGTACTATCGGTTTTACTTGGAAAACCGATAGGAAATAGAGTATGTCATAGTTTGCACTGCTAATCTAAATTTTCTATTAATTACTTCCCATTTTCTAATTTTCATCTGAAATTTTGGTTCATTTAAATTTTAACAGACTTTATGTTCCTGCAGAGAGACTAGCATAGTTTGCACTACTAATCTTATAAATTTTCCTGAATACAAACTTGAGTACTATCAGTTTTACTTGGAAAACCGATAGGAAATATAGTATGTCATAGTTTCCACTGCTAATCTGAATTTTCTGTTAATTATTTCCCATTTTCTAATTTTCATCTGAAATTTCGGTTCATTTAAATTTTAACAGACTTTATGTTCTTGCAGAGAGACTAGCATAGTTTGCACTGCTAATCTTATATATTTTCCTGAATACAAACTTGAGTACTATCGGTTTTACTTGGAAATCCAATAGGAAATAGAGTATGTCATATCGGTTTGTTATTGTCAACCGATAGTACATTGAAAAGTCTAAATTTTGCAGAGTTCATATTTCATTTGTGAAAAGAATCAACTATTGCTAAAATCAAATACATTTGAAATGAAAATTTTAAGAAATGATTTTCATTGCATGAAATATATTTTTCTGATGAAATTTTCCAAATAGGATTAATTTTACAATCAAGAGTTATCGAATGACCTTTATGTTAAGCAAGAAGATATCAGTTCGACAACCCTTTGCAAATTGAGTTTACAAATCCAGTTTAAATCTATTTTGAAGACCATGCTGATAGGAATTTATGATTTTTGGCCTTTTGAATGAAAATTTGACATTTTAACAAAAAGAGGTGGTTCATCATTGCCATTCCATTTTAGTTATGAACTTTTTCATGTACCTTTCTTCATATCAATTGATGGTCTGTTCATGGAATTTTAGGTAAAGCCATGTCGGCATCTTCCTCGACTGATAGTAGTGATTCGGCGAGGGCGAATGTAGATGGCGCTGCTTCGTCCCAGCGCAAGAGGAAGGCGCGAGGCACGACGATGTTGGGCTGTTTGGCCGAACGCGTGGATCTTTCATGTGAGTTCAACCAGTTCGGGAGACCGATCGGGAAGAACGCCAACCACTATGCTTCCTATGTTGGCTTGTTGGCGAACGAAAGGGTGAAGATCACCGTCCAGAGCTGGAAGGACATTAAGGCCAACGAGAGGGATAGGCTGTGGGTGGAAGTGAAGGTAAAATTAATCAAAATCACTGAACTCTTGAGTAATCACATTCCCTTGGTTTATCCCAGAGATTAGGTAAGTCCTGCTTGTATGCACCATTTGAAACAGGCCAAGTGGAACATCCCCGACGATGGTTCCAAGATAGCTTGCTTGAAGGACATGAACAACACGTTGAAAACCTTCAAGAGCGTCCTCGTCAGTACCTTCCTCGCTAAAGGCAAATCTCCATGCGAGAAGTACCCCTTCATAACGGAGGAGGTATGGGAGCAATTCACCCAACAGAAGGGGACTCCTGAGTTCAAGGTATGTATGGTTCCTTTGCTTGGTTACACCATTGTATGCAGTAAGCAGCGGTGCATTAATTTTCTTGTTTCTGGTACGAAGGCCCTCAGCGAGAATAACAAGGCAATGCAGAGGAGGAACGACCACCCACACTGGCTCGGCTCTCGCGGCTATGTGGTAAAGGAGGAGCAGTGGAAGAAGGCTGAAGACGAGGCGTCGAATTTCGTCGACTCCCCTGATAATGAGACTTCATACCCAGCAATTTCAAATCGCCCATGGACACAAGCTTTTTCATATTTGCGGAGTAACCCGATGGAACTTTAACACCATAGAGACACTTACAGAGTTCTGTCCTCTCAGCCTTGCACAAAGTGTAGCATGCAGGTGGGAGGTATATACGTCCTTTATCGTCCTCTCTCGGTGCTAGCTCGGGCCTGATTTTCATTTTGATCATGTCACGCCGCACATTGATGCCATCGTTTGTCTTCCCCGGAATGTTCAGCAATAGGCCGATTAAACTGTCGCAAACATTCTTCTCTATATGCATGACATCAATGCAATGATGAACCTCTAAATGCTCCCAATACGGTAAGTCCCAAAATATCTTTCTCTTCTTTCAAGTGATCTTCGTGCGGGGTTTCAATTTACAACCCTTTCCAAACATAACGTCTATGTCCTTCACCCGTGAGTAAACTTCTTTCCCGCGCATAGGCTTCGGGGCTCAACCATCTTCCGTGTGGCCGTCGAATTCCCTCTTCCTCTTACGATACACGTTATTCTTCGGAAGAAACCTACGGTGACGCATGTACACTGTTTTTCTGCAATTCTTCAGCCACATGCTCTCAGTCTCATCTTCACAGTGGGGACAGGCTTTGGCTCCTTTCGTACTACGGCCCGACAAATTTCCAAGGGCAGGGAAATCGTTGATGGTGCAGAATATCATAGCACGTAGGATGAAGGTCTCTCATTTGTATGCGTCCCATACCTACACCCCTTCGTTCCACATTGTTAGGAGATCCTCTATCAATGGTGCTAGGTACACATCAATATCATTTCCGGGTTGTTTTGGTCCTGAGATAAGTAAAGACATGATGATGTACTTGCACTTCATACACAACCAAGGAGGAAGGTTGTAGAGACACAAAAGAACCGGCCAAGAGCTATGCCGACTGCTCATGTTACCAAAAGTATTAATTCGATCGGTACTCAACCCGAACCTTATATTCCTCAATTCCGCTCCGAAGTTAACAAATTCCCTGTCGATGTTTCTCCACTGTGAAGAATCAGTGGGGTGTCTCAGCTCTCCATGCTTCTTCCGGTCTTCCGAGTGCCAACGCAATAATTTTGCCTCTTTACTGTTTGCAAACAAACACTACAAGCGGGGAATGACGGGAAAATACCACAACACCTTAGCAGGAGGTCCTTGCTTTATCTCAGCGCAGTCGCCATCGTCTGTTCGGTCCTTACGCTTATAGCAGGATGCGCCGCACACTGGACAAACATGCATATCCTTGTAGTCGTTATGGTAAAGGATGCAATCATTAGGGTATGCACGTATCCTTTCTACTTCCATTCCCAAAGGACATAACAGCTTTTTCGCTTGGTAGGTGTTTTTTGGCAACTCGTTTCCTTCTGGAAGCATGTTCGCCAAAAGATCTAACAGTGCCGTGAAACTCTTGTTGGTCCAGTTGTTACTTGCCTTCATTTTTAACAGTTCAAGTACGGAGGCCAACTTTGTGTACTTTGACTTCTAACCAGGGAACAATGGCTTTTCTGAGTCCTCAATGAAGCGCTTGAATTTGCCAAACTCTCTTTCACTGTAATTTCCTTCCACATCACGCAACATGTCATCTAAATTGTCATCCTTTGGCATATCCTCATCGAAGTCATTGTTGGGATCTGACATGTCCTGTTCCTCAACCTGAGTGGCACTTGTTTCTGCAGTTGTCTCTTCTCCATGGTGGACCCAACACATATACCCCTTTTTGAAACCACGTCGGATCAAGTGGGCGACAATTTGAGATGAGTTGGTGAACATCTTAAGATTCTGGCAGTCTACTCAAGGACAGTACATATATGGTAAACCCTTCTTCGCCATGTCTTGCT
Source organism: Pharus latifolius (assembly GCA_019359835.1). NCBI lineage: Eukaryota > Viridiplantae > Streptophyta > Magnoliopsida > Poales > Poaceae > Pharus > Pharus latifolius. The sequence goes on along the minus strand of CM033329.1, from coordinate 21,370,695 downwards.
CAGCAACTTTTTGGAAATCTAAAAGACCTTTCATGTATTCCTCACTCACTCAGTTGTCTTTATACATCCAGTCTCGATGGACCATCTGCAATTAATTAAATTCATATACATGCTAATTAGTAATACTCTACGTATGTCGCGCCCCGAAACTGGGACTACGACTACCCCTGAAGAGACCTAGCTCGCTGCAGCTAGTCCCATATATGCATAGCATACACATACCCTTGACTTCCCAGGATAAGTCAAGCACAGGAGTATATCACATTGCAACAGAGTAACTTACAAATTAGTTAAGCAGTGTGGCCTGCTGGCCTTGATATTACATAAGAAGATTACAATGCCTTCACGGCATACATGGTTTAGCAAAATAACATCTACACAGCAGAAGATAGGTGACCCACCCACAAAGAGAAGTGGACAGCAGAACAACACACATCAGGGCTCTGGCGGAACTGATGCTCCTCCTTCTGGATCCAAGAAGTTCTCCACGCCTTCATCTTGATTGTTGATCGCTCCGTCTATTGATTTGTAGGATGCAAGGGTGAGCACTTACGTACTCAGCAAGTCATAGATAAGAGTAGATACATATAGTAGTGATGATATGAACCTAGACTAGTCAAGAATTATGGATGTTTATAAAATAATCTTTTTCTTTCACACCTCATCTCATGGCAGCACCTTTCATAATATAACATCATTATTCATGTTCACTAGATTATAGTACTACCGCGACACGTCGACACACGACAGCCCACGGCAGCACTCCTTATCATGACAACACATGTCATTTGGGTAACCTTGATTTAACACATTTTATTTAGAAAATAATACTTGCGTCATACCCCGTGGATTTAATCCACCGCAGCAGACTCCTATAAACCCGGAAGCTCGGAGTATTCGAATAAGTTTTTAACTCTGCAGAGAGGTACCAATTTACCGGCAAGATATTCCACTTTCAAGCCCATCCTATCATAACAAAATGATTAGACCCCTCCTCACAACCATGTGTGAGTAGCAAGGTGGAGATAACAAGAACTTTTGTTATGTCTCACTCACAATTCACCCCCGACCCTGTGGCTCTCAGCGAGACACAGTTGTGGCAGGTTGTATCCAAACCTCCACCCCTACATATGTTTCCATTACTGGATCAACGTGCGAGATCACCTTCAGTGATATGTGTGGGAGCCGTACTCCGTGTTTATCGTGCATCACTACACAATTCCGGCAGGGGTGTCATGTGCGATCCACATAATTACTTGTTCAGGCCTGTCCCATACCAGGCTTGCGGTTAGCACGTTGTTCATGCCACTAGACGCACAACACAAGGTTCTAGTCCTTATATGCCAGTGACCAGATCATCCACAACCCTGCACCTTCAGTGCCTGCATTCCTTTGCAGTCTAGCACCTCCAGTGCTACCACCATTCCATACCATTTTTCTGGTCACGGCTAGGGGTTTTATTTCATGAATATAAGTATATAGATACATATAATAATTCATGGCTCAAAACTTGTTTATTTCACATTTTACAGATAACCAGTTTAGTACTGCCAATTCATAAATCAACCATTCTCAATCTTTCACATGCAATATTGCCTATATTCAAGGTTATGTTTTAGTAACATTTAAAATATAGGTTCAAGATGACCAAGGATATGACTTGCCTTCCGCGTCGTAAGAAACAGCAGTTGATGATGGGTCAACAGCGAAGTCCTCGATCTCAGCTTCTAGATCTGCTCGACGACAAACCAAACAATACACACAAATATTACTTATATATTAAGATGTTTTAGGATCTATATGCAGATATGCTTTACAAGAGTGACTGAACGATACTGGAGATAATTGAGATTACAAGCTGAACTGAGTTGAGATCTAGGGTTTCAAGGATTTGGCTAAGGATGGGTGTTAGATGCTCTTAGGATCTCAAGGTTACAATAAGAACATCAGTTTCGTGGTTGGTTTAATCAAAACAGCGAATGTCAGCAGATTGATATTCGGATCAAGATTTTGACATAGCTTTAAGGAAAGCTGGAGAGCTTATCTCAAGTTATGACAGTAGAGGAAAGTGTAGATTATAACTCTACAAATTCAGTGGGCAAAGTGGCTTTCAAAATGCACAATCAGAAGTGGGTAAACAAGGCCAATGCCATTGGCTGGCATGCACTGGGATAGTGTCAAAAGCTAGGGTTTAGCATAACATGCATTTCAAGGGCTCAAATCAAGTTGCGATAGAAGAAGAAAATGTAGATCACAACCTCAGAAATCTAAGAGACAAAGTTATGCCCAAAATACACATCTGGAAGGGGGTAAAAAGGGCTAATGCCACTGACTGACATAGTCTGGCAATGATCTTGACATGGCCAGAAACTAGGGCTTGGCATAACTTTTGATCTAGAGCTCCAAATGATGCACCACTTTGTCTGGGAGGTAGGCAATGATAACAGGAACAAATCATTCAACAAGATCTAGGGCAGAAGATGGCTGGAAGGTGATGAAATTCGAAGGAGAAGTGTGGTGGCGACACGGCACAGTGAAGCCACTGGACAACAATCTTGGCATGGCTATAACTTGAATTCTGGGCAGTTTCAGAGATCAAGCTAGAAGGAAAAAATGTTTAGGAGGTTGAGGCACACCTGAATGGCAAGGTAGATGAAGCTGAAACGGCCAGGAATAGGTTTCCGGTGAACTGCGCCGGAGAAGAAGACACTGCCATTTGGGGGTTTTCGATTTAGGCCGAATGAACTCGATTCCAAGCTCATGGAGTATCTGTGGAGTATAAGGGAGCTACTAGGATGGTCAATTTTGTTAGAGGATGGCTGGAGAAGCCTGGCGACGATCGCCGGTTTCTGGAGAAGCTCAAAATTGGGGAAAGCTTCGGTTGAAGCTCAATCGGGAGATCTTGATACATAGGCTTGCTGGAAATGAGTCACTGGTCATTTTCTTCCGCAGGATCGAGAGCTAAATCGAGGTAATTTGGCCTGCATTGCCGGAACAGGGCAATCTTCGAGTTTCAGTAAATTCCGGTGATCGCCGGCGATAAGGTGCAAGGTAATCCAATTAAGTGATACAGCATGATGAGAGAGATAAGGGGAACTCACCGGTGCTGTTAATTTGGCAGGAGATGCTACGGTTGAGGTTGCCACCGTGAAGCTCCTCGATGGCTCGCCGGAGAAGACGACTGCAGCGAGAGATTTTGCAAAATTGGCTAAGTCCTGGTGAAGAGGAGATGATACAAGGCTCTGGTGGTTTAAATAGAGCAGTGGGCGAAGCTTGCAAGGATTTACAGCATTGAATTTGTGTCAGATAACAAGATTTGCCGGGCGCAGAAGCAGCAACGGCGAGCGGCGACGCGACTGTGCACTGGTGAGGTGACTGCTGATCAAACCATTGCTTCATCGGGACGCAATGCTGTTGGGCGGTGCAAGGCAGTCGCGACAAGGGCTGGCAACGTGGCGCAGTGTTGCTGACAAAAGCCTGTTGCTGGTCGCGCGCAGGAGCACATGCTATTCAACGGCGCTGCCACGGCGTTGCCACGGCACGGCTGAAGCAAGGACACATACACACAAGCATGCACGGTCACGAGTGCGGCGAAGCCTCACCGGCGGCGAGTAAACACGGCGCAAGGAAACCACGGCGATCTCTGGTCGTGCACAGTAGCTGCTGTCCTAGTCGAATAGGGCTGATTTGCAATAATTGATTTTCTTGATTTGGACTGAATTGTAAATCTGAAGATTTGGAAGGTTTAATCTGGAATTGGTTCTGCTGTTTTGGTATACTTAATTCCATAGATGATTTGGCACAGCAAGAAGATAAAGTTTGAGACATTTGGATGACTTTTGATATGAACTGAAAACAGAATAGATTAGGGTAAAATAAGTCTGAATCTTATTGATCTCGAATTCTGGGATTTAGGGTTTGATTTTGAGATACTCCTATAAGAAGAATTTGTGTTGAAAAGCATTTGGAAGGTGTTCCCTGAATTAGATTTGAATTTGAAGATGATTTGCAACATTTTGCCTTTTCTGGCTTTTAGAAAATCTGGAAAAAGGACTGATCTGCGAATCTGGAGTTTTGGAAGGTTTAAGCTGAATTTGATTGCACTGATCTGGCAGATTATATTCAACAGAATATTTGGCAAGAACAGTTGATAAAATTTGGCACATTTGAATAGTCTTTGGTACAGACTGAAAATAGGGTGTTCTTAGGGTAATTGAATCTGAGTTTCAATTGATTTCGAATTAGGATGAGATCTTGAAATCTGTGCAGAAGAAGAACTTGTTTCAAATAGCATCTAGAAAGGATTTGCCGAAGAAATTCTGAATTTGGAGTTGGTCTGGAGATTTTAGTCTTTTTGGGTTTTCAGAAACAGATGAGGACTAATTTGAAATAACTCTTGGACTGATTTGCGAAAAGGGTATAGATGATGAAATCTGGCTGTCAACTTTTTGGATTAAGGTATTGGCATACCCTTGATCATAATCCAAGAATAATTTGGTCTGCACTTGGCCAAGATTTGGATTAAATCTGGATTTCTGAAACTTAGGGTAATAGGGTAATATAAGATATTCTGTTTTCGAGAACAGAATGGAGTTGATAAATCTGGGATTTAGAGATGGAATTAAATCTGGCTTCTGAAGACTTCTAAGTTTAGAGTAACTGATAGATCACATCTGAACAATCTGATCTTGATTTGAGGTCACAGGATAGATTTTGGAGATTTTAGGGTTCAGGATAGATACTGATCTGGCTATTACTACAGATACATGCATGCATGCTATTTATGAAAAAGGAAATTTTCACCCCTAACTCAGGGTGTTACAACGTACGGTTGACACACAATAAATTATAACTCTAGCTAGCTAGTGTTTGATGTGGAGTTTGCGGTATAACTAGTTAACTCTACTTGAACTGCAAGCAATTAGTTGGGGGTGTGGATAACACACATCATAAAGCAATTAAATAGTTACAAGTCCAAAATGAGTTACAACCAGGATTTGCTACTCTAGCTTCCCCTCCCTCTCCCTCTAATTTGATCAATCAATGGAGATCGATATTAATGATGAAACGAAGTAATGTGTATGCCTTAGGAGCAAGTACCAACCTTGGTTCTTCAAATTTGTTGCCCCCAAATGCTCCCCTTTTGAGATATTGCTCTTCCTTGCCCCAAATCTCTTCCAACTGGATAGTATGTCGAGCAAGAGTGTAGGACTGGCTCAAAACATCCGCCGAAAGACCTTTTATACCAGGTTCCATACAGACGGTTCTATATAATACCGTCGGTAATATCGGTGCATTTTTGTAGAACAAAATATCACAGAAACTATCACTGACGGGTTTCACTTTAAACCGTCGGTAATATCTGTGCATTTGTGTAGAACTATGACAGAAATATCACAGACGGTTTTGACATCTGAACCATCAGTGATAATTAGAATATCACAGACGGTTCTGAGCTCAAAACCGTCCTCTTTACTATCACAGTCGATGTTTACTTCATAACTGTCTGTGATAATTGTAAAATCAACAGTCCGCTCTACTATCACAGACGGTGATAAGGTCCAAACCATCTATAATATCTTGGATTGCTTGCAGTCGAACCGTTCGACTAGTTGAATTGTTCCACTTATTTTTCTCCTTGGGCACGACAAGCCGTAACTCGTAACCTCCACTGATGGCCGCCGCAACTCCATCGACGGCCACTAATTTCTCTGGTGAATTAGTATATGATGATGAATCTGCATGTAAGAGTCACCGCACTTAACACCCACGCAGGCCTAACACGTGCATTAAGGGATAACTACACATGTTAACCTCCTGGCAGTTTTCTTTACACGTGGAGGAATGATCACGATCCTAGGGATATGCCTGTTGCAGAGCTAAACAATCCCGAGTTACTCTGGTGGATGATAGTCAACGACCTTCTGACCGCGCATTGTCTGCGGCCTCCTGACCGCGTAACGTCTGCAATCTCAAGATCGCGCAAAGCCTGCGACCATAAGTCATTCTTGTGTCGGCGCTTCTCTGGTCGTCTGACACCATAACAGCGGACCTTCAGATACTCATCTGGTTCGAATCCATCTTGAACCAAATGTGCATTATTTCGAACTAGCTCGGGTAACAATCCTCGTCAGGGCCTGCGACTTCTATATTGTTTCTACATTATTTGCAGGGCTCCGAAGGACTACCCTCACGCGCCAAAGATTGTCGCTTCTATGTATATGATCGCGATAGTCGTTCCTTGATCGCACACAGTGCACATACCTTTGTATGGTCGAATGTTCACCAAAAGCTAAAGAAAGATAAAGAAAGAGGGAAGATAGCATGTACTCCAAGAACATGCTGGAAAATTGAAAAATTGACATAAGAACAAATTTTTCATTAATTTTTTTCATCACTTACAAAAAAAAGTAAAAATACAAAATGCTAGCTCAAGGAGTGGTCTTAGCCCTGGCTGCATCTAGAATAAAGTCAGTTTGACTTATAGCCAGGACGCAGGACTCCTCCAGCGACAAGTTTTCCTTCTTAGGATCAACTACTACGGCGTCGAGAAGGCATGAGACCTCCCTCAGCTTTGCGATAGTATCCTTCATAGTCAAACCGCAACCAGTGATGGTCATATCCGCGGCTTGCTTCTCCTCGTGAAGACGTCTCATCCTCGCCCTAGCATTGTCACCATCCGTCTTCATGCGCTGAATGCGCTGGAAGAGATCGTCCAGGTCAAGCTGTAGCTGAGTGTGCTTCTCTGTAAGGAGCTTGTGCTCCTCCTAGAGGGCCCTCAGCTTGGCTTTCACTTTGCCCGAGTCTTCCACGGCTCCCCTTCCCTGTGCAAATCAACAGGTCAAGAATGTACTGAACAGGGATTAACAATACAGGGGTAAATCCAAAAGATTGAGAGTTCTTACCGGGGAGGGCGAGGCTGACGATACCATTGAGGATGCCATTGGCGCAGAGAAGCTAAGGAGTAAAACAGTTTGAGAATTATAAAAACTTGTAAAGTAAATGGCAATTATTCCACTGTCAAGCTATTTATAGAATTTCCAAGGCGACGTTTCGTGTTCGCCTAGGCTCCGCGCAAAGATCAGAGACCGAAATGAACACAGTTGACAATTCAAAGCACCGGCACTGTTTAGAATAGTCGATTCTGATATTAGAACCGTCTCTAATACTACACTATCACAATCGGTTCGGAGTTCTGAACCGATTGTATATATCACAGTCGGTTTTGATAACGGAACCGTCTGTGATATTCTAGTTATCACAGACGGTTCTCAATTGAGAACCGATTGTATCTATCACAGTCGGGTTTTAGTTTAAAACCGTCTGTGATAAGTAGAGTATTACAGGCGATTTTGTGTTCAGAACCGTTTGGTTGACTATCACAGTTCGTTTTGACATCAGAACCGACTGTGATAACTTAACATATTCTCTTGACAGGCCTTCGCAGACGGTGTTCCATTGAAAAGTTCATAACCGTCTGTGATGTGCCGTCCTGGATGTCTGTTTCTGTGGTAGTGGCAATCAACTCGACAAGATATGAGGATAAAACTCAGCTAGCCATTGTGGTCGTATATGGAAATAAATCTGCACATGCTAACAGTTAGCATCTAACGTTGACAGTCAGCACCGACACCGAACGGTTAAAAACAAAACATGAAGAAAACTTAGCTAGCCGTTGTGGTCGCAAAAGGAAAGAAATCAACTCATGATGACAGTCACTATCGACCACTGATAGCCAGCGTCGACCACAAAAACGACTAAATAAAATACTCAGAAAGTAGACGATTTTTGGTCAGGACATGTGTTGACAGTCAGCATAGGCACAAAATAATTTGGCTTGAAAAACACTGCTGTCTGGACAACTGGCAGCATTCATGCTGATTGTCATCATTCAGCATTGAAACTGACATTCAATGCTGACAGTCAGTATCAACCACGACCAGTAGGTTGATTTAAACTAGAATTTTGAATAAGCAAAACTGGTCAAAAACATTTGTTCGAATGGCAGCATGAGAGGCTGACTGTCAGCATCCACTGCCAATTTTAAAAATGAGATTTTAAGACAAGTTTTAATCCCTTTTTGAAATCTATGTTTTTCTCAGATTTGACCAAGATTAAGAATGAAGGCAAATGCAACATATGACCTAAGAGTTTCTCAGTTTTTGCCAGAATTAAAAGAGATTTCGCAACTCCTCTTAATAGTACGGTTAAACTAAAAAGAATTTCTATAAAACCTGGTCAAACTCCAAACGCTGAGACCAGTAAAATAAGCAAGCACTCACCTTAGGTCTTTGCGGCTTCCGTCTTGCGACTCCCATTTGATGTTGCTTCTTTTCACCTGAGCTTTTGTCTTTGCGGCTTCCGTCTTGTGACTCCCATTTTACATTTCTTCTTTTCACCTAATCTTATACTCAAAGTAAATATATTAGTCCAAGACACTTGTTGTCATTTATCATCAAAATCAAGATTAAGGGCCTAGATGCAACAATATCTGCTATCATTAGCAATGCTATGGTAGGGCGAGTATTGGTTGATGGAGGGAGTTCGCTTGATCTCCTATTTGCCAAGGCACTTGATGAGATGCAAATTCCTCATTTGAAGATAAAGCCCGTGGCTCAACCATTTTTTGGGATAATTATGGGTTCCTCTATGTTACTAATTGGACAGATTGTGCTGCCTATAACACTTGGGGAGCCAGCGAATTTTTGAACGGAATTAATTACTTTTGATGTTATTGATTTTGATTCTACTTATAACGCCATTTTTGACAGGCCTTCTCTCGCTGAGTTCATGGCGGCAACGCATTATGCCTATCAATGCATCAAGGTCCCAGATCCTCATGGCGTGATCACAGTGAGGGGCATTCAGCATATAGCCCTAACTTGTGATCGAATTTCCCTGGATTTGGTCTATCAACTTCCTTTATGAGATGTTAAGGTTGCGACCTCACCACAAGATGTGGTCAAGGGATCCCCCCGACCAGAAGAAAAACTCAAGCAGGTTCCTTTATTCCCAGGTGATCCATCTAAAACTGTTCGGATTAGATCAAACCTAGATGGCAAATAGGAACTAGAGCTCATTGCTTTCCTCAAGGTTAACGTGAATGTGTTTGCATGGAAAACCTCAGACATGCTTGGAGCCCCAAGGGATGTAATTGAGCACAGGCTAGCCATTCGGCCTGGACAGCGACCAATAAAGAAAAAACTCAGATGTTTTGCTCCTGATCAACAAGAAGCTATCCGTTCAGAGTAGGACAAACTCCAGAGTGCTGGTTTCATTCGTGAGGTCGACCATCCAGAATGGCTCGCAAATCCAGTCATGGTCCAGAAATCAAACGGTAAGTGGCCCATGTGCGTTTATTACACCAGTTTGAATAATGCCTGTCCGAAGGATGATTTTCCTCTTCCCCGTATCGATCAGTTGATTGATTCAACAGTGGGTTATGAAATGATGAGCTTCCTGGATGCTTACTCAGGCTACCATCAAATTAGCTTGGTAGAAGAAGATAAAGAGAAGACTACCTTCATCACCCCTTTTGGTACTTACTGCTACATCAGAATTCCATTTGGGCTCAAGAATACTGGTTCCACATACCAGCGCTTGATGCAGAATACCTTTCTTTCTCAGATAGGGTGTAATCTAGAAGCTTATGTTGATGATTTGGTTGTAAAGAGCCTTAAGAGTTCTAGTCATATAGATGATCTTACTGAAAATTTTTGTAATTTGGATAAGCATGGAATAAAGTTGAATCATGAAAAGTACTCTTTTGGGGTTTCTTCGGGTAAGCTTTTAGGTTTCCGTGTTTGTTCCAGAGGCATTGAGATTAATCCTAAAAAAATTCGGGCCATTGAGCAAATGCGATCCCCTTCGACTACGAAGAAAGTGCAAAACCTAACTGGTCGAATGGTGGCCTTAAGTCATTACATTTTGCGGTTAGGATAATGTGGTTTACCTTTCTTTAAGGTTCTACGCAAGCACAATGGCTTTCGATGGTCGAATGAAGCCGAAAAGGCCTTTAAAGAAGTTAAAGCATACCTCATCAGTGCTCCAGTGTTGGTTTCCCCTGTTAAGCGAGAATCTCTGATCATCTATTTGGCAGCTACTCCTCATGCAGTCAACACAGTCCTGGTCGCAGAACAAGATGGAGTGCAACGACCAGTTTATTATGTAAGTGAAGTGCTTAATGGACTAAAGGAGCATTACCCTGAAGTCCAAAAGCTCTTTTATGCTCTGTTAATGGCTTCTAGAAAGCTTCGACATTACTTTCAAGCACATAAAATTTCTATGCCATCGTCCTTTCATTTAGGGGACATTCTCCAGAACCCGGAAGTCTCTCGTGGAATTGTGAAGTGGGCAGTTGAACTTGGAGCATTCGATCTCTGTTTTACTACTCGAGTAGCAATCAAATCCCAAGTTCTTGTAGATTTCGTGGTCGAATGGTCTAATCCCGAACCACAAGAACAAGACACAATGGATTTGGATAATTTCCACTGTTGGACGATGTATTTTGATGGTTTGCGCAGTTATCAACACTCGGGGGCTGTGTAGTTTTAATAACACCTCAGGGTGATAAACTCCAATATATCACAATTACACTTTGCTGCTACTAATAATGCAGCGGAGTATGAAGGTCTTCTTGCTGGGCTTCAAGCAGCCAAATCCCTTGGAGTCTATCGATTAGTGGTGAGGGGGGACTCACAGCTAGTCGTAAACCAGGTAAAGAAGGAGTACAACATCTTCGATGAGACAATGGGTCATTACTTGGATGTGGTGAGGAAATTGGAAGAATACTTCAGTAATTTCGAAGTCCAATTCGTTCCACGAAGAGACAATATTCTCGCAGACCAATTGTCAAATATTGGGTCCTCACGTACATCCTGTCGCGCACCTGTCTTGGGGACAATGACTACTCCCGTGTAGACCCAGTTCGCTGCAGCTGATCCCATAGATACATACCATAGACTTCCCAAGATAAGTCAAGCACAGGAGTATATTTACATTACAGCAGAGTAACTTACAAAATATGTAAGCAGTATGACCTGCTGGCCTTAATTCAACATAAAGAGATTACAATGCCTTCGCGGCATACATGGTCTAGCAAAATAACAACTACACAGCAGAAATTATGTGAACCCCCACAGCAAGAAGTTGACGGTAGAACAACACGCATCAGGGCTCTAGCGGAACTGGATCTACTCCTTTTGGCTCCAAGAAGTTCTCCACGCCTCCATCTTGATCATGGAACGCTCCATCTATTGGATTGTAGGTTGGAAGGGTGAGTACTTACGTACTCAGCAAGTCATAGGTAAGAATATTTACGTATATTAGTGATGATATGAACTTATGCTAGTAAAGAAGTGTGGATGGTTATAAAATAGGCTTTTCCTTTATGTCTCATCTCATGGAAGTATTTTTCATAGCATAGCATCAGTATTCATGTTCCACTATTTATAGTACTGCCGCGACACGTCGACACACGACAACCCACGGCAGCACCCCTTATCATGACAACACATGTCATTTGGGTAACCTTGACTTATCAAATTTTATTCAGAAAACATACTTGTGCCACACCCTGTGGATTTAATCCACCAGAGCAGACTCCTATAAACCCGGGAGCTCGGAGTATTCGAATACGTTTTTAACTCTGCAGTGGGGTACCAATTTACCCACAAGATATTCCACTTTCATGCCCATCCTATCAATAGTATTAGACCCTTCCTCACTGCATAATGTGAGTGGCAAGGTGGAGATAACAAGAACTTTTGGTATGTTTCACTTACAATTCACCCCTGACCCTATGGTCGGACAAACCACAGTTGTGGCAGGCTATACCCCCACCTCGACTGCATCTCCCCATTACTGGGTCAGCGTGCATCATCACATCCAATGATATGTGTAGGAGCCACACTCCGTGCCAATTGTGCACAACTTTCCATCTCATGCAAGGGTTTCATGTGCGATCCACATACTTACTTGTTAAGGCCTATCCCATATCAGGCTTGCTGTTAGTATGTTTTTCATGCCACTAGACGGACAACACAAGGTTCTAGTCCTTATATGCCAGTGACCAGACCATCCACAGCCACGCACATCCAGTGCCACCACCATTCCATACCAAATTCTGGTCATGGCTAGGGGTTTTATTTCATGAATATACATAAATACACATTTCACAAGCATCCAGCCTAATACTTCCATGTCATATCTCAATCATTCTTTCACATGCAATATTACTTATATTCAAGGTTATATTATAGCAACTCTTAAATATAGGTTCAACATGTTCAAGAATATGACTTGCCTTCAGCATCGTAAAAATCAGCAGTTGGTGTTGGGTCGGTAGTGAAGTCCTCGAACTCAGCTTCTGGATCTACTCGGCGACAAAAAAATACACAATGATTACTAATTATATTATAATGTTTTATGATCTATATGCAAATATGCTTTAAAAAGAATAACTTACCGATTCTGAAAATGAATTAGATTGCCAGCTAAATTGAGTTGAGATTCTAGGGTTTCAAGGAATCTGGGTTAAGATTGAGTACTGGAGGTTAGTAGAGTTTCAAGACATCAAAATCGACATAGGGTTTGCGGTTGGTTTGATCAAAAACAGTGAATGTCAACAAATCAACATTCGGTTCACGGCCTGACATGGCTTTGGTTTGCTTTAGAAGGCTCTTCTCAAGATATGGCAGTTGAAGGAAATGTAGAACATGGTTCTACAATCTTGGTAGACAAAGTGGTTTTCAATTTGCACACCCAGAAGTGGTCAAACTGAGCTGATGCCACTGGCTGACATAGATTGACAAAGGCTGACAATGTCCAAGAATGGCGTTGACATGATTTAGAAAATTTTCAGTGGACAAAACAGATTTGGATCAAGGCATTAGGTGCATAATTGAACAAGGCATCTGTTTGACAACAAGGTTTTCATAGAAAAGTCCATAAGTTCAAAAAATTTACAAAAGACCCCTGTGCACAGTGAATTGAGTGTCTGTACACTGCCAAAAATTAGGTCTTAAGCATTTGATCAATTTAGGGCTTCGATTGCTTCGCCAACTATGTCTAGGAGATAGGCGAAAGCAACAGAAATCCAATGGTGGTGATTTTGAACACTGAAGTAGCCGGACGGCGACGAACGGCGGCGAAGAAACACGGTGGCGACACGGCACAGCACAGCTATTGGACAAAATCTTGGCACGGAGATAACTTGAGATTTTGTGCAGAACCAAAGGTTGATGTAGTGGAGAGATATACTCAAGAGGCTGAGGCAGATCTACTGGACAAAGTGGCAACGAAGCAAGTGGCCAACGACGAGTGGCGGCGAACTGCGCCAGAGAAGGAATCGGCCTCAACGGCGACAAAGCGATTGGGTGGATTATTCTCCAAATTGAAGGCATGGCTAAGCTACTGGGTTGCTACAGAAGGTGTGGTTCGGCGGGATTTGGCTGAGGCGGCACCGGTGAGAGATTTGACGACGCAGCCAGAGAAGAAAGGCGCTAATTTGGGCATTTCCAGTACAGGGCTCTGGAGGTCAATTCCTCACAGTTAGAGTAAGAGAGAGGTGAGGGAAAACTTCTGGAGTGGCCAATTTGGCCGGAGAAACCGCACTGCGGCCTAGCGACGTGTGTCGGTTGCCGGTGGTGCGCGAAATTTGGAGATACTTCAATCCAAGCTCGAATTTGAATTCTAAGTGCACAGGCTTGTTACGATTGAGCTACTGATCACAAAACTCTACTAACATAAGGGCTAATTCGGGCTAAATCAAGCTACATTGCCGGAACAGGGTGAGTGCAAAACCGGATGATCACCGGCGTTAGGGTCCACCGGAGTACAATTAGAAGCTACAGCACAGAGAGGAAGGAGCGAGATACTTATTGGTCAAATCAAACTAAAAGAATGGTGCAGCAGATTGAGCTGCACCGTGCTCCTCCCCGGGGGCTCTCCGGAGAAGAAGGCGAAGATGAAGAAATTTGGGACTTAATTGATTTTCTGGTGGAGTGAAGATTGCACAGGGCGAAGGGGTATTTAAATAAGCCATGGACGGAGTTGGCGAGGCTTGAGCAGTCATAATTGTGCCGGCGACAAGTAACTGATTGAAGCAACAGCGATAGCGATGGGACGGTGACAACAGCTCTGTAACTACTCAAATTGTCAGCTCGTTAGGACTTGGCCCTGGCCGGTGCAAAGCGTGGGTGACAATGCTGGCACGGCGTAGTGACGTGGCGCGAAGCTCCTGACAAAGTACTGCTGCGGTCGCTGCTGGACGCGCGCACGGTTGCTTGTGGTAGCTAATGCTGCCACGGAGACGACTCTGGCGCGGACACGTGCGCACATGCAAGCACAACCGAGCACGGGCACAACAGAAGGCAAAGCTTGGCCAGCAACGAAGATCGCGGCGAAGCTAGCACTGGTTGAACGTGCTGGCGAGTGTGGTCGAAAAAGGCTGGGAGTTCTGGTCAAAATAGGGATTTGGACCAAAATGCAATTTCTGATTTTTGGCTTTGCACTGATTTGTAAATTCTGAGATTTAGAGGATTAGGGCTGATTTGAAGTTCACAAATCTGGCAAACTTTATTCAATAGATGATTGGAGAGAATATCTGATAAAATCTGGGAACTTTTGATCAAATTTGAATTAGAGTGAAAACAGGGTAATTAGGGAATTTGAAATCTGAACTTTGTCAAAATTTAAATTCTGAGATTTAGGATAGGATTTTGATATCCTGTAACATCCTGAGTTTTGGGGTGAAAAGTTTCTTTCTTAAAAGTCATGCATGCATATGTCTCTTCTAGATCAACCAAATCAGCTCCAGTTTTAGCCCTTAAATCTCCAAAATCTATCATGTGACCCCAAGTCCAGATCTGACTTTCCAGATTTGATCTATCAGTTATTCTAAATCTAAAAGCCTTCAGAACCCAGATTCAATTCTATCCCTAACTTCCAGATTTTTCAACTCTTTTCTGTTTTCGAAAACAGAATATCTTTTACCCTAAGTTTCAAAAATCCAGATTTAATCAAAATCTTAGCCAAGTTTAGACCAGATTATTCTTGGATTATGATCAAGGGTATGCCAATACCTTAATCCAAAAAGTTGGCAGCCAGATTTCACCATCTAAACCTTTTTCGCAAATCAGTCCAAGAGTATCGCAGATCAGTCTTTTTTTTTCTAGATTTTCCAGAAGCCTAAAAAGGTAAAATGTTGCAAATCATCTCCAAATTCAAATCTGATTCAGGGAACACCTCCCAAATGCTTTTCAACACAAATTCTACTTCTATGAGTATCTCAAAATCAAACCCTAAATCCCAGAATTCGAGATCAATAAGATTCAGACTTATTTTACCCTAATTTACTATGTTTTCAGTTCATATCAAAAATCATTCAAACATCTCAAATTTTATCTTCAATCTGTGCCTAATCATCTGTTGAATCAAGTTTGCCAAATCAGCAGAATAAAAATCAGATCAAACCTTCCAAATCTCCAGAATTATAGATCAGTCCAAATCAAGAATTGGAAATTGCAATCAGGCCCCTAATTCGACCAGGGCAGTAGCCAGTGCACGACCAGAAGCCAGCCAAATTCCAAATCTTTCTGTTTCAGTCATCTTCTCCGGCGAGCCGTCGAGGAGGCTCACGGTGCCAGGACGCCCTGCTGCATCAACTTTCAAATTAAAGCCATCAGTGAGTTCGCCTACTCATCCTCCCTGTATGATATCATTTAATTGCTCCCCGGTGACCTCTAACGCCGGCGATCACCGGAAATTCCCGATTGCCCTGTTCCGGCAATGCAGGCCAAATTACTTCGAATCAGCTCTCGATCCTGTGAAGAAAGATGATCAGTGAGCCATTTCCAACAAGCCTGTGTACTTAAATCTCCAGATTGAGCTTCAATCGAAGCTTTCCTCAATTTTGAACTTCACCTGTTGCCGGCGATCGTCGCCAGGCCACACCGGCCATCCTCCGGCAAAATTGATTGTTCAGGTGACTTTCTCTTACCCTTCTATCACTCCTCAAGCTTGGAATCGAGTTCTTTCGGCCTGTATCAAAAACCCCCAAATGTGAGTGCTTCTTCTCCGGCACAGTTCACCGGAAACCTATTCCCGGCCGTTTCAGCTTCATCCACTTTGTCATTCAGGTGTGCTTCAACCTCATGAGCATATTTGTCTTCTGCCCCGATCCCTGAAACTACCCAGATTTTAAGTTATAGCCATGCCAAGATTTTGTCCAGTGGCTTCACTGTGCCGTGTCGCCACCACACTTCTCCTTTGAATTTCATCACCCTCTAGCCATTTTCTACCCTAGATCCTGTTGAATGATTTGTTCCTGTTATCAATGCCTAGCTCCCAGACAAAGTGGTGCATCATTTGGAGCCCTAGATCAAAAGTTATACCAAGCCCTAGTTTCTGGCCATGTCAGATTCAATGCCAAACTATGTCAGTCAGTGGCATTAACCCTTTTCACTCCCTTCCAGATGTGCATTTTGAGCATAACTTTGTCTCTTAGATTCCTGAGGTTGTGATCTGCATTTTCTTCTTCTATCACAACTTGATTTGAGCCCTTGAATTATATTTGCTGCTAAACCCTAATTTTTGGCACTATCCTAGTGCATGCCAGCCAATGGCATTGGCCTTGTTTACCCACTTCTGATTGTGCATTTTGAAAGCCACTTTGTCCACTGAATTTGTAGAGTTATGATCTACACTTTCTTCTACTGTCACAACTTGAGATAAGCTCTCTAGCTTTCTTTGAAGTTATGTGAGAGTCTTGATCCGAATGTCAATCTGCTGACATTCGCTGTTTTTGATCAAACCAGCCACAAAACTGATGTTCTTATTGTAACCTTGAGATCCTAAGAGCATCTAACATCCATTCCTAGCCAATTCCTTGAAACCCTAGATCTCAACTCAGTTCAGCTTGCAATCTCAACTATCTCCAGTATCGTTCAATCATTCTTGTTGAGCATATCTGCATATAGATCACAAATCATTTTAATATATTAAGTAATATTTGTGTGTATTGTTTGTTTGTCGTCGAGCAGATCCAGAAGCTAAGTTTGAGGACTTCGTTGTTGATCCGTTATCAACTGCTGTATCTTACGACGCGGAAGGCAAGTCATATCCTTGGTCATCTTGAACCTATATTTTAAATGTTGCTAGAACATAACCTTGAATATAGATAATATTGCATGTGAAAGATTGAGAATGGTTTATTTATGAATTGGTAGTACTAGACTGGTTATCTGTGAAATGTGAAATAAACAAGTTTTGAGTCATGAACTATTATATATGTATTTATATATATATTCATGAAATAAAACCCCTAGCCGTGACCAGAAAATGGAATGGAATGGTGGTAGCACTGGAGGTGCTAAACTGCGAAGGAATGCAGGCACTGAAGGTGCAGGGTTGTGGATGGTCTGGTCACTGGCATATAAGGACTAGAACCTTGTGTTGTGCGTCTAGTGGCATGAACAACGTGCTAACCGCAAGCCTGCTATGGGACAGGCCTGAACAAGTACTTATGTGAATCGCACATGAAACCCCTGCATGAGATGGAAAACAATACACTAAACTCACGGGGTTCAGCTCCTCCACATATCACTGAATGTGATTTGATCAAGCACGTTGACCCAGTAATGGGAAGAGGCATCCGGGTGTGGGGTAATCCCGCCACAACTGCGGTTTGTGTGAAGAAAACTGCAGGGTCAGGGGTGAATTGTGAGTGATACATAACAAAATTTCTTGTTATCTCCACCTTGCCACTCACACATGATTGTGAGGAAGGGTCTAATCATATTGATAGGATGGGCTTGAAAGTGGAATATCTTGCGGGAAAATTGGTACCTCTCTGCAGAGTTAAAAACGTATTCGAATACTCCGAGCTCCCGGGTTTATAGGAGTCTGCTGCGGTGGATTAAATCCACGGGGTGTGACACAAGTACTATTTTCTAAATAAAATGTGTTAAATCAAGATTACCCAAATGACATGTGTTGTCATGATAAGGAGAGCTGTCGTGGGCTGTCGTGTGTCGATGTGTCGCGGTAGTGCTATAATCTAGTGAACATGAATGATGATGTTATATTATGAAAAGTGCTGCCATGAGATGAGGTATGAAAGAAAAAAGGTTATTTTACAAATATCCATAATTCTTGACTAGTCTAGGTTCATATCATCACTACTATATGTATCTACTCTTACCTATGACTTGCTGAGTACGTAAGTGCTCACCCTTGCAACCTACAAATCAGTAGATGGAGCGTTCAATGACCAAGATGAAGGCATGGAGAACTTCTTGGATCCAGAAGGAGGAGAGTCAGTCCCGTCATTGCCTTGATGTGTTGTTCTGCCGTCCACTTCTCATTGTGGGTGGGTCACCTATCTTCTGCTGTGTAGTTGTTATTTTGCTAAACCATGTATGTCGCGAAGGCATTGTAATCTTCTTATGTAATATCAAGGCCAGCAGGCCACACTGCTTAACTATTTTGTAAGTTACTCTGTTGCAATGTGAATATACTCTTGTGCTTGACTTATCCTGGGAAGTCAAGGGTATGTGTATGCTATGCATATATGGGATTAGCTGCAGCGAGCTAGGTCTCTTCAGGAGTAGTCGTAGTCACAGTTTCGGGGCGCGACATATCCTCACATAAGAAGATTTTGTATTGACTAGCACTTGGGAGATGTTCCTTGAAACATATCTGAATTTGGAGCTGATTTGTGGCTTTTAGCCTTTTCAGGCTTTTGGAGAATAAAAAAAAAAGACAGATCTGTGATACAATCTGGACTGATTTGTGAATATGGACTTTATGGTGGAATCTGACTGCCAACTTTTTGGATTAAGGTATTGGCATATCCTTGATCATAATCCAAGAATAATCTGGTCTGGATTAGGTCAAAACGTGATTAAATCAGAGTTCAGAGGATTTAGAGTAATTAGGATAATTAATTTTCTGTTTTTGAAAATGGAAAGGAGGGACAAATCTGGAAGTTAGAGATCGAATTGGGTCTGGCTTTTCAAGGCTTTTATTTTTAGTTTAAATAGTAGGTTATATCTAGAAAGTCCAATCTTGATTTGGGTTTACAGGAAAGATTTTGAGATTTTAGGGCTTAGGATAAAATAAGTCTGGCTGATTTTTCTGATCTTGACAAGATATATGCATGCATGACTTTTTATGAAAAGGAATTTTCACCCCAAACCCATGGTGTTACACATATGCTCCGGTAGAAGTGTTCATTGAGCACTTAAAATCCCCTTCTATCAAAGAAGGTCAGAAGCGATAACCGACGTCACGATCTTAGAGCAAGAAACATATTGGATTCATCCATTGAGAATCTATCTTGCGCATGGGACCTTTCCTGAGGATGAAACCGACAGAGATCAGTTAGTTAGAAAAGCACGCATGTATAGACACATTGAGGGAACTTTATATCACTAGTACAGAAAAGCTTTCTTCTATCAGTAAAAAACACCCTTCTACTATCGGTTTTCGTACCGATAGAGATAGACACGATAGAACAAGACAGAACATTTTCTATCGGTAAATAACCGACAGAAGAACTTCACAATTCTATCGGCATATTAGGAATGTACCGATAGAAAACCCGTCGTAGTCTGACGTTTAGCAGTGGGAAAAGCACCACTATTCTAACGGTTAATTACAAGATTACCGACAGCAAAAAGCTTTCTATTCTATCGGCACGTTATGAGTGTACCGATAGAAATCCCGTCGTAGTCTGACGTGTAGCAGTGGGAAAAATACCACTATTCTAACGGTTAATTACAAGTTTACCAGCAAAAAAAAGCTTAGTACTCTCTCGGTTGGAAATGAGATAACCGATAGAAAAAATCTTAGTACTCTCTCGGTTGTGTATGAGTTCACCGGAAGGAAAAATCATACTCCTCTAACTGTTAATTTCAAGTTTACCAATAGAAAAAACTACAGTAGTCTCTCGGTTGTAGATGAGTTCACCGCCAGGAAAAGTCACACTATTTTGACGGTTAATTTCTAGTTTACCGATAGAAAAAGTGGTAGTAGTCTCTCGGTTGTGGATGAGTTTACCAATAGAAATGTGGTGGTAGTCTGTCGGTTGTGAATGAATTTACCGATAGAACAATCACATATACAGTACGTTATTCACATTCACATATACAGTACAGATGCAATACATTATAGATTGGATACACAATACAGTACAGATGCAAAGAAGGGTAAATTCACAAAACAGATTGACACATTAGACAGTTATTCACATTTATTCACATATATATGGACAAATACAAATTGCAATCCAATGTGTACATTTATTGACATATATATTTATTCACATGTATATAAACAGTGTATGCACAGAGTACACGAAAAAGAGAAAATTATCATGGCGGATGGTTGGGCGCAACTTACTCCATGACATATTGAGCCCAGATTTGTCGAAGATCTCTAATCTTTGCATTTTCGTATGAGTCTTTCGACATGGCGATCTGCAAGCATGTGTGAATACTTAGTAACTAACTTTCTAATTTGGAACGTGACACCCAATTTTCAAATTGGAGTTAGCTATCGATGCTTACCTGGGGGAATTGGGCAAAGTTTGTCTGCACTAGGTCGTACATGTAGCGCAACACATAAAACCCGCATTCCCACGATTGCGGCTGCTGATGGCACTGAGATAATTGCATATGCGAAGACATGCTAGCTATTGTTTCCATAAACTAATTAAACATAAACAAAAAGTCTCGTGAGTACCTCATATTCTTTCCAAGCTAGTCGGGAGCCCTGCGGTGCGGCATGCCTCCCTCCAGCGGACACATATTTATCAAAAGCCCTGCATTTCAGTTAATATTGCCAGTTAATGTATTATCATTAGCTAGTGAGGTGAAAATTTAAATCAAACATATAAGTTACTTACGCCTCCATATTCCCCTTGACCACATATTCGATCGGTAATCTGTCACGCATCGAATCGAGGTAGTACACCTCATTCCTCGGCGGATAGATCACAATGCGGATCCAGTGGCCCCTGCATTGTATGTAAAAGAGGACCGCTAGCTCAAAGTATATCTCAGGTGTAACATACAAGATCGAGTTAAATTAGTACGAAATGCACTAACCTTTGGTGGTACGGCACCAAAATGAACTCCCTATCCTGCCGCGCCATCAGCGCCTTGGATATGTACTGCTCAGCGTGCGCGGCGTCGTGCTCTAGCATCGTGAGGCTTATTTTCTCTGGGTCAAGGAAACCCACCTTGTCACACACAGCCTCCGATGCTAGCCTGTACATGCACCTGCATGCAAAGGACGACATTAGTATTGCACAGAAAGTTACTACATTTCAAATGAACTACAACAATGCAGAGTTAGAAAATAGCAATACATAGCATCAGCAAACTCACAGCACTCCAGTCCGTATGATGGACATATCGAGCTCCCGCCAGTTGTAGAGGTCGAACAGATCCTCGTGTGCCACGGATATACTCCCGGGCTCACGGTGGAACTGCCCAGGCATGTAGGGAACTAAGAAGTTCAGATTGCGCCGAGCTCGGTGTAGGTACCACTCATGGAGGTCTCTGGTTGATCGATCCAATTTGCGCAAAGCTGCCTCCGACATGAGTGGGAACCCGTTCCTGAACCTCTCCGGCTGTCCCTGTCGCCCTTTTCCCTTGCCTTTGCCCTTGCCTTTTGCCGGGGACTGAGCGCGTACCTTCGAAGGCAAGGGCGAGGTGATGGCGGCTTTCTTCCGAGGTGAAGGCGTCGATGCGCTGGGTGGCGTCGAGGCCGTCTTTGATGTGTCCAGGGTCGCACGAGATCGGGCCTCATGCCCCGAGCTGGGGGCGCAGTCCCCTGGTAGCCCAACGGCAGGCCACATCAATTAATGAGCACGTATGTTAGATTATACAAGTTGAGTGTACTGAGTAGGATGTAATCTAAAATGTATAGGATTTACTGGTTGTATTAGAAGACACTTCTTGGGCCACTGTACGTAGGAGCCCACTGCCTCAGCAAGTGTGTGCAGTTCCTCTGTTGGGACTGCCAACGGAGAATCGTTGTATCCCGGCATGGCCATGTCCACCTGTACCTTTGCAAACCCCAATTGCAGAGGTATGCAATGGACCCGGACATCCGGCCCAGACGGATATACGAAGCCGTGTCCAACCACTTCCTGCCTGTCGCCTAGGTGATTCAGTAGGATGCAACACTCCGGCTTCTGCAAATTTGTAAATATTAAAACAGGTTAGCGAAACAACTCTAACAGAATGGGAGTGGCATCAACTTAAGTGCACAGATGAAGGCTTGCAGTACCTCTAGTAGATCCACTGGATCCGCGAGGACCTTCGAAGCGCAACTGCTTATCCGACCCTGCGGGGTACCGTCGCCCTGGGGTTCCGCATCTGCACTCTTGCTCAGCAATGCATCTCTCAACCGTGGAAACTCTTCCCTCATTTGTGCGACCTCAGACTGCACCTCAGCCCGTATCTTCTCGGAGAGCTCCGCCTGTACCTCAACCCGCATCTTATCGGAGAGCTCCGCTTCCTTTTCCTTCCAGGAGCGGGCCTTCTTCCTCGGTGGAGCCGGATCTGCGAAACCGGCCTTCCACGAGACAATGGCTCCCACGGCCCGTGTCCCCCCGGGATGCTCCTTATTTCCTAGAGCCCGGGTGAGGATGTCGTTCTCCCTCTGTGGGGTAAAGAATCCCTCCACTGCCTCCTTCTCAAAAGAGATCTGTTACATTTAAAGGTACCTTGTGAGATAAATTTCCTTATATACACTTGTGCGCACATAGTTTACGAGGTTAGCCAACTTACCATTCGCCTCACAACGTCGACGTCCCCAGGGATTGCGAACTGCACGGACCCCGTGGATGACATGGACCCCCTCCCCCTCCACCATCGCTTGCACCTCTCATCCCGGATCTCGGAGAGCGGCAACTCAGGGGTGTCGATGACAGGATTTTGCTCGTCTACCTTCTTCCACTGCTCCTCCTTCCCCGCATAGCCCCGGGATCCTAGCCGATGCGGGTGGTCGTTCCTCTTCTGGATCGCCCTATTCTTCTCGCTAAGGGCCTTGAACTCCTCAGTCCCCTTCTGCTTGGTGAATTCCTCCCATACCTCCTCCGATATGAAGGGGTACTTCTCGCAAGGAGATTTCCCCGCAGCGAGGAAGTTACTGACGAGCCAGCTCTTAAAGGTTTTTCATGTTCCGTTCATGTCCTTCAAGCAGGCCGTCCTAGGTGTATCGTTGGGGATGTTCCACTTAGCCTGTTTTCAAAAAATGCATACAATTAATCACGAGTTAGTTAAACTTTAGTATAAGCCAAGAGAACGTGATTAAGAAAGAGTTCAGCGATTTCAGTTAATTTAACCTTCACTTCCGCCCACAACCTATCCCTCTCGTCCGCCGTCACGTCCTTCCAGCTCTGCACGGTTATCTTCACCCTTTCATTCGCCAACAGCCCAACGTAGGCCGCGTACTTCCCAGCATTCTTTCCAATCGGCCTCCCAAATTGGTTGAACTCACAAGAAAGATCCGTGCGTTTGGCCAAACGGCCCAACGTCGTTGCGCCTCATCCCACCCTCTTGCGTCGGGATGTAACAGCTGCATCTTCAGTTACGTTGGGGTTGGCCCTAGTCGAACCACTGGTACCATCCGATGAAGATGACGACATGTCTTTCCCTACAAAACCATCAACAAACCATTAAAAATTTAATGGAAACACAAACCAAATCATTTTACAAAGAAAAAGGACCTATTTTAAATATTTTTTCCATCGGTAAACACAAAAGCTACCATGCAATTAATACAAGATAAGATTCTATTGCTCAGTGTTTTCGTCTACACATTTTCATATAGGAAGCAGGCAACATATGGCAATTAATTCTTCTTGGAGTTCCATAACTCAGCCCAGGACTGGAATCTAATTAGGGCTGCAAAAGGGATGTCCGAACAAAATAATACTAAAAGAAATACATGAATAAATTACTTCTTGAACTGTTCAGAAATACATGAATAAATTTTGTTGATAAGCCACTACTCACTGTCATCACATAACATTCTCAATGATTTTCTATACTAATATTTATGGGCCAGCATTATTATTTCACACGTAAATATGCACACAAGCATCTATGTGCCACTGTGCATAATCTGACAAACCTAATGCTAATGGAATATAAAGATATTGAAGTAGCACATAAAGTAGGTCACAACCAAAAAAGGAATAATATGGTCTATAGCACCCTCTCTTGGTTATCTTTTGCATTACCTGTATGCAAGTCATCAGGACTTCATCACATCTATTAGTTTGGGAAAAGTCATATATGACATACAGGTAATGCAAAAGATAACCAAGAGATATGCATTTGAAACATACACATCGAAGACCCATCCACATTGCCATCTATTCATACCAAGTGAGTAAAAATTCCCAACCAAACTAGTACGTACATTGTATGCCTCATGTCCTTCCAGATCCAAAGTTTTAATAGTACGTTGTTCAGAAATATTTTCGATCGGTAAACACAAGAGCTGCTGATAGAGCAGACAAATTGTTTCTATCGGCAAATACAGGAGATACCGATAGAATATGTGTACGAACAACTGCAACATATAATGTGCATTACATGGCAGTTGCATACAATTGATCACACATACAGCAGTATAGGTAAGTTAAAATCTCAAAATAGGTTCATTACAGCACTGAAACATATTATGTCAACCCTAATTTACATCAACATTGCCCGCGGAATGTACATAATCCAACACAATAGAGAACCCTAGTGTAATTGCAAAACTCGAAGAATTAGTACGTACAAAACACTAGGATCAAATAAGGAAGATGCTGGAAATAGAACGGCGATCAGTGCTGGTGATGGAGAGGGGGTGTAGAACGCAGCGGCGGCCGGCGAAGGACGAAAATAAGAACCGGTGGCAGTGGCGAACCAGTGTCCAGCCGGCGATCGTCGTGTGAGAGAGAGGAAGTGAGTGGTCATGGCGGAGATTGTGGTTTTCTTCGCTCTCGAAGAGACGCAGTGCTCTAGGTTGGAACTGTTCGACTGGAGGGAAACTCAAGGGCCGTGTATGAGTAATAAAGTAGTGTATGACCTTTTCTATCGGTACAACAAAATAATACCGATAGAATTATGTCCGTTTCTATCGGTACAACAAAATAATACCGATAGAAAAAGTAAATTTCCCGAAAAAATATTTGAATTAGTGGATTCCTTTTTTCTATCGGTATAAACAATAATTCCCGTGAGACCAATTTTCCCCCGAAAATTTTTTTAATTAAGTTTACGAGATTATAGTATTGTGTTCCATTTTTCTATCGGTTAAAACAACAATATACCATCAGAAAATGAAAAGGTAAACACAATTTAACATCAAACAGACCGTGCTTGAAAGCTGCAGAATGATAAAGAAAGTGGGAAGATAGCCAGAAAATTGGAAAATTGACATCAAAAGAAATTGTTCATTCATTATTGTTTTATCACTTAAAACAAAAATTAAAACCCAAAATGCTAGGTCAAGGGGTGGTCTTAGCCCTGGCTGCATGTAGAGTAGAGTCAGTTTGACTTGCAGCCAGGACACAGGACTCCTCTAGCGACAAGTTGTCCCTAGGATCAACTACTACCGCGTCGAGAAGGCCTGCGACCTCCCTCAGCTTCGCTATGGTATCCTTCATAGTCAAACCGCAGCCAGTGATGGTCATATCCGCGGCTTTCTTCTCCTCGCGAAGACGCCTCGTCCTCGCCCTAGCATTGTCACCATCCGTCTTCATGCGCTGAATACGCTGGAAGAGATCATCAAGGTCAAGCCGTAGCTGAGTGTGCTTGTCCGTAAGGAGCTTGTGCTCCTCCTGGAGGGCCCTCAGTTCGGCCTTCACTTTGCCAGTGTCTTCCACGGCTCCCATTCCTTGTGCAAAGCAACAGGTCAAGAATGTAGTGAACATGGATTAACAATACAGGGGTAAACCCAGGAGATTTAGAGTTCTTACCGTGGAGGGCGTGGCTGACGATCCCATGGAGGTTGCCATTGTGAAAGAGAAGATGAGGAGTCGAAGCATTCGAGGATTAGAAAAACAAAAAAATACCGCGACGCATGGCAAGGTACTTATAGAATTTCCAAGGCGACGCATGGCGACACGGTTGAGAATTCAAAGCGCCAGAGTATTATTCTATCGGTACAAACAGAAAAAAACCGTCAGACAACAAATACCGTGAGACTAACGAATTTATTCTAATGGTACAATATAATAATACCGATAGAATAAGTACACTTTTCGCAGCGAAACTTTCGAAGTGCCTGAGACACATTAAAGTAGCGGATGTCCTTTTGTATCGGTAGAAATAACAAAATACCGTCAGAAAAATTGATTTTTGGAGAGCTTAATTTGAAGAAGCAAGAGGCTGCGATGATATTTTTGCACGTGCTATTTGAAGGGAAGAATTAAGTATTTACAGGATAAAGGTACTGTACATGTTAGAACTCATGCTGTGGAGTAAAATTGAGATATATTAATGCTGTGAACTAGCTTATCATTAAGTTCTAAAGAAAAATGTACTGCCTGATGTATTAATGATAAGTTCCTCACCTTGCTGCAGAACTTGTGGGCTGTTTGCTTGGCATTTATCCCTGAAATAGAAATTAATCATCAATGGTTCTCAACCCATAATCCTTCTTCGTGGTCATCTCGCAGATACGTTGTTTCGTCGATATCTTCAGTACGGATAGATTGAATGTCCTCTAAAAATGGAGGTATTTCATCGAATTGGTTATACTCCTCTTCGTCGACAACATCTTTGACCCCAACAATATGTCTCTTACTGTGGAGGACAACATGCAAGGTTGGATTGGCCGGGTCAACGATGTAGAATACCTGTGTGGCTTGCTTTGCAAGTATGAATGGATCGTCTTGGTGTCCGACTCTACCAAGATCGATGAGAGTAAACCCGTAACTGTCAACTTGAACACCTCGAGGGATTTCGACCCATTGGCATCGAAACAGGGGAATCTTAAGTAATCCGTAATCGAGCTCCCATATTTCGTCAATAGCACCGTAATATGAGTTCAGCGCCCTTACTGACCTGGCATCCTCGGAAATAGCAAACAGTGTCACTCCGCTACATTGCGTGCTACTCTTGGCGTCTTGAGCTCTTGTGTAAAATGAATACCCATTGATGTCGTACCCCTGCCAAGTCCCTACAGTGAATCTTGGGCCTCTAGCCAACCATGTCACAGTTTCACTTACGGAGCCCTCGGCAGCTCGCGTGACTCTTTCTTGGATCCACTCAGCAAATTTCCTGTTATATTCTGTGCTGACCCAAACATCTGACTTCAAAGGATTCTGTGACCATAACATTACCTTGTGCTCGTGTATGTATGGCTCGACCTCCGTCATGTGTTGTAAGACCCAAAAATGTGATTTTGCGTACACATCACGAGCGGGGACGATAGCTTTGAATCCAATCGTTCCGATTCCCTGAAGCCTACCCTCGTGTCTGGACCTATGAACGCCAATTGGGTCAACCCCGGCCATATAATCTGTGCAAAATTCAATCACCTCCTCGGCGGCATAACCTTCCATGATACTCCCCTCGGGTCGACGACGAGTCCTTATGTATCCCTTCAATACACCCATAAATCTCTCAAATGGATACATGTAGCGCAGGCACACGGGTCTAGAAAACTTAATTTCTCTGATAAGGTGAAGAATCAGATGGACCATAACATCAAAAAAGGATGGAGGGAAATACATCTCGAGCTGACAAAGAGTTGTACCCACATCGCGTTGCAATGCGTCCAATCCATCCGGATCAATTATCTACGAGGACACAGTTGCGCCAAATATTCATATCAGAAAAATCTTCTAATTAAGCTCCACAGATGGAGGTAATGAACTTATAGTACGAGTGCACGTACTTACCTTCCAAGATATTGCGTTGAAGAAATAACATAGGTTTGTGATTGTCTCTCTGACTTTAACTGGGAGAATGCCTCTGATAGCAATGGGAAGCATTTGTGACATCAGGACATGACAGTCGTGGGACTTCGTGCCAACTAGTCTTAGGTCCTTCATGGACACAAGTTTTTTCAAGTTCGCGGAGTACCTTCATGGAACTTTAACACCGTGTAGGCACCGACAGAGTTCTATGTTTTCGCTCTTGGACAACATATAGCAGGCCGGAGGGAGGTATGTACGTTTCCATTCTCTAAAGGTGCAAGCTCAGTCCTTATCCCCATTTCCACCATGTCACGACGAGCTTTCACACCATCCTTTGCCTTTCCTGGAATGTTCAACAACAAACCAATCAAACTGTCACAGACATTTTTCTCTACATGCATGACGTCAATGCAATGTCGAACTTGTAAGTGCTCCTAGTATGGTAGATCCCAGAGAATCGATCTCTTCTTCCATACATTTTTTTCTCGAGGTTTAGAATGCTTACCGAACTCAGCTTTGATGTCCTTCACGCGCGAGTAAATCTCCTTACCGGTCAGAAACACTGGAGCTGATCCCTTCTCAGGCTTCCCGTTAAATGATTTCCTCTTCTTACGGTACGTGTGATGCACCAGAAGAAACCTGCGGTAACCCATGTACACTGTTTTCTGGCAGTTTTGCATCCACATGCTCTTAGTTTCATCTAGGCAAATAGGGCAAGCCTTGGCTCCTTTCGTACTATACCCCGACAAATTGCCGTAGGCCGAAAATCATTTATGGTGCAAAATATCAGGGCCCACAAGATGAAATTCTCTTTCTTGTATGCATCCCACACCTGCACCCCCTCGCTCTACAATTTCTGTAAGTCCTCGATTAAAGGCACTAGAAACACGTCAATACCATTTCCGGGTTGTCTGGGTCCTGAGATTAGTAACGCCATCATGATGTACTTGCGCTTCATGCATAACCAAGAGGAAGATTGTAGATGCGTAAAAGAACCGGCCAAGTGTTGTGCCGACTGCTCATATTACCATGTGGGTTCATACCATCTGTACTCAGCCCGAACCTTATATTCCTAAGTTCGCCGCCGAACTCAGCAAATGTTCTGTTGATGTTTCTCCATTGAATAGAATCAGCTGGGTGTCTCAGTTTTCCGTCTTGTTTCCGGGCTTCAGCATGCCAACGCAAGTGCTTCGCGACTTTCGGATTTGTAAACAGCCGCTTCAATCTAGGTATCACAGGCAAGTACCACACTGTTTTCGCCGGAGGTCCTTTCTTTACCTTGTGACGTTCACTGTCAATCCGGTCCCTACGCGTATACCTCAATGCGCCGCATCTTGGACAAACATGCAAACTGGAGTACTCGTTATGGTACAACACACAATCATTTGGGTATGCATGTATTCTTTCGATTTCCATTCCCAACGGACACAACAGTTTTTTGGCTTGGTAAGTAGATCTTGGCAACTCATTTCCCTTTGGAAGCATGTCCGCTAGAAGATCTAATAGTGCCGTGAAACTCTTATCACTCCAACCGTTGCCTGCCTTCAAGTTATATAATCTCAGCACATAAGACAGTTTTGTAAATGTTGCACATCCAGGGAACAGAGGCTTCTCAGAGTCAGCAATCAGTTTCTCAAATTCACAGAAGTCATTTTCATTGTAATCTTCCTCTACATCACCTAACATCTCATCTGGATTGTCATCATCATCATCATCTACGTGCACATCGGAATGAACATTATCACAATTCGGATGATCATCGGTATTATTGCAATCCACATCCGAGTCCTGCTGATTGGTAGTAGTAGTGCTTGTTTCCTCAAGATCTTCGCCATGCCATATCCAACGGGTGTATCGCGCGTTAAAACCACGACGAATCCAATGACTCCTATTTCATCAGAGTTGCTAAACCTCTTCAAGTTCATACAATCTGTACAAGGATAGAGCATATTTTTCTCTCCCTTCCTCTCCTTTTGTTGCTCAGCAAATTTAATAAACTCATTCACACCATCCAAATAGTCAAAAGTAGTATGTTTTATTCCATACATCCAATATTTCCTGTCCATCAACAATTAACAAAATTTAACGAGTCAGCCATGCATGCATGAAACCTGCCCGATTAAGTTATGTATATGTACATGTACAGCCTCTTACAACAGATGTGTTGAATCCTAGCCTGACGAAATTAACACTAATTAACCTAGCTAACTACACAATACAAGCTAGTTAGCTCCTAAAACATGACGCATTTCCAGCTACCTAGCTCCCAAGCTTACAGCTACAATTAATCATACCTTAAAGAGAGGGGCGCAATCAACTTCCCTCCAGCTTGCGCTGATCACCCTAGCAGTGTAGCTGTGAGTGTCGAACTTTCATCACAAACAGAGGGACAGAGAGTGCAACAGAACAAATTACAGCGCAGCTCAGCAATGGTCGAGTGGGGTTTTCCTTATAATGGAGCTTTTTCTAACGGTAAATACATGAAATAACCGTTAGACTAACTAAGGTAATTTTCCTCTCACATATTCTATCGGTAAAAACACACATATACCGTTAGAGAATGTACATTACTGAACAAGCACAGTTTTTGTTCTATCGGTAAATATATGTATTTACCGTTAGATGATGCATGACACAGCACATACATGAGTTTTTCTATCGGTAAATATGTGTATTAACCGTTAGATGATGCATGACACACGAACATGAGTTTTTCTATCGGTAGATTTGTGTATTTACCGTTAGATGATGCATGACTGAGCAAATATATGTGTTTTCTATCGGTAAATATGTGTATTTACCATTAGAGGAGGTACTTGTAATGCACATGACACTAGTTCTCACATCCAAGGAATCATACCAATGTAACATCAAACAGATCTTAACTACAATATAAAGCAATATTTCAAGAAATGCTAATTTGTGGATTAACTTGGAGACACAAAAATACTTTTCTTAGGTACTCGGGACTTCATCTTGCTAAAGAAATTACACATGCCAGTTCACAAATTCAGGTACAAACATACACATGCCAGTTCACAAATTCAGGTACAACAATACACATGCCAGTTCACCAATACAAATTCAGGTACATGTCTAAAACAGTAGTACAAATACACACCTACCAACCAATACAATTAAATACACAAATAGTCCCTACACATTCAAGTTCATGTCCCAATTAGCAATACATGATACACAAATATACAACAATATACAAATACAACAATTCACACATTCGATGTATATTAGAAAAGCCACGTTTGAAATTAACAATAGATCACGACGAGGACCCAGTGGCCCGTACATTTTACATAAAAGAGAACCTTTGCAGGTTGCGACAATGCAACTAGCGACTACAAGTTAGACCTGATACATAACAAATCCATTCATCCAAAACAACAAATGTCTGAACCACATTGGACTTAACCATAGGAGTTCAGTTCGTAGACGCCCGAGGAGCTGGAACTGTCGTCGACTTACATTTGTACGTATTGGTAATTTCCTCGGACTCAAACTCGATCAACTCAACTCAACTCCATTAACAAAAAGAACCGACCTTCCAAGATGTTGTTCTGTGTAGTGATGGTGTAGAATGGCTCTGCAAATAACAACAATTCTTCTTCTCCAAGCAGGTAAGCATCTGGCCACAAGCTAGTGCATGCAAAAAAATGTAAGATGCTTTCTATAGGTCCTGATTTGAGAAACACGTAGGGCTTAAGGATCTTCTTGACCGAGCCAACCAAGATCTCACATTTCACGTCCTTCCAGCTCTCGGCGGTGATCTTCACCGTTTCTTTCGCCAACAAGCCAACGTAGACAGCGTACTGCGATGAAGAACCGTGAAATACGTTGCCCCTCATGAGCATCATCCAAGGACCTACAAAGATCATAATCATATTGAAAAGAAGACACATCAAAATGAAGGATACAAAAAAAGCAGAATAATTGCCATAATCGGATTAGAATGATTTACGTACCTTGCTTGGGATGCGGAAGTCTAGAGGGCGTCGATGGAGGTGCGGAGGTGCAGCGGTCGCCTGTAGAGGTGCGCCGGCCGTCCATGGAGCTTACGGGTTAGGACTACGAGCCCCAGATGAACTGTGAGAATAAAGAGACATACCCCTGTATTTATAGTACTAGATAAATTCTATCGGTACAAACACCGCATACCGTTAGTTATTTTATATATATTCTAACGGTAAAAAATCAATTACCGATAGAACAAAAACATCTGTAGAAGTCGAATGGCTCTATCGGCACAATACAAATTACCGATAGGAATTTTTGTCCACACTCTGTCGGTATATACGTACATTGCCGATAGAATCATACTAATTGTAGAAGGCGAACAGTTCTAAAATATTTTTTCTATATTCTAACGGTATAAACATTAATTACCGATAGAATAAAACTATTTGAAGACGAACAGTTCTAAGCAATTTTCGATATATTCTAATGGTAAAAGAATACATTACCGATAGAATAAAAATATTTGTAGAAGGCGAACGGTTCTATCGGCACACTACATATTGCCGATAGGAATGAGATATTCTGTCGGTATACTAACAAATTACCGATAGAATAAGTCTAGTTGAAGAAGTCGACCAGTCCTATCGGCGCACAACATTCTCCCGTCAGTACATATGCTTCTCTTCTAACGGCAAATATGTTCATCACCGCTAGAGTAAATCATACTGCTTCTTCTATCGGTAATTTTCTTACAAACCGATAGGAAAAATTCACCCGTTGGCCTTTTTTGGCCGCGAGGCATATTTTCTATCGGTTTTCTACTAAAGCGCTAATAACCGATAGAATATAGGGGTTAGTAGACTGCATTTCTGTACTAGTGTATAGAAAGTGCACTCGAGGAGTCCTTGTGCAGTGTGTTTCTCAAGAAGATGGCAAATCCCTTCTAAATGAAATACATGGAGGCATATGTGGAACACATGCTTCCTATCGAACAATGGTTGGAAAAGCTTTTCAACAGAGTTATGACTGGCCTATGGCACTTAATGATGCTATGCAATTGGTCAAGACACGTCCACAGTGTTAATTCCATGCTCGGCAAGTTCATCAGCCAGCATATGCTTTGCAAGCTATTCCTTTAACTTGGCCATTTGCTGTTTGGGGAATAGATATTGTAGGACCAATGCCTCAAGCTGTTAATGGGTATAGGTTTTTGTTTGTAGCCATTGATACATGAACTAACTAGATTGAGGCTAAGTCAGTTCGCAATATTACTGCAGTTGCTGCAAAGAAGTTTGTAACATCATGAGTTTGGGGGTAAAAATTTCCTTTTTCATAAAATTCAAGCATGCATATGTCTCTCTAAGAATCAGCGAATCAGTTCAGATCCATTTTTCCCTAAACCCAAAAATATCAAAAATCTTGACTATGGACCCAAATCAAGATCAGACCTCTAACACCTAGAACCATCAATCTCAATCTGTTTTCGAAAACAAAACTATTCCTAACTACCCTAAATACTCTAAAATTCTGAAAGCCGATTTCATCAAATCTTGACCTGGTTTAGACCAAATTGTTTTAGGATTATGATCCAGGGTATGCCAATACCTTAATCCAACAGTTGGTAGCAGAACTCCATCATTCTGGCCATTTTCACAAATCAGTCCAAAAGTATTGCAGATTGGTCCTTTTCAGATTTTCCAAAAGCCTAGAAAGGCTAAAAGCCACAAATCAGCTCCAAATCTTGATCTGATTCAGGGGATATCTCCCATACACTATTCAATACAAAATGTTCTTCTATGAGGATCTCAAAATCTTATCCTAGGTCTCAGAAATTCGACTTCGACAAAACCCAGATTCAAAATACCCTAAATACCCTATTTTCGCTCTAACTCAAAACCTGACCGAAAACCCCAGATTTTGTCAAATGTCTTTGCTAAACTATTTGTTGAGCTAATTGAGCAACATTAGTAAAACCAAATTCTGCTTAAACCAATTATAATTCAGTCTAGAAATATTTTCAGAAATTGCGTTTCAGTCCAAATCCCAAATTCAACTTGCCGGCACAATTTGAACCAAGCCCCACCGTGATTCTTGCCGCTGGTGAGGTCCAGCTTGTCGCCTGTATGTGTGACCGTTGTGCCTGCATGTCGTACACGCATACACGCCGGAGCAGGCACTGTGGCAGCCGCTGAGACTAGCGCAGAACCGCCGAGCGCAACAGTGAGGAGCTGTCAGAAGCTTTGCGCCATGCGGGGGCCAACCGTCACCTCCACCTCTGCACCGACTAGGACCAAGTTACAAGACACCAATCATTCTCACAAAGCTAAGGAGCCAGCTGTACACCGTCCCGTTGTTGTCGTTGTCACTCCCGTCCAGTCGCTTCAGCGGCACAAGTTCCACAGTTTTCCACCCTCGCAATCTCCATTCTGTGTCTATTTAAGGCCGCCTGTGACCAGCTTTACCTTCGTGCAATCCAGAAACTAGTTAAACCGTAGTTCAACTCGTCTTCTTCTTCTTCTTCTCCGGCAAGCCGCCAAGGAGGGAGACGACGACCGGGTGCGCCGCTGCACCAAACTTCAAATTGACTCAACCAGTATGTGCCTATTGGCGATCTTCTCATTCCTTAGCAAGCAATTTGTCTCCAGTGAACTGTACAGTCGGTGATAGCCGAAATTTGATTTTTCCTTATTCTAGCTATCGGACTTAGTTCCAGTCCAAATTAGCATTCCTTTTTGGAGAATAAAATGATCACCATAGCCCCTTGAACAATCCTGGTCAATTACAATTTGAAATTAACCCGTAATTGAAGACTCCCCGTTCTTCGCGCACTGTCGTGAACGGCTCACGCTGCCAGCATGCCTCGCTGTGTTTCCAGCCAAATTGAATACACCCACACGTTCCTTGGATCCCATAGATGGTGTAGCAGCCGTCAATTGTGCAGCATTGTTCTAAATCACAAACGCCCCTTCCGACCTTCGTTCTCAAGTCCGGCCGTAATGCCAGGAAGCCCCAAAACGCCATTGCAACCAAATTCCTCTCTCCAAAACCATCAGCACTGCTCCAGGAGCAAAAGCCCTCGATCAATTTCTAGTTTTTTCAACTGTAGTTCCTTGTCACCGTAGCTCGCCTCTGGTTCTCAAAGCTGATGAGTTCGACCACGTCATTCGCCGTCGTCTCGCCACCATTGTTCGGTTAACCTTGCCAACAGCATCCTCTGAACCTCACCTAGGCGATTGGCAAAGTTGGTGAAGCAACGCACGCGTGTATTGCCCACGCGCGATAAACCTTGAAATCGACAGTACACTGGCATACAGATTCACTGTGCCAGGGACTTAGCTGAAAATTCCTTGATTTCCTGGACTTTTCTGTAAAGACCAGTTTGTTACTTAGTTACCTTGTTCCATTGTGCACCTAATGCCTTAAACCAAACTTGTTGCAACAACTAAAAATCTTCTAAACCACACCTATGCGATGCACTGACATTGTTAGGCTGTGAATCGAATGTCAACCAGCCACGAACCGAATGTCAAGATTTATTCCTTGAAACCCTAAGAGCCTCTAACATCCATCCTTAGTGCAGATTCTATAAATTCTAGGGTTTTGACCTAGTTCAAGCTTTCAAACTCAGTCAACCTCGACATCACCTAGTTCATTTCTATTAAGAGCATATTTGCATATGGATCATAAAGCATTTAAAATAGTTAGTGATCATTCTATGCTTAATTTGTTGCTGAGTAGATCCTGAGACAGAGTCCGAGGACGTCACCACCAACATAGCCCCCACAGCTGATCCTTATGACGCGGAATGCAAGTCATATTCTTGAACATCTTGAACCTATATTTTATGAATTGTTATGATATTGCCTTGGCCACAAAGAAAATTACATGTGATGGAATGAATAAAGTATAATTTGACAGTACTAGGCAGTATGCCGATGAATTGTGATAAGATCTGATATAGGATGATCAAGCTATGAGCCATAACTAATGTGTATATATGTATATGTATGTTCATAAAATAAAAACTTTAGCCGTGACCAAAATGGTATGGAATGGTGGTATGGCACTGTTGAGTGTAGGGTTGTGGAATGGTCTGATCACCGACTTATAA
Organism: Pharus latifolius; assembly: GCA_019359835.1. Lineage (NCBI taxonomy): Eukaryota > Viridiplantae > Streptophyta > Magnoliopsida > Poales > Poaceae > Pharus > Pharus latifolius. The sequence goes on along the minus strand of CM033329.1, from coordinate 21,334,675 downwards.
GGACTAGAAACTTGTGTTGTGCTTCCAGTGGCATGAAAACCGTACCAACCACGAGCTTGGTATGGGACTGGCCTTAACAAGTAGTATGCGGATCGCACATGCACCCCCTGCATGGATGAGTTAGAAGGAATTGCGCACGATTGGCACGGAGTGTTACTCCACACACTTGATGCACACTGCCCCAGTAATGGGAAGAGGCTAGTCGGGGTCTGGGTATATCCCGCCACAACTGTGGTTTGTCCGGCCACAGGGTCAGGGGTTAATTGTGTGTGAAGCATAAATAAAGTTCTTGTTATCTCAACCTTGTCACTCGCACATGGCTGTGAGGAAGGGTCTAATCATATTGATAGTATGGGCATTAAAGTTGAGATATCTTGCGGGTAAATTGGTACCCCTCTACAGAGTTCAAAACATATTCAAATACTACGTACTCCCAGGTTCACAGGAGTCTGCAGTGGTGGATTAAATCCGCGTCGATGTGACAAAAGTATGTTTTCAGAATAAAACTTGATGTAGAATAGACTAAAGGCAGTATAACTCGATTTGTGAAATGACAGTGTGTTGATACGCTATGGTAGTAGTGTTATGAGTTTATATAAAGAAAGATTATTTTGCAACCTTCCACCCTTCTTTAGTTGCATAGGTTCATATCATCACTATTATTTGTATATACTCTTGAATACTATGGCTTGCTGAGTACGTAAGTACTCACCCTTGCAATCTATTACCCAATAGATGGAGTGCTCTTTGATCAAGACGAATGCTTGGATAACTTTTTGGAGCCAAAAGGAGGAGAGCCAGTTCCACCCGAGCCCTGAAGTGTGTTGCTCTGCTTTCAACTTCTTGCTGTGGGGGTTCACTTAGCTTCCGACGAGTAGTTGATGTTTTTCCTAAACCAGACTTATTTATGTCGTGATGGCTTCATAATCTATTATGCTGTATTAAGGCCAACAGGCCATACTGCTCAAAAGTACTATGTAAATTAATCTGCTGCAATGTACTCCTGTGCATGACTTATCCTGGGAAGTCATATGGTATGTATGTGCAGGATCAGCTGCAGCGAGCTGGGTCCCCACGGGAGTAATCGTGGTCCCGAAGGAGGGCCCACAAAGTTCTTTCATAAGAACATAGTGACATGATTTGGAGTCCCAAGTCATCTCATTACCGACAATGGTTCGCAATTTGTCAGTGGTTTTTTTCTAGACTATTGCGACGACATTAAAACCAAGGTCTATTTCGCAGCCATAGTTCATCCACAAAGCAATGGTGTAGTAGAATGTGCCAATGGGTAGATAATACAGGGTGTCAAGAAACGTGTTTTCGCCCGCCTTAAGTTACGCTCGGGGGCTTGGGTAGATTAGCATTACATAGTTTTATCGGCATTACGTACCACATCTAGTCAAGTTACGGGTGAAATGCCTTTCCAACTGGTCTTTGGTGCATACGCTGTCTTACCAGTAGAAATCCAACTTGGTTCAGCTCACCAAAGTCAGCTGGATATTGATAATCAAAGTGATGCTTGAGAAGATGAACTTTCTCTTCTCAAAGAAAAGTGTGATCGAGCATTGATTAGGTTTCCTACATATTTACAAGCCTTCCGTAAATATCACAGTAAGAAGGTGCATCCACATAGTCTTCATGTGGGCGAACCGGTTTTAAGAAAAATCCAAAACCAGCCCAATCGCAATAAGTTCTCTCCTCAGTGGGAAGGTCCTTATACTGTGGTTTCCATCCCATGACCAAGATCGGCTCAATTAGTTATGGAAGATGGAAGGATCTTATCCAATTCATGGAATATAGATGAATTGCGCAAATTTTATGTGTAAGTTTTTTTCTATTACTATTTTCCTATTCAATTAGCATGTTTCTTTAATAATAAAATGTTTCTTTCACTCTATGTTATAATTGTGTTCTCATTTCTTGTCCTTTGTTTTTCTTCAAGCTATGCTTGGAGTTGATTTCAAATAATCATCTCATTAAGATTTACAAAGTGGATTCGCTTACCGATCTCATGGTCGCATCTAGATAAGACATCTCTAAATAAACCATTGAATTAATTCCAATGACCCCCTGCTACAATTTTGAAAGATGAATTAGACAGAGCTGAACAAGAACGTAAGGAGAAGGATACTAAAACTAAAAATCAGATTGTAGCTAAAGAAGTTTTCCCACCTAAAAAGGATAATAAAGAACCTGGTGTTAAGAAGGTGGGAATTAAATTGAAAAGTGCTAATATGCTTGCTACGAAATCTGATTTACTTGAGTTTGATGTGTCTACTTCGGTTTGCTATGCTTTGATTTGCGAAGAGGCTTATTTTTCCCTTGATAAATTGCCTAGCTCTTTGCCTCCTGAGGTCACTAACCTTTTGCAGGAGTATGAGGATGTATTTCCGGATGAGATTCCCCCCACCTATGAGAGGTATTGAGCATCAAATCAACTTGATCCTAGGAGCGACTTTGCTGAATCATGTGCCTTACCGAACCAACCCCGAAGAGACTAAGGAAATTCATCTCCAAGTTCAAGACTTATTGGACTGAGGATATGTATGGGAAAGCCTTAGTCCTTGTGCCATTCCTGTTATTTTGGTTCGTAAGAAAGATGGTAGTTGGTGTATGTGTGTACATTGTAGAGCCTTTGATAGTATCACCATAAGATATCGTCATCCTATTCCTAGGTTAGATGACATGCTTGATGAATTAATTGGTTCTATCATTTTTTCTAAGGTAGACTTGCGAAGTGGATAGCACCAAATTCGAATCAAGTTGGGAGATGAATGGAAAACTGCTTTTAAAACTAAGTTTGGGTTATATGAGTGGTTAGTAATGCATTTTGGTATAACTAATGCACTTAGTACTTTCATGAGCGCAATGAACGAGGTTTTATGAGCTTTTATAGGTTGATTTGTGGTGGTATATTTTGATGATATTTTGATTTATAGCAAGTCCCAAGCTGAACACATGGAACATTTGCGTGCTGTTTTTAGTGCCTTACGCGATGCATGTTTATTTGCTAACTTTGAGAAGTGCACCTTTTGCACGGCTCGAGTCTCTTTTCTTGGCTATGTTGTTACTCCACAGGGTATCGAAGTGGATGAAGTGAAAATTGAAGCCATCAAGAGTTGGCCAACCCTGAGACAAACACACAAGTGAGAAGATTTCATGGTCTTGAAGGATTTTATCGGCGTTTTGTGAAGGATTTCAGCACCCTTGCGGCACCGCTGAATGAATTGACAAAGAAAGGAGTTCCTTTTCAATGGGGACCAGCACAAGAACACGCTTTCAATGTGCTGAAGGAGAAGCTTACACACACGCCGCTACTCCAACTTCCAGATTTTGGTAAGACTTTTGGGTTAGAATGTGACGCTAGCGGAATTGGGATAGGTGGTGTACTATTACAAGAAGGCAAACCCGTTGCATATTTTAGTGAGGTACTAAATGGGCCTAGTTTGAATTATTCGACGTATGATAAAGAATTGTATGCTTTAGTATGTGTGTTAGAAACATGGCAACACTATGTTTGGCCCAAGTAATTTGTTATTCACTCTCACCATGAGTCTTCGAAACATATTAGAAATCAAGCTAAATTGAAGAAACGGCATGCCAAATGGATTGAATTCATAGAGTCATTTCCATACATCATTAAGCATAAGAAGGTACAGGGACTACAAGCTTCAACCGTGCTAACGCCCGGATGACCTTACCACGAAGGTTAATTCCTGCACGCAGTAGAAGAAACGAGCAAGAACAAGATGCAAAGCACTCTGAATTTTAGAATGAACAAATTGAGGTTATCTTTCATCAAACCAGGTCCGGGGACACTACTCAGATGAACAACTATCTCTCACACAACAGTTCTACCCAAAAACTCTAGATATTTTTGCATCCCCTTCTTCTTGCACTTTACAATGCAACATACCAATTTGTAACTCCTGATAATACTCTTCTATAGACTTATTACCTTGATTCAAGCGCTGAAAGTTATTCAGTAAATCTCTATCATAATATGAGGGTAAAAATCTAGCTCGCATTAATTCTTTCAAAGCATTCCAAGTGGTAGGGACATTCTCCGTTTGTTTAATTTCATGCCACCAATATGATGCAAAGTTAGTAAATTCACTAGTGGCAAGTCTAATTCTATGTTCTTTCGGCACTTCAAAACAGGAGAATTTTTTATCTCTGGTTGTCGTGGTATTACGAATACCCCGGCAGGTTTTGTGGGAGATCCTAGCGAAGAAAAGACGACGCGAGCTGACCGAGTGACCGGTCCTCTCCGGTCGGACAAGCACAACAAGTGACACGAAGGTTTATACAGGTTCGGGCCTCAGTAGAGGCCCCAGTCCTGTCGGCGTGCTCCCAACCGGAGTTGGCTAGGGGAGCTCTCTTGGGGGAGAGATGGCTCTGGAGCACACCTGTTATATTGTCTATTCCAAGTAATAATGAATTGCCCTCCCTTACATGATGTGTTACAAGGGCTTATATAGCCCCAAAAGACGCAAAAAGACTAGACTACCCCGCTTGCCAGCGTTGGATCGAGGGGTAGCAACGTCCATCTCCCGGCCAGACACCTTGGATGCTTGACAGGTGTCCGCCGATTCCCGAGGCGCTTCTCACGTGACCCTCACGTGACCTGGGACCGGAGACTCCAGCCTCCGGAAGGACGGCAACGCCCGGGACAAGCCACCGGGGGCCTTGTCCTCGGGCAAAAGGTGGCGCCCGGGGCAAGCCACCGGGAGGCCTTGTCCCCGAGCAAAAGGCGGCGCCCGGGACAAGCCACCGGGGGGCCTTGTCCCCGGGAAAATGGCGGCGCCCGAGACAACCCACTGGGGGGCCTTGTCCTCGGGCAAATGGCGACACTCAGGACAGGCCACCGGGGGGCCTTGTCCCTGGGCAAAAGGCGGCGCCTGGGACAAGCCACCGGGGGGCCTTGTCCCCGGGCGAATGGCGGCGCCCGGGGCAACCCATCGGGGGGGCCTTGTCCCCGGGCGAATGGCGGCCCCCGGGACAAGCCACCGGGGGGGCCCTTGTCCCCGGGCAAAAGGTGGTGCCAGGGACAAGCCACAGGGGGGCCTTGTCCCCGAGCAAAAGGAACAGCCTCTTACCTGGACTTAGTCTCGTGGGGATTTCCCCCAACAGTGGTTAACTCCCATTCTAAATATTCATCCGGATTATAACGACCTGCAAAAGATAGCATGGTAAATTTAACTTTAGAAAATGTGTCACTAACATCACCAAGATATCGATGAACATTAGCATTGCTACCTCTCATACCATGATGATTGCGGCGAAGACGATGGCGTAGCCATGCCTCCCGTTCAACAGAACGATCATCCGGAATGCCGACACTCCCTTCACCTTCATCATTCTCTATGTTGTCGGTGAGGGATGCTTCTTCATCACCATGGGCAGCAAGGTTTCCCACCCTTTGTCCTCCATTGGGAGGGACAGGAGCTACAGGTAGAGGTGGCTGCATCTCAAGGTGGTCCATTCTTGTGATGAGGTTGGCAATGCTCCAATCGATTCGCTCCATCCTTTGCTCATTGTCTTGAGCAAGCTTGGTGAGGTTGGCGTCGATTCCTCTCAACACGCTTTGATGATCCTCCACATACTTCATGAGCTCAATTCTTGTAACACAATCATCTCCCTCCGGAACTCTAGTCTCTGATCCTATCATTGTTAGTAGAAGACAAGACAAAACACAGTGTATATATTCATCCTATCAACTACTAGGTGGTGGACAAAGAGGAAAATTCACTCTCGCTCAAGCTTCTTACCAAGCTCTTGCAAGTTTCTTACCAACTGCAATAGGGGATGCAATCCGGTGGGCTGGTTCGTGACAACTTGTGACAGTGGTGGAGCAGGCGATTGCAATGTAAATCTGTAACTAAGTTGGAAGAAAGTGGAGTTTGGAAGGCTATGTATGAGTAGCAAGGATTGGCAACAATTCAATTCAAAAATTGTAAAACTGACAAGTAGTCCCAAGTGAGTCTATGTCGCCGGCCTAAACATGTGTTGGACCTAGCTCAAGCAAAGCGAAGCACACAACTCAGCAAAGGACTCAATTGACTTCTATTTTTTTTGCAACAATTCACTTTCGATATTTTTTTTTTTGCAATTCGACCAAGGAATCACAAGCTTAAGGTCGGGAAACAAAGATTACACAAATTTGTAGCAAGAAAAACTCAAACTAGATACAAAAGATCGACAAAAAGGATTGCCGAAACATCAGAGGCTGTTTTGAGGCCCTAAACGACATTTTTTGGGATTCGTTCGGTAGCGTGTACATGCACGTAAGTATCCTGTCAGAAGCCTACTGATCTGGCCAAAGAACGCCCCGATCGGAGTTCTTATGCAAAAGTTATGGCCGTTTTAGTGCAAGATGGTCGAATTCTGTAGTGGGTTGGCAAATCCGCTGGGGGACTCGATGACAAGACCTAAGCCAGCAATATGATGACACGGCGAGGGACCAAATTTTAGAAAAGCAAAACTAAAATGAAAATTGCAAAAGGTGCAAAATGATTTTTTTTTGGACTCTAGGTGATGGAAAATAGTGATTAAGAAAGGAAAAAAAAGTGGTGATACCTAACAGGCAACTGTGGCTTTGATACCAACTAATGCGACAGTGGCCTGATCTTCCGATAGGTTCTACTTTGCGGAATAGAGAAGTTCACGTTTCAAGGCTTCTAATCAGCGGGGATTGGGTCCTTGCAATCGCTACACCCACGAACCTGTCGTTATCAACCGTGCTCACGCCCAGACGACCTTATCACGAAGGTTAATTCCTGCACGCAGTAGAAGAAACGAGCAAGAACAAGATGCAAAGCACTTTGAATTTCAGAATGAACAAATTGAGGTTATCTTTCATCAAACCAGGTCCAGGGACACTGCTTCGATGAACAACTGTCTCTCACACAACGGGGGAACAATGTAGCAAATAACCTAAGGAAGAACTTGAGGAGTTCAGACATATAAAGGAGAGAGGGGTGGTGGCTAGGGTTGGCTCGCAACCCTAGGCAGGGTACATGGGCCGTGGGCCAAAAGAGAGGTGACACAGCACCTAAGAGTCCAGGTTCTATACGTCCACTTGTTTTGATGATTGTGGCGGACTCAGAAGGATTCTGAAGGTGGGGCTAGATCCGTTGAAAATATCTCGGAATAAGCTTTCCATCAAATACACATACACCTCAATCGGACTCCGGACGAAAGAATTACGGCCACTGGAAGCCGGTACTATCAGGCTCTCTCCGAACTGACTTCTGGGCTCGCGTGGGCATGTACTCTGAATTGGGTGTTGGGCCTGGTGCTAGTGATGTGTTGCTACAGATGAGGTGGCGCCAAGAGGATGAGGTGGTAACCAACTGGTCGTGGCACCTTTCTGAAAGTATTTCTTCATGTAAAGAAGTTGGGGACGCCATCTTGAGCTGAACAACCAACATGCAATAGGTGCCATGACTTGAAGTGTCTTCTCCAATGTTCCTAAGTAGCATCCCATCCTTAATAATATAATTATGAACAGCGAGGAACGAGCTCACCCCAAGATTTAATTGATGTGCACGACCTCGTGTTATTGGACCTTCAATTGTTGAAAATGAGGATCAGTAGGTGTAGTGCGTGTATCCGTAAAAGTGATGTCTGCATCACTGTTAGTGTGCAAAAAGCTTTGACATTTATTTTGAGTTGTTTATTCTTGTGATCTCATTTTAAATTCTAGTTGACATTTTCTTTTTAAGTCGTTTCTCAACGCATAAGAAACTCGCTATGAATGTTTTTATCCCAAAATTGCTATGTTGTGTTGTCAGTGTTAGTAATCTCATGAGGAGGCTAGGAGAATACAAATATAACATTTAGATGGAAGTTAAATATGTGGTTATGGTTTTAAATTATGAAATAATCATGCATATGCATTTTCTATTAGTTATATTTATTTGCAGGTTATAAATAAACTAGTACATCAAAGGATTTCTATTTACCATTGTCAACACAAATGTTTACAATGAGAGGGAAAGTTTTAGGTAAGCTTGAGGTTTTCCAATAGTTTTTTAACTATGGGTTTGACCTCGGCTACGGTTGCATTTAGTTGATCTTCATTCTCAAAAGTGACATCTTCTGCCGCTGAGTTCAGATCGAAGTTCGGACCATGGCGATGTCTAAGTTTGCATAAGATAGAGGAAGCAACCGTACTAATGTCGCTCCTGACAGTTTCTTTATACCTCTTTGCAAACTCTGGGATGTTATCGACTAGAGAATCAGTTTGAGCTGCAACCAAGGCGCAAGACTCTTCAAGAGACATATCATCTTTCTTAGGATTAATCATTATCGCTTCGACTGAGTCCGCGACTTCTTGTAACTTCTCAAGAGTAGCCTGTCCAATGATATTGCCGTCCTGAATGATCTTCTCCAAATTATTCTTTTCTTCTTCAGAACTCTTTATATCATTCTGGGCTCTCTCCATTATCCTTTGGTTCAGATTGTCAAGTTTTTTATGACTATGTCCTCGTCGGATATACTTCTGTTCGGAATCTTCTTTTTCCTTGGCCAACTTAGAGTTTTTGCCCATTGACTTGGTCAGAAGGAAAGATAATTTGATCAATTCATAAAACGCAATGACTTGTTCTATGAGAATGAACTTACGATCAAAATCAAGTTGTATCTTTTCTTTATCCTTTTGGAGAGAAGCACATGAGCTTTTATTTTCCTCCAAGGGTGACAAAGCTTCAGCAAGATTTTTGCTGTTTTCCTCCAAAGCTTTTGTTATAGCCGTCTCCTTCTCAGAGCGCTCCTTAGCAACCTCTTGTGATAAAGTAGAGTTTTTTCTACAACAACAAAGAAGTTTCATTCTAATTCATAGAAGAATGAAGTTAGAGCAAGATACTTACTGTTCTAATTGGTTGCATTTTGCTTGGACGACCTTAAACTGTTCTATTAGCAAATTTAACAAGGTCAAGTGCCGAGTAGAGTTCTAAAGGAAGATAAAACATCTGAAGATGTTGCTCATAGAAAATAATAAAATATATTTAGTAAAGATCTTACTTACCTCAATGAGATCATCAAGAGAGAATTCAGATCTCAAATCATCTTGCACCTATTCAATACTTATTAGATGCAATTCTGGAACAGGGTGCAAGGGACCAGTGACTTGATTCACTAGTTCTATTTCTTTCTCCCCTTGCTCAGGGCAAGGGATGTTTTTTTCGACCAGGGGGAAAGTAGAAGTTCCTGTTGGATCGCTTGTCCCCGTAGTCAAGGTCATAGTAGCGACATTAGCATCTTCCTCATTGATGGGTTTCAAATGAATATTTTGAATTACCTCATCAATGATAGTTTCAGCAACATCAGCTGGAATAGCAGTACTTAGAATTTCAGGTATTGCTGTCATTCCACTGGTGACAGCTAAGAATGTGTTCAAATATAACTAAAATGGTAATTATCTGTTACCTAAAATTGAGTCCCATGGAACTCATTGCCTCACTCCCAGGAGACAATAGTGAGGTGAACATCTTCTTTGATGTTTTCTTCAAGGTTTCTATAGATTTTCTTCTCCGCAGGATGAGGGGGGTCTCATCTTCCTCCTCCTCGCTTCCTTCTCCCTGTACGATTGATGGATAATTTCCAATTGTACCTGGCGAAAGGTGCAGGCTAAATAATTTTACCGTTTTGGCCGCTAAACTAGGCTTAACGGCCTTAGATGAAGTTCCTTTGCAGCCTTTTGAGCTTTGCTGGGGGCCGAAGTCTTCACCATGGATGATTGATCCACTAGTACATAAAAGCTTTTTTCTATCGGTAAAAAACACCCTTCTACTATCGGTTTTTGTACCGTTAGAGATAGACATGATAGAACAAGACAGGTCATTTTCTAACGGTAAATAACCGATAGAAGAAGTGCACTATTCTAATGGCATTTTAGGCGACAACCGGTAGAAAACCATTCTAGTTTGACGATTGTGAAAGAGTTTACCAATAGAAAAAGGATAGTATTCTCTCGGTTGTGTATGAATTTACCGGCAGGAAAAGTTACACTTTCCTAACGGTTAATTACTAGTGTACCGATAGAAAAAACCTTAGCACTCTCTGTAACATCCTGAGTTTTGGGGTGAAAAGTTTCTTTCTTAAAAAGTCATGCATGCATATGTCTCCTCTAGATCAGTCAAATCAGCCCCAACTTTATTCTGTTCTAGCCCTAAAATCTCCAAATTTTTTTTCTTTGAACCCCAAATCAAGATCAGATTGTTCAGATGTGATCTATCAGTTATCCTAAACCTAAAAGCCTTCAGAACCCAGATTCAATTCTATCTCTAACTTCCAGATGTATCAACTCCTTTCTGTTTTTGAAAACAGAAATATCTTATATTACCTAAATACCCTAAGTTTCAGAAATTCAGATTTAATCAAAATCTTGACCAAGTTCAGACCAGATTATTCTTGGCTTATGATCAAGGGTATGCCAATACCTTAATCCAAAGAGTTGGCCGTCAGATTTCACCATCTAAACATTTTTCACAAATCAGTCCAAGAATATCACAGATCAGTCCTTTTTCCAGATTTTCCAGAAGCCTGAAAAGGCAAAATGTTTCAAATCATCTCCAAATTCAAATCTGATTCAGGGAACACCTCCCAAATGTTTTTCAACACAAAATCTTCTTTTATAAGTATCTCAAAATCAAACCCTAAATCCCAGAATTCGAGACCAATAAAATTCAGACTTATTTTACCCTAATTTACTCTGTTTTCAGTTCATATCAAAAATCATTCAAACATTTCAAATTTTATCTTCTATTTGTGCCAAGTCATCTGTTGAATCAAGCGTACCAGATTAATGCAATTAAATTCAGATCAAACCTTCCAAATCTTCAGATTTACAATTCAGCCCAAAATCAAGAATTTGAAATTTCAAATCAGCCCTAATTCGACCAGGGCAGCAGCTAATTCACGACCAGAACTTTGCCGTGTTTCCTTGCGCCGTGCTCGCTCGCTGCCGACCAAGCCCCGCCTGCACTTATGCTCGTGCATGTTTGTTCTTGCTTGTGCGAACGCGTCTGTGTCTCAACCATCGCTGTGGCAACGCTGTGGCAGCGTTGACGACCAGCACTTGCTTTTGCGTGCGACCAGCAGCAGCCGTTGACAGCAACTCCTCGCCACGTTGCTTTGCTTTGCCAGTCCTTGTCGCCTCCGCCTTGCACCGTACGACATTGTTGAGTTCCAATGAGCCGACAAGGGATCAGCTTTGCACCGCCTGTGCGCCATCGCGTCACCGCTCGCCGTTGTTGCATCTGGGCCCGGCAAATCAAGTCACTGACGCCAAATTCATTGCTGCTACCTCCTTGCAAGCTTCGTCCGCTGGTCTATATAAGCAACCATTACCTTGTGCAATCTTCCCATCACCAGAACTTAACCAAATTCCAAATCACCTCCACTGCAGTCGTCTTCTCCGGCGAGTCCAGTTCGAGGCTTCACGGTGCCAGCTCATTCCACAGCACCTCCTGCCAAATTAACAGCATCAGTGAGTATATCTCATCGCACTCATCGTATTGTATCATTTAATTGAAATTCCTTGCATCTCATCACCGATGATGTCGGAATTCCCGATTTTCCCTGTTCCGGCAATGCAGCCCGATTTACCTCAAATCAGCCTCAATTCTGTGGAAAAAAATGATCAGTGAACCTTTTGAAGCAAGCCTGTGCATCTAGATTCCAGAATTGAACCTCAATCGAAGGTTTCCCCAAATTTGAACTCCACCAGTCGCCGGCAATCGTCGCCAGGCCACACCGGCCATCCTCCGGCCAAATTAATTGTACAGATAGCTTACTCATACCTCTCTTTCACTCTCCAAGCTTGGAATTGAGTTCATTTAGCCTATATCGAAAACCCCCAAATGGCAGTGCTTCTTCCCCGGCGCCGACCACCGGTAATCCATTCCCGGCCGATCTAGCTTCAACCACCTTGTCCTTTAGGTGTGCTTCAACCTCCTGAACGTTTTTGTCTTCTATCCCGATCTCTAAAAATGTCCAGATTTCAAGATATAGCCATGCCAAAAACCTTGTCCAGTGGCTTCACTGTGCCGTGTCGCCACCACACTTCTTCATTGTTTTTATCATCTTTCAGCCATCTTCTGCCCTAGATCCTGTTGAGTTATTTGTTCCTGTTATCAATGCCTACCTCCCAGACAAAGTGGTGCATAATTTGGAGCTCTAGATCAAAATTTATGACAAGCCCTAGTTTCTGGCCATGTCAGATTCAATGCCAGACTATGTCAGTCACTGGCATTAGCCCTTTTCACTTCCTTCCAGATGTGCATTTTGAGCATGTTGGGGGAAATCTCCGCGGGACTAAGTCCAGGTAAGTTGCGTCACATGCGCCCAGGGACATGGCCTCCAGTGCCTCCCCGGGCGCCGCCTTTTGGCCCCCCGGACCTGGCCTCCGGCGCAGGTCCCGGGCGCCGCCATTTGCACAGGGACGTGGCCTCTGGTGCCTCCCCGGGCGCCGCCATCTTGGCCCTCGGGACCTGGCCTCTGGTGCCACCCCGGGCACCGCCATTTGCCCGGGGACGTGGCCTCCGGTGCCACCCCGTGCGCCGCCTTTTGGCTCTCGGGACCTGGCCTACGGTGCCTCCCCGGGCGCCGCCATTGGCCCCCGGGAACAGGCCTCCGGCGCCGGTCCGGGGCGCCGCCATTTGCCCGGGGACGTGGCCTCCGGTGCCTCCCCGGGCGCCGCCTTTTGGCTCCTGGGACCTGGCCTCCGGTGCCTCCCCGGGCGCCGCCATTTTGGCCTTCGGGGCCTGGCCTCCGGCGCCGGTCCCGGGCGCCACCATTTGCCCGGAGACGTGGCCTCCAGTGCCTCCCCGGGCGCCGCCTTTTTGCTACTGGGACCTGGCCTTCGGCGCATGTCCCGGGCCTCACCGCCCTTCTAAAGGTAAAGTCTTGAGTTGTTTATCACGTGTAGGTAACACGAGGAGCGCCTCGGGAATCAGCGACCACCTGTCAAGCATCCAAGACGTTTGACCGGGAGAAGGACGTTCCTACCCCTCAATCCGACGGTGGCTTCCGGGGTAGTTTAGGCTTTTTGCTTCTTTTTGGGGCTATAAATAGCCCTTGTACCCCTCAGTTGTAATGAGGTTATTCATATTGATTGGAATAGCCAAAACACACAGGTGTGCTCCGGAAGCCTCTCCCTCGGAGAGAGCCTCCCAAGCCGACTCTGGTCGGGAGCATGCCGACAGGACTAGGGTCCCCACCGGGACCCGAACCTGTATAAATCCTCGTGTCAATTCTTGTGTTTGTCCGGCGGGGGAGGACCGGTTACCCGGTCAGCCCGCGCCGCGTAATCTTTGCCAGGATTGTTCACAAAACCTGCCGACGTATTTGCAATACCACGACAGTTGGCGCTGACCGTGGGGACTGGTGACAAGACGCCATGGCTCTCCCAAGAACAAGGGCTCGCACCCTTCGCGGTGACCCGGGTCTCGGAGACCCGGCGCCACCCGTCCGGGGCACTGCTGTCCCGGTGCTTCGACCTGGGGGCGACTTGGCCCAAGTATCGCCTCCCGCCTTTCCTCTTAACTTAGGTGCTTCTACCTCAGGTCGCTCCCGTTGACCTCAGGGACCTCGGCCGGGACCAGTCTCCCCCCGACGGCTCCCCCGGCTCCCCGGGACGCCCTGCTTGAGGCTCTAGTGGAGGGCCAGCTCCACACCCAGTGCTCTATGGATGAGCTGCTCAGCGTGTTGGCGCGGCCTCCAGCCCCCACATTTGCGTCGCGCCCATACCCGGGGACTATGCCCCCGTTTATGGGTTACCCGGCGGCCCCTCCGGCCTCCAGAGGTCTGGCCGCCCCGTATGATCCCGTCGGGGCATTCCCTCCCCCTGCGCGATATACGTCCGGACCCTTCCCGGCGCCCGGGCCCGTCCTGGTGCCAGGGGGCTACTTCCTGCCCGGGCCCTTCGTGGCACCAGGGGGGTACCCCATTCCAGGCCCATTCCCGGGGCCGGGGGCCCATTTCATGCCGGGGGTTTTCCCCACGCCGGGAGCCAGTCCCGCCCCTCTCGTCGCGTTTAACGCACCGGGGGCGGTCGACAGAGCAGCTCCCGTGCCCCAGCGAACTCCCCCTCGCATCGGTTCCCCGGTCCCGGACGTCGCCGCAGGGGCTCCCCCCTCGCCCGTTCCGGATATTACAGGGGCTTCCCCCTTTCCGGTTCCGGTCGTTGCCCCGGGGGCTTCCTCCACTTCGGTTCCAAACGTCGCCGTGGGCGCCCCCTCCCCGGTTCCGGATAATACAGGGGCTTCCCCCTTTCTGGTCCCGGGGGTCTTCGCAGGGGGCTCCCCCCAGCCGTCCCCGGAAGCCTCTGGGCCGGTATCTTCAGTGCATAAGCTCCCTCCCTCGGCGGGACAGGTCTGTTTCGCCCGGGGGGAGGTCGAGCGAATGCATTCACCTGAGCGCGGGGAAGAACATCCCCACCGGCCGTGGGCGTGCGGAGTCTCGCTCTCGCACCGGTCGGGGGAAGAGACCCGCTGAAGAGCCAGCCTCTCCGGAGGAGAGCACGGACGTCCGGGAACTCAGCCCCGGTCCAGAGGAGAAGCGTCGCCACCGTCACTCCGGCGGACCTCTTGGACCGCTTCCAGACTCAGACAACGAGGGCGTGTCCCCCATCAAAGAAGACAGCGACCGGGACTCTCCCCGGGAAGTGCATGGGGCTAACCAGCCCCTGTGCTGAAGACTTCGCAGCATCCGGTGGCCGCGGCCCTACCGCCCTCCGCACATCGAGCACTATAACGGTGAGGCAGATACTTACGAATTTGTGCAGGTCTACTCCACAGCCATCTCCGCAGCCGGGGGGGACGAGACGGTACAATGCAACGTCTTCCCCCTCTACCTCACCGGCATCGCCCGCTCCTGGTTTTACAACCTGAAGGCCGGCTCCATCAAGTCTTTCACGCAGCTCAAGCGGGAGTTCTGCGCGAACTTCTAGGGGAACTACGTGTGTCCCCTGGACTCCTCGCAGCTGTACACTATCCGGCAGAAGACTGGGGAAACCATCAGAAGCTTCTTCAAGCGCTTTGCTCAGGTGAAGAGCAAAGTGGCCCACGTCCCCGACTCTACGGTCATCGAAGCCTGCAAAAGCGGCATCCTCCCAGGGGAGCTCCACCGGAGGCTCTCCCGGTGCCCCTCTTCCGCCGATGAGCTCTTCAATGTACTCGAAAAGTACGCTCGGGCGGAGGAAGACGACATCTGGAAGAAGACCCAGGGGCTCCCGCCCCTGCCGACCGGGGGGCCAGGGACCCCGTCAAGCGCCCCAGACAGGGGGGACGTAACGAGCCACGGCCTCGGGACACCTTTGTCCTCGAGGGCGGAGGCGGCTCGCGCGACCCCCCGAGGGGCAACCGCCCCTTCTCCAAGCCGAAAGGCCAAGGGGGAGGACAATCTTCGCGCGACCAGCAAGGCCCCGCAGGGAGAAGGCGGGAAGGACCGTGGTGCAGCTTCCACGGGTCCAGTACCCACGCTACTCGAGACTGCAGCCAGCTGTTGTAGCACTTCGGGGCGTTCCTCGATTAGCGTGGGCAGGGGGGAGACTCCGGCCTCCTTGCTCCCTCGGCCAACTGTTCCGGCCCTTCCCGCTCCCGCGGGGGGTCAGCAGACGCAGACGCAGGAGGGGGAGCCTTCAGAAGCTCTTCCCTTTCAAACTTCTCAGCGCCACATCAACGTCATCGTGGGAGGGTCCGCCTCCGGGCGGGACTCTAAGGGCCAGCGTAAGGAGTACGCGCGCGAGGTCAAGGTTGTGGGGGTGCTACACGCGTCCCCGCCACCTAAGTGGTCGGGCGTCCCCTCACCTTCACGGCGGAAGACGCGCGAGCGGTTCGCTTCCCCCATGACTATGCGCTCATCCTCTCCGCGACAATCTACAACTGCCACCTGGCCCGCACCCTTGTGGACGGCGGGAGCTCCGCCGACGTCCTATTCCTGAAGGCCTTCAAAGAGATGCAGGTGGATGAGAAGCTCCTACAGCCCGCGGCAGGGCCCTTGCAAGGGTTCGTCCCAGGGAAGGCAATCCGCCCCATGGGCAAGGTAGACCTCCCTATGACATTCGGCACCCCGGAGAACTACCGGACCGAGCTGGTCCGCTTCGACGTAGTGGACTTCCCTTCCTCCTACAACGCGATTATGGGGAGGACCACAATCAACCGGCTGGGGGCTGCCACCCATCAAAACTACCTCTGCATGAAGATCCCCGGGCCGCATGGCGTGATCAACGTCCGGGGAGACCAAGACATGGCCCGTGCTCTGTATGAGCGCACTGCGGCCACAATCGGAAGCGTCAACCTCATAAAGACGCCCGGGGGGGAGGCTTCTCCCCCGGAACTAGAGGCCGCTACGCCACCGCCCGGGAGGCCCCTCCTCAAGCCGCGTCCGGAAGGGGGCCTCCGTGTAACACCCCTGTTTTTGCCAAACCCTAAAATAGCCAAAATCCACATCTTGACCCCAAACCCTAATCTGCTTCAGCCATTCCCTTCTAAGTATAGTTTAGAACATTTTTCCCTTCGGGATCATCTCCAAAATCCCATCCTAAAGCTGAGTTTCAACCCTTACCATTTTAAAACCCTAATTACCCTATTTTACCCTAAACTGCTTTTTCCCAATTTTGTCAAAACTCTTCAGATCTTACCCGATCATACCAAACTTTGGCCGGATAAGTTCTAATAATCTTATGCAACTTATCTGCGAAATCAGAATTTAGATCGGACCCTTAGATCTCCAGATTTGCAATCAAGTCCATTTCCTATTCAACTTTTCCTCACAGATCAGTCCCTGGAGCAAGATTTGAAATTGCAAATTAGCCCGGGCCTTCTTTTTAGCCCCTGTGCCGTTCGACCGCGCCCCGTTCACCGTTGCCTCGCCGCAGAGCTCGCCACCGGCCATCCTCTCCGGTCGCCGCGCTCGTAATCGGCTGAGCCACCCCACGCGCACGTGATAGCCACCGTGTCATCGCCTCGCCCAGCGGATAAACGCCCTCGCCCCAGAGCCGTGTCTTCGCGCGCGCAACCGTTGCCGTGGCATTTGCATGCGCGTACGTGTCGTTGCCGGAGCTACGTTGTCGCCTCCGCATCTGCGCCGTCCCGGACGAAGTTCCAAGGCACCCTGGCATTACTGGCAAAGCTGCAGCACCGCCTGAGCGCGATCACATCGCCGTCACCGTCGTTGCGCCTGCGCCCGACAAGCTTCTCCCCGGCGCAAGCAACCACTGTCGCTTAATCCCTCGTTAGATTTGCCCCTGGACCTATTTAAACCCCCCCCCCAGTGCTGTGAAGAAGCACAACTTCAAGACTTAGCCAAATTCCCAGTTTTTCACTGTTTCCCTTTCTTCTCCGGCGAGCTGTTTCTGGAGCCACCGTCGCCAGAGCAAACCATAGCCCATCTCTCCAATCCAGGTTCACCAATAAGTTCCCCACACCCATCTTCCCGTGCCCAAGCAAGCAATTGCATCATAGTGCTCCCCATCGCCGGTGATCGCCGGAAAACCAGAAAACCCCTGTTCCCTCAATGCTATTCCATTCAGCCCGAATTAGCTCTCGATTCTGTAGAAGAACTTGATCAGTGAGCTTAGTAGAGCAAGCCTGTTGAATCAGGATCCCCAATTGCGCTCAAATTGAAGAAATCCCGATTTGTAGGTCCACCAGTTCGCCGGACCTCGTCGCCGAGCCCCTCCGGCCGATCTCCAATGAAATTAACCCCTCCAGTAGCCTCCTCATACCCCTCAGATCGCCCTCAAGCTTGGAATTGAGCTCATTCGCCCTGAATCAAAAATCCCCGAGCTCCAGTGTCATCTTCTCCAGCGCCGGTCGCCGGAATTCTTTCCCGGCCGATTTAGCCGACACCACTTTGTCCCTTAGCTTCGCCTCACCTCCCTGAGCATTTTATTCCACTAGCTCGACACCTGGATCTGCCTAGATTGTGAGTTATGCCCTTGCCAAGCTCTTGTCCAGATCAATGTCTGTGCCGTGTCGCCACCGCAGTTCATCGCCGGATTTGGCCACCCTCCGGCCACTTTCAGCTCTTGTCCCTGTTGAGTGATTTATTCCTTTTAGTAATGCCTACCTCCCAGACAAAGTGTTGCATCAATTGGAGCCCTGGATCAAAAGTTAAGCCATGCCCTAGTTTCTGGCCATGTCCAGCACTATGTCAGTGCATGTCAGCCACTGGCATTAGCCTTGTTTGACCCCTTCTGGTTGAGCAATGGAAATGTCACTTTGTCCCCTAGATTCCTGGAGTTGTGTTCTACATCTTTCCCTTCTATCACTTCTCCAGAAAACCATCCTAAGATCAGTTTGAAGCTATGCCAAAGCCATGAACCGAATGTCGACCCTCCGACGTTCAATCCTTTTTAACCGTTTCTTTGACCAGAGCCCTTGTGACCTTGCCCTAACCTTTTCCCCTGCATGCATGACTTATTTACTTAATAATTTCTATGGAAACTACTTTCTGTATGCTTATCGTATGTGTTTGTGTGTTAATTGATTGCCGCAGAGTCAGAAGCTGAAGGAGCGGAAGAAGTCTTTGAAGATCCGTCTGAGTATTTAGACCCAGCATTGCAAGGCAAGCCTCATTCCTTTGATCATGTCTCGCCCAATATTTTCATATGAAGTATATTCACTGTTTCTTACTATGCATGCTTATTTGAGATACAAGTTATGTTTGAATGACATGAGTAGATATTACCTAACGAATCATGAAACCCCTTTTGTTATTGAATCTTCATTTATATGCTTTTGTCACCCTAGGACTCATATACTGAATATCCACATTAAACCTGAAATGGTCAAATACATGAGAAGTTATGATCAAAACCGTTTTGTCAAGAAAACTGATAAAAGGGATCAGTAGTGAGGATTGGTTTGTATGGAGAGGGTGCGGTGCGCACCAGGGAATGTGAATGTTCCTCACTATTGGTTCATAAGGACAAGAACCTTGTGCTGTGTCTCTATGCGAATTGTAAACGTACCAACCACTTGCCTGGTATGGGACAGGCACAACTTAGTAGCTTTTTGGTATTAGCAGTTCCCTGCATGGTTTGACGATCTGGTTTCTCGCGTGGAAACTGGAAGGCCAAAGTTCGGCCACGAGTGATGTGAGTTCAGAAAAATGATGAGAGGAAAAGGCGTAAAAGAAGGAAGGCGCCCTAGACCTGATTAAGCCGTGAGCGGTTGTAATCTTAAAGGGTCGTATGTCTCGCGTGGACATAGACCAAGGCTATGTGTCCTGCGGGAACATAGACCAGTGAGGCTAGGAAGTAAGGCAGTGGGGAAGACCCACAACGGTACTTGAGACTTAACTGTCTATTTACCGGGCGGGGATACTGTTAATACTGAACTGTAAAAGCGTTGTGTGATCTCGGCCTTGTCACATGTGTATAAGACACATGGAGCTGATCCGACTTGAAAGCCGAGTGAACCAGTGGATTTAAAAAGAGGTACACCTTTGCAAAGTGTAAAAGAAGTATCAGATACTCTGTACTCCCAGGTTCAGTAGTCTTTTCGTAGTGGATGTTATCCATGGGTTATAGCACAAGTAATGTTTTGGAATGTTTTCATAATGCAGTTAACAAAGTTGTGACTCATGGGAGACCACTACATCTAATGTTTTATTGAAAACCTGTTTAATGTTTAAAGTATCATTTTCATGACAAAAGTACTGTTTTACCGAACAAATGACTTGGAAATCTATATATCTCTATCCATATGAAACTAAAACCCCGGAATCATATGTTTCACCCTCATGTAAGTACAATTGCATTAATCCCCGGAATGAGTGTTGCTGAGCACCAAGTGCTCACCCTTGCATTTATATCCAACTGTAGAAGAGGGATTCGAGGATCCCGATTCCTTCAGTTATGAGTACTCAGCTGAAGACGGAAGCACCCCGGACGAACCCATGTTCTAGAAGGATCATGCACCAAGTCAAGTCAGATGTGGGAGAAGCCCCTCCAACCCCGCTGCTGATGGAAGTCAAGCTGTTTGTCGTTGCTTTGTGCTTTATGTTGTGTGTTCGGTACTTGGATACCGATTCTGGTTCTGATAAACTAGTTATTTTCTTAGCAACTCTACTTAGCGCCATTTTCGGTGCTTTGGCTATGTAATATTGGCCATGTTGGCCTGATACTTGTTTAATGTTATTACTATGCTTGTGTGGTTTGGAGCTCATGTGACATCCTGCTGTGTGTAACCTACCTGGGCGGTTACCAAGGTAATCCTCAAATGGGGGTCTGACACTCCGGAAGATCCTGCTGTCCCCGGGCAACGAAGACAAAACCGTCCGGATCGGGGCGGAGCTCCCCGAGGAGCATGCAGCGCAACTTTCGGCTTTTCTGCGCGAAAACTCCGATGGTTTTGCGTGGAAGCCTTCAGACATGCGGGGCGTCACCCGGGAGGTCATTGAGCACAAGCTCGCAGTGGCCCCCGGTCACCCCCCGATCAAATAGAAGCTGCGAAAACTGTCCCTCGAGCGCCAAGAGGCAATCAAGGTGGAGATCACCCGGCTCCGAGAGGCGGGGTTCATTCGGGAGGTCCTGCACCCCGAGTGGCTGGCGAACCCCGTCCTCGTGAAGAAGTCAACCGGCAGGTGGCGGATGTGCGTGGACTTCACCGACCTTAACCGCGCCTGCCCCAAAGATAACTTCCCGCTCCCGCGGATTGACCAGCTCGTCGACTCCACCGCGGGGTGCGAGCTCATGAGCTTCCTAGACGCCTACTCGGGCTACCATCAAGTCCGGATGGTGGAAGGGGACGAGGAAAAGACGAGTTTCATAACTCCCCTCGGAACCTTCTGCTACCTCCATATGCCCTTGGGCTCAAGAACGCGGGCGCGACCTTCCAGCGCCTCATGACGCTGGTCTTCAAAGATCAAGTCGGCCTCAACGTCGAAGTCTACGTAGACGACGCGGTCGTCAAAAGTCCCCGCGCAGCCTCCTACATCGACGACCTGGCTGAAACCTTCGGCAACCTCCGCGCGTTCGGGCTCAAGCTCAACCCGGAGAAGTGCGCCTTGGGGGTGCGCGGGGGGAAGCTCCTAGGTTTCCTCGTGTCCCAACGGGGCATTGAGGCAAACCTCGAGAAGATCCGGGCATTCCTAGACATGCTCCCGCCGCGCTCCGTCAAGGATGTCCAGCGGCTCTCCGGCCGCCTAGCCGTGCTCAGGTGCTTCATCTCCGGGTCGGGGGAGCGAGTCCTCCAGTTCTTCATGACCCTCCGGGGGCTCGAGCGGTTCCGCTGGACCCTCGAGGCCCAGGAGGCGTTCCATGTCCTCAAGAAGTACCTCACGAGCCCTCCAATGCTCGTGAGTCTGTCTCCAGAAGAGCCCTTGCTCCTCTACCTCGCTGCGACCCCCGTCGCCGTCAACGCGGTCTTGGTAAAGGAGCAAGGGGGGCTGCAGCGTCCCGTGTACTACGTGAGTGAGGCCCTCCAAGGGGCCAAAACTTGGTACATCGAGATGGAGAAGATCTGCTATGCCCTCTTGATGGCGTCCCGCAAGCTTCGCCATTACTTCCTGGGTCACCCCATCACCGTCCAGTGGTCCCTCCCCCTGGGGGAGGTACAATGGAACAAAGAAGCCACCGGCAGGATAGGGAACTGGGGGGCCGAGGTCGCCCCCTTCTCCCTGTCCCTTACCGGCCGCTCCGCCATCAAGTCGCAGGTCCTCGCCGACTTCGTCGCAGAGTGGACTCCCGCCTCTGGGTCCGGGGACGAAGACATCCCTGTGCCGCCCCGACGCGGTGATCATTGGACTGTCATGTTCGATGGGTCGCTGTGTCTCGCCGGGGCTGGTGCGGGAGTAGTCCTCCAGAGCCCCGAGGGGAAGGAGCTCGAGTACGCCGCGCGGCTTGAGTTCCCCGCAACCAACAACATCGCCGAATACGAGGCTTTGCTCCTCGGGATGCGCCTTGCGCGCTCCCTAGGGATCCGGCGCCTCCTAGTCAAGGGAGATTCTCAGCTCGTAGTTTGCCAAATGGACAAGTCTTACCTGTGCCATGACGCAAACTTAAGTCTTTATTTACAGGAGGTGCGAAAGATGGAGAGGAGTTTCGACGGCCTAGAGGCCCGGCATATCCCGCGAAGGGACAATGCCTGGGCCGAAGCCTTGGCACGGGCAGCAAGCGCCTGGGAATCGCTCCCCAAGGGGTTTTCTTGGAAATCATCACGAAGCCCTCAGTGGCCTCCCTAGACACGGGCGACGAGCCTCACGTCCCGGAGGTCGCCGAGATCACCCGGGCTCCGTCATGGATGGACCCCCTCATCTCCTTCATCAAGGGCGAGGGGGACCCTCCTAGTGAGAACGAGGATAAGCGCCTCTGGGCCAAACCCCCGGCATATCTCCTACTGGAGGGGAGGCTCTACAAGCGGGGGACTTCCGCCCTCCTACGCTGCCTCCCCCGGCAAGAGGGACTTCAACTTCCCGAAGACATCCATGCGGGGAGCTGTGGCTCTCACCTAGCCCCGTGTGCCATCGCGGCCAAGGCCCTTCGGCAGGGCTTCTACTGGCCCACAGTCATGCGCGACGCACGAGACCTTGTCTCCGCGTGCGGAGCATGCCATAAGATGGCCAAGGGCTCGAACCTCCCCCCTATAGCGCTGCAGACAATCCCCATCACTTGGTCCTTCGTGCGCTGGGGGATGGACCTCTTAGGGCCCTTCCCCCCAGCGCCCGGAGGATACAAGAATGTGGTAGTCGCGATCGACTATTTTACAAAGTAGGTTGAGGCGGAGCCTTTGGCCAGCATCACGTCCCGGGCCGTCCAGCGGTTTTTCTGGAAAAAAGTCGTATGTCGTTTTGGTGTCCCCCGGGAAATCACCGTGGACAACGGGACCCAATTCGACTCGGCTTATTTCCGGGAATTCTGCGAAGGCCCGGGGCTCGTCATCCACTTCGCCTCAGTGGAACATCCCCGGAGCAATGGGGCTTCTAAGCGGGGTGCATGGGCAGAGGAGCTTCCTAGCATCCTCTGCTCCATGCCCATGACCCCGTCCCAGGCAACGGGACGTACTCCCTTCTCCCTGGTCTACGGGGCGGAGGCAGTCCTCCCCCCGGAGATTGGCTTCCGGTCGTTGCGGGTCGAGCTCCTAGACGGAGCTACGACCGCAGTGTATCAGGCCAACGAGGCCAACCAACGCCTGGAGATCGACCTCATGGAGGAGGAACGCAACCGAGCGCTCCTCCGCTACACTATCTACGAGTGCGAGATGGCGCGCGCATACAACCAGAGCGTGCGCGAAAGATCCTTCCGCCTTGGGGACCTTGTCCTCAAGCGCGTCACAGAACCCCAAGCCCAGGGGAAGCTCTCCCCCAAGTGGGAGGGCCCCTACACGATCTCCGCGGTCCTGGGCTCGGGGGCTTACAAGCTCTCCAACCTTCAAGAGCAGGAGCTAAAGCACACGTGGAACTTACGTTTACTTCGCAAGTTCTATGTTTAGCCTTACGGGCCTGTCCCCTCCCCCGGAGCGATCACGCCGGAGGGGGAGGAGGGACACTGTACTTACCTTTTCCTCCGCTTTCGTGACTTCGCAGGGGGAGGCACTGTACTTCATTTTGTTAGCAATACATAGGTCTTGCTCTTCAACTGTCTCATTGCAGGTTCTTCTCATTACCGCCCTAGCGGCGATGCCCTCCCCGTGAGGATGCCCTCCCCGTGAGGAAGTGGGCCCAGACCCAGCAAGTCCCTCCTGTAGGGCGGCTTACGAGCAGCCCTCGTGGACTGAGGGTGTAAGTGGCGACCCGGTCCCTAGCGACCGCGGTAACGAGTCACTTTGGGAGACTAGTCCCCTGCCCAAACACTCAAGACTCGTCATCGGGCACTTCCTCCTCCGGGAGTAGACGCTCTCCCCAGTGGGACGTCTAATGGGTTTCTGGGATATCTCTTCCTCCTCCGGGATTAGACGCTCTCCCTAGTGGGACGTCTAATGGCTTTCTGGGATATCTCTTCCTCCTCCGGGAGTACACGCTGTCCCCAGTGGGACGTCTAATGGCGTTCTTGGATATCTCTTCCTCCTCCGGGAGTAGACGCTCTCCCCAGTGGGACGTCTAATGGCTTTCTTGGATATTTTGTCCCCGGCGACCTTATTCCCGGCTCCCCGTTCTCACGGCGACCGGATGATTGCCTCCCGGCGACCATTATTCCCGGCTCCCTGTAACACCCCAGTTTTTGGCTATCTTTTCTGCTTGCGAATCAGCATACCTTCTTTGGAAACCCTGATATTTTAACCCTATCTTGATCTTGGGTATGCCACTACCTTAACCTAAAAAGTTGGCTGCTAAACTTCATTCCCCAGATCATTTTCACATTTCAGTCCAAAAGAGTTTCAATTTAGTCCTTTTCAGAAGTTTCAGAAAACCCAAAAAGGCTAAAAGTCCCAGATCACCTCAAAATCCAAGTCTGATCAAGTGATAACCTTTCTTTCATTTTTCTGAACATTTTTCCCTTCTGGAAGAATTCCAAAATCTCGACCAAAACCCTAGTTTCAGCCTCGACGAAAGTTTCAAACCCTAATTACCCTAATTACCCTGTTTTCGAATTTTGTCAAAACCACCAGATCTTATCGGATTTCATCATTTTTCCTGCTAGATGAGTCCAAGACATTTAGTAGCACTCATCTGCAAAATCAGAATTCAAATCAGCCCTTCAGATCTTCAGAATTGCAAATAGGCCCAAGTCCCCGAGCCAAAATCTTCACAGATCAGTCCAAATCGTTGCAAATAGGTCCAAAGTTCGCAACCAGGTCCCTGTGAAGTTTTCAACCAGCAACCACCATTTTTCCCCTCCGTTGAACTCGCCGTCGGCGAAGTTCACCGCGTTGCCACCTCACGGCCACGTAGCCACCAACCGTGCACTGCTGTACCGCCACCGTGGAACGCTTCAACCCCACCTTGCCGTGTTCTTCCCCGCGCGCGCGCGTGCCTGCTGCTGCTGCCAGGAACATCATGCCACATGGCCGCCATCCCGAAGATCATCGCCACCACCCT
The DNA here is from genome assembly GCA_019359835.1 of Pharus latifolius. Taxonomy (NCBI): domain Eukaryota; kingdom Viridiplantae; phylum Streptophyta; class Magnoliopsida; order Poales; family Poaceae; genus Pharus; species Pharus latifolius. Next base: position 21,309,685 of record CM033329.1, on the reverse strand, counting down.
GACCAAATCCTGTTTCCCCGCGATTCACCGTCTCTGGCAGAGCCCCGCCGTGTCCCGAAGTACATCAATGACCGCCCCAGCGCCAGAAGGAAGATCTCCCCGGCGATTGCTGCTGCTCCCGAGAGCTTCACCCGCAGCTATATAAGCCCCTCCCTTGCCCAGCATTACCTCGCACCACCCCACAGCTGCACTGCTTTAGCCTTAGCACCAGAGAGCAGCTACTTCCCCCAGCGCCGCCGCGAAGTTCTTCTTCTCCGGCGAGTAGTTTCTGGAGCTCACGGCGCCAGCTTCGCCCGAAGCTTCCCCATCCAAACCAACGCCACCAGTAAGCTCCTTTCATCCCCCTGTACGTCTCATAGCCATCAATTGGTCCCTGGCGCACCTCAACGCCGGCAATCACCGGAAAACTGAAAATCCCCTGTTCCCGCAATGCCTAATGATTTAGTCCGAATTAACCCTCGTGCCAGTGACAAGAATTGACCAGTGCACCCAATTGAGCAAGCCTGCAAGCTTAGATTTCAAATTTGAGCAGCAATCAAGGCCTTTCCGAAGTTTGCGCGCCACCAGTGAGCTGGTCCTCGTCACCAAGCTTCTCCGGCCACTCTCCGGCCGATTTAACCCCGCAAATAGACCCCTCACCTCACCCTCTCACTCCCTGAGCAAGGGATCGAGCTCAAACCTCTTAAAACAGAAACGCCCAATCTGGAGGTCATCTTCTCCAGCGCCGGTCGCCGGAATTTTTCCCCGGCAGATCTAGCCCCGCACACCTTATCCTTTAGATAGACCTCAACCCCCTGAGCAATTTTGTCTACTAGCTCGACTTCTGAATCGACCTGAATCAAAAGTTACAGCCATGCCAAGGTTGCTGTCCAGTGGCTCAGTTCATGTCCAGGCCACCGTGTTTGCTCACCTGATTTGGCCACCCTCCGGCCACTTTCAGCCCTTGAGCCTGTTGAGAGTTTTGTAGCTGTTATCAATGCCTAAACCCCAGACAAAGTTGTGCATCAATTGGAGTTCTGAGTCAAAAGTTATGCAATGCCCTAGTTTCTGGCCATGTCTAACACTATGTCAGTGCATGTCCACCTGTGGCATTGGATGATTTAGACTTGTTGCTTTTGAGCAATTGAAATGCCACTTTGTCCAGTAAGCCTTTTTAGCCATGTTCTACAATATTCCCTACTATCACATCTCCAGAAAACAAACCTAGAACCGATTTAGGGCAATGTCAAGCCATGAGTCGAATGTCAGCCCCTCAACATTCAAGCCCTTTGAACCCATCTCTTCAACCAATGTCAAGTGACCTTGTCTAAACCAATTCCCCTGCATGCATGATGTATTTACGTATTATTTTCTAGTGCTTGTATGCTTATATGGAATGTATGTGTTGTTGTACCCGTCGTGGAACCAGGCGTTGAAGGAGCAGAGGAGATCCCCGAAGATTCATTTGAGCAGCTAGACCCGTCACTGCAAGGCAAGTCTCAATCCCTTGATCATGTCTAGCCTACTTAGATTCAAATAAGAACTATGTTTCAATAAAGTGATTAGATATGACCTAAATGATTGTAAAACCCCTTTTGACGTCAAATATCCCTGCACCCTTGTTACCCTAGATTATCATGCTTAGACTATGCTATGCTTAAAGATTATATGATAAATGTTGAATGGTCACATATGAGAAAAGCATGTTCAAAACCTCTTTTGTGAAAGAAAATATGATTGGAATCGATAGTGAGGATGGTTTGATTGGATGGTGCTGTGTGCGCACTGGGAATGTGAAAGACTCCTCACTAGAGATTCATAAGGACTAGAACCTTGTGTTGTGCTTCTATGCGGCATGAAAAACGTACCAACCACTTGCCTGTTTATGGGACGGGCGCAACTTAGTAGCTTTCCTTAGTGTTAGCTTTTCCCTGCAATGGTTGTCGGTCCAGTTTCTTGCGAGAACTGGTGGGCCGCAGAAGGCCATGAGTGATGTGAGTTCAGAAAAAATCATGAGAGGAAAAGGTGGAAAGAAGGAAGACGCCCTAAGCCAGATTAAGTCGTGCGCGACTGTAATCAAGAGAGGCTATGTGTCTTGCGAGAACATAGACCCAGACTAGGAAGTAAGGCAGTGGGGAGGACCCACAACGGTACTTGGGACCTAACTGTCTATTTACCGGGCAGGGAAATAGTTAATACTAGGAGTGTAAACTGTTGTGTCATCTCGGCCTTGTCACATGCGTAAAAGTCGCATGAAGCTGATCCGACTTGAAAGCCGAATGATTGGTGGATTAAGGTGGTACACCTTTGCAAAGTTCAAAAAGTATCGGATACTCTGAGCTCCCAGGTCATGGAGTCTGCGCGCTGTGAATTCTATTCACGTCGATGCAGCACAAGTAGCTTTTGGAAGTTTTTCACAAAATCTGAGTAAAGTGGTGACTCATGAAAGACCGCCACACACAACATTTCTGAAAATCTAGCTTAGGATTTCAAAAGCCTCACTTTCAAAAATAAAGACCTTTCTTCAAAGCTGTATGTGAAAGTCTATTATATATTTATATACAGAGCCAAAGAGCTATTCTTTGAGAAATTCCCCTCATCTATATATATACATGCATTGTTACTTGGGACTTGTTGAGCACCATGTGGACAATGTGCTCACCCTTGCTTTTACAAACAAATTTAGAGGAAGGATTCGTCGACCCTGAATCTTACGGTCTTGAACCCAATGTGGAATAAGAAGAAGAAACTGAAGACCCATCTGGTTAAAGGGTTACGCACCAAGGTGGAGTTCGATGTGGAGAAGGCCCATGCAATACCGCTACTGCTGAAAAAGAAGCCCTTTTGTTTATCATTGCTGTTTTATTTTGTGCCGACCTTTGTGTCGAAAACTCCTTAATTTGTATTAACAATTAAGTGCGTCATTTTGGCGCTAAGTTGTTGTAATGTTGGTCCTTGTGATCAGCACTTGTTTTTAATTACTCGCATTTTTATATAATGCATCTTGTTGTTGTGAGCTACAATGTGCCTTTTCTGAGTGCAATCCACCTGGGCGGTTGCCACTGGAATCCTCAAATGAGGGTCCCACACTCCCCGTTCTCACCGCGACCGGACGATTTCCTCCCGGCGAGCTTTATTCCCGGATGATTGCCTCCCGGCGACCTTTATTCCCGGCTCCCCGTTCTCACGGCGACCGGATGATTGCCTCCCGGCGACCTTTATTCCCGGCTCCTCGTTCTCACGGCAACCGGATGACTGCCTCCCGGTGACTTTATTCCCGGCTCCCCGTTCTCACGGCGACCGGACGATTGCCTCCCAGAGACCCTATTTTCGGCTCCCCATCCTCACAGCGACCGGACGATTGTCTCCCGGAGAAGTTACGGATTTCTCGGACACTTTTTCCCCGGAGACCCTATTGCCGGCTCCCCGTTCTCACGGCGACCGGACGATTGTCTCCCGGAAGGTCTTTCGCTTGGAAACCTCATTTTAAAATTTTGTAACTTAGAAAAATTCCTATGCCACAGGTTGTCTTTACCCCGGGGGCCTCGCAACCCCCACAGCACGCGGAGCTACCCCCCGGCCCGCTGTGGGCGGGGGGAATAAGGAACCCCCGGGTGTCGACCGCACCGCTCACGAGCAAACTTAGCTCATTCTTGTGAAAAGGAGTCGTCCAGACCATCCAAGAAGAAAAAATAAAAAGACAACGAAAGAAGAAGCAAGCAAACAACTTTATTGATTGTCAAACCCGGAGGACATCTTCCCCCTCCGATGGGCTTTGGAAACGGTACAACTCGGGCTCTAACCCGGGGGATCCTCTACATCATAAGGCTCCTACGCCTAATACTCCCGGAGGCTCTCCGCTAGCTCCCGGGCCAAGTCCCGGTACAATGCGCGCACGCGGCGCCTAGCGTCCCGGAGCACATCTTCGGGCCAGAACTCGTATCCCGCCGGTGGAGCTGCTCCACTTCCCGGCGTGAGGGCTCGAAGAACTCGGGGAAGCTCCGCGGGATGTGGCCCCCGATCGCCCTGGCGCCCACTCCCCGGTGCACGACGAGCCCGGCCGCGGCCGCTATGATGGGGATCGCCCGGCCTCGTGCCCGGGCGTCTGCTGCCTCTGGGATCACGGAGACTTGTGTGTTAAGAAAACGAACAGCCTCCGCGAGCGTGGCCGGGGGCACCTCGGAGCCACCCCCGGAGCCTAGGCTTACACCAAGGCTCTCGAGGGCCGAGCGGACGGAGCGGCCCGCGTCCACCACCGCCCGGACGATCGATCCCTCGAGCTCCCGGAAGTCCTCCTCCCTCGCCTTCGCCTCCTCTCGGAGGCAGCCGTTCGCGGTCTCTGAGACGTGAACCTGGGCCCGGACCCGGGCCAGCTCCCAGAGAGCTTCGTCCCGCTAGCCCAGGTAGGCGGCGGCCTTGTCCTCCTCGTCCTTGAGCAGCCGGATGACGCGCTACTCAACGCCCCAGGTAATCGCCGCACCCTATAAATTCCAGAGTTAGAAAAATTTTGGATGCAGAGGACCATGAGAAAGCGACAACCGCTTCGGGCGAATACCTGGGCTTGAAGGGACTGGAGCTCCGTGAAACGCTCGTGGAGAGTCCCCTCGCGACGAAGGCCTGGACCTTTGGGGTCTGCAGGCCTTCCGCATAATGTTCGACCTCCCCTGCGGAAAGCAGGGGGGGTCTCCCGCCAGGTGCTTGTCCCGCCGCGGCCGGTAACGGGCTCCTGGACCTGGGCGCCCGGTATGACCTCAGTCGGGGTGGCGGTCGTCGTCGCCTTCATCGCCGAAGTGCCCCCCGAGGAAGTGGCCGAGGACGCTTCGGAGGGGGTCCCTCGCCGGGGGGGGACCATCAGCCCTTTCCCTTCCCAGGCGGGAGGGCCCCCGGGGCCCCCACTTCCGGCGGGACCTCGTAGACCGACGGGCTCCCCCCCCCCCCCGTCCACGGGCCACTCCACCCGCGGAGGCGAGGTCTCCGCAAACCTAACCTCCGGTTTCTCCGGCTCCAAGGGTGCCGGGAGGATTGCTACTGAAGGTGGCGACGGGGCGTACTCCGCCGAATCGGACAACACCCCTCCCGCGATCGGCTTCTTTCGCTGGGCCTCGACGGGGCTCTTCGGGGGAGGGGGTGTTGCTTCTTTCCGGACCGGTGCCTAGGCGCGCTCGGTCCCAGGGGTCTCGTCCCGGGGCTTCGCCGGTGTTGCCGCCGGCGTCGTCGATGGGCCGGGGTCTTTTTGGACTCTGGCCTTCTTAGGCTCAAAGCCCCCGTTTGTGCGACCCGGGGGTGGGGAGGGGCTTCCTCTCCGGCAGCTTCAGCTCGTAGGCTTCAGCTACCAAGTTATAGGGAGGGCCCTCCCCCACGAGGCGCACGATGCGCTCGTGCTCATCGGCGAAGTACCTCCCCAGGAGGTTCTCCGCCTTCACCCGCGCCGCCGGGTACGGCCGGACTACAAGAGGTAAAGAGTTAGTCAAATTTTCAAAAATTTGTAAGTGCAGTGAAGCAGGTTACCGGGACTTACGTCGGGTCACCGGCTTGACCGGGGGCTCCTGCTCCGGGCCCATGCCTATCCCCCTTCTCCCGCGTGAGAAGGGGGAGATCCTCAGGAGCATCATCTCCTCGGCGGCGTCCCGCATAGAGCGGGTCTTCCGGGAGATGATCACCTTGCCGAGGAGCTCGAGCTCCTCGTCCGTCCACACCGGAGGCTTCGGCGCAGACGACCTGCTGTAGGAGGCGGGCTCCGGGGCGTACGTCACCTTGTCGTCTCGGACCCGGAGGTAGAACCACCTCCGGATCCAGTCGCCCCAATGGTCCCGGGAGGCTGCCGCCGGGTAATCGGCCACCCGGGACGGCAGCATCTACACCATCATGGAGCCGAAGGGGGACTTGGGTGCCCCGTTGACCAGGTGGGAGCTCCTCGCCGCCGGTTCGTAGAAGTACCAGTAGGCGCGTAGGGTAGGCTCCCGCCCAGTCGCCGTCTCGTAGAGCCAAATGAAGAGGCCCATCCGGATGATGGCGTTCGGGGTGAGGTGGTTTAGAGCCACCCCATACACCTTCAGAAACTCCCAGAGCAGGGGATGCACTGGGAGCCAGAGCCCCGCCTCCAGGAAGGCCTCGAAGGCCACGATCTCTCCGGGCCTGGGGCGGGGGGCTCCGTCCTTCTTCACGGGGACCCGGATGTCCCCGTCCTCGACGACACAGCGTTCGACCATGGACTCCGCGTCCTCGGCCGTGAACCCGGACGCCCAGAGGAAGTCCGGAGCGACCTCCTCCAGGGGCACCTCGGTCGTTTTCTCTCGACCCTTCAGTGCCATCAGGTTAGTTTTTCTTCCAGAGGCTAACTTTTCAGGAGGCTACGTCTAAAGGTGCCAGACGCTTGCTACTGGGCGCTAGCTACTGGGAGAGAGCTACCGGGAGAGCTAAACTCGCTAGGGATGAGAAGTTTGGAATGAAGTTCCCGGGCCCCACAAGGCCCTATTTATAGGGGCGAGCCGTGGTCTAGATGGTCACCACGTGGCACCCCGCGGAGCAATATGGACCGTTGAAGTTCAAACCGCGAGCGGGAAACGAAGGGACTGGCGAGCGAATCGAGGCGCCGGTTCGAACCGCGAGCGCATTTATGGCGAAACGGTGCGGCCTTAAGCGCGGGGCACGGAAGCCGAAGCGTCACAGCTCCGGTGGCTTGGTCCGGAGATTTTCCTGGTGACATGTACCACACCCACCGGGGACTCGAGCATCATCCCCGAGGGGCATGGGGCGCTGCTGTTGGGGGAAATCACCGATAGAATATGTCCAGGTAAGTTCCGTTACATGCGCCCGGGGACATGGCCTCCGGTGCCTCCCCGGGCGCCACCTTTTGGCCCCCGCGACCTAGCCTCCGGCGCCGGTCCCGGGAGCCGCCATTTGCCTGGGGACGTGGCCTCCGGTGCCTCCTCGGGCGCCACCATTTGCCCGGGGACGTGGCCTCCAGTGCCTCCCCGGGCGCCACCTTTTGGCTCCCGGGACCTGGCCTTCGGTGCCTCCCCGGGCGCCGCCATTTTGGCCCCCGGGACCAGGCCTCCGGCGCCGGTCCCGGGCGCCACCATTTGCCCGGGGACCTGGCCTCCGGTGCCTCCCCGGGCGCCGCCATTTTGGCCCCCGGGACCTGGCCTCCGGCGCCGGTCCCGGGCGCCGCCATTTGCCCGGAGACTTGGCCTCCAGTGCCTCCCCGGGCGCCGCCTTTTTGCTACCGGGACCTGGCCTTCGGTGCATGTCCCGGGCCACACCGCCCTTCTAAAGGTAAAGTCTCGAGTTGTTTATCACGTGCAGGTCACGCGAGGAGCGCCTCGGGAATCAGCAACCACCTGTCAAGCATCTAAGACGTTTGACCGGGAGAAGGACGTTCCTTACCCTCAATCCGACGGTGGCTTTCGGGGTAGTTTAGGCTTTTTGCTTCTTTTTGGGGCTATAAATTGCCCTTGTACCCCTCAGTTGTAACGAGGCATTTCATATTGATTGGAATAGCCAAAACTCATAGGTGTGCTCCGGAAGCCTCTCCCCCGCAGAGAGCCTCCCCAGCCGACTCCGGTCGGGAGCACGCCGACAGGACTAGGGCCCCCACCGGGACCCGAACCTGTATAAATCCTCGTGTCAATTCTTGTGTTTGTCCCGCGGGGGAGGACCGGTTACCCGGTCAGCCCGCGCTGCATAATCTTCGCTAGGATCGTTCACAAAACCTGCCGGGGTATTCGCAATATCACGACAGAGCATAACTTTGTCCCTTAGATTCCTGAGGTTGTGATCTACAATTTCTACTTCTATCACAACTTGATTTGAGCCTTAAAATGTATGTTATGATAAACCCTAGTTTTTGACACTGTCCCAGTGCATGCCAGCCAATGGCATTGGCCTTGTTTACCCACTTCTGATTGTGCAATTTAAAAGCCACTTTGTCCACTGAATTTGTAGAGTTATGATCTACACTTTCTTCTACTGTCACAACTTGAGATAAGCTCTCTAGCTTTCCTTGAAGCTATGTCAGAGCCTTGATCCGAATGTCAATCTGCTGACATTCGCTGTTTTTGATCAACCAGCACAAAACTGATGTTCTTATTGCAACCTTAAGATCCTAAGAGCATCTAACACCCATCCTTAGCCATTTCCTTGAAATCCTAGAATCTCGAGTCAGTTCAGCTTGCAATCCCAATTATCTCCATTATCATTCAGTTATTCTTGTAGAGCATATCTGCATATAGATCATAAAACATTTTAATATATAAGTAATTATTGTGTGTTTGTTTGTCGTCAAGCAGATCAAGAGCCCGAGTTCGAGGACTTCACTGCTGACCCGTCATCAACTGCTGTATTTTACGACGTGGAAGCCAAGTCATATTCTTGGTCATCTTGAAACCTATATTTTAAGAATTGTTACAACATAACCTTGAATATAGATAATATTGCATGTGAAGGATTAAGAATGGTTGAATTATGAATTGGCAGTACTAGACTGGTCATCTGTGAAATGTGAAATAAACAAGTTTTGAGCCATGAACTATTATATATGTATTTATATACTTATATTCATGAAATAAAACCCCTAGTCGTGACCAGAAAAATGGTATGGAATGGTGGGAGCACTGGAGGTGCTAGACTGCAAAGGATATGCAGGCACTGAAGGTGCAGGGTTGTGGCTGGTCTGGTCACTGGCATATAAGGACTAGAACCTTGTGTTGTGCGTCTAGTGGCATGAACAACGTGCTAACCGCAAGCCTGGTATGGGACAGGCCTGAACAAGTACTTATGTGGATCGCACAAGAAACCCCTGCATGAGATGGAAAATAATACACTAAACTCACGGGGTTCAGCTCCTCCACGTATTATGATCAAGCACGTTGACCCAGTAATGGGAAGAGGCATTTGGGTGTGGGGGTAATCCCGCCACAACTGCGGTTTGTGTGAAGAAAACTGCAGGGTCAAGGGTGAATTGTGATTGATACATAACAAAAGTTGTTGTTATCTCCACCTAGCCGCTCACAGTATGAAGTGAGTCAGGGGTCCAATCATTATGTTATGATAGGATCGGCTTGAAAGTGGAATATCTTGCAGGTAAATTGGTACCTCTCTGCAGAGTTTAAAAACGTATTCGAATACTCCGAGCTCCCCGGTTTATAGGAGTCTGCTGCGGTGGATTAAATCCACGGGGTGTGACACAAGTATTATTTTCTAAATAAAATGTGTTAAATCAAGATTACCCAAATGACATGTGTTGTCATGATAAGGAGTGCTGCCGTGGGCTGTCGTGTGTCGACGTGTCGCGGTAGTGCTATAAGTTAGTGAACATGAATGGTAATGTTATATTATGAAAGGTGCTGCCATGAGATGAGGTGTGAAAATAAAAGATTATTTTATAAACATCCATAATTCTTGACTAGTCTAGGTTCATATCATCACTACTATATGTATCTACTCTTACCTATGACTTGCTGAGTACGTAAGTGCTCACTCTTGCAACCTACAAATCAGTAGATGGAGCGTTCAATGATCAAGATAAGGGCATGGAGAACTTCTTGGATCCAGAAGGAGGAGTGTCAGTTCTGCCAGAGCCCTGATGTGTGTTGTTCTGCCGTCCACTTCTCTTTGTGGGAGGGTCACCTATCTTCTGCTGTGTAGATGTCATTTTGCTAAACCATGTATGCCACGAAGGCATTGTAATCTCTTTATGTAATATCAAGGCCAGCAGGCCACACTGCTTAACTATTTTGTAAGTTACTCTGTTGCAATGTGAATATACTCCTGTGCTTGACTTATCCTGGGAAGTCAAGGGTATGTGTATGCTATGCATATATGGGACTAGCTGCAGCGAGCTAGGTCTCTACAGGAGTAGTCGTAGTCCCAGTTTCGGGGCGTGACACTCTCTCGGTTGTGAAAGAGTTTACCGATAGAAAAAAGGATAGTACTCTCCCGGTTGTGTATAAGTTTACCGACAGGAAAAGTTACACTCTTCTAACGGTTAATTACGAGTATACCGATAGAAAAAATGATAGTACTCTCTCGGTTGTGTATGTGTTTACCGGCAGGAAAAGTTACACTCTTCTAACAGTTAATTACGAGTGTACCGATAGAAAAAACCATAGTACTCTCTCGGTTGTGAATGAGTTTACCGATAGAAAAAATGATAATACTCTTTCGGTTGTGAATGAATTTATCGATAGAAATAAAGTATAGATGCTATACAGTACATTCACATATATAGTACAGATGCAATACAGTATAGATTAGATACACAATACAGTATAGATTGGATACACAATACAGTATAGATGCAAAGAAGGGTAAATTCACATATACATTGAACAGATTGACACATTAGACAGTTATTCACATTTATTCACATATATATGAACCAATACAAATTGCAATCCAATATGGACAAATACTAACCAATAAGACTATATATAAACAATCTATGCACAAAATACACGAAAAAGAGAAAATTGACAACAAGTGAGCGAAAAGCTTGTCATGGCGGTTGGCTGGGCGCAACTTCCTCCATAACATATTGATCCCAGATTTGTCGAAGATCTCTAATCTTTGCATTTTCGTATTGGTCTTTGGACATGGCGATCTGCAAGCATGTGTGAATACTAAGTAACTAACTTCCTAATTTTGAACGTGACACCCAATTTTCAAATTTGAGTTAGCTATCGATGCTTACCTGGGGAAATTTGGCAAAGTCTGTCCGCACTAGGTCGTACATGTAGCGCAGCACATAAAACCCGTGTTCCCACGATTGCGGCTGCTGATGGCACTGAGATAATTGCATACGCGAAGACATGTTAACTATTGTTTTCATAAACTAATTAAGCATAAACAAAAAGTCTCGTGAGTACCTCATATTCTTTCCAAACTAGTAGGGAGCCCTGCGGTGCGGCATGCCTCCCTCCAGCGGACACATATTTCTCAAAAGCCCTGCATTTCAGTTAGCATTGCCGGTTAATATATTATCATTAGCTAGTGAGGTCAAAATTTAAATCAAACATATATGTTACTTACGCCTCCATATTCCCCTTGACCACATATTCGTTCGATAATCTGTCACGCATCGAATCGAGGTAGTACACCTCGTTCCTCCATGGACAGATCACGATGAGGATCCAGTGGCCCCTACATTGTACATAAAAGAGTACCGCTAGCTCAAAGTATATCTGAGGTATAGCATACAAGATTGAGTTAAATTAGTACAAAATGCACTAACCTTTGGTGGTATGGCACCAGAATGAACTCCCTGTCCAGCTGCGCCATCAGCGCCTTGGATATGTAGTGCTCAGCGTGCGCGGCGTCGTGCTCTAGCATCGTGAGGATTATTTTCTCTGGGTCGAGGAAACCTACCTTGTCACACGCAACCTTCGATGCGAGCCTGTACATGGTCCTGCATGCACAGGATGACATTAGTATTGCACAGAAAGTTACTACATTTCAAATGAACTACAACAATGCAGAGTTAGCAAACAGAGTTAGAAAACAGCAATATATAGGATCAGCAAACTCACAGGACTCCAGTCCGTATGATGGACATATCGAGCTCCCGCCAGTTGTAGAGGTTGAACAGATCCTCGTGTGCCACGGATATACTCCCGGGCTCACGGTGGAATTGCCCAGGCCTGTAGGGAACTAAGAAGTTCAGATTGCGTCGAGCTCGGTGTAGGTACCACTCGTGGAGGTCTCTGGTTGATCGATCCAATTTGCGCAAAGCTGCCTCCGACACGAGTGGGAACACGTTCTTGAATCTCTCCGGCTGTCCCTTTCACCCTTTGCCCTTGCCTTTGCCCTTGCCTCTTGCCGGGGACTAAGTGCGTTCCTTCAAAGGCAAGGGCGAGGTGATGGCGGCTTTCTTACGAGGTGAGGCATGGATGCGCTGGCTGGGGTCAAGGCCGTCTTTGCTGTGTTCAGATTCGCAGGAGATCCGGCCTCATGCCCCGAGCTGGGGGCGCAGTCCCCTGGTAGCACGCCGGTAGGCTACTTCAATTAATGAGCACGTATGTTAGATTTTGCAAGTTGAGTGTACTGAGTAGGATGTAATCTAAAATGTGTATGATTTACCTGTTGTATTAGAACACACTTCTTGGGCCACTATACGTAGGAGCCCACTGGCAATGGAGAATTGTTGTAGCCTGGAATGGCCATGTCCACCTGTACCTTTGCGAACCCCAACCGCAGAGGTACGCAGTGGATCCGCACATCCTCCCCAGACGGATATACGAAGCCGTGTGCAACCACTTCCTACCCGTCGGCTAGGTGAGTCAGTAGGATGCAGCTCTCCGCCTTCTGCAAATTTGTAACAATTAAAATAGGTTAGCAAAACAACTCTAACAGAATGGGAGTGGCATCAACTTAAGTGCACAGATGAAGGCTTGCAATACCTCAAGTAGATCCACTGGATCCGCAAGGACCGTTGAAGAGAAACTGCTTATCCGACCCAGCGGGGTACCGTCGTCCTAGGGATCCGCATCTGCACTCTTGGCCAGCAATGCTTCTTTGAACTGTGCAAACTCTTCCCTCAATTGTGCGACCTCAGACTGCACCTCAGGCCGTATCTCCGCCCTTACCTCAGCCCGTATATTCTCAGAGAGGTCCACTTCCTTTTCCTTCCAGGAGTGGGCCTTCTTCCTCGGTGGAGCCAGATCTGCGAAACCGGCCTTCCACGACACAATGCCTCCCAACTTACCATTCGCTTCACAACGTCGGTGTCCCCAGGGTTTGCGAACTGCATAGACCCCGTGGACGACACGAACCCTCTCCCCCTCCACCATCTCTTGCAGCTCGCATCCCGGATCTCGGAGAGTGGCAACTCAGGGGAGTCGATGACAGAATTTTGCTTGTCTTCCTTCTTCCACTGCTCCTCCTTCCCCGCATAGCCCCGGGATCCGAGCCGATGCGGGTGGTCGTTCCTCTCCTGGATCGCCTTATTCTTCTCTCTAAGGGCCTTGAACTACTCGGTCCCCTTCTGCTTGGTGAATTCCTCCCATGCCTCCTCTGATATGAAGGGGTACTTCTCACAAGGAGATTTCCCCGCAGCGAGGAAGTTACTGACGAGCCAGCTCTTAAAGGTTTTCCGTGTTCCGTTCATGTCCTTCAAGCAGGCCATCCTAGGTTTATCGTCGAGGATGTTCCACTTAGCCTATTTTCAAACAATGCATACAATTAATCACGAGTTAGTTAAAGTTTAGTATAAGCCAAGAGAATGTGATTACGAAAGAGTTCAGCGATTTCAGTTAATTTAACCTTCACTTCCGCCCACAACCTATCCCTCTCGTCCGCCGTCATGTCCTTCCAGCTCTGGACGGTGATTTGCACACTTTCTTTCGCCAACAGCCCAACGTAGGCCGGGTACTTCCCAGCATTCTTTCCGATCAGCTTCCCAAATTGGTTGAACTCACAAGAAAGATCCGTGCGTTTGGCCAAATGGCCCAGCGTCGTCGCGCCTCACCCCACCCTCTTGTACTGGGATGAACCAGCTGCATCTTCAGTTACGTTGGCCCTAGTCGAACCACTACTACCATCCGATGAAGACGACGACATGTCTTCCCCTACAAAACCATCAACAAACCATCAAAAATTTAATGGAAACACAAACCAAATCATTTTAGAAAGCAAAATGACCTATTTTAAATATTTATTCTATCGGTAAACACAGAAACTACCAATACAAGATAAGATTCTATTTCTGAGTATTTTCATCTACACATTTTCATATAGGAAGCAAGCAACATATGGCAATTAATTCTTCTTGGAGTTCCATAACTCAGTTCTGGATTGGAGACTAATTAGGGTTGCTAAAGGATGTTTGAAGAAAATAGTACTAAAAGACATGCAAAAATTAATTGTTGAAGTGTTCAGCAATTTTTTCTATCGGTAAACACATGAGATACCGATAGAACATAACAATGTTTTCTATCGGCAAAGATATGAGATACCGATAGAATATAACAAAGTTCTCTATGTGTATATAGAATATTGTTGATAAGCCGCCATTCACTGGCATCACATAATCTTGGTTTAAGTCAACATTTTCCATGATTTGCTATACTAATATTCATGGGCCAGCATTATTATTTCACACATAAATATGCACACAAGCATCTAAGTGCCACTCTGCATAATCTGACAAACCTACTGCTAATGGAATATAAAGATATTGAAGTAGCACACAAAGTAGGTCATAACCAAAAAAGGAATAACATGGTTTATAGCACCCTCTCTTGGTTATCTTTAGCATTACCTATATGCAAATCATCAGGACTTCAGATCTATTAGGTTGGGAAAAGTCATGTATAACCATTTGAAACATATACATCGAAGACCCATCCACATTGCCATATATTCATACCAAGTGAGTCGAAATTACCAACCAAACTAGTACATTGCATGGCTCATGTCCTTCCAGATCCAAAGTTTTAATACTTGTTCAGAAATCTTTTCTATCGGTAAACACATGAGCTGCCGATAGAACATAACAATTTTTTCTATCGGCAAATACAGGAGATACCGATAGAAGATGTGTAAGAACTCCTCCAACATATAAAGTGCATTACATGGTAGTTGGATACAGTAGTATAGATAATTTAAGATCTCCAAATAGGTTCATTACAGCACTGGAACATATTATGTCAACCCTAATTTAAATCAACATTGCCTGCGGAATTTACATAATCCAACACACTAGGCAACCCTAGTTTAATTCCAAAACTTGAAGAATTAGTACGTACAAAACACTAAGACCAAATAAGGAAGATGCTGGAAAAAGAACGATGAATTAGGGTATTTTACGGCGATCAGTTGTGGTGATGGAGAGGTGGTGTAGAACGTAGCGGCGGCCAGCGAAGGATGAAAATATGGACCAGTGGCAATGGCGAACCAGTATCCAGGCGGCGATCGTCGTGTGGGAGTGAGGAAGTAAGTGGTCACTGCGGAGGTTGTGGTTTTCACGCTTGAAGAGAAGCAGTGCTATAAGTTGGAATGATCCGACTGGAGGGAAACTCAAGGGCCATGTTTAATAAAGTAGTGGATGACCTTTTCTATTGGTACAAACAACAAAATACCGTTAGACTAATGGTTTTATTCTAACAATACAAGAAAATAATACCGATAGAAGTGTATGCCCTTTTCTATCAGTACAAACAACAAAAAACCGTCAGACTAATGGTTTTATTCTAACGGTACAACAAAATAATACCGATAGAAAAAGTAAATTTTTCCCAGAGTAATATTTGAAGTGGGCAGGGCATTGGAAAATGATGTTTCAGGGAATGGGATTTTCGGAGAGCTTAATTTTTGAAGAAGCAAGAGGCTGCAATGAGATTTTGGCAATAAAATTTGAAGGGAAGAATTAAGTTCTTATAGGATAAAGGTACTGTACATGTTAGAACTCATGCTGTGGAGTAAAATTGAGATATATTAATGATGTGAACTAGCTTATCATTAAGTTCTAAAGAAAAATGTATTGCCTGATGTATTAATGATAAGTTCCTCACCTTGATGCACAACTTGTGGGCTGTTTGCTTGCCATTTTTCCCTGAAATAGAAAATAATCATCAATGGTTCTCAACCCATAATCCCTCTTCGTGATCATCTCACAGATACGTTGTTTCGTTGATATCTTCAGTAGGGATAGATTGAATGTCCTCTAAAAACGGAGATATTTCATCGAATTGGTTATACTCCTCTTCGTCGACAACGTCTTCGACCCCAGCAATACGTCTCTTACTGTGGAGGACAACGTGCAAGTTTGGATTGGCTGGGTCAACGATGTAGAATACTTGTGTGGCTTGCTTTGCAAGTATGAATAGATCATCTCGGTTTCCGACTCTATCAAGATCGATGAGAGTAAACCCGTAACTGTCAACTTTAACACATCAAGGGATTTTGACCCATTGGCATCGAAACAAGGGAATCTTAAATAATCCGTAATCGAGCTCCCATATTTCGTCAATAGCACCGTAATATGAGTTCAGCGCCCTAACTGACCTGGCATCCTCGGAAATGGCAAACAGTGTGACTCCGCTATATTGTGTGCTACTCTTGGCGTCTTGAGCTCTTTTGTAAAATGAATACCCATTGATGTCGTACCCCTGCCAAGTCCCTACAGTGAATCTTGGGCCTCTAGCCAACCATGTCACAGTTTGACTTAGGGAGCCCTCGGCAGCTCGCGTGACTCTTTCTTGGATCCACCCGGCAAATTTCCTGTTATGTTCCCTGGTCACCCAAATCTCTGACTTCGAAGGATTCTGTGACCGTAACATTACCTTGTGCTCGTGTATGTATGGCTCGACCTCCGTCATGTGTTGGAAGACCCAAAAATGTGATTTTGCTTACACATCACGGGCGGGGACGATAGCTTTGAATCGAATCGTTCCGATGCTCTGAAGCCTACCCTCGTGTCGGGACCTAGGAACGCCAATTGGGTCAACCCCGACCATATAATCTGTGCAAAATTCAATCACCTCCTCGGCGGCATAACCTTCCATGATACTCCCCTCGGGTCGACGACGAGTCCTTACGTATCCCTTCAATACACCCATAAATCTCTCAAATGGATACATGTAGCGCAGGCACACGGGTCCACAAAACTTAATTTCTCTGATAAGGTGAACAATCAGATGGACCATAACATGAAAAAAGGATGGAGGGAAATACATCTCGAGCTGACAAAGAGTGGTAACCACGTCGCGTCGCAAAGCGTCCAGTCCATCCGGATCAATTACTGTAACACCCTGAGTTAGGGGTGAAAATTTCGTTTTTCATAAATAGCATGTATGCATGTATCTGTAGTAATAGCCAGATCAGTATCTTTCTCAAACCCTAAAATCTCCAAATCGTCCTTGTGAACCCCCCAAATCAAGATCAGATTACTCAGGTGTGATCTATCAGTTACTTTGAACTTAAAAGTCTTCAGAACCCAGATCCAATTTTATCTCTAAATTCCAGATTTATTAACTTCTTCTGTTTTCGAAAACAGAAATACCTTATACTACCCTAAATACTCTGAATCCAGATTTAATCAAAATCTTGACCAAGTTCAGACCAGATTATTCCTGGAATATGATCATGGGTATGCCAATACCTTAAACCAGAAAGTTGGCAGCCAGATTTCACCATCTAGACTCTTTTCACAAATCAGTCCAAGAGTTATCGCAAATTAGTCCTTATCTGAGATCTGAAAACCCAAAAAGGCTAAAATCTCCAGATTAACTTCAAATTCAGAACTTCTTCGACAAATCTTCTCAAAATGCTATTTGCCACAAGTTTCTCTTCTGTACAGATATCAAAATCAAACCCTAAATGCCAGAATTCGAAATCGACAAAACTCAAATCTTACTTTACCCTAATTTACCCTATTTTCAGTTTGTATCAAAAACTATTCAAATGTGTCAAATCTTATCAACTATCTTTGCCAAATGTTTTGTTGAATATATCTGCCAGATTAGTGAAAGCAAATTCAGTTTAAACCTTCCAGAATTCCAGATTTGCAGATCAGTCCAAAATTCAAGATTTGAAACTGCAGTTCAGTCCAAATTCGACCAGGCCGTTTACTGTGCGCACGACCAGGGCTCGCCGTGGTTTCCTTGCGCCGTGCACGCTCGCCGCCGGCCAAGTTCCGCTTGCATTTGTGCTCGTGCATGCTTGCTCTTCCTGTTGCGCACGCGTCAGTGTCTCAGCCATCGCCGTGGCAACACCGTGGCGACATCGACGACCAGCGCCTGCTCCCGCGTGCGATCAATGGCTTTTTGTCAGCAACTCCTCGCCACGTCGCTTTGCCGTGCCAGTACTTGTCGCCACCGCTTGCTCCATCTTTGCAAAGTCCCGATGAACGACAATATGGACAGTTGCAGTCCTGTTGCCGTCGCAATCACCGTTCTTCGCTGAGTCTTCGCCGCTGATGTTCTTCACACAATCCATCTAATCACAACTGCCAATTACTTCGTTGTCTCCTCCTTGGAAGCTTCGCCTGGCCTATTTAAGCACTCATGTGCTCCGCAGCTCCCTCCACACTTCACCAGAAATCAGCCAAGTCCTGGAATTCCTGTTTTCATTTTCTTCTCCGGCGAGCCGTTGAGGAGGCTCACGGTGCAAGCTTCATCCGCTGCATCAGCCTTCAAATTAAAGCCATCAGTGAGTTCCCCTACTCATTCTCTCTGTGTAGTACTATTTAATTGCTCACCGGTGACCCCTAACGCCGGCGATCACCGGAATTGTCGATTGCCCTGTTTCTGTAATGTGGCTCAATCCAGTACAAATTAGCTTTCGATTTTGTAAACAAAATTCATCAGTAAGCCAAATCAAGCAAGTCTGTAAGCTTAGAATCTCCAATTAAACACCATTCGAAGCTTTTCCCTAACCCGAGCTTCACCAGAAACCGGCGATTGTCGCCTGAATAAAAACATTAAACTGAAGGCCCAGGCTTCTCCGGTGATCCTCTGGTCAATTTGATGTTACCAGAAGCTTTCTTTTACCTCCTAGATGCTCTCCAAGCAAGGAATTAAGTTCTTTTGGCCTGTAGCAGGAACCCCCAATTGGCAGTGCTTCTTCTCCGGCGCCGATCACCGGAAAGCTTGTTCCAGCCGATTCAGCCCAAATCACTTTGTCTTTCAGATGTGCCTTAGCCTCCTGAGAACTTTTGTCTTCTAGCCCGACACCTAGATCGGCCTAGATTGGAAGTTATAGCCTTGCCAAGTTTTTGTCCAGAACTGCTCCAGTGCAGCCAGTTCATCTCTGTTCATCATCAAATTTCTTGCTTTCCAGCCATTTCTTGCCCTAGATCCTGTTGACTTAATTGTTCCGGTTAGTAATGCCTACCTCCCAGACAAAGTGGTGCATCATTTGGAGCTCCAGATCAAAAGTTATGCCAAGCCCTAGTTTTTGGCATTGTCAGCTCTATGCCGGAGCTTGTCAGCCAGTGGCATTGACCTTGTTTACCCACTTCTGGTTGTGTAAATTGAAAACCACTTGGCCACTAAATTTGTAGAGTTGTGATCTACATTTTATTCTACTACCACAAGTTGAGATAACCCCTCTATCATTCATCGACCCTATGTCGATGCTTTGAACCGAATGTCGACCTAAAGACGTTCGCTGTTTTTGAGCGAACCAGTCGCAACCTTGATACCATTCTGATATTTTGAGACATTTGGAACCTTGTAAACCTTTGACAGCTAATCTTAACATTGGTTTCCTTAACTTAACCCTAATCAGCCTCTAAACCCAATCATTTCAGAATCATCAAGACTTCATCTTTGCATCATTGCATATAGTATAATAATGTATGGAAAAGAATATGATTATTGGTTGTTTGTTTGATTGGAGAGCAGATCAAGAGCCCGAGTTCGAGGACTTCACTGCGGATCCGACGTCAACTGCTGTATTTTACGACGCGGAAGGCAAGTCATATCCTTGGTCATCTTGAACCTATATTTTAAATGTTGCTAAAACATAACCTTGAATATAGGCAATATTGCATGTGAAAGATTGAGAATGGTTGATTTATGAATTGGCAGTACTAGACTGGTTATCTGTGAAATGTGAAATAAACAAGTTTTGAGCCATGAACTATTATATGTATCTATATACTTATATTCATGAAATAAAACCCCTAGCCGTGACCAGAAAAATGGTGTGGATGGCTGTAGCACTGGAGGTGCTAGACTGCAAAGGAATGCAGGCACTGAAGGTGCAGGGTTGTGGATGGTCTGGTCACTGGCATATAAGGACTAGAACCTTGTGTTGTGCGTCCAGTGGCATGAAAAACGTGCTAACCGCAAGCCTGGTATGGGACAGGCCTGAACAAGTAATTATGTGGATCACACATGAAACCCCTGCATGAGATGTGTAGTGATGCACGATAAACACGGAGCGCGGCTCCCACACATATCACTGAAGGTGATCAAGCACGCTGACCCAGTAATGGGAATAAGCAAAGGGGTGGAGGTTTGGATACAACCTGCCACAACTGTGCCTCGCTGAGAGCCACAGGGTCGGGGGTGAATTGTGAGTAAAACATAACAAAAGTTCTTGTTATTTCCACCTTGCCGCTCACAGTATGAAGTGAGTCAGGGGTCCAATCATTTTGTTATGATAGGAAAGGTTTGAAAGTGGAATATCTTGCGGGTAAATTGGTACCTCTCTGCAGAGTTAAAAACGTATTCGAATACTCCGAGCTCCCGGGTTTATAGGAGTCTGCTGCGGTGGATTAAATCCATGGGGTGTGACACAAGTATTATTTTCTAAATAAAATATGTTTAATCAAGATTACCCAAATGACATGTGTTGTCATGATAAGGAGTGCTGCCGTGGGCTGTCGTGTGTCGACGTGTCGCGGTAGTGCTATAATCTAGTGAACATGATTGATGATGTTATATTATAAAAAGTGCTGCCATAAAATGAGATGAGAAAGGAAAAGATTATTTTACAAATATCCATAATTCTTGACTAGTCTAGGTTCATATCATCACTACTATATGTATCTACTCTTACCTATGACTTGCTGAGTACGTAAGTGCTCACCCTTGCAACATTCAACTCAATAGATGGAGCCTACTTTGATCAAGATGATGGTACGGAGTACTACGTGGATCCAGAAGGAGGAGAATCAGTTCCGCCAGAGCCCTAAAGTGTGTTGTTCTGCCGTCAACTTCTTTTGTGGGAGGGTCACCTATCTTCTGCTGCGTAGTTAAATATTTTGTTAAACCCTGAATGCCTTGTAGGCATTGTAATCCTCTTTATGTAATATTAAGGCCAGCAGGCCACACTGCTTAATATTTTGTGAGTACTCTGTTGCAATGTAATATACTCCTGTGTTTGACTCATCCTGGGAAGTCAAAGGTTTGTGAGAATGGTACTAGCTGCAGCGAGCTAGGTCTCTACAGGAGTAGTCGTTGTCCCAGTCTCGGGGCGCGACAAGAAAAGTTGGTATCAGAGCAACATGAGAACTTGACTGTAGGACGACACCTTTAGGAAATTGGCCGTGCTAGGAAGACGTAATTTATTTAGAAACTATTTGTTGAAAACTTTATTTTGGTAAAAATAATGAGCTTTGTAGCTCTTGAAAACCTTCATTTCAAAATTTTATTTGGATTTTCTAAGATTTGGTAAGATTGTGAGAGTGCGTTCTGTTGTTTCAGAGTGTCTTAGAGGTTGGTGTAGACAGAGCTAGTGGATGCTCTTGATAGCCTTGTGATTCGCTGTTGCTTTTGCAATGGTTAATTTGTGTATTATGGCTAATAGCCTAAGTAATTTTATGCATTAAAGTAGTTGCATTAATTTCTGCATTGCTGTCTTAGTTGGCCTTAGTTAGTTAGATCCGTCTAAACTTTTTCAGAGCCACCATGGTTGACACCAGAAGGAGATCTCGAAGTGGAAGAGAAGATATAGGTCAGACTCCGCAGGAAGAAGAAACTATGACAAGAGACCCTTTGTTTCAGCAAGGATCTCAGAGTTCCAATCCACCTCAGAATGAACAACCCAGTCTTCAGGAAATTTTGTTGTCAATGGAGAAAAGTCGACAAGAAGCTCAGATAGCTCATACCCAGTTGTTAGCTCAGATAGTTCAGAAACTGCCTACTGGAACAACAGAAGGAACTACTTCTGCTGTAGGAGCAAGATTAACAGATTTCCAAAAGACCCGTCCACCAACATTCTCTAGTGCGACTGATCCCATGGTTGCCAATGATTGGTTACGGGATATCGAGAGGAAACTAGACACGGTCCGATGCAGCGAACGAGAAAAAGTTTTGTTTGGATCTCATCAGTTATCAGGAGCTGCAGCCGCATGGTGGATGAATTACCAGGAAGCTCACCATGATAAAGATAATATTTCTTGGAGGGAATTTAAGGATCAATTTCGGAAATTTCATATACCTACTGGTGTTATGGCAGCTAAGCGTCGGGAATTTCGGAATTTAACTCAAGGAAGTAAGTCAGTTACTGAGTATCTACACCAATTTACTCATTTGGCTCGATACGCACCTGGAGATGTGGATACTGAAGAGAAGAAGATAGAGCGCTTCACAGAAGGACTTCAACACTATTTATAGTATCAAATTGCTTCTCATGAACTTACAGAATTTCAAACCCTAGTGAACAGAGCTTTAAAGGTGGAAGAAAAGAAGAATATGGGAGAAGAAAGCCGAAAGAGGAGGATGTTCCAGCAAACACGACCACAGCCAAACCCAATCAGAGGAAGAGTTCCTATCACTCCCAATTTTCGACCATCTTATCAGAATCCCAGACCAGCACCGACATTGTGCCCCAACTGCCGAGGAAATCATTCTCAGAAGGATTGCCCTCATCCTCGTGTTGAGTGTTACCATTGTGGACAGCGTGGGCACCGTAAAGAATTCTGTCCTTGGATACAACTTCCGATGTCCATTGCCAGATCTCAAGCAGGAACACAGCCAGTAGTAACCAGAGCATCACCATCGCAGAATTTTAGAGGAAATTCAGCAGGAAGAGGAGGAAACATGGCTAATCGAGGAAGAGGAAGAGGCAGAGCACCAGCTACAACCCAAGGAGGAAGATTAAACTATACTTCAATTCAAGAAGCGGGCAACGCTACCGACATTCTTCTAGGTAGATTTCTGATTCAATTTGCATCTGCCTTAATATTGTTTGATCCTGGTGCTACAAATTCATTCATGTCAAAAGCATTTGCATCTGAAGTTGAAATGCATATAGACCAAGTACCACTAGAGTACTCTATGGTTATACAAACTCCAGGGGCTAGATTATTTGTCTACTCGATCTGCCCAAATGTAACTTTCATTATAGAAGGGGTAGAATTTGAGGCAAATCTACTAGTTCTAAAACTGCAAGGTCTAGACATTATTTTGGGAATGGATTGGTTGTCCCAACATAAAGGTCTAGTAGATTGTGAAGAGAAAACCCTTAGTCTTGTCAGTAGCCAAGGGGAGAGAATTCTATTCTATGTAGAAAGATCATCAGTCAAGAGACCGCTAAGATCTGTTCAAGCATTACAAAAGCTATGCCTGGAACAAGTGCCTGTAGTACAACAATATTCTAATGTGTTTCCAGAAGAACTTCCAGGAATGCCACCTGACAGAGAAATAGAATTCAGTATTGAACTTAAACCAGGAGCAGCACCTATAGCAAAACGTCCCTATAGGATGCCAGTTACAGATTTGGAGGAGCTCAAGAATCAACTCGAAGACTTGGAAAACAAAGGATTTATCAAACCCAGTGCTTCGCCATGGGGAGCCCCAGTTTTGTTTGTGAGGAAGAAAGACGGAACTCTACGAATGTGTGTAGACTACCGAGCTTTGAATGAAGTCACTATTAAAAACAAGTATCCATTACCAAGAATTGATGACTTGTTCGATCAGCTTCGAGGAGCCAAAGTATTTTCCAAGATAGATTTGAAATCTGGATATCATCAGCTGAAGATCAAGAAAGAAGATATACCGAAGACTGCTTTCACTACCAGATATGGTTTATATGAGTTTACAGTAGTACCTTTTGGCTTGACCAATGCTCCAGCAGCATTCATGAATGTCATGAACAGCACATTTATGGATTTTCTTGACAAGTTTGTCATAGTATTCCTAGATGACATTCTGATATATTCCAAGAGTATGGAAGAACATGAGCAACATTTACACCTAGTCTTGGAAAGGCTACGAGAGAGGCAATTTTATGCCAAGTTTGACAAATGTGAATTTTGGATGTCAAGAATTTCATTTCTTGGACATGTGTTGACAGCAGAAGGAATTTCAGTGGACTCAGCTAAAATCTCTGCAATCAAGGAGTGGAAGCAACCTACCTCAGTTTCAGAGATTAGAAGTTTCTTGGGATTAGCAGGGTATTATAGAAGATTCATCGAAGGATTTTCCCAAATTGCCAAACCTCTTACTAACCTGCTAAAGAAGGATGTTGCATTTGAATGGACCACCAAGTGCGAGGAGAGTTTTCAGAAGCTAAAGCAGAAATTGACAACAACACCAGTCCTCACCTTACCGGACAACAAGGAAGATTTCGTAGTTTACTGTGATGCTTCAAAGCAAGGAATAGGCTGTGTGTTAATGCAGCAAGGTCAAGTAGTGGCTTATGCTTCACGTCAATGGAGACCACATGAGGAAAATTATCCGACTCATGATTTGGAGTTAGCAGCAGTAGTACATGCTTTAAAGATATGGCGGCATTATCTCATTGGACGTAAGTGTGAGATCTTTACAGATCATAAAAGCCTCAAGTATATTTTCACACAGACAGAGCTCAACATGCGTCAACGCCGATGGCTGGAATTGATCAAAGATTATGATCTTAGTATTCAGTACCATCCAGGGAAAGCTAATGTAGTAGCCGATGCCCTAAGCAGAAAAGTTTACAACCTACAAGGAATGGTTACGTTGAAGAACCCTTACCTACAACAAGAGTTGCAGAATCATCAAGTGGAAATAGTACCGCAGGGAACGGTAGCTACTTTAACAATAAAATCTCAACTTGAAGAACAGATAGGAAATGCCCAGAAGAAAGATGAAGAAATTTTTAAGATCAATAGTCGAATCAAGTTAGGAAAGGCTCAAGGCTTTACTGAAGATAACCAAGGGATTGTATGGTATCGAGAAAGAATCTGTGTACCTCAAAACGCAGATCTTAAGGAAATAATTCTCCATGAAGCACATAAAACTCCATACTCAATACACCCTGGTAACACAAAGATGTATCAAGATTTGAAGACCAGATTCTGGTGGGATAATATGAAGAGGGAGATTGCAGAGTACATTGCAAACTGTGATACGTGTCGATGAGTTAAAGCAGAACACCAGAAAATAGCAGGAAAGCTACAACCTCTACCAATACCATTATGGAAATGGGAAGAAATTGGTATGGATTTCATTACAGGATTACCTAAAACTCACGGAGGATATGATTCCATATGGGTTATTGTGGACAGACTTACTAAAGTAGCTCATTTCATACCAGTCAAGAAGATTTATGATGGCAGTAAATTAGCAGAGTTATACATGCAAAGAATAGTGGCATTACATGGTATTCCTAAGAACATAGTCTCAGATCGTGGAACACAGTTTACCTCCAAATTTTGGAATAGACTGCATGAAACCCTAGGAACCCAGTTGGACTTCAGTACTGCATATCATCCACAGACGGGAGGACAGACAGAAAGAGTCAACCAAATCCTAGAGGATCTTCTAAGAGCTTGTATACTAGATTATGGAACATCATGGGACAAATGTTTACCATTTGCAGAATTTACATATAATAACAGTTATCAAGCTAGTATACAGATGGCACCATTTGAAGCTTTATATGGACGTAAGTGCAGAACTCCATTGCATTGGAATGAGCCAGGAGAACGAAAGGTCATAGGACCAGAGATAGTAGAAGAAGCAGAAGCTCATGTCAGACTCATCAGAGAAAGGTTGAAAACAGCACAATCACGACAAAAGAGTTATGCAGATAAACGACGGAGAGAATTATCATTTGAACCAGGAGATTTTGTGTATCTCAAGGTCACACCATTCAAGGGATTACAAAGATTCCAAGTGAAAGGAAAGTTATCCCCAAGATACATTGGACCATTTAAGATAATCAAGAGAAAGGGAGAAGTATCATATAAATTGGAATTACCTGAGGGATTAGCAGGAGTGCATGATGTGTTTCATGTCTCTCAGCTCCGGAAATGTTTGAAGGAACCTACTGACCAGATAGATGTACAAGATGTGCCTTTACAGAAGAATCACACTTATCTTGAGCACCCAATCAGAATCCTAGCCACTGATGAACATCAGCTCCGAAGGAAGAAAATCAGATTGTGTAAAGTTCAATGGAAGAATCATTCAGAGCAAGAGGCTACTTGGGAGAAGGAAGAAGATCTTAAGCAAACCTATCCTTACCTTTTCCTGTCTTAGGTAAATCTCGGGGCGAGATTTCTTTAAGGAGGGTAGATCTGTAACACCCTGAGTTAGGGGTGAAAATTTCCTTTTTCATAAATAGCATGTATGCATGTATCTGTAGTAATAGCCAGATCAGTATCTTTCTCAAACCCTAAAATCTCCAAATCTTCCTTGTGAACCCCCCAAATCAAGATCAGATTACTCAGGTGTGATCTATCAGTTACTTTGAACTTAAAAGTCTTCAGAACCCAGATCCAATTTTATCTCTAAATTCCAGATTTATTAACTTCTTCTGTTTTCGAAAACAGAAATATCTTATACTACCCTAAATACTCTGAATCCAGATTTAATCAAAATCTTGACCAAGTTCAGACCAGATTATTCCTGGAATATGATCATGGGTATGCCAATACCTTAAACCAGAAAGTTGGCAGCCAGATTTCACCATCTAGACTCTTTTCACAAATCAGTCCAAGAGTTATCGCAAATTAGTCCTTATCTGAGATCTGAAAACCCAAAAAGGCTAAAATCTCCAGATTAACTTCAAATTCAGAACTTCTTCGACAAATCTTCTCAAAATGCTATTTGCCACAAGTTTCTCTTCTGTACAGATATCAAAATCAAACCCTAAATGCCAGAATTCGAAATCGACAAAACTCAAATCTTACTTTACCCTAATTTACCCTATTTTCAGTTTGTATCAAAAACTATTCAAATGTGTCAAATCTTATCAACTATCTTTGCCAAATGTTTTGTTGAATATATCTGCCAGATTAGTGAAAGCAAATTCAGTTTAAACCTTCCAGAATTCCAGATTTGCAGATCAGTCCAAAATTCAAGATTTGAAACTGCAGTTCAGTCCAAATTCGACCAGGCCGTTTACTGTGCGCACGACCAGGGCTCGCCGTGGTTTCCTTGCGCCGTACACGCTCGCCGCCGGCCAAGTTCCGCTTGCATTTGTGCTCGTGCATGCTTGCTCTTCCTGTTGCGCACGCGTCAGTGTCTCAGCCATCGCCGTGGCAACACCGTGGCGACATCGACGACCAGCGCCTGCTCCCGCGCGCGATCAATGGCTTTTTGTCAGCAACTCCACGCCACGTCGCTTTGCCGTGCCAGTACTTGTCGCCACCGCTTGCTCCATCTTTGCAAAGTCCCGATGAACGACAATATGGACAGTTGCAGTCCTGTTGCCGTCGCAATCACCGTTCTTCGCTGAGTCTTCGCCGCTGATGTTCTTCACACAATCCATCTAATCACAACTGCCAATTACTTCGTTGTCTCCTCCTTGGAAGCTTCGCCTGGCCTATTTGAGCACTCCTGTGCTCCGCAGCTCCCTCCACACTTCACCAGAAATCAGCCAAGTCCTGGAAATCCTGTTTTCGTTTTCTTCTCCGGCGAGCCGTTGAGGAGGCTCACGGTGCCAGCTTCATCCACTGCATCAGCCTTCAAATTAAAGCCATCAGTGAGTTCCCCTACTCATTCTCTCTGTGTAGTACTATTTAATTGCTCACCGGTGACCCCTAACGCCGGCGATCACCGGAATTGTCGATTGCCCTGTTTCTGTAATGTGGCTCAATCCAGTACAAATTAGCTTTCGATTTTGTAAACAAAATTGATCAGTAAGCCAAATCAAGCAAGTCTGTAAGCTTAGAATCTCCAATTAAACACCATTCGAAGCTTTTCCCTAACCCGAGCTTCACCAGAAACCGGCGATCGTCGCCAGGCTTCTCCGGTGATCCTCCGGTCAATTTGATATTACCAGAAGCTTTCTTTTACCTCCTAGATGCTCTCCAAGCAAGGAATTAAGTTCTTTTGGCCTGTAGCAGCAACCCCCAATTGGCAGTGCTTCTTCTCCGGCGCCGATCACCGGAAAGCTTGTTCCAGCCGATTCAGCCCAAATCACTTTGTCTTTCAGATGTGCCTTAGCCTCCTGAGAACTTTTGTCTTCTAGCCCGACACCTAGATCGGCCTAGATTGGAAGTTATAGCCTTGCCAAGTTTTTGTCCAGAACTGCTCCAGTGCAGCCAGTTCATCTCTGTTCATCATCAAATTTCTTGCTTTCCAGCCATTTCTTGCCCTAGATCCTGTTGACTTAATTGTTCCTGTTAGCAATGCCTACCTCCCAGACAAAGTGGTGCATCATTTGGAGCTCCAGATCAAAAGTTATGCCAAGCCCTAGTTTTTGGCATTGTCAGCTCTATGCCAGAGCTTGTCAGCCAGTGGCATTGACCTTGTTTACCCACTTCTGGTTGTGTAAATTGAAAACCACTTGGCCACTAAATTTGTAGAGTTGTGATCTACATTTTATTCTACTACCACAAGTTGAGATAACCCCTCTATCATTCATCGACCCTATGTCGATGCTTTGAACTGAATGTCGACCTAAAGACGTTCACTGTTTTTGAGCGAACCAGTCGCAACCTTGATACCATTCTGATATTTTGAGACATTTGGAACCTTGTAAACCTTTGACAGCTAATATTAACATTGGTTTCCTTAACTTAACCCTAATCAGCCTCTAAACCCAATCATTTCAGAATCATCAAGACTTCATCTTTGCATCATTGCATATAGTATAATAATGTATGGAAAAGATTATGATTTGTAACATCCTGAGTTTTGGGGTGAAAAGTTTCTTTCTTAAAAATCATGCATGCATATGTCTCTTCTAGATCAACCAAATCAGCCTTAGCTTTATTCTGTTCTAGCCCTAAAATCTCCAAACCTATCCTGTGACCCCAAGTCAAGATCTGACTTGCCAGATTTGATCTATCAGTTATCCTAAATTTAAAAGCCTTCAGAACCCAGATTCAATTCTATCCCTAACTTCCAGAATTATCAACTCTTTTCTGTTTTCGAAAACAGAATATCTGTTATTACCTAAATACCCTAAGTTTCAGAAATTCAGATTTAATCAAAATCTTAGCCAAGTTCAGACCAGATTATTCCTGGATTATGATCAAGGGTATGCCAATACCTTAATCCAAAAAGTTGGCAGCCAGATTTTACCATCTGAACCTTTTTCGCAAATCAGTCCAAAAGTATCGCAGATCAGTCCTTTTCCAGATTTTCCAGAAGCCAGAAAAGGCAAAATGTTGCAAATCATCTCCAAATTCAAATCTGATTCAGGGAACACCTCCCAAATGCTTTTCTATACAAATTCTTCTTTTATGAGTATCTCAAAATCAAACCCTAATTCCCAGAATTCGAAATCAATTGAAATTCAGATTTCAATTACCCTAAAATACCCTATTTTCAGTTCATATCAAAAGTCATCCAAATGTCTCAAACTTTATCTCCTAGCTGTTCCAAATCATCTATTGAATTAAGTATACCAAAACAGCAGAATCAATTTCAGATTTAACCTTCCAAAACACCAGAATTTACAAAACAGTCCAAAACTCATTGTACCAGAAGCTTCTCCGGCGATCGTCGCCAGACTTCTCCGGCCATCCTCCGGGCCATCTAATTGTACCAGAAGCTTCCCTATATCTCCTAGATGCTCTCCAAGCTTGGAATCGAGTTCTTTCGGCCTGTATCAAAAAGCCCCAAATCTCATGTCATCTTCTCCGGCGCAGTTCACCGGAAATCCTTTCCCGGCCGTTTCAGTTTCATCCACTTTGTCATTCAGGTGTGCCCCAACTTCCTGAGCATATTTGTCTTCTAGCTCGATCTCTGAAACTGCCCAGAATTCAAGTTATAGCCATGCCAAAATCTTGTCCAGAACTGCTCCAGTGCAACTAGTTCACCTCAGTTCATCACTGAATTTCATCACCTTCTAGCCATCTTCTGCCCTAGATCTTGTTGAATGATTTGTTCCTGTTATCATTGCCTATCTCCCAGACAAAGTGGTGCATCATTTGGAGCTCTAGATCAAAAGTTATGCCAAGCCCTAGTTTCTGGCCATGTCAAGATCAATGCCAGACTATGTCAGTCAGTGGCATTAGCCCTTTTCACTCCCTTCCAGATGCGCATTTTGGGCATAACTTTGTCCCTTAGATTCCTGAGGTTGTGATCAACATTTTCTTCTTCTATCACAACTTGATTTGAGCCCTTGAATTATATTTGCCGCTAAACCCTAGTTTTTGACACTATTCCAGTGCATGCCAGCCAATGGCATTGGCCCTGTTTACCCACTTCTGATTGTGCATTTTGAAAGCCACTTTGTCCATTGAATTTGTAGAGTTATGATCTACATTTTCTTCTACTATCATAACTTGAGATAAGCTCTCTAGTTTTCTTTGAAGTTATGTCAGAATCTTGATCTGAATGTCAATCTGCCGACATTCGCTGTTCTTGATCAAACCAGCCACAAACTGATGTTCTTATTGTAACCTTGAGATCCTAAGAGCATCTAACACCCATCCTTAGCCAAATCCTTGAAACCCTAGATCTCAACTCAGTTCAGCTTGTAATCTCAATTATCTCCAGTATCGTTCAGTTATCCTTGTTAAGCATATCTGCATATAGATCCTAAAGCATCTTAATATATAAGTAATATTTGTGTGTATTGTTTGGTTTGTCGTCGAGCAGATCTAGAAGCCGAGATCGAGGACTTCGCTGTTGACCCGTCATCAACTGCTGTTTCTTACGACGCGGAAGGCAAGTCATATCCTTGGTCATCTTGAACCTATATTTTAAATGTTGCTATAATATAACCTTGAATATAGGCAATATTGCATGTGAAAGATTGGAAATGTTTGATTTATGAATTGGCAGTACTAGACTGGTTATCTGTGAAATATGAAATAAACAAGTTTTGAGCCATGAACTATTATATGTATATATATATACTTATATTCATGAAATAAAACCCCTAGCCGTGACCAGAAAAATGGTATGGATGGCTGTAGCGCTGGAGGTGCTAGACTGCAAAGGAATGCAAGCACTGAAGGTGCAGGGTTGTGGATGGTCTGGTCACTGGCATATAAGGACTAGAACCTTGTGTTGTGCGTCTAGTGGTATGAACAACGTGCTAACCGCAAGCCTGGTATGGGACAGGCCTGAACAAGTACTTATGTGGATCGCACATGAAACCCCTGCATGAGATGTGTTGTGATGATTGATTTGGAGGCTGACTCCCACTATCACTGAAGGTGATCTGACATTAGACCCAGCAATGGGGAAATGAGGTAGGGGTGGGGGTATAGCCCGCCACAACTGTGTTTCGCAAGAGATCCACAGGGTCAGGGGTGAATTGTAAGTGATGCATAACAAAAGTTCTTGTTATCTCCACCTTGCCACTCACACATGGTTGTGAGGAGGGGTCTAATCATTTTGATAGGATGGGCTTGAAAGTGGAATATCTTGCGGGTAAATTGGTACCTCTCTGCAGAGTTAAAAACGTATTCGAATACTCCGAGCTCCCGGGTTTTATAGGAGTCTGCTGCGGTGGATTAAATCCACGGGGTGTGACACAAGTATTATTTTCTAAATAAAATATGTTTTAATCAAGATTACCCAAATGACATGTGTTGTCATGATAAGGAGTGCTGCCGTGGGCTGTCGTGTGTCGACGTGTCGCGGTAGTGCTATAATCTAGTGAACATGAATGATGATGTTATATTATGAGAGGTGCTGCCATGAGATGAGGTATGAAAGAAAAAGATTATTTTATAAACATCCATAATTCTTGACTAGTCTAGGTTCATGTCATCACTACTATATGTATCTACTCTTATCTATGACTTGCTGAGTACGTAAGTGCTCACCCTTGCAACATTCAACTCAATAGACGGAGCGATCAACAATCAAGATGAAGGCGTGGAGAACTTATTGGATCCAGAAGGAGGAGCGTCAGTCCCGTCATTTCCCTGATGTGTGTTGTTCTGCTGTCCACTTCTCTTTTGTGGGTGGGTCACCTATCTTCTGCTGTGTAGATGTTATTTTGCTAAACCATGTATGCCGTGAAGGCATTGTAATCTCCTTATGTAATATCGAGGCCAGCAGGCCACACTGCTTAACTATTTTGTAAGTTACTCTGTTGCAATGTGATATACTCCTGTGCTTGACTTATCCTGGGACGTCAAGGGTATGTGTATGCTATGCATATATGGGGCTAGCTGCAGCGAGCTAGGTCTCTACAGGAGTAGTCGTAGTCCCAGTCTCGGGGCGCGACATGATTATTGGTTGTTTGTTTGATTGGAGAGCAGATCAAGAGCCCGAGTTCGAGGACTTCACTGCGGATCCGACGTCAACTACTGTATTTTACGACGCGGAAGGCAAGTCATATCCTTGGTCATCTTGAACCTATATTTTAAATGTTGCTAAAACATAACCTTGAATATAGGCAATATTGCATGTGAAAGATTGAGAATGGTTGATTTATGAATTGGCAGTACTAGACTGGTTATCTTTGAAATGTGAAATAAACAAGTTTTGAGCCATGAACTATTATATGTATCTATATACTTATATTCATGAAATAAAACCCCTAGCCGTGACCAGAAAAATGGTGTGGATGGCTGTAGCACTGGAGGTGCTAGACTGCAAAGGAATGCAGGCACTGAAGGTGCAGGGTTGTGGATGGTCTGGTCACTGGCATATAAGGACTAGAACCTTGTGTTGTGCGTCTAGTGGCATGAACAACGTGCTAACCACAAGCCTGGTATGGGACAGGCCTGAACAAGTAATTATGTGGATCGCACATGAAACCCCTGCATGAGATGTGTAGTGATGCACGATAAACACGGAGCGCGGCTCCCACACATATCACTGAAGGTGATCAAGCACGCTGACCCAGTAATGGGAATAAGCAAAGGGGTGGAGGTTTGGATAGAACATGCCACAACTGTGCCTCGCTGAGAGCCACAGGGTCGGGGGTGAATTGTGAGTAAAACATAACAAAAGTTCTTGTTATTTTCACCTTGCCGCTCACAGTATGAAGTGAGTCAGGGGTCCAATCATTTTGTTATGATAGGAAAGGTTTGAAAGTGGAATATCTTGCGGGTAAATTGGTACTTCTCTGCAGAGTTAAAAACGTATTCGAATACTCCGAGCTCCCGGGTTTATAGGAGTCTGCTGCGGTGGATTAAATCCATGGGGTGTGACACAAGTATTATTTTCTAAATAAAATATGTTTAATCAAGATTACCCAAATGACATGTGTTGTCATGATAAGGAGTGCTGCCGTGGGCTGTCGTGTGTCGACGTGTCGCGGTAGTGCTATAATCTAGTGAACATGATTGATGATGTTATATTATAAAAAGTGCTGCCATAAAATGAGATGAGAAAGGAAAAGATTATTTTACAAATATCCATAATTC
Organism: Pharus latifolius; assembly: GCA_019359835.1. NCBI lineage: Eukaryota > Viridiplantae > Streptophyta > Magnoliopsida > Poales > Poaceae > Pharus > Pharus latifolius. The sequence goes on along the minus strand of CM033329.1, from coordinate 21,276,543 downwards.
TTGACTAGTCTAGGTTCATATCATCACTACTATATGTATCTACTCTTACCTATGACTTGCTGAGTACGTAAGTGCTCACCCTTGCAACATTCAACTCAATAGATGGAGCCTACTTTGATCAAGATGATGGTACGGAGTACTACGTGGATCCAGAAGGAGGAGAATCAGTTCCGCCAGAGCCCTAAAGTGTGTTGTTCTGCCGTCAACTTCTTTTGTGGGAGGGTCACCTATCTTCTGCTGCGTAGTTAAATATTTTGTTAAACCCTGAATGCCTTGTAGGCATTGTAATCCTCTTTATGTAATATTAAGGCCAGCAGGCCACACTGCTTAATATTTTGTGAGTACTCTGTTGCAATGTAATATACTCCTGTGTTTGACTCATCCTGGGAAGTCAAAGGTTTGTGAGAATGGGACTAGCTGCAGCGAGCTAGGTCTCTACAGGAGTAGTCGGTGTCCCAGTCTCGGGGCGCGACAATTACCTACGAGGACACAGTTGCGCCAAATATTCATATCACAAAAATCTTCTAATTAAGCTCCACAAATGGAGCTAATTAACTTATAGTACGAGTGCGCGTACTTACCTTGCAAGATATTGCGTTGAAGAAATAACATAGGTTTGTGATTGCCTCTCTGACTTTAACTAGGAGAATACCTCTGATAGCAATTAGAAGCATTTGTGACATCAGCACATGATAGTCGTGGGACTTCGTGCCAACCAGTTTTTGGTCCTTCATGGACACAAGTTTTTTCAAGTTCGCGAAATACCCACATGGAACTTTAACGTCGTGCAGGCATCGACAGAGTTCTGTTTTTTCTCTTTTGGACAACATATAGCAGGCCAGGGGGAGGTATGTACGCTTTCCCTTCTCCAAGGTGTAAGCTCAGTCCTTATCCCCGTTTCCACCATGTCACGACGAGCTTTCACACTATCCTTGGTCTTTCCTAGAATGTTCAACAACAAACCAATCAAACTGTCACATATATTTTTCTCTACATGTATGACGTCAATGTAATGTCGAACTTGTAAGTGCTCCCAATACGGTAGATCCCAAAGAATCGATCTCTTCTTCCAAACATTTTTTTCTCGAGGTTTAGAATACTTACCAAACTCAGCTTTGATGTCCTTCATGCGCGAGTAAATCTCCTTACCGGTTAGAAACACTGGAGCTGATCCCTTCTCAGGCTTCCCATTAAATGATTTCCTCTTCTTACGGTACGTGTGATGCACCAGAAGAAACCTGCGATGACCCATGTACACTGTTTTCCAGCAGTTTCGCAACCACATGCTCTCAGTTTCATGTAGGCAAATAGGGCAGTCTTGGCTCCTTTCGTACTATACCCCGACAAATTGCCGTAGGCCGGAAAATCATTTATGGTGCAAAATATCAAGGCCTGCAAGATGAAATTCTCTTTCTTGTATGCATCCCACACCTGCACCCCCTCGCTCCACAATTTCTGTAAGTACTCGATTAAAGGCGCTAGAAACACGTCAATATCATTTCCGGGATGTCTGGGTCCTGAGATTAGTAATGCCATCATGATGTACTTGCACTTCATGCATAACCAAGGAGGAAGATTGTAGATGCACGGCCAAGTGCTATGCCGACTGCTCATATTACCATGTGGGTTCATACTATCTGTACTCAGCCCGAACCTTATATTCCTAACTTCGCCGCTGAACTCAGCAAATGTTCTAATGATGTTTCTCCATTGAATAGAATCAGCTGGGTGTCTCAGTTTTCTGTCTTGTTTCCGGCCTTCAGCATGCCAACACAAGTACTTCGCAACTTTCGGATTTGCAAACAGCCGCTTCAATCTAGGTATCACAGGCAAGTACCACATAGTTTTCGCCAGAGGTCCTTTTCTTTACCTCGTGACGTTCACTGTCAATCCAGTCCCTACGCATATACCTCGATGCGCTGCATCTTGGACAAACATGCAAACTGGAGTACTGGTTACGGTACAACACACAATCATTTGGGCATGCGTGCATTCTTTCGATTTCCATTCCCAACGGACACAACAGTTTTTTGGCTTGGTAAGTAGATCTTGCCAACACATTTCCTTCTGGATGCATGTCCGCTAGAAGATCTAATAGTGCCGTGAAACTCTTATCGCTCCAACCGTTTCCTGCCTTCAAGTTATATAATCTCAGCACAGAAGACAGTTTTGTAAATTTTGCACAACCAGGGAACAGAGGTTTCTCAGAGTCATCAATCAGTTTCTCAAATTCACAGAAGTCATTTTCGTTGTAATCTTCCTCTACATCACGTAACATCTCATCTAGGTTTTCATCATCATCTACATGCACATCGGAATGAACATTATCAAAATTCGGATGATCATCGATATTATTGCAATCCACATCCGAGTCGTGCTGATTGGTAGTAGTGGTGCTTGTTTCCTCAAATACTTAATTTGATCAGAGTTGCTAAACCTCTTCAAGTTCATACAATCTGTACAAGGACAAAGCATATCTTTCTCTCCCTTCCTAGCCTGTTGTTGCTTAGCCAATTTAACAAACCCATTCACACCATCCAAATATTCAAGAGTACTACGTTTTATTCCATACATCAAATATTTCCTGTCCATCTACAATTAACAAAATTTGACGAGTCAGCCATGCATGAAACCTGCCCGATTAAGTTATGTATATGTACATGTACAACCTCTTACAACTGATGTGTTCAACCCTAGCCTGACAAAATTAACACTAATTAACCTAGCTAACTACACAATACAAGCTAGTGAGATCCTAAAACATGAGGCATTTCCAGCTATCTCCCAAGCTTGGAGCTACAAGCTTGGAACTACACAATACAGCTTGCTTGCAAGTAGAGAGGGAGGGAGATCTAGAGGGAGAGAGAGATAAGTGATAACAATTAAGCTTACCTTAAAGAGAGGGGTGCAATCAACTTTCTTCCAGCTTGCCCTGATCACCCTAGCAGTGTAGCTGCGAGCGTGGAACTCTCATCACAAACAGAGGGACACATAGTGCAACAGAACAAAACAGCAGCTCAGCAATGGTCGAGTGGGGTTTTACTTATACTGGACCTATTTCTAAAGGTAAATACATGAAATGCCCATTAGACTAAGTGCGGGTAATTATGTACTTACATCTTCTATCGGTTCAAACACACATATACCGTTAGAACAGGTACTGTACATGGCTGAAACAAAACCAAACTGGGTAATGCATGACACAGCATTCTAAGTGCACAGATGCACACCAGTCCTCACTTTCAAGTGCATGCCTGTGGCACATAAGCAAATACAGGTTTTGTTCTATCGGTAAATATGTGTATTTGCCGTTAGAAGAGGTACTCGTACATGGCTGAAACAAAACCAAACTGGGTAATGCATTACACAGCAATCTAAGCGCACAGATGCACACCAGTCCTCACATTGAAGTGCATGCCTGAGGCACATAAGCAAATACAGGTGTTGTTCTATCGGTAAATGTGTGTATTTACCGTTAGAAGAGGTACAAGTATATGTCTGAAACAAAAAGCAAGCTGGGTAATGCATGACACAGCAATCTAAGTGCACACATGCACGCCAGTTCTCACATTCAAGTGCATGCCTGAGGCACCAGTTCTCACATTCAAGTTGAGTGTACATGTGTTGTTCTATCGGTAAATATGTGTATTTACCGTTAGAAGAGGTACTCGTACATGGCTGAAACAAAACCAAACTGGGTAATGCATTACACAGCAATCTAAGCGCACAGATGCACACCAGTCCTCACATTGAAGTGCATGCCTGAGGCACATAAGCAAATACAGGTGTTGTTCTATCGGTAAATATGTGTATTTACCGTTAGAAGAGGTACAAGTATATGTCTGAAACAAAAAGCAAGCTGGGTAATGCATGACACAGCAATCTAAGTGCACACATGCACGCCAGTTCTCACATTCAAGTGCATGCCTGAGGCACCAGTTCTCACATTCAAGTTGAGTGTACATGTGTTGTTCTATCGGTAAATATGTGTATTTACCGTTAGAAGAGGTACTCGTACATGGCTGAAACAAAACCAAACTGGGTAATGCATTACACAGCAATCTAAGCGCACAGATGCACACCAGTCCTCACATTGAAGTGCATGCCTGAGGCACATAAGCAAATACAGGTGTTGTTCTATCGGTAAATATGTGTATTTACCGTTAGAAGAGGTACAAGTATATGTCTGAAACAAAAAGCAAGCTGGGTAATGCATGACACAGCAATCTAAGTGCACACATGCACGCCAGTTCTCACATTCAAGTGCATGCCTGAGGCACCAGTTCTCACATTCAAGTTGAGTGTACATGTGTTGTTCTATCGGTAACTATGTGTATTTACCGTTAAAAGAGGTACTCGTACATGGCTGAAACAAAACCAAACTGGGTAATGCATTACACAGCAATCTAAGCGCACAGATGCACACCAGTCCTCACATTGAAGTGCATGGCTGAGGCACATAAGCAAATACAGGTGTTGTTCTATCGGTAAATATGTGTATTTACCGTTAGAAGAGGTACAAGTATATGTCTGAAACAAAAAGCAAGCTGGGTAATGCATGACACAGCAATCTAAGTGCACACATGCACGCCAGTTCTCACATTCAAGTGCATGCCTGAGGCACCAGTTCTCACATTCAAGTTGAGTGTACATGTGTTGTTCTATCGGTAACTATGTGTATTTACCGTTAGAAGAGGTACTCGTACATGCCTGAAACAAAACCAAACTGGGTAATGCATGACACACATGACACCAGTTCTCACATTCAAAGAATCATATCTAAACACAATGTAACATCAAACAGATCTTACCAAAGAAATTAAAAATCTCTACTTACATGAGATCTTGGTTTGCCTCCATTCCTTTAAGAAAATGCAAGAGGAAACATAAAAAATGAGTACTATTTAAACTCATTCTAGTTAATGGCTGAAACAAAACCAAGCTGATTCATGTATGACACAGCAATTTAGATACAAACATACACATGCCAATTGACAAATTCAAGTGCATGTCTGAAATAGCAGTACAAATACACACCTACCTACCAGTACAATTAAATACACAAATACTCCCATGTACACATTCAAGTTCATGTCCCAAATAGCAATACATGATACACAAATATACAACAATATACAAATACAGCAATTCACACATTCGATGTATATTAGAAAAGTCACGTCTGAAATTAACAACATATCGTCACGAGGACCTAGTAGCCCATACATTTTACATAAAAGAGAACCTTTGCAAATTGCGACAATGCAACTACCGACTACATGTTAGACCTAATACATCACAAATCCATTCATCCAAAACAGCAAATGTCTGAACCACATTGGACTTAACCATAGGAGTTCAGTTCAAAGACGCCCGAGGAGCTGGAACTGTCGTCGAGTTACATTTGTATTGGTGATTTCCTCGGACTCAGACTCAATCAACTCAACTCAACTCAACTCCATTAACAAAAAGAATGGCTGTGCAAATGACAACAATTCTTCTTCTCCAAGCAGGTAAGCATCTGGCCACAAGCTGGTGTATGCAAAACAATGGCTGAAACACAATACAAATGTAAGATGCTTTCTATAGGTCCCTATTTGAGAAACACGCCAGGCTTGAGGATCTTCGGACCGAGCCAACCAAGATCTCGCCCTTCACATGCTTCCAGCTCTCGACGGTCATCTCCACCGTTTCTTTCGCCAACAAGCCAACGTAGGTAGCATACTGCGATGAAGAACCGTAAAATACGTTGCCCCTCATGAGCATCATCCAAGGACCTGCACAGATCATAAATAGGCATTCTAGAGCAAATTAAGATTGTTTACTGTTTCCTAAATGACTCCCTATCTGAGAAAGACTACCAACTGAAGGTTAGGTTGTGCTTCGTCATAGTAACATCAACTTACAACTGGAGATCAAGATATTACATTTCTACTCTATTTCATCAGAAGAAATTACCTTGCCAATATACATATATTAATTATTTAATGAACTTTTTACATGCACTTGATCATTGAGCAAGCTAGTTGGCATTTGACTATGTTATTGGCATTGAACAACCTACAGAGAGATCAAGATATTTGTGTATCTCATGATATTTGTAAATATCTTGACATTAATGATCTTTCAATTTCAATTTCAATTTCAACTTCAATTTCAATTTCAACTACAAATATCTTTCAATTTCAATTTCAATTTCATGATCTTTCAATTTCATTTTCAATTTCAATTGCTACTAAGTCCAAGTTGGCATTGAGCAACCTACTGAGAGATGAAGATATTACATTTATACTCTTATCGGCATTTCACTATGTTAGCTAGCGTTTGTCTTGCAAATATATCCTAATAATTTTCTTCATTTGATAGGATCAGCAAGCAATTGAACATTATCTGTCCCACAGTGATATTATTTAGTTGTTTTAATAAAAAACAGGAACAAGAGACCTTACATAATCATATTGAAAAGAAGACACATCAACATGAAGGATACAAAAATTTCAGGATAATTGCCATAATAAAAAAAATAATCTAACAATTTTCCCGAAATTTTACATGGCTTGCTTGCCATGCCGAAATCTAGTGGGCGTCGATGGAGGTGTAGAGGTACAGCAGTCGCCGGTGGAGGTGTGCCGGCCGTCCATGGAGCTTACGAGTTAGGGCTACGAGCGCCCGATGAACTGTTTGAATGAAAGAGACATATCCGGGTATTTATAGAACTAGATCAGTTCTATCGGTACACAACCGCCTACCGTTAGTAATTTGAGATCTCTTCTAACGGTATAGACATACATTACCGATAGAATAAGACTATTTGTAGAAGGCGAACGGTTCTATCGGCACACTACATCCTACCGATAGGAATTTTTGTACATATTCTGTCGGTATAGACAAACATTACCGATAGAATAAGAGTATTTGTAGAAGGCGAACGGTTCTATTGGCACACTACATCCTACCGATAGAAATTTTTGTACATATTCTGTCGGTATAGACATACATTACTGATAGAATAAGACTATTTGTAGAAGGCGAACAGTTCTATCAGCACACTACATCCTGCCGATAGGAATTTTTTTACATATTCTGTCGGTATAGACATACATTACCGACAGAATAAGATTATTTGTCGAAGGCAAACAGTTCTAAGATAATTCTAACGGTATAAACATACATTACCGATAGAAGAAAACTATTTGAAGATGAACAGTTCTAAGGAATTTGTGATATATTCTAACGGTATAAACATACAGTACTGATGAATAAAACTATTTGTAGCAGACGAATGTTTCTATCGGCACACAACATGCTACCAACAGGAATTTGTGATATGTTCTAACAGTATATAAATACTGTACCGATAGAATAAAACTATTTGTAGAAGTCGATCAGTTCTAACGGTACACAGCGTCCTCCTGTCAGTACTTATGCATCTCTTCTAACGGTAAATATGTTCATCACCACTAGAGTAAATCATTCTGCTTCTCCTAATGGTAATTTTCTTACAAACCGATAGTAAAAATACCTCCCGTATGCCTTTTATGACCGCGAGGCACCTTTTCTAATGGTTTTCTGATAAATCGCTAATAACCGATAGAAGATAGGGGTTAGTAGACTGCATTTCTGTACTAGTGATCTTTCCCTTTGGAAGGAGTTCTTTTCAGTTTCTTAGCTGAAGGATCCCCAGAAGTCCCAGCATCATCCATAGTTCTCTTTGTTCCAATTGTTTGACCCAAGAGCAACTATACATATCAAAATAAGTTTTTTTGATTATTGTCATTTAAAGAGGAAGCACATACAAGTTGGCTGGAAGAGATCGCACCTTTCATCGTTCTCGTAGCAATTTGATGCTGCCACAGACCAGGCTTTGCGATCTTGGCACATTCATCTCACCTTTTGTGGTCGGGTGAAAGAGCCTCAAGAGAGCATTAGTTCTCCTATGAACCTCAGAAGTAGATAACCCTGTTTTGGGAAATACAGTAAGCACATCTAGATTGATGATAATTTTCCAATCTGCAAGAAATGATTTTACCTTGTTCATAGTCCAAGGTGCCATCTTGCATAGAGTGCACCTCCCAAGAAGGATTCTGCCTGAGCTATTGAGCCTTCCTATGGTAGACATTGGATTACATAGGCTTGCCTCTACAGCTCTTAGTCCAGATCAGGAGCAGAATCCTTCTCGTTGCTTTTCTCTGGCCGACGGTTCTCGAACCAGAGACTGCTTTCTTCAAGGGAAGTGCAGTAGAACCATCTCTGATTCTAGCCATGTACAGACTCGTGCAGAGGGACAACAGGATAATCTTTTTTCTCCCTCAGGCAGAAGTAAACACATCTAGTAGCATTTGCACTTTTTGACCATAGCAAAAAATAGAACACCAAAAAAGAGCGATGCTTGGCAAAACTCCAACAAAAGCCTCGCACAAATGCTGGAATATGGAGAAACTCAACATAGAGTTGAGTTGAAGGTTTACCAGCTCTAGCCCAAAATGATTAAGAACGTTGAGAAAGAATTCGCTTTCTGGGAGACAGAACCCGCAACGTAAGAAATCTTCAAAAAGCACTAGTTCGTTTTCTTTCACAACTGGTGTTTCTTCTTTCTCGGTCAGGCGACATGGAATCAGTTGCCTTGAAGGTAGAATCTCTTCTTTCTGAAAAATCTCCAGACTCTCACTCTCGTAAGAAGTTGATTGGCTCCAAGATGCCATTTGATCAGAGTCAAACGTCGAGGGGTTTTGGAAGAAGAGGGTTTTTGCGGCGTAGGGTGGCTAAGTTTGCAAGAAGGGGGTTTCTAAGACTTTAGAAACTGTAAGCTCATCTCGCACCAGTTGTTGGCATTAAATGTCTCCCATGATGGATCTGACGGGCGCACCCAAAGTCCTCCTTGGGACCTGTTGGAATCTGAAATGAGAATAAATATTTTTGAAATATGAAACGTTATTTCGTTTTGAATTTGAGGGCTAGATGTCAGTCACATATACTATAGCTAGGAAAGTTCATGATGTCAATTTGCTATGGTCGTAGAGACCATGGTTATAGAATAATATTATACTACATGTGAATGTCATGGTCGCAGAGATATTTACCTGCAATCATTTTTTTCTCGTAGAGATATTTACCTGTATTTTTATTTGATAGTAAAGATAAAATTTGATTATGAATAATCAAATTATTAATCCATTAAAAACTTGGATGTAAGGAAAACATCTTTATTATTTCTTACAACTTTTACACAAAAAAGGGACATTGGCGACCATCGTGTCCGCCTGTTCCAAAAGAGGAACACAAATTTCCCCGAGGGACAAGTCATCTTTATTATTTCTTACAACTTTTATTGTGAGGCTATAATTGGCCTTATTGCATCAGAGATGTCCTTCTGTTCTCGAACAAAGTCTCTCTCCATGCGAGCCAATCTTGTAGCCTCATGAGCTCTGTCATAGCTAGCCTTCAAGCGATCAATAAGCTTGAAGGAAGCCTCGAGGTCGAGTCCTCGCCTAATGGACCACTCCTCGATCTCCTCTTTTTCTTCTTCGAGAGTTCTGCATAAAGTGGTCTTTACCTCAGAAGAACTTGGATCACAGCAAGTTGTTCGCTGAGAACCCACAATGCCTTGTCCTCCTATATAGACAAAGGATCAATCCAGGTCGCATACAAGTAGAATTAAGGGAGACAAAAGTATTTACCTTGGAGGCAGCTGCAGACTGGGTAACAGAAAAATTTTGGTACAATAATAGTACCATCCCCCCTACATATTCGATAAAAATTGAGTCATTCCTAACTAAGCAACTTAGTTTGAGAGATAATCAATAAATACCTCAACTTTGATTCAAAAGGCTAAGGTAAAACAGATCCTAAAATCGAACATCGTAGGTCATAAACTTCCTTCCTTCTATCATAATCACTTTGTTCAGAAGCAGTCGACACCATGGTTTGAGAAGCGGTGGTAGCTAACACTGTGGACCTCATTAGTTTATTCGATGAAGATCCACTAGATGATCCTACATCATCACCTGCTTGCTTGTTTGAAGTTGTTGACTCCTGAACTACCGAAAGAATTCCAAAATGTATTGCTTTGGAAAACCTTTAGCCAAAAAGGTAAGATATACGCAGATTCTTCAAAAGAGAATTACCTTTTGAAATGCCTACATGATATTATCTTCTATTACTAGTTCCTCTTCGTCACTCTGAATCACTTGTTTAGAGTTTTGACTTGCCATTAGAATGAGAATAGTGAAGAAGGGATGAAGTTCGAAGATGAAAAGAAGTTCTAAGATTTAAAAAATGAAGACATGAAAATCCGAGAACGTAAAAGCTAAATATTTATAGAACCCGGAGGTGACTGTTCAAGTGCTCAAGCCTCGAGTTCTTAAAATACGCATTAATTTTTGTCTCGAGTTGTAGCAAAAGACTTTATCATGGCCTGTCAAAATTGCACCCAAAGTTCTTCTTGGGAAACGAAATGGCACACGGTGGAAAAAAGGAACGTCGTTTTGTTACAAGAGAAGGTGAAACTTCAGAATGTTTATAATTAAATTTGAAAGATAATTGAATTTAAAATAACAAAGTATGTAACTTGTTATTCAAATTCGGAGGCTAGCTAAGGAGTATTATAACCCGAGTTAGTCACCTTTGCCGTTCTATAGTTGCAAGGACTATAGAATGAGATTTTTACCTCTCTATGGTCTCAAGAGCCCAAGGAGACAATAGAATAGTTCAAGATCTTCTAGACATAGCCCATTCCATGGTCTCATTTAGTGATGTCGTGGGGATTGTGGTCTCCAAATATCCCCAATACCGAAGTTGCGAAGACCATGGTCTCGTATACCCACAAACATTGTGCACATGGAGATATTTTCTCGTGTTCGCCCAGGTAATGGAGGACATAAACATAGCCATATATTGTTGTAGTTAATGCGTGTCGCGCCCCGAAACTGGGACTACGACTACTCCTGTAGAGACCTAGCTCGCTGCAGCTAGTCCCATATATGCATAGCATACACATACCCTTGACGTCCCAGGAAAAGTCAAGCACAGGAGTATATCACATTGCAACAGAGTAACTTACAAAATAGTTAAGCAGTGTGGCCTGCTGGCCTTGATGTTACATAAGGAGATTACAATGCCTTCACGGCATACATGGTTTAGCAAAATAACATCTACACAGCAGAAGATAGGTGACCCACCCACAAAAGAGAAGTGGACGGCAGAACAACACACATCAGGGAAATGACGGGACTGACGCTCCTCCTTCTGGATCCACGAAGTACTCCGTGCCATCATCTTGATCACAGTAGGCTCCATCTATTGAGTTGAATGTTGCAAGGGTGAGCACTTACGTACTCAGCAAGTCATAGGTAAGAGTAGATACATATAGTAGTGATGACATGAACCTAGACTAGTCAAGAATTATGGATATTTGTAAAATAATCTTTTCCTTTCTCATCTCATCTTATGGCAGCACTTTTCATAATATAACATCATCATTCATGTTCACTAGATTATAGCACTACCGCGACACGTCGACACACGACAGCCCACGGCAGCACTCCTTATTATGACAACACATGTCATTTGGGTAATCTTGATTAAACATATTTTATTTAGAAAATAGTACTTGTGTCACACCCCGTGGATTTAATCCACCGCAGCAGACTCCTATAAACCCGGGAGCTCGGAGTATTCGAATACGTTTTTAACTCTGCAGAGAGGTACCAATTTACCCGCAAGATATTCCACTTTCAAACCTTTCCTATCATAACAAAATGATTGGACCCCAGACTCACTTCATACTGTGAGCGGCAAGGTGGAAATAACAAGAACTTTTGTTATGTATCACTTACAATTCACCCCCGACCCTGTGGCTCTCCGCGAAACACAGTTGTGGTAGGCTGTATCATAACCTCCACCCCACCTCATTTTCCCATTACTGGGTCAAATATCAGATCACCTTCAGTGATAGTGGGAGTCAGCCTCCAAGTCAATCATCACAACACAACTCATGCAGGGGTTTCATGTACGATCCACATAAGTACTTGTTCAGGCCTGTCCCATACCAGGCTTGCGGTTAGCACGTTGTTCATGCCACTAGACGCACAACACAAGGTTCTAGTCCTTATATGCCAGTGACCAGACCATCCACAACCCTGCACCTTCAGTGCCTGCATTCCTTTGCAGTCTAGCACCTCCAGTGCTACCGCCATCCATACCATTTTTCTGGTCACGGCTAGGGTTTTTATTTCATGAATATAAGTATATAAATACATATAATAGTTCATGGCTCAAAACTTGTTTATTTCACATTTCACAGATAACCAGTCTAGTACTGCCAAATCATAAATCAATCATTCTCAATCCTTCACATGCAATATTGCCTATATTCAAGGTTATATTATAGCAACATTTAAAATATAGGTTCAAGATGGCCAAGGATATGACTTGCCTTCCGCGTCGTAAGAAACAGCAGTTGATGACGGTTCAACAGCGAAGTCCTCGATCTCAGCTTCTGGATCTGCTCGACGACAAACCAAACAATACACACAAATATTACTTATATATATATTAAAATGATTTAAGATCTATATGCAGATATGCTTAACAAGGATAACTGAACGATACTGGAGATGAGTTGAACTGCAAACTGAACTGAGTCGAGATTCTAGGGTTTCAAGAAATTGGCTAAGAATGGTGTTAGATGCTCTTAGGATCTCAAGGTTACAATAAGAACATCAGTTTTGTGGCTGGTTTGATCATAAACAGCGAATGTCAGCAGATCGACATTCGGATCAAAGTTTTGACATAACTTCAGGGAAAACTAGAGAGCTTATCTCAAGTTATGACAGTAGAAGAAAGTGTAGATTATAACTCTACAAATTCAGTGGACAAAGTGGATTTCAAATTACACAATCAGAAGTGGGTAAACAAGGCAATGCCATTGGATGGCATGCACTGGAATAGTGTCAAAAACTAGGGTTTAGCGGCAAATATAATTCAAGGGCTCAAATCAAGTTGTGATAGAAAAAGAAATTGTAGATCACAACTTCAGGAATCTAAGGGACAAAGTTATGCTCAAGATGCACATCTGAAAGGCAGTGAAAAGGGCTAATGCCACTGACTGACATAGCCTGGCATTAATCTTGACATGGCCAGAAACTAGGGCTTAGCATAACTTTTGATCTAGGGCTCCAAATGATGCACCACTATGTCTGGGAGGTAGGCATTGATAACAGGAATAAATCATTCAACAGGATCTAGGGCAGAAGATGGCCAGAAGGTGATGAAATTCGAAGGAGAAGTGTGGTGGCGACACGGCACAGTGAAGCTACTGGACAGAAATCTTGGCATGGCTGTAACTTGAAATCTGGGCAGTTTCAAAGATCGAGCTGGAAGACAAATATGCTCAGGAGGTTGAAGCACACCTGAATGACAAAGTGGATGAAGCTGAAACGGCCAGGAATAGGTTTCCGGTGAACTGCGCCGGAGAAGAAGACACTGCCAATTGGGGATTTTCGATTTAGGCCGAATGAACTCAATTCCAAGCTTGGGAAGTGAAAGAGAGGTAAGTGGAAGCTACCTGCAGGATCAATTTGGCCGGAGGATGGCCGGAGAAGCCTGGCGACGATCGCCGGTTTCTGGAGAAGCTCAAAATTGGGGAAAGCTTCGGTTGAAGCTCAATCGGGAGATCTTGATGCATAGGCTTGCTGGAAATGAGTCACTGATCATTTTCTTCCACAGGATCGAGAGCTAATTCGAAGTAATTTGGCCTGCATTGCCGGAACAGGGCAATCTTCGAGTTTTAGTAATTCCGGTGATCGCCGGCGTTAGAGGTCACCGGTGAGCAATTAAATGGTACTACACAGAGAGTATGGGTAGGGGAACTTACTGATAGCTTTAATTTGGTGAGAGGTGCAGCAGATTGTGCTGGCACCGTGAGGCCTCAATCTGGACTCGCCGGAGAAGAAGACGACGGCGAGGAGAATTTGCAAAATCGGCTAAGTTCTGGTGATGAGGAGACGATACAAGGCACTGGTGGTTTAAATAGAGCAGTGGGCGTAGCTTGCAAGGAGGTAATAGCATTGAATTTGCTGTCAGTTGATAGGAGTGGCCGGGCGCAGAAGCAGCAACGGCGAGCGGCGACGCGACTGTGCACTGGCAAGGCGAAGCCGTGCTACATCGGGACTCATCAATGTCGGGCGGTGCAAGGCAGTGGTGACAAGAGTTAGCAAAGCAAGCAACGTGGCAAGAGGATGCTGACAACGGTCGCGTACGGGAGCAAGCTGTTCAACGGCGTTGCCACGGCGATGGCTGGGGCATGGACACGTGCGCACATGCAGATTCAAGTGAGCACAAGCTCAGGCGAGGCGAGGCGTGGCCGGCGGCGAGCAAGCGCGGCGCAAATGCACGGTGAGTACTGGTCGTGCACAGCAGCTGCTGTCCTGGTCGAATAGGGCTGATTTGCAATAATTGTTTTTCTTGATTTGGACTGAATTGTAAATCTGAAGATTTGGAAGGTTTGATCTGGAATTGATTCTGCTGTTTTGGTATACTTAATTCCATAGATGATTTGGCACAGCAAGAAGATAAAGTTTGAGACATTTGGATGACTTTTGATATGAACTGAAAACAGAGTAGATTAGGGTAAAATAAGTCTGAAACTTATTGATCTCGAATTCTGGGATTTAGGGTTTGATTTTGAGATACTCATAAAAGAAGAATTTGTGTTGAAAAGCATTTGGAAGGTGTTCCCTGAATTAGATTTGAATTTGAAGATAATTTGCAACATTTTGCCTTTTCTGGCTTTTAGAAAAAATCTGGAAAAAGGACTGATCTGCGAATCTGGAGTTTTGGAAGGTTTAAACTGAATTTGATTGTACTGATCTGGCAGATTATATTCAACAGAATATTTGGCAAGAACAGTTGATAAAATTTGGCACATTTGAATAGTCTTTGGTACAGACTGAAAATAGGGTATTTTTAGGGTAATTGAATCTGAGCTTCAATTGATTTCGAATTATGGTAATTAGGATGAGATCTTGAAATCTGCACAGAAAAAGAACTTGTTTCAAATAGCATCTAGAAAAGATTTGCCGAAGAAATTCTGAATTTGGAGTTAATCTGGAGATTTTAGTCTTTTTAGGTTTTCAGATATCAGATAAAGGACTAATTTGCAATAAGTCTTGGACTGATTTGTGAAAAAGGTTTAGATGATGAAATCTGGCTGTCAACTTTTTGGATTAAGGTATTGGCATACCCTTGATCATAATCCAAGAATAATTTGGTCTGCACTTGGCCAAGATTTGGATTAAATCTGGATTTCTGAAACTTAGGATAATTGGGTAATATAAGATATTCTGTTTTCGAAAATAGAATGGAGTTGATAAATCTGGGAATTAGAGATGGAATTAAATCTGGCTTCTGAAGACTTCTAAGTTTAGAGTAACTGATAGATCACATCTGAACAATCTGATCTTGATTTGAGGTCACAGGTTAAATTTGGAGATTTTAGGGTTCAGGATAGATACTGATCTGGCTATTACTACAGATACATGCATGCATGCTATTTATGAAAAAGGAAATTTTCACCCCTAACTCAGGGTGTTACAGATCTACCCTCCTTAATGAAATCTCGCCCCGAGATTTACCTAAGAAAAGAAAAGGTAAGAATAGAGATAGGTTTCACTGAAAATTCTCTTCCTTCTTCCAAGTAGCTTCTTGTCGTGAATGATTTTCTCTCTGAATTTTACACAATATGATTTTCTTCTTTCTAAGTTGACATTCATCAGTGGCTAGGATTCTAACCGAGTGTTTAAGATAAGTGATATTCTTCTGTAATGGTACATCTTGTACATCTATCTGATCAATAGGCTCTTCCAAACACTTTCAGAGTTGAGAGATATGAAACACATCGTGTACTCCTGTTAATCTCACAGGTAATTCCAATTCGTAGGATGCTTCTCATTCTCTCTTGATTATCTTAAATGGTCCAATGTATCTTTGAAGATAACTTTCCCTTCCCTTAGAATCTTGGTAATCCTCTGAATAATGTGACCTTGAGATACATAAAATTTCTTAATTCAAATAATAATTCTCTCCATCGATTATCTGTATAATTCTTTTTGTCGTGATTTTGCCGTTTTCAACCTTTCTCTAATGAGTCTGACATGAGCTTCTGCCTCTTCTACTATCTCTGGCCCTATGACCTTTTGTTCTCCTAACTCGTTTCAATGCAATGGGGTTCTGCATTTATGTCCATATAAGGCTTCCAATGGTGCCATCTGTAAACTAGCTTGATAACTGTTATTATATGTAATCTCTGCAAATGGTAAACATTTGTCCCATGATGTTCCATAACCTAGTATACAAGCTCTTAGAAGATTTTCTAGGATTTGGTTGACTTTTTCTGTCTGTCCTCCAGTTTGCGGATGATATACAATACTGAAATCCAACTGAATTTCTAGAGTTTCATGCAGTCTATTCTACAATTTGGAGATAAACTGTGCTCCACGATCTGAAACTATCCTCTTAGGAATACCATGCAATGCCAGTATTCTTTGCATGCATAACTCTGCTAGTTTACTGCCATCATAGATCTTTTTGACTGGTATGAAACGAGCTACTTTGGTAAGTCTGTCCACAATAACCCATATGGAATCATATCCTCCTTGAGTTTTAGGTAATCCTGTAATGAAATCCATACCAATTTCTTCCCATTTCCATAATGGTATTGGTAGAGGTTGTAGCTTTCCTGCTATTTTCTGGTGTTCTTCTTTAACTCGTCGACATGTATCACAATTTGCAATATACTCTGCAATATCTCCCTCTTCATATTATCCCACCAAAATTTTGGTCTTCAAATCTTGATACATCTTTGTGTTACCAGGGTGTATTGAGTATGGAGTTTTATGTACTTCATGGAGAATTATTTCCTTAAGATCTGCGTTTTGAGGTACACAGATTCTTCCTTGATACCATACAATTCCTTGGTTATCTTTAGTAAAGCCTTGAGCCTTTCCTAACTTGATTCGACTCTTGATCTTATAAATTTCTTCATCTTCCTTCTGGGCATTTCCTATCTGTTCTTCAAGTGGAGGTTTTATTGTTAAAGTAGCTACCGTTCCCTGCGGTACTATTTCCACTTGATGATTCTGCAACTCTTGTTGTAGGTAAGGGTTCTTTAACATAACCATTCCTTGTAGGTTGTAAACTTTTCTGCTTAAGACATCGGCCACTACATTAGCTTTCCCTGGATGGTACTGAATACTAAGATCATAATCTTTGAGTTGATCCTTGAGCTTCTCTATATCTGTAACTGACATTTCTGAAAGTTCTTCTGAAAAATACATCAGAATATGGTTGCACTACAGGCGCTTGTTCCAGGCATAATTTTTGTAATGCTTGAACAGGTCTTAGCAGTTTCCTAATTGATGATCTTTGTTCATAAAATAGAACCCTCTCCCCTTGGCTACTGACAAGACTAAGAGTTTTCTCTTTACAATCTTCTAGGCCTTTATGTTGGGATAACTAATCCATGCCCAATAAAATCTCTAGATTTTGCAATTCTAGAACTAGTAGATTTGCCTCAAATTCTACCCCTTCTATACTGAAGATTACATTTGGGCAGATCGAGTAGACAGATACTCTAGCCCCTGGGGTTTGCATAACCATAGAATACTCTAATGGTACTTGCTCTATATGCATTTCAATCTCAGATGCAAATGCTTTTGACATAAATGAATTTGTAGCACCAGGAGCAAATAATATAAAGGCAGATGCAGATTGAATCAGGAATCTACCTAAAAGAATGTCAGTGGCGTTGCCTGCTTCCTGGGTTGAAGTATAGTTTACTCTTCCTCCTTGGGTTGCGGTTGGTGCTCTACCTCTTCCTCTTCCTCGATTAGCCATGTTCCCTCCTCTTCCTGGTGGAGCTCCTTTAGGCTTTGGTGCTGGTGACACTGGTACTCTGGGTGCTTCTGGTTGTGTTCCTGCCTGTAATCTGGCAATAGATAGTGGAAGTTGAGCCCAAGGACAAAATTCTCTATGATGTCCACGCTGCCAACAGTGATAACATTGAATGTTCATGTAAGGGTTTCCTTTGCTTCTGGTAAACATGGCTCCTCTTCTTTGTAAATTTCTCTTGGGTTTCTGCAGTGGTGATGATCTAGGTTCTACTGACTGCATCCTTGCCTGAGATATGGCTATGGGTCTAGGGAATTGAATCCAGGGACAGAATTCTTTGCGATGCCCATGCTGTTTGCAATGAAAACATTTGACACTCGCGTGAGGACAGTTCTTTTGAAGATGATTTCCTTTGCAATTGGGGCACGTCATTCTTATTGGTCTGGAAGTCTGGTATGATGGTTGAAAACTAGGGTTGGTAGGGATTCTCCTTTTAGTTGAGTTTAGTTGTGGTTGCACTTGTTGAGGCATCTTTCTCTTCCGATCCTCTCCCTCTATATTTTCTTTCTGTGGAGGATTGGAACTCTGAGATTCTTGCTGAAACAAATGATTTCTTGTCATAATATCTTCTTCCTGAAGAGTCTGCTCCCTGTCTTCTCCATTGCGTTGAAATCTTCTTCTTACGTCAACCATGGTGGTTCTGAAAAAGAAATTTGGGCTGATCTAACTATCTAGGGCCAATTAAGACAACAATGCAGAAAATAATGCAAACTACTTTAGTGCATAAAATACTTAGGCTACTAGCCATAATATTCAAGTTAACCATTGCAAAGCAACAGCGAATCACAAACTATCAAGAGCATCACTAGCTCTTTCTATGCCAACCCCTAAGACACTCTGAAACAACAGAACGCACTCTCACAATCTTACCGAATTTTAGAAAATCCAAATAAAATTTTGAAATAAAGGTTTTCAAGAGCTACAAAGCTCCTTGTTTTTATCAAAATACAATTTTCAACAAGCAGTTTTCTAAATAAATTACGTTTTCCTGGCACGGCCAATCCCTAGAGGTGTCGTCCTACAGTCAAGTTCTCATGTTGCTCTGATACCAACTTTTCTGTCGCACCCCGAAACTGGGACTACGACTACTCCTGTAGAGACCTAGCTCGCTGCAGCTAGTCCCATATATGCATAGCATACACATACCCTTGACGTCCCAGGAAAAGTCAAGCACAGGAGTATATCACATTGCAACAGAGTAACTTACAAAATAGTTAAGCAGTGTGGCCTGCTGGCCTTGATGTTACATAAGGAGATTACAATGCCTTCACGGCATACATGGTTTAGCAAAATAACATCTACACAGCAGAAGATAGGTGACCCACCCACAAAAGAGAAGTGGACGGCAGAACAACACACATCAGGGAAATGACGGGACTGACGCTCCTCCTTCTGGATCCACGAAGTACTCCGTGCCATCATCTTGATCACAGTAGGCTCCATCTATTGAGTTGAATGTTGCAAGGGTGAGCACTTACGTACTCAGCAAGTCATAGGTAAGAGTAGATACATATAGTAGTGATGACATGAACCTAGACTAGTCAAGAATTATGGATATTTGTAAAATAATCTTTTCCTTTCTCATCTCATCTTATGGCAGCACTTTTCATAATATAACATCATCATTCATGTTCACTAGATTATAGCACTACCGCGACACGTCGACACACGACAGCCCACGGCAGCACTCCTTATTATGACAACACATGTCATTTGGGTAATCTTGATTAAACATATTTTATTTAGAAAATAGTACTTGTGTCACACCCCGTGGATTTAATCCACCGCAGCAGACTCCTATAAACCCGGGAGCTCGGAGTATTCGAATACGTTTTTAACTCTGCAGAGAGGTACCAATTTACCCGCAAGATATTCCACTTTCAAACCTTTCCTATCATAACAAAATGATTGGACCCCAGACTCACTTCATACTGTGAGCGGCAAGGTGGAAATAACAAGAACTTTTGTTATGTATCACTTACAATTCACCCCCGACCCTGTGGCTCTCCGCGAAACACAGTTGTGGTAGGCTGTATCATAACCTCCACCCCACCTCATTTTCCCATTACTGGGTCAAATATCAGATCACCTTCAGTGATAGTGGGAGTCAGCCTCCAAGTCAATCATCACAACACAACTCATGCAGGGGTTTCATGTACGATCCACATAAGTACTTGTTCAGGCCTGTCCCATACCAGGCTTGCGGTTAGCACGTTGTTCATGCCACTAGACGCACAACACAAGGTTCTAGTCCTTATATGCCAGTGACCAGACCATCCACAACCCTGCACCTTCAGTGCCTGCATTCCTTTGCAGTCTAGCACCTCCAGTGCTACCGCCATCCATACCATTTTTCTGGTCACGGCTAGGGTTTTTATTTCATGAATATAAGTATATAAATACATATAATAGTTCATGGCTCAAAACTTGTTTATTTCACATTTCACAGATAACCAGTCTAGTACTGCCAAATCATAAATCAATCATTCTCAATCCTTCACATGCAATATTGCCTATATTCAAGGTTATATTATAGCAACATTTAAAATATAGGTTCAAGATGGCCAAGGATATGACTTGCCTTCCGCGTCGTAAGAAACAGCAGTTGATGACGGTTCAACAGCGAAGTCCTCGATCTCAGCTTCTGGATCTGCTCGACGACAAACCAAACAATACACACAAATATTACTTATATATATATTAAAATGATTTAAGATCTATATGCAGATATGCTTAACAAGGATAACTGAACGATACTGGAGATGAGTTGAACTGCAAACTGAACTGAGTCGAGATTCTAGGGTTTCAAGAAATTGGCTAAGAATGGTGTTAGATGCTCTTAGGATCTCAAGGTTACAATAAGAACATCAGTTTTGTGGCTGGTTTGATCATAAACAGCGAATGTCAGCAGATCGACATTCGGATCAAAGTTTTGACATAACTTCAGGGAAAACTAGAGAGCTTATCTCAAGTTATGACAGTAGAAGAAAGTGTAGATTATAACTCTACAAATTCAGTGGACAAAGTGGATTTCAAATTACACAATCAGAAGTGGGTAAACAAGGCAATGCCATTGGATGGCATGCACTGGAATAGTGTCAAAAACTAGGGTTTAGCGGCAAATATAATTCAAGGGCTCAAATCAAGTTGTGATAGAAAAAGAAATTGTAGATCACAACTTCAGGAATCTAAGGGACAAAGTTATGCTCAAGATGCACATCTGAAAGGCAGTGAAAAGGGCTAATGCCACTGACTGACATAGCCTGGCATTAATCTTGACATGGCCAGAAACTAGGGCTTAGCATAACTTTTGATCTAGGGCTCCAAATGATGCACCACTATGTCTGGGAGGTAGGCATTGATAACAGGAATAAATCATTCAACAGGATCTAGGGCAGAAGATGGCCAGAAGGTGATGAAATTCGAAGGAGAAGTGTGGTGGCGACACGGCACAGTGAAGCTACTGGACAGAAATCTTGGCATGGCTGTAACTTGAAATCTGGGCAGTTTCAAAGATCGAGCTAGAAGACAAATATGCTCAGGAGGTTGAAGCACACCTGAATGACAAAGTGGATGAAGCTGAAACGGCCAGGAATAGGTTTCCGGTGAACTGCGCCGGAGAAGAAGACACTGCCAATTGGGGATTTTCGATTTAGGCCGAATGAACTCAATTCCAAGCTTGGGAAGTGAAAGAGAGGTAAGTGGAAGCTACCTGCAGGATCAATTTGGCCGGAGGATGGCCGGAGAAGCCTGGCGACGATCGCCGGTTTCTGGAGAAGCTCAAAATTGGGGAAAGCTTCGGTTGAAGCTCAATCGGGAGATCTTGATGCATAGGCTTGCTGGAAATGAGTCACTGATCATTTTCTTCCACAGGATCGAGAGCTAATTCGAAGTAATTTGGCCTGCATTGCCGGAACAGGGCAATCTTCGAGTTTTAGTAATTCCGGTGATCGCCGGCGTTAGAGGTCACCGGTGAGCAATTAAATGGTACTACACAGAGAGTATGGGTAGGGGAACTTACTGATAGCTTTAATTTGGTGAGAGGTGCAGCAGATTGTGCTGGCACCGTGAGGCCTCAATCTGGACTCGCCGGAGAAGAAGACGACGGCGAGGAGAATTTGCAAAATCGGCTAAGTTCTGGTGATGAGGAGACGATACAAGGCACTGGTGGTTTAAATAGAGCAGTGGGCGTAGCTTGCAAGGAGGTAATAGCATTGAATTTGCTGTCAGTTGATAGGAGTGGCCGGGCGCAGAAGCAGCAACGGCGAGCGGCGACGCGACTGTGCACTGGCAAGGCAAAGCCGTGCTACATCGGGACTCATCAATGTCGGGCGGTGCAAGGCAGTGGTGACAAGAGTTAGCAAAGCAAGCAACGTGGCAAGAGGATGCTGACAACGGTCGCGTACGGGAGCAAGCTGTTCAACGGCGTTGCCACGGCGATGGCTGGGGCATGGACACGTGCGCACATGCAGATTCAAGTGAGCACAAGCTCAGGCGAGGCGAGGCGTGGCCGGCGGCGAGCAAGCGCGGCGCAAATGCACGGTGAGTACTGGTCGTGCACAGCAGCTGCTGTCCTGGTCGAATAGGGCTGATTTGTAATAATTGTTTTTCTTGATTTGGACTGAATTGTAAATCTGAAGATTTGGAAGGTTTGATCTGGAATTGATTCTGCTGTTTTGGTATACTTAATTCCATAGATGATTTGGCACAGCAAGAAGATAAAGTTTGAGACATTTGGATGACTTTTGATATGAACTGAAAACAGAGTAGATTAGGGTAAAATAAGTCTGAAACTTATTGATCTCGAATTCTGGGATTTAGGGTTTGATTTTGAGATACTCATAAAAGAAGAATTTGTGTTGAAAAGCATTTGGAAGGTGTTCCCTGAATTAGATTTGAATTTGAAGATAATTTGCAACATTTTGCCTTTTCTGGCTTTTAGAAAAAATCTGGAAAAAGGACTGATCTGCGAATCTGGAGTTTTGGAAGGTTTAAACTGAATTTGATTGTACTGATCTGGCAGATTATATTCAACAGAATATTTGGCAAGAACAGTTGATAAAATTTGGCACATTTGAATAGTCTTTGGTACAGACTGAAAATAGGGTATTTTTAGGGTAATTGAATCTGAGCTTCAATTGATTTCGAATTATGGTAATTAGGATGAGATCTTGAAATCTGCACAGAAAAAGAACTTGTTTCAAATAGCATCTAGAAAAGATTTGCCGAAGAAATTCTGAATTTGGAGTTAATCTGGAGATTTTAGTCTTTTTAGGTTTTCAGATATCAGATAAAGGACTAATTTGCAATAAGTCTTGGACTGATTTGTGAAAAAGGTTTAGATGATGAAATCTGGCTGTCAACTTTTTGGATTAAGGTATTGGCATACCCTTGATCATAATCCAAGAATAATTTGGTCTGCACTTGGCCAAGATTTGGATTAAATCTGGATTTCTGAAACTTAGGATAATTGGGTAATATAAGATATTCTGTTTTCGAAAATAGAATGGAGTTGATAAATCTGGGAATTAGAGATGGAATTAAATCTGGCTTCTGAAGACTTCTAAGTTTAGAGTAACTGATAGATCACATCTGAACAATCTGATCTTGATTTGAGGTCACAGGTTAAATTTGGAGATTTTAGGGTTCAGGATAGATACTGATCTGGCTATTACTACAGATACATGCATGCATGCTATTTATGAAAAAGGAAATTTTCACCCCTAACTCAGGGTGTTACAATGCGCAACCTTGGCATAGTAAAGAGTTAAAACATCTGACGGACATATGATTAGTCTCATTCAATCATATGTAGTTGTTGAACATACGTTACCACTGCCTGGATGCTTTAGCTCCCTAATTCCTTGTAACTGACAAGAAGATGAAAGTGCAATCATAAACGGGCCTAATTGCACATTATGGCCGGAGCACGTCTACCTCTCAGCGACCCTTCAATCCTGTAACCGACGACTAGCAACGAGCTATAAAAGGAGGATCACCGGGAGACATCAAGGGGGGCAAGAGATTCAAGATACAAGACTTTAGAACTAGCCACAGTAGATTTACATTGACTGTAAGCTAAAGAGTACAAGATTGTTCTTAGTTTACCTAAGAACATCATTGATTCTGTCGTGGTATTGCGAATACCCCGGCAGGTTTTGAGAGTGATCCTAGCGAAGATTACGCGGCGCGGGTTGACCGGATGACCGGTCCTTCCCCGCCGGACAAGCACAAAGAATGACACACGGGTTTATACAGGTTCGGGTCTCGGTGGGGGCCCTAGTCCTGTCGACACACTCCCGACCGGAGTCGGCTGGGGAGACTCTCCCCGGGGGAGAGGCTTCCGGAGCACGTCTGTGAGTTTAGCTATTCCAATAAAAATGAACTGATCCCCTACAACAGAGGGTACAAGGGCTATTTATAGCACCAAAAAGCAGCAAAAAACCTAAACTACCCCGGAAGCCACCGTCGGATTGAAGGGCAGGACCGTCTTTCTCCCGGTCAAACGCCTTGGATGCTTGACAGGTGGTCGCTAGTTCCCGAGGTGCCCCTCGCGTGACCTGCACGTGACAAACAGTTTGAGACTTTACCTTCAGGAGTGCGATGAGGCCCGGGACGGCGCCGGTGGCCACGTCCCCGAGCCAAAAGGCGGCGCCCGAGGAGGCCCCGGAGGCCACGTCCCCGGGCAAATGGCGGCGCCCGGGAGGGCACCGGAGGCCACATCCCGGGAGCCAAAAGGCGGCGCCCGGGGAGGCCCCAGAGGCCACGTCCCGGGAGCCAAAAGGCGGCGCCCGGGGAGGCCCCGGAGGCCACGTCCCCGGGCAAATGGCGGCGCCCGGGAGGGCACCGGAGGCCACATCCCGGGAGCCAAAAGGCGGCGCCCGAGGAGGCCCCGGAGGCCACGTCCCGGGAGCCAAAGGGCGGCGCCCGGGGCGGCCCCGGAGGCCACGTCCCCGGGCAAATGGAGGCGCCCGGGAGGGCACCGGAGGCCACATCCCGGGAGCCAAAAGGCGGCGCCCGAGGAGGCCCCGGAGGCCACGTCCCGGGAGCCAAAGGGCGGCGCCCGGGGCGGCCCCGGAGGCCACGTCCCGGGAGCCAAAGGGCGGCGCCCGGGAGGGCATCGGAGGCCACGTCCCTGGGTAATCGTGACAGATCTTACCTAGACTTAGTCTCGCGGAGATTTCCCCCGACAGCAGCCCCCCATGCCCGCCGGGGACGATGCTCGAGTCCCCGGCGGGTATGGTTCAGGTCACCGGGAAGATCTCCGGGCCAAGCTACCGGAGCCGCGACGCTTCGGTTTCCGTGCCCCTCACTTAAAACCGCGCCGTTTCGCCATAAATGCGCGCGCGGTTCGAATCGACGCCTCGATTCACGTGCCCGTCGCCTCGTTTCCCGCGCACGGTTTGAACTTCTACGGTCCAGATTAATCCGCGGGTGCCACGTGGCGTGCATCTAGACCACGGCCCGCCCCTATAAATAGGGCCTTGGGGCCCAGAAGCTCATTCCAAATTCTCAGCCCAACGATTTTTGCTCTCCCGGTAGCTTTTTCCGGTAGCAGGCGTCCGGGAGTTTCTAGTAGTAGCCTCCTGCAAAGTTAGCCACCAAAAAGAAAACTAACCTCGTGGCACCCAAGGGTCGAGCGAAGACCACGGAGGTGCCCCCGGAGGAAATCCCCTCGGGTTTCCTCTGGGCGTCCGAGTTCACGGCCGAGGATGCCGAGTCCTTGGCCGAAAGGGGCATCGTTGCGGCCGGGGACATCCGAGTCCCGGTGAAGAAGGACGGAGCCCCCCGCCCCAGGCCTGGGGAGATCGTGGCCTTCGAGGCCTTCATCAAGGCGGGGCTCCGGCTCCCGGTGCATCCCATGCTCCGGGAGTTTCTCAAGGAGTATGGGGTGGCTCTCAACCACCTCACCCCGAACGCGCTTGTCCGGATGGGCCTCTTCATTTGGCTCTTCGAGACAGCGACCGGGCGGGAGCCCGACCTTCGCGCCTTCCGGTACTTCTACGAACCGGCGGCGCGGACCTCCCACCTGGTGAAGGGGGGCCCCAAGTCCCCCTTCGGTTCGGTCATGGTCCAGATGCTGCCGGCCCGGGTAATCGACTACCCAGCGGCGGCCTCCCGGGACCACTGGGGGGATTGGGTCCGGTGGTGGTTCTACCTCCGGGTCCGAGACGACGCGGTGGTGTATGCCCCGGAGGCCCCCACCTACAGCCGGTTGTCCGCACCAAAACCGCCGGTGTGGACGGATGAGGAGTACGAGCTCCTCGGCAAGGTCATCCTCTCCAAGAAGACCCGTTCGATGCGGGACGCGGCTGAGGAGATGGCTCTCCTCCGGATCTCCCCCTTCTCCGGCGGGAAGAGGGGGATTGGCATGGGCCCCGAGCAGCGGCCCCCGGTGAAGCCGGTGACGCGACGTAAGCTCCGGGAACCCGCTGCATTGCACTTACAGAAATTTTTTAAGAAATTGACTAACTCTTTACCTCTTGCAGTCCGGCCATACCCGGCGGCACGGGAGAAGGCGGAGAACCTCTTGGGGAGGTACTTCACCGATGAGCACGAGCGCGTCGTGCGCGCCGTGGGTGAGGGCCCCCCCAAGAAACTGGTAGCGGCGGCCTTCGGGCTAAAGTTGCCGGAGCGGAAGCCTCTTCCCACCCCCGGTTCACACAAACGGGGGAAGGAGGCGGCCGGGGGCACGGAGCCCAAGAAGGCCCGGGTCCAGAAGACCCCCGGCCCATCGACGACGCCGGCAGCGACACCGGCGAAGCCCCGGGACGAGACCCCCGGGAGCGAACGTGCCCGGGCACAGTCCCGGAAGGAGGCGACACCTCCTCCCCCGAAGGGACCTGTCGAGGCGCGGGGGAAGGAGGCGACCGCGGGCGGGGCGGCGTCCGACTCGGCGAACTACGCCCCGTCGCCGCTCACGGTGGAGCTCCTCCCGCCCCTTCCGGCCTCTTTAGAGCCGGAGAGGCTGGAGGTGAGATTCGCGGGGGCCTCGCCCCCGCGGGTCTGGCCGGTGGACGAGGGGGAGAGCCCCTCGGTCTGCGAGGTTCCTCCGGAGGAGGGGGCCCCGAGGACCTTCCGGCCCGGGGCAGGGAAAGGCTTGATGGTTCCCCCCCGGGCGGAGGCTCCCGCCGAGAGCTCCTCGGCCACGTCTTCAGGGGGCACAACCTCGTCGACGAAGATGCCGGCCGCGTTACCGGACCGTGAGGTCCGGGGACCCCCCGCCGGCCGCACCGGCGGATCTGGGCGGGAGACCCCTTTGCTTCCCGCGGGGGAGGTTGCCCGCTACTCGGAGGGCCTGCACACCCGGAAGGTGCAGGCCTTTGTCGTGAGAGGGACGCTCCATGAGCGTTTCGAGGGGCTTCAGTCCCTCGGGGCCCAGGTAACCCATCGATAAGACCTTCGCTTATCCCCTGCACTTTGTAGGTGGCGGCTGTTACCTGGGGCCTTGAGCAACGGGTCGCCCGGCTACTTAAGGAGACGGAGGGCCGGGCCGCAGCCTCCGTAGGGCAGCGCGAGGAGGCCCTCCGGGAAAGAGACGAGGCGCTCGCGGAATTGACCCGGGTCCGGGCCCAGGTTCACATTTCCGAGGCCATCAACGCCCGCCTCCGGGAGGAGGCCAAGGTGGGGGAGGAGGCGCTTCGTGAGCTCGAGAGCTCAAGCGTCCGGGCGGTGGCGGACGCGGGCCGCTCCGTCCGGACGGCCCTCAAAGGCCTTGGCGTAAGCCTCGGCTCCGGGGGCAGAGAGGTGCCGCCGGCGACCCTCGCGGAGGCTGTGCGTTTCCTTAACGCACAGGTCTCCGCCATCCCGGAGGCTGCCGATGTTCGGGCGCGGGGTCGGGCGATCCCCGTCGTCGCGGCCGCCGCGGGGCTCATCGAGTTCCGGGGGGTCGGCGCCAGGGCGATCGGGGGCCGCATCCCCCGAAGCTTCCCGGACTCCTTCGAGCCTTCGCGCCGGGAGGTCGAGCAGCTCGCCGGAGGGTTCTACAACCGGATCATCCGGGCGTGGTTCACGGCTCCGGCGCTCCGGCAGGAGACGCCCCAGCCCCGGCCTTGGAGGAAGCCCCCCGGGGGGAGGACGCCAATGAACATGTATGAGCCTCCCCCCGGGTCTTAGCTAGCGCCCTTTTTTGTTTTAGGATTTTTTGATTCCGGTAGCTTCTTAGAAGAAGCCCCGGGCACTTGTACAAAAATTTTTAATGCAATGAAGTTAGAATTTTCTCTAAGTCTTTGAATTGAACTTACTGTTACCAGGGTTCCCGGGAGGTTGCTCCCGGGCGAAGGTCCAGGAGGGGCTCCCCGGGGGACGCCCAAGCGGCTTTGATTTTGCTAAGCTTTCTCTCCGGGAATCGCGGCGTGGATAGTGTCCGGGAGCCGATCCGGTTGAGGTGGCGTCCGGAGTGGCACTTGGACAACTTCGATAATCATCGTGCCGAATTGTCCCCTCCGCGACCAGGGCTCCGGATGATCCCTCCCCTCCGGATACTTCCACCGGCGGGATACGAGTTTTGGCCTGAAGATGTGCTTCGGGACGCTCGGCGCCACGTACGGGCGTTGTACCGGGACTTGACCCGGGAGCTAGCGGAGAGCCTCCAGGAGTATTAGGCGTAGGAGCCTTAGGGCTTAGAGAATCCCCCGGGTTAGAACCCGGGTTGTATCGCTTCCGAAGCCCACCGGAGGGGGAAGATGTCCTCTGGGTTTGCTGATCAATAAAGCGCTGTGTTGTTGTTTCCTTTTATTGCGCCTCTTTATTTTCTTCTTCTTGGATGGTCTGGACGACTCATCTTGACAAGGATGAGTTAAGTTTCCTCGTGGGCGGTGTGGTCGACACCCGGGGGTTCCTTATCCCCCCGGCCCACAGCGGGCCGGAGAATAGCTCCGCGCGCTGTGGGGGTAACAAGGCCCCCGGGAAGGAAGTCACCTGTAGCATAGGAAATTTTCTGTTAGAAAATTTTAAATTGTTTTCAAAGAGAAGACCTTCCGGGAGATAATCGTCCGGTCGCCGTCAGAACGGGGAGCCGGGAATAGGGTCTTCGGGGAAGAAAATGCCCGAGAAATCCGACTTCTCCGAGAGACAATCGTCCGGTCGCCGTGAAAACGGGGAGCCGGGAATAGGGTCTCCGGCAGGCATTCATCCGGTCGCCGTGAGAACGGGGAGCCGGCAATAACGTCGACTCCCGGAGGAGGAAGATGGATCCAAATAAGCCGCAAGGGGCTGATCTTCCGGTCGCCGTGAAAATGGGGAGCCGGGAATAACGTCGACTCCCGGAGGAGGAAGATAGATCCAATCAAGCCGCAAGGGGCTGATCTTCCGGTCGCCGTGAAAACGGGGAGCCGGGAATAACGTCGACTCCCGGAGGAGGAAATGCCCGAAGACGGGACTTGAGTGTTTGGGCAGGGGACTAGTCTCCCAAAGTGACTCGTTACCACGGCCACTGTGACCGGGTTGCCGCTTACACCCTCAGTCCACGAGGGCTGATCGTAAGCCGCCCTACGGGAGTGCAGGCTCCATTGTAGGGACTTGTTGGGACTGGCCCACTTCCTCGCGGGGAGGGCATCCTCACAAGGAGGGCTTCCTCGCGGGGAGGGCATCCTTGCGGGGAGGGCTTCCTCGCGGGGAGGGCATCGCCGCTAGGGGCGGTAATGAGAAAGACCTGCAATGAGACAGTTTGCAAAGCAAGACCTATGTATTGCTAATGAAATGAAGTACAGGGCCTCCCCCTGCGAAGCCGCGAAAGGGGAGGAAAATACAGCGTCCCTCCTCCCCCTCTGGCGTGAACGCCCCGGGGGAGGGGACATGCCCGTAAGGCTAAACATAGAACTTGCGAAGTAAACGCAAGTTCCACGTGTGCTTCAGCTCCTGCTCTTAAAGGTTGGAGAGCTTGTAAGCCCCCGAGCCCAGGACTGCGGAGATCTTGCAGGGGCCCTCCCACTTGGGGGAGAGCCTACCCTGGGCTTGGGGGGCCTAATGCGCTTGAGGACAGGGTCCCTAAGGCGAAAGGCCCTCAAGCAGCGACGACCGGGACCGGAAAGGGGGAAGCCCCTGTGGCGAAGACCGGAATCGAAGTGGAGGGGGCCCCAGTGGCCTCGACCGGAACCGGGAAGGGTGCAGGCCCTGTAACACCCGGGACCGGCGAGGGGGGAGCCCCCGCGGCGACGTCCGGAACCGGGGAGCCCATGCGGGGGAAGTCCACTGCGGCACGGGGGCTGCTCTGTCGACCGCCCCCGGTGCGGTACACGCGACGCGGGGGGCGGGACTGGCTCCCGGCGTAGGGTAAACCCCCGGCATGAAGTGGGCTCCCGGCCCCGGGAATAGGCTAGGAACGGGGTACCCCCTTTGTGCCATCGAAGTGCCTCTGCATCTTTTGCATCTGCAAATAAAAGACTAGAATTTGCGTTACGGCACAGGTAAGGCCCGTGCTTTTGGTGAAATATGGGCTGAGAATCTCCCTTCAGTTGGAGGCGTCGGATCCCCGGGGAACGCACGCGGTGCGACATGAGGAGCAAAGCCTCGTACTTGGCGGCACTGCTGGCCCCGGGGACAGCAGGACCTTCCGGAGGCCCCCTTCCGGACGCGGCTTGAGGAGGGGCGTCCCGGGGGGTATTGCCGCGACGTCTGGTTCCAGGGGGGAGGCCTTCCCCCTGGGCGCCTCAATAATGTTGACGCTTTCGATCGTGGCGGCTGCGCGCTCATACAGAGCACGGGCCATGTCTTGGTCTCCCCGGACGTTGATCACGCCATGCGGCCCGGGGATCTTCATGCAGAGGTAGTTTTGATGGGTGGCAGCCTGTGACACCCCTGATTTTGCTAAACCCTAAAATAGCCAAAATCCACATCAGGACCCCAAAACCTAATCTGCTTCAGCCATTCCCTTCTAAATGCTGTTCAGAACATTTTTCCCTTCGGGACCATCTCCAAAATCTCACCCTAAAGCTGAGTTTCAAGCCTTGTTATTTTAAAACCCTAATTACCCTATTTACCCTAAACTGTTTTCCCCAATTTTGTCGAAATCCTTCAGATCTTGCCCGATCTTACCAAACTTTGGCCAGATAAGTTCTAATAATCTTTTGCAACTTAGCTGCGAAATCAGACTTCAGATCGGACCCTCAGATCTCCAGATTTGCAAACAGACCCAAGTCCTATTCAAGTTTTCTTCACAGAACAGCCCCTGGAGCAAGTTTCAGAAATAGCAAATCGGCCCAAACATTCTTTTCAGGCCCTTTCGACCAGCGCCTGGTCGTTGCCACGACCAGTGCTCGAGCCACCGTTGCCGCGCCGCGTTCTCGCCGCGTTTGCTCGCCGCCGGCCACCGGTTCTTGTCGCCTGCATCGTGAGCAACTGAGCCACCTCCCGCGCACGTGCCAGCACAGTTGCATCGCCTTGCCCAGCGGTTAAACGGCCGCGCTCCCGTAGCGTTTCGCGCGCGCTCCCGTTGCCGTGGCAATTGCATGTGTGTACGTGTCGTTGCCGGAGCTACGCTGTCGCCTCCACATCTGCGCCGTCCCGGACGAAGTTCCAAGGCAACTGGCAAAGCTGCAGCACCGCCTGAAGCGCGATCACGTCGCCGTCGCCGTCGTTGCGCCTGCGCCCGACAAACTTCTCCCCGGCGCAAGCAACCGTTGTCGCGTTCACCCTCGCAAGCTCCGTCCCCGTGCCTATTTAAACCCCTCAACGTTGTGAAGTAGCACAAGCTCAGGACTTAGCCAAATTCCCAGTTAATTTCTCACCGCCGTCGAGTTTGCTTTCTTCTCCGGCGAGCAACCTCTGGAGCTCACGGTGCCAGCCTAATCTACTGCACCATTCTTCAAACCAAAGCCACCAGTGAGTTCCCCTCTTCCACCTGTTCGTGTCATAGCACCCAATTGCACCCCGGCGAACCCTAACGCCGGTGATCACCGGAAAAGCTCAAAACCCCTGTTCCTGCAATGCTACCTGATTTAAGCCAAATTAGCCTTAGTACCAGTAGAAGAAATTGATCAGCATACTCTTTGTAGCAAGCCTACCAATCTGGTTTTCAAAATCGAGCTAAGATCATAGCTCTCCCCAAATCGCACGCCACCAGTGAACTGGCTCTCGTCGCCAGGCCACGCCGGCAATCCTCCGGCCAAATTAACCCCTCCAGTAGCTTTGTTGTACCCTAGAGATCATTCCCAAGCTTGGAATTGAGCTCATTCGCCCTGAATCGAAAACCCCCTTTGTCCAGTGTCGTCTTCTCCAGCGCCGGTCGCCGGAATTTGTTCCCGGCCGATCCAGCACCTGAAACCTTGTCCCTTAGATAGATTCCAGTACCCTGAGCAATATTGTCCACTAGCTCGACACCTGGATCTACCTAGATTGTGAGTTATGCCTATGTCAAGATTACTGTCCAGTAGCTCAGTTCATGTCCAGGCCACCGTAGTTCATCGCCGGATTTGGCCACCCTCCGGCCACTTTCAGCCCTTGTGCCTGTTGATTATATTGTTCCTGTTAGTAATGCCTACCTCCCAGACAAAGTGGTGCATCATTTGGAGCCCTGGATCAAAAGTTAAGCCATGCCCTAGTTTCTGGCCATGCCCAGCACTATGTCAGTGCATGTCAGCCACTGGCATTAGCCTTGTTTAACCCCTTCTGGTTGAGCAATTGAAATGCCACCTTGTCCCTTAGATTCCTGGAGTTGAGATCTACAACTTTCTCTACTATCACTTCTCCAGAAAACCATCCTAAGACTAGTTTCCAGCTATGTCAAAGCCATGAACTGAATGTCGACCCTTCGACGTTCAATCCTTTTTAGCCGTTTCTTCGACCAGAGCCCTTGTGACCTTACCCTAACCTTTTCCCCTGCATACATGACTTATTTACTTAATACTTTCTATAGAAACTATTTTCAGTATGCTTATGTGGTATGTGTTTGTGTGTTGTCTGATTGCCGCAGAGTCAGAAGCTGAAGGAGCGGAAGAAGTCTTTGAAGATCCGTCTGAGTTTTTAGACCCCACATTGCAAGGCAAGCCTCATTCCTTTGATCATGTCTCACCCAATATTTTCATATGAAGTATATTCACTGTTTCTTACTATGCATGTTTAGTTGAAATACAAGTTATGTTTGAATGACATGAGTAGATATTCCCTAATGAATCATGAAACCCTTTTTGTTATTGAACCTTCTTATGTATGCTTTTGTCACCCTAGGACTCATATACTGAATATCCACATTAAACTTGAAATGGTCAAATGCATGAGAAGTTATAATGAAAACCGTTTTGACAAGAAAACTGATAAAAAGGATCAGTAGTGAGGATTGGATTGTATGGAGAGGGTGCGGTGCGCACCAGGGAATGTGAATGTTCCTCACTATTGGTTCATAAGGACAAGAACCTTGTGCTGTGTCTCTATACGAATTGTAAACGTACCAACCACTTGCCTGGTATGGGACAGGCACAACTTAGTAACTTTTTGGTATTAGCAGTTCCCTGCATGGTTTGACGATCTGGTTTCTCGCGTGGAAACTGGAAGGCCAAGGTTCGGCCATGAGTGATGTGAGTCAGAAAAATGATGAGAGAAAAAGGCGTAAATGAAGGAAGGCGCCCTAGACCTGATTAAGCCGTGAGCGGCTGTAATCTTAAATGGTCGTATGTCTCGCGTGGACATAGACCAAGGCTATGTGTCCTGCGGGAACATAGACCAGAGAGGCTAGGAAGTAAGGCAGTGGGGAAGACCCACAACGGTACTTGAGACTTAATTGTCTATTTACCGGGCAGGGATACTGTTAATACTGAACTGTAAAGCGTTGTGTGATCTCGGCCTTGTCACATGTGTATAAGTCACATGAAGCTGATCCGACTTGAAAGCCGAGTGAACCAGTGGATTTAAAAAGAGGTACACCTTTGCAAAGTGTAAAAGAAGTATCAGATACTCTGTACTCCCAGGTTCAGGAGTCTTTTCGTAGTGGATGTTATCCATGGGTTATAGCACAAGTAATGTTTCGGAATATTTTCATAATGCGGTTAACAAAGTAGTGACTCATGGGAGACCACTACATCTAATGTTTTATTGAAAACTTGTTTAACGTTCAAAGTATTATTCTCATGACAAAGTACTGTTTTACTGAACAAATGACTTGGAAATCTATATATCTTTATCCATATGAGACTAAAACCCCGGAATCATATATTTCACCCTCATGTAAGTACAATTACATTAATTCCCGGAATGAGTGTTGCTGAGCACCAAGTGCTCACCCTTGCATTTACATCCAACTGTAGAAGAGGGATTCGAAGATCCCGATTCCTTCAGTTATGAGTTCCCGGCAGAAGATGGAAGTGCCCCGGACGAGCCCACGTTCTAGAAGGATTGCGAACCAAGTCAAGTCAGATGTGGGAGGAGCCACTTCAACCTCGCTGCGGATGGAAGTCAAGCTTTTTGTCGTTGCTTTGTGTTTCATGTTGTGTGTTCGGTACTTGGATACCGATTCTGGTTATGATAAACTTGTTATTTTCTTAGCAACTCTACTTAGCGCCATTTTCGGTGCTTTGGGTATGTAATATTGGCCAAGCTGGCCTGCTACCTGTTTAATGTTATTATTATGCTTGTCTGGTTTGGAGCTCATGTGGCATCCTGCTGTGTGTAACCTACCTGGGCGGTTACCAAGGTGATCCTCAAATGGGGGTCTCACACAGCCCCCAGCCGGTTGATGGTGGTCCTCCCCATAATCTAGTTGTAGGAGGAGGGGAGGTCCACTACGTCGAAGCAGACCAGCTCGGTCCGGTAGTTCTCCGGGGCGCCGAAGGTCACGGGAAGATCTACCTTGCCCACGGGGTGGATCACCTTCCCCGGGACAAAACCTTGTAGGGGCCCGGCTGCGGGCTGCAGGAGCTTCTCATCCACCTGCATCTCTTTGAAAGCCTTCAGGAATAGGACGTCGGCGGAGCTCCCACTGTCCACAAGGATGCGGGCCAGGTGACAGTTGTAGATTGTCGCGGAGACAATGAGCGTGTCGTCGTGGGGGAAGCGAACCCCCCGCACGTCTTCTGCCGTGAAGGTGAGGGGGACGTCCGACCACTTTGGTGGCGGGGACGTGTGTAGCACCCCCACAACCTTAACTTCACGCGCGTACTCCTTACGCTGGCGCTTGGAGTCCAGCCCGGAGGCAGACCCTCCCACGATGACGTTGATGCGGCGCTGAGAGGTCTGGAAGGGGAGAGCTTCTGAAGGCTCCCCCTCCTGTGCCTGCTCACCCCCCGCGGGAGCGGGAAGGGCCGGAACAGCTGGCCGAGGGAGCAAGGAGGCTGGAGTCTCCCCCCCTGCCCGCGCTGGTCGAGGAATGCCGCGAAGTGCTGCAGTAGTTGGTCGCAGTCTCGGGTAGCGTGGGTACTGGACCCGTGGAAGCTGCACCACGGTCCTTCACGCCTTCTCTCCGCGGGGCCTTCCCGGCCACGCGAAGACTGTCCTCCCCCATGACCTTTCGGCTTGGGGAAGGGGCGGTTGCCCCTCGGGGGGTCGCGCGAGCCGCCTCCGCCCTCGAGGACAAAAGTGTCCCGAGGCCGTGGCTCGTTATGCCCCCCGTGTCTGGGGTGTTTGGGGGGATCCCTGGCCCCCCGGTCAACGGGGGCGGGAGCCCCCTGGGTCTTCTTCCAGATATCGTCTTCCTCCACCCGAGCGTACTTTTCGAGCACGTTGAAGAGCTCATCGGCGGAAGATGGGCAGCTCCGGGAGAGCCTTCGGTGGAGCTCCCCCGGGAGGATGCCGCTTTTGCAGGCTTCAATGACCGTAGAGTCAGGGACGTGGGCCACTTTGCTCTTCACCTGAGCAAAGCGCTTGAAGAAGCTTCTGATGGTTTCCCCAGTCCTCTGCCGGACAGTGTATAGCTGCGAGGAGTCCAGGGGACGCACATAGTTCCCTTGGAAGTTGGCACAGAATTCCCGCTTGAGCTGCGAGAAAGACTGGATGGAGCCGGCCTTCAGGTTGTAGAACCAGGAGCGGGCAATGCCGGAGAGATAGAGGGGAAAGACGTTGCACTGTACTGTCTCGTCCCCCCCGGCCGCGGAGATGGCAGTGGAGTAGACCTGCACGAACTCGTAAGGGTCCGCCTCACTGTTATAGTGTTCGATGTGTGGCGGGCGGTAGGGCCGCGGCCACCGGATGCTGCGAAGTCTTCGGCACAGGGGCTGGTTGGCCCCCTGCACTTCCCGGGGAGAGCCCCGGTCGCTGTCTTCTTTCACAGGACCTTCGTTGTCTGAGTCTGGAAGCGGTCCGAGAGGTCCGCCAGAATGGCGGTGGCGACGCTTTTCCTCCGGACCAGGGCTAAATTCCCGGACATCCGGGCTCTCCGCGGGAGAGGTTGGCTCCTCAGCGGGTCTCTTCCCCCGGCCGGTGCGAGAGCGAGGCTCCCCGCGCCCGCGGCCGGGGGGAAGTTCTTCCCCGCGCTCTGGTGAACGCATTCGCTCGACCTCCCCCGGGACGACACGGACCTGTCCCGCCGAGGGAGGGAGCTCATGCGCTGTAGCTTCAGGAGCCGATTGGGGTGAGCCCGCTGCGACGAACCCCGGGACCAGAAAGGGGGAAGCCCCTGTATCATCCGGAACCGGGGAGGGGGCGCCCGCGGCGATGCCTGGAATCGAAGTGGAGGGGGCCCCAGTGGCCACGACCGGAACCGGGAAGGGGGCAAGCCCTGTAACACCCGGAACCGGCGAGGGGGGAGCCCTGGTGGCGGCGTCCGGAATTGGGGAGCCCATGCGAGGGGAAGTCCACTGCGGGACAGGGGCCGCTCTGTCGACCGCCCCTGGTGCGGTAAACGCAACGCGGGGGGCGGGACTGGCTCCCGGCGTAGGGTAAACCCCCGGCAAGAAGTGGGCTTCCGGCCCCGGGACCAGGCCGGGGATGGGGTACCCCCCTTGTGCCACGAAGGGCCCTGGCATGAAATAACCTCCCGGTACCGGGATGGGCCCGGGTGCCGGGAAGGGTCCGGACGTATATCCCGCAGGGGGAGGGAACCCCCCGGCAGGATCATACGGGGCGGACAACCCCCCGGAGGCCGGAGGGGCCGCCAGGTAACCCATAAACGGGGGCATGTTCCCCGGATATGGGTGCGAAGCAAATGTGGGGGCCGGGGGCCGCACCAACACGCTAAGGAGTTCGTCTATAGAGCGCTGGGCGCAAAGCTGGCCTTCCACGAGAGCTTCGAGCAGGGCGTCCCGGGGAGCCGGGGGAGCCGTCGGGGGGACGCTTGTCCCGGCCGAGGTCCCCGCGGTCACCGGGAACGACCTGGAGGTGGAAGTACCTAAGTTAAGAGGAAAGGAGGGAGGCGGTACCTGGGCCAGGTCGCCTCCGGAAGGGATCGCCGGGACAGCAGTGCCCTGGGCGGACGGCGCCGGGTCTCCGAGACCCGGATCACCGGGAAGGGTGCGAGCCCTTGTTCTTGGGGGAGCCATGGCGTCTTGTCACGAGTCCCCCCGGTCGGCGCCAACTGTCGTGGTATTGCGAATACCCCGGCAGGTTTTGAGAGTGATCCTAGCGAAGATTACGCGGCGCGGGCTGACCGGATGACCGGTCCTCCCCCGCCGGACAAGCACAAAGAATGACACACGGGTTTATACAGGTTCGGGTCCCGGTGGGGGCCCTAGTCCTGTCGACGCGCTCCCGACCGGAGTCGGCTGGGGAGGCTCTCTCCAGGGGAGAGGCTTTCGGAGCACGTATGTGAGTTTAGCTATTCCAATAAAAATGAACTGATCCCCTACAACAGAGGGGTACAAGGGCTATTTATAGCCCCAAAAAGCAGCAAAAAACCTAAACTACCCCGGAAGCCACCGTCGGATTGAAGGGCAGGACCGTCTTTCTCCCGGTCAAACGCCTTGGATGCTTGACAGGTGGTCGCTAGTTCCCGAGGCGCCCCTCGCGTGACCTGCAGGAGGGCGATGAGGCCCGGGACGGCGCCGGTGGCCACGGCCCCGAGCCAAAAGGCGGCCCCCGGGGAGGCCCCGGAGGCCACGTCCCCGGGCAAATGGCGGCGCCCGGGAGGGCACCGGAGGCCACGTCCCGGGAGCCAAAAGACGGCGCCCGGGGAGGCCCCAGAGGCCACGTCCCCGGGCAAATGGCGGCGCCCGGGAGGGCACCGGAGGCCACGTCCCGGGAGCCAAAAGGCGGCACCCGGGGAGGCCCCAGAGGCCACGTCCCGGGAGCCAAAAGGCGGCGCCCGGGGAGGCCCCGGAGGCCACGTCCCCGGGCAAATGGCGGCGCCCGGGAGGGCACCAGAGGCCACGCCCCGGGAGCCAAAAGGCGGCGCCCGGGGAGGCCCCGGAGGCCCCGGAGGCCACGTCCCCGGGCAAATGGAGGCTCCCGGGAGGGCATCGGAGGCCACGTCCCCGGGTAAATGGCGGCGCCCGGGAGGGCACCGGAGGCCACGTCCCGGGAGCCAAAAGGCGGCGCCCGGAGAGGCCCCGGAGGCCCCGGAGGCCACGTCCCGGGAGCCAAAGGGCGGCGCTCGGGAGGGCACCGGAGGCCACGTCCCCGGGTAATCGTGACACATCTTACCTGGACTTAGTCTCGCGGAGATTTCCCCCGACAGATTCTCTTCTTGTAGTCCTCAATTTGCATAGTGAAATCCTAACAGGTCGTAGGACTATTACTCAACATCAGAGGACCTGAACCTGTATAAATTCCTTTCTTCCTTTGACCGTAATTTACATGAGATTCACCTTAGATTGGCTTCACATTCCTCTTTAACATTTACGTAAGTTTGACTAAGGACGAAAGTCCCTGTCGTGGTATTGCGAATACCCCGGCAGCTTTTGAGGATGATCCTAGCGAAGATTACGCGGCGCGGGTTGACCGGATGACCGGTCCTCCCCCGCCGGACAAGCACAAGAAATGACACACGGATTTATACAGGTTCGGGCCCCGGTGGGGGCCCTAGTCCTGTCACGCGCTCCCGACCGGAGTCGGCTGGGGAGGCTCTCTCCGGGGGAGAGGCTTTCGGAGCACGCCAGTGAGTTTAGCTATTCCAATAAAAGTGATCCGATCCCTTACAACAGAGGGGTACAAGGGCTATTTATAGCCCCAAAGAGAGGCAAAAAACCTAAACTACCCCACAAGTCACCGTCGGATTGAAGGGTAGGACCGTCCTTTTCCCGGTCAAACGCCTTGGATGGTTGATAGGTGGTCACTGATTCCCGAGGCGCTCCTCGCGTGACCTGCACGTGACAAA
Organism: Pharus latifolius; assembly: GCA_019359835.1. NCBI lineage: Eukaryota > Viridiplantae > Streptophyta > Magnoliopsida > Poales > Poaceae > Pharus > Pharus latifolius. Next base: position 21,237,422 of record CM033329.1, on the reverse strand, counting down.
CAACTCGATACTTTACCTTTAGGAGGGCGATGAGGCCCGGGACAGCGCCGGAGGCCATGTCCCGGAGGCCAAAAGGCGGCGCCCGGGGAGGGGCCGGAGGCCAAGTCCCCGGGCAAATGGCGGTGCCCGGGAGGGCACCGGAGGCCACGTCCCGGGAGCCAAAAGGCGGCGCCCGGGGAAGGGCCGGAGGCCAGGTCCCCGGGCGAATGGCGGCGCCCGGGACGGCGCCGGAGGCCATGTCCCGGGGGCCAAATGGCGGTGCCCGGCGAGCGGCCGGAGACCACGTCCCCGGGCCAATGGCGGTGCCCGGGACGGCGCCGGAGGCCATGTCCCGGGGGCCAAAAGGCGGCGCCCGGGGAGGGGCCGGAGGCCAGGTCCCCGGGCAAATGGCGGCGCCTGGGACGGCGCTGGAGGCCATGTCCCGAGGGCCAAATGGCGGCGCCCGGGGAGCGGCCGGAGACCACGTCCCTGGGCCAATGGCGGCGCCCGGGACGGCGCCGGAGGACACGTCCCGGGGGCCAAATGGCGGCGCCCGGGGAGAGCCCGGAGGCTACGTCCCCGGGCGAATGGCGGGGCCCGGGACAGCGCCGGAGGCCATGTCCCGGGGGCCAAATGGCGACGCCCGGGGAGCGGCTGGAGACCACTTTCCCGGGCCAATGGCGGCGCCCGGGAGGGCGCCGAAGGCCACGTCCCGGGGGCCAAATGGCGGCGCCCAGGGAGAGCTCGGAGGCTACGTTCCTGGGCGAATGGCGGCGCCTGGGACGGCGCCGGAGGCCATGTCCCGGGGGCCAAAAGGCGGCGCCCGGGGAGGGGACGGAGGCCATGTCCCCCGGCAAATGGCGGCGCCCGGCAGGGCACCGGGGGCCATGTCCCGGGAGCCAAGAGGCGGTGCCCGGGGAGGGACCGGAGGCCAAGTCCCCGGGCAAACGTGACGCAACTTACCTAGACTTAGTCCCGCGGAGATTTCCCCCGACAGCAGCCCCCCATGCCCCCCGGGGACGAAGCTTGAGCCCCCGGTGGGTATGGCATATGTTACCGGGAAATCTCCGGACGAAGTCACCGGAACCGTGACGCTTCGATTCCCGTGCCGGATGCTTATGGCCGGGCCGTTTCGACATAAATGCGCTCGTGGTTCGAACCGGCGCCTCGATTCGCGCACCCATCCCTTTGTTTCCCGCGCACGGTTTGAACTTCTACGGTCCAGATTGCTCCGCGGGTGCCACGTGGCGTGCATCTAGACCACGTCCCGCCCCTATAAATAGGGTCTTGGGGGGCCTGGAAGTTCATTCCAAACTTTCAGCCTTAGCAATTTTTGCTCTCCCGGTAGCTGTCGCGCCCCGAGACTGGGACAACGACTACTCCTGTAGAGACCTAGCTCGCTGCAGCTAGTCCCAAATTACAAACCTTTGACTTCCCAGGATGAGTCAAACACAGGAGTATATTACATTGCAACAGAGTACTCACAAAATATTAAGCAGTGTGGCCTGCTGGCCTTAATATTACATAAGAGGATTACAATGCCTACAAGGCATTCAGGGTTTAGCAAAATATTTAACTACGCAGCAGAAGATAGGTGACCCTCCCACAAAAGAAGTTGACGGCAGAACAACACACTTCAGGGCTCTGGCGGAACTGATTCTCCTCCTTCTGGATCCACGTAATACTCCGTGCCATCATCTTGATCAAGGTAGGCTCCATCTATTGAGTTGAATGTTGCAAGGGTGAGCACTTACGTACTCAGCAAGTCATGGGTAAGAGTAAATACATATAGTAGTGATGATATGAACCTAGACTAGTCAAGAATTATGGATATTTGTAAAATAATCTTTTCCTTTCACATTTCATCTTATGGCAGCACTTTTCATAAAGTAACATCATCATTCATGTTCACTAGATTATAGCACTATCGCGACACGTCGACACACGACAGCCCACGGCAGCACTCCTTATCATGACAACACATGTCATTTGGGTAATCTTGATTTAAACATATTTTATTTAGAAAATAGTACTTGTGTCACACCCCGTGGATTTAATCCACCGCAGCAGACTCCTATAAAACCCGGGAGCTCGGAGTATTCGAATACATTTTTAACTCTGCAGAGAGGTACCAATTTACCCGCAAGATATTCCACTTTCAAACCTTTCCTATCATAACAAAATGATTGGACCCCTGACTCACTTCATACTGTGAGCGGCAAGGTGGAAATAACAAGAACTTTTGTTATGTATCACTTACAATTCACCCCCGACCCTGTGGCTCTCAGCGAGGCACAGTTGTGGCAGGTTGTATCCAAACCTCCACCCCATTGCTTATTCCCATTACTGGGTCAGCGTGCTTGATCACCTTCAGTGATATGTGTGGGAGCCGCGCTCCGTGTTTATCGTGCATCACAACACATCTCATGCAGGGGTTTCATGTGCGATCCACATAATTACTTGTTCAGGCCTGTCCCATACCAGGCTTGCGGTTAGCACGTTGTTCATGCCACTAGACGCACAACACAAGGTTCTAGTCCTTATATGCCAGTGACCAGACCATCCACAACCCTGCACCTTCAGTGCCTGCATCCCTTTGCAGTCTAGCACCTCCAGTGCTACAGCCATCCATACCATTTTTCTGGTCACGGCTAGGGGTTTTATTTCATGAATATAAGTATATAAATACATATAATAGTTCATGGCTCAAAACTTGTTTATTTCACATTTCACAGATAACCAGTCTAGTACTGCCAATTCATAGATCAACCATTCTCAATCTTTCACATGCAATATTGCCTATATTCAAGGTTATATTATAGCAACATTTAAAATATAGGTTCAAGATGACCAAGGATATGACTTGCCTTCCGCGTCGTAAAATACAGCAGTTGACGTCGGATTCGCAGTGAAGTCCTCGAACTCGGGCTCTTGATCTGCTCTCCAATCAAACAAACAACCAATAATCATAATCTTTTCCATACATTATTATACTATATGCAATAATGCAAGATGAAGTCTTGATGATTCTGAAATGATTTGGTTTAGAGGCTGATTAGGGTTAAGTTAAGGAAACCAATATTAAGATTAGCTGTCAAAGGTTTACAAGGTTCCAAATGTCTCAAAATATCAGAATGATATCAAGATTGCGACTGGTTCGCTCAAAAACAGCGAACGTCTTTAGGTCGACATTCGGTTCAAAGCATCGACATAGCTTTAAGAAAAGCTAGAGTGCTTAGCTCAAGTTGTGGTAGAAGAAGAAATTGTGGATCACAACTTCAGGAATCTAAGGGACAAAGTTATGCTCAAGATGCACATCTGGAAGACAATGAAAAGGGCTAATGCCACTGACTGATATAGCCTGGCATTAATCTTGACATGGCCAGAAACTAGGGCTTAGCATAACTTTTGATCTAGGGCCCCAAATGATGCACCACTTTGTCTGGGAGGTAGGCATTGATAACAGGAATAAATCATTCAATAGGATCTAGGGCTGAAAATGGCTGGAAAGCAAGAAATTTGATGATGAACAGAGATGAACTGGTTGCACTGGAGCAGTTCTGGACACAAACTTGGCATGGCTGTAACTTCCAATCTAGGCCGATCTAGGTGTCGTGCTAGAAGACAAAAATACTCAGGAGACTAGGGCACATCTAAATGACAAGATTTCGAGGGCTGAAATGGCCGGAATCACTTTTCCGATCATCGTCGCCGGAGAAGAGACACTTCCAGTTGGGGGTTTCTGCTACAGGCCGAGAGAACTAAATTCCTTACTTGGAGAGTATCTAGGAGGTATAGGGAAGCTTCTGGTAACATCAAATTGACCGGAGGATCACCGGAGAGGCCTGGCGACGATCGCCGGTTTTCTGGTGAAGCTCGAATTTGGGAAAAGCTTCGAATGATGTTTAATTAGGGATTCTAAGCTTACAGGCTTGCTTGAAATAACCCACTGATCAATTTGCTTCACAGGTTCGAGGGCTAATTCGAATTGAATCGGCCTGCATTGCCGGAACAGGGCAATCTTCGATTTTCAGCCATTTCCGGTGATCGCCGGCGACTAGATGCAATGTAAACCAATTAGATGGTACAGCACGATGAGGGAGGCGAGTGGAACTTACTAGTGCTGTCAATTTGGTGGTTGAGGCTGCGGTTGAGGCTGTCACCGTGAGGCCTCGAACTGGTCTCGCCGGAGAAGACTAAGACAGAAAATCTGAGACGTGGATGATTTCCAGTGAGGTTTGAGGGAGCTGCTGAGCACAGGGATGCTTAAATAGGCAGGCGAAGCATGCGAAGAGAAAGCAATGAAGAGATTGGCTGCTGGTGACTTGACTGGTTGCGTGCTGGAGCAACAGCGGCGAAGACACAGCGAAGAACGGTGATGCGACGGCGACAAGCCTTCAGCTGATCACAATGTCGCTTCATCGGGACCTGGCGAAGCTTGTAGCAAGCGGTGGCGACAAGTACTGGCGCGGCGAGGCTACGTGGCGATGGATTGCTGACAAAGTTGCTGCTGATCGCGCGCGGGAGCAAACGCTGGTCGTCGACGTAGCAACGGCGCTGCCACGGTGACGGCTGAGGCGAGGACACGTGCGTACTGGCATGCACGGTCACAAGTGCGGCGAAGCTTGGCCGGCGGCGAGCGTGCACGGCGCAAGAAAACACGGCGAGCTTCTGGTCGTGCACTGGCTGCTTCCCTGGTCGAAAATGGGCTGATTTGCAATATTTGATTTTCACAATTGGACCAATCTGTAATTCTGGAGATTTGGAAGGTTAGAGTTGAATTTGATTTCACTAATCTGGTAGATTATATTCAACAGGTTAATTGGCAATGATAATTGATAAAATATGATACGTTTGAATAGTTTTTGATACAAACTGAAAATAGGGTAATTTAGGGTAATTGAAATCTGAATTTCATTTGGTTTTGAATTCTGGTACTTAGGATGGGATTTTGGAATTTGAACAGAAGAGAAACTTGTGACAAATAGCATTTTGAGAAGATTTGCCGAAGAAATTCTGAATTTGGAGTTAATCTGGAGATTTTAGCCTTTTTGGATTTTCAAATAACAGATAAGGACTATTTTGCGATAATTCTTGGACTGATTTGTGAAAAGAGTCTAGATGGTGAAATATGGCTGTCAACTTTTTATATTAAGGTATTGACATACCCATGATCATATTCCAGAAATAATCTGGTCTGAACTTGATCAAGATTCGGATTAAATCTGGATTCTGAAACTTAGGGTATTTAAGTAATATAAGGTAATTCTGTTTTCGAAAACAGAAGGAGTTGATAATTCTGGGAGTTAGAGATAGAATTGGATCTAGGTTCTGAAGACTTTTAGATTCAGGATAACTAATAGATCACATCTAAATAATCTGATCTTAATTTGAGGTCATAGGATAGATTTTGGAGGTTTTAGGGTTTAGGATAGATACTGATCTGGCTATTACTACAGATACATGCATGCATGCTATTTATGAAAAAGGAAATTTTCACCCCTAACTCAGGGCGTTACAGCAGCACTCTCCCAGAAGCTCTTTCTGGTAGTTAGCTCCCGGTAGCAGACGTCTGGAAGTTGTAGTAGTAGCCTCCTGAAAGGTTAGCCACCGAAGAAAAAAGAATACTAACCTCATGGCACCCAAGGGTCGAGCAAAGACTACGGAAGTGCCCCGGAGGAAATCCCTCCGGATTTCCTCTGGGCGTCGGAGTTCACGGCCGAGGACGCCGAGTCCTTGGTCGAACGCTGTGTCGTCGCGGTCGGGGACATTCGAGTCCCCGTGAAGAAAGACGGAGCCCCCCGCCCCAGGCCCGGAGAGGTCGTGGCCTTCGAGGCCTTCCTGGAGGCGGGGCTCCGGCTCCCGGTGCATCCCATGCTCCGGGAGTTTCTGAAGGAGTATGGGGTCGCGCTCAACCACCTCACCCCAAACGCGCTCGTCCGGATGGGCCTCTTCATCTGGCTCTACGAGACGGCGACCGGGTGGGAGCCCACCCTTCGCGCCTTCCGGTACTTCAACGAACCGACGGCACGGAGCTCCCACCTGGTGAAGGGGGGACCCAAGTCCCCCTTCGGTTCGGTGATGGTACAAAAGCTGCCGTCCCGGGTGGCCGACTACCTGGCGGCAGCCTCCCGGGACCACTGGGGCGACTGGGTCCGGAGGTGATTTTACCTCCGGGTCCAGGACGAGGTGGTGGTGTACGCCCCGGAGCCCCCCACCTACAGCCGATCCTTCGCGCCGAAGCCGCCGGTGTGGACGGATGAGGAGTTCGAGCTCCTCGGCCGGGTGGTCCTTTCCAACAAGACCCGCTCAATGCGGGACGCCGCCGAGGAGATGGCTCTCCTCCGGATCTCCCCCTTCACAGGTGAGAAGAGGGGGATCGGCATGGGTCCCGAGCAGCGGCCCCCGGTCAAACCGGTGACTCGACGTAAGTCCACTACCTGCATTGCATTTACAAGTTTCTGGGAATTTGACTAACTCTTTACCTCTTGTAGTCCTGGGGAGGTACTTCGCCGACGAGCACGAGCGCGTCGTGCGCCTCATGGGGGTGGGCCCTCCCCGGAACATGGTAGCGGTGGCCTAAGGGCTAAAGCTGCCGGAGAGGAAGCCTCTCCCCACCCCCGGGTCGCACAAACGGGGGAAGGATGCGACCGGGACTCGGAGCCCAAGAAGGCCAGGGTCCAAAAGACCCCCGGCCCATTGTCGACGCCGGCGGCGACACCGGCGAAGCCCTGGGACGAGACCTCCTCCCCCGAAGAGCCCCATCGAGGCCCAGGGGAAGGAGGGTGGCGACGGGGCGTAGTTCGCCGAGTCGGACGCCGCCCCGCCCGCGGCTGCCTCGGACTCACAGGTCTGGGGCTACCATGTTCCGGTGGCCGGTGGACGAGGGGGGGAGCCCCTCGGCCTACGAGGTTCCTCCGGAGGAGGAGGCCTCGAGGACCTTCCGGCCCGGGGCGGGAAAAGGTCTGATGATCCCCCCCCCGGGTAGGGACCCCCGGCCAAAGCTCCTCAGCCATGTCTTCGGAGGAGACCTCCTCGGCCACGAAGACGCCTGTGACACCGGCCGCGTTACCGGACTCACAGGTCTGGGACACGCCACCGGCCGCGACGCCGGTGCCGGGCGAGAGGCCCCTCGGCTTCCCGCGGGGGAAGTCACCCGCTACGTGGAAGGCCTGCACACCCGGAAGGTGCCGGCCTTCGTCGCGGAGGGAACGCTCCACGAGCGTTTCCAGGGGCTTCAATCCCTCGGGGCCCAGGTAACTCGAGTCGATGACGTCTTCATTCATTTCCTGCACTTTGAGATTTTTCTAACTCTATATATTTTGTAGGTGGCAGCTGTTACCTGGGGCCTTGAGCAGCGGGTCGCCCGGCTGCTTAAGGAAGCGGAGGGTCGGGCCGCGGGCTCTGTAGGGCAGCGCGAGGAGGCCCTCCGGGAACGCGATGAAGCCCTCGCGGAATTGACCCGGGTCCGGGCCCAGGTTCATATTTCTGAGGCTGTCAACGGCCGCCTCCGGGAGGAGGCCAAGGCGAGGGAGGAGGCGCTCCGGGAGCTCGAGGGCTCGAGCGTCCGGGCGGTGGCGGACGAGGGCCGCTCCGTCCGTTCGGCCCTCGAGAGCCTAGCCTTGGCGTAAGCCTAGGCTCCGGGAGCAGGGAGGTGCCGCCGGCGACCCTCGCGGAGGCTGTCGACGCTCGGGCATGGGGCCGGGCCATCCCCACTGTCGCGGCTGCTGCGGGGCGATCGGTGGCCGAGGGATCGGTGGCTGCATCCCCCGAAGCTTCCCGGACTCCTTCGAGCCGTCGCGCCGGGAGGTCGAGCAGCTTGCCGGAGGATTCTATGACCGGATCATCCGGGCGAGATTCCCGGCCCCGGCGCCTCCAGCGGTGGATGTCCCAGCCCCGGCCTTGGAAAATGCCCCCCGGGGGGAGGACGCCAATGAAAAAGTATGAGCCTCCACCGGGTCTTTAGATAGGAGCCTTTTGTTTTGTCAGGACTTTTGATTCCGGTAGCTTCTTAGAAGAAGCCCCGAACACTTGTACAAAAACATTTTGAATGCAATGAAGTTAGAATTTTTTCTAAGTCTTTGAATTGAATGTTGTTACCAGGGTTCCCGGGAGGTTGCTCCTGAGCGAAGGTCCGGGAGGGGCTCCCCGGGGGACGCCCAAGCGGCTTTAATCTTGCTAAGCCTTGTCTCCGGGAATCGCGGCGGGGATACTGTCCAGGAGCCGATCCGGCTGACGTGGCGTCCGGAGTGGCACTTGGACAACTTTGACAATCATCGCGCCAAATTGTCCCCTCCGCGACCGGGGTTCCGGATGATACCTCCCCTCCGGATACTTCCACCGGCGGGATATGAGTTTTGGCCCGAGGATGTGCTCCGGGACGCTCGGCGCCGCGTGCGAGCATTGTACCGGGACTTGACCCGGGAGCTAGCGGAGAGCCTCCGAGAGTATTAGGCGTAGGAGCCTTAGGGCGTAGAGAATCCCCCGGGTTAGAACCCAGGTTGTATCGTTTCCGAAGCCCACCGGAGGGGAAGATGTCCTCCGGGTTTGACAATCAATAAAGCTGTGTTGTTGCTTCTTCTTTCATTGTCTTTTTATTTTCTTCTTCTTGGATGGTCCGGACGACTCATCTTAACAAGGATGAGCTAAGTTTGCTCGTGGGTGGTACGGTCGACACTCGGGAGTTCCTTATCCCCCCCGCCCACAGCGGGCCGGAGGATAGCTCCGCGCGCTGTTGGAGTAACAAGGCCCCCGGGATGGAAGTCACCTGTAGCATAGGCATTTTTCTAAGTTAGAAAATTTTAAAACGAGGTTTCCAAGGAGAAGACCTTCCGGGAGACAATCGTCCGGTCGCCGTGAGAACGGGGAGCCGGGAATAAGGCCTTATGTGGAAGAAACGTCCAAGAAAACCCGATGAGATTTCCGGAGGTGAGCTTCCTAGGAGACAATCGTCCGGTCGCCGTGAGAACGAGGAGCCGGGAATAGGGTCTTCGGGGAAGAAATGTCTGAGAAATCCGTAACTTCTCCGGGAGACAATCGTCCGGTCGCCGTGACAACGGGGAGCCAGGAATAGGGTCTCCGGGAGGCATTCATCCGATCGCCGTGAGAACGGGGAGCCAGGAATAAGATCGCCCGGAGGCATTCATCCAGTCGCCGTGAGGACGGGGAGCCGGGAATAAGGTCGCCGGGCACCAAATATCCAAGAATGCCATTAGACGTCCCACTTGGGAGAGCGTCTACTCCCGGAGGAGGAAGTGCCCGAAGACGGGTCTTGAGTGTTTGGGCAGGGGACTAGTCTCCCAAAGTGACTCGTTACCGTGGCCACTGTGAATGGGTTGCCGCTTACACCCTCAGTCCACGAGGGCTGATCGTAAGCCGCCCTGCAGGAGGGACTTGCTGGGCCTGGCCCACTTCCTCGCGGAGAGGGCATCCTCACGGGGAGGGCTTCCTCGCGGGGAGGGCATCCTCACTGGGAGGGTGTCCTCGCGGGGAGGGGCATCCTCGCGGGGAGGGCATCGCCGCTAGGGGCGGTAATGAGAAAGACCTGCAATGAGAGTTTGAAAAGCAAGACCTATGTATTGCTAATAAAATGAAGTACAGGGCCTCCCCCTGCGAAGTCGCGAAAGGGGAGGAAAATACAGTGTCCTCCTCCCCCTCCGGCGTGAACGCTCCAGGGGAGGGGACAGGCCCGTAAGGCTAAACGTAGAACTTGCGAAGTAAACACAAGTTCCATGTGTGCTTCAGCTCTTGCTCTTGAAGGTTGGAGAGCTTGTAGGCCCCCGAGCCCAGGACCGCGGAGATCCTGTAGGGGCCCTCCCACTTTGGGGAGAGCTTACCCTGGGCCTGGGGGTCCGTCACACGCTTGACGACAAGGTCCGCAAGGCGGAAAGCCCTCTCGCGTACGCGCTGATTGTACGCGCGCGCCATCTCTTGCTCGTAGATGGTGTGGCGGAGGAGCCCTCGGTTGCGTTCCTCCTCCACGAGGTCGATCTCCAGGCACTCGTTGGCCACATTGGCCTGATACGCTGCGGGCGTGGCTCCCTCCAGGAGCTCGACCCGTAGTGACCGGAAGCCGATCTCCGGGGGGAGGACTGCCTCCGCCCGGTAGACCAGGGAGAAGGGAGTACGCCCCGTCGCCCGAGACGGGGTCGTGTGCATGGAGCAGAGGATGCTAGGGAGCTCCTCTGCCCATGCACCCCGCTTAGAAGCGGTTTGCTCATGTCTCCGGCGCAACCCTTCTAGGATCACGCCGTTGACCCTCTCGACAGCCCCATTGCTCCGGGGATGGGCCACTAAGGCGAAGTGGATGACGAGCCCCAGGCCTTCGCAGAATTCCCGGAAATAAGCCGAGTTGAATTGGGTCCCGTTGTCCACGGTGAATTCTCGGGGGACACCAAAACGACATACGACGTTTTTCCAGAAAAACCGCTGAACGGCCCGGGACGTAATGCTGGCCAAAGGCTCCGCCTCAACCCACTTTGTAAAATAGTCGACTGCGACTACCGCATACTTGTATCCCCCGGGCGCTGGGGGGAAGGGCCCTAAGAGGTCCATCCCCCAGCGCACAAAGGGCCAAGTGATGGGGATTGTCTGCAGCGCTATAGGGGGGAGGTTCGAGCCCTTGGCCATCTTCTGGCATGCCTCGCACGCGGAGACAAGGTCTCGCGCGTCGCGCATGACCGTGGGACAGTAGAAGCCCTGCCGGAGGGCCTTGGCCGCGATGGCACACGGGGCTAGGTGAGAACCACAGCTCCCCGCGTGGATGTCTTCGAGAAGTTGAAGTCCCTCGGGAGGGGAGGCAACGCAAGAGGGCGGAAGATATGTTGAGGGCATGTGTTTTGGATTAAGGAGACTCTTGGGAGTTATTTCTACCTTATGCAGAATTCACATATAACAACAGTTTCCAAGCGAGCCTACAAATGGCACCATATGAAGCTCTATATGGAAGAAGATGCCGCACGCCTCTGTATTGGACAGAAATAGGTCAAAAGCAACATCTAGGACCCCAGTTGGTAGAAGAAGCCACAGCCCATGTCAGGATCATACAAGAAAAACTGAAAACAGCTTAATCTAGACAGAAAAGCTATGCAGATAATCGTAGAAGAGAGCTATCTTTTGAAGAGGGCGATTATGTGTATCTCAAAGTTATGCCATACAAAGGAGTTCGAAGATTCCAGATGAAGGGAAAATTAAAACCTAGATATGTTGGACCATATCGAATTCTGGAAAAGCAAGGTGAAATGGCATACAAGTTGGAATTGCCACCAGAACTGAGCGGAATTCATGACATCTTTCATGTGTCTCAGCTGAAGAAATGCTTGAGAAAACCAACGGAACAGATATCTCCTGTAGAGATTGAGATTCAACCAGATTTGTCTTGTCAAGAATACCCTGTTAGAATTCTGGAAACCAGAGAGAAAGTGCTGAAGTCAAGAACCCTCCGATTCTACAGAGTCCAGTGGAACAATCACTCAGAGGAGGAGTCAACTTGGGAAAAAGAAGAAGATCTCCGCCGAGAATTTCCCTTCCTATTCTCTGACCTGCCCTAATCTCGAGGACGAGATTGTTTCTAAGGTGGGTAGATTTGTAACACCCCTGTTTTTGTCAAACCTTAAAATAGCCAAAATCCACATCTTGACCCCAAACCCTAATCTGCTTCAGCCATTCCCTTCTAAGTGTTTTTCAGAACATTTTTTCCTTCGGGATCATCTCCAAAATCTCATCCTAAAACTGAGTTTCGACCCTTGCCGTCTCAGAACCCTAATTACCCTAATTTTACCCTAAACTGCTTTCCCCAATTTTGTCGAAACCCTTCAGATCTTGCCCGATCTTACCAAACTTTGGCCGGATAAGTTCTAATAATCTTTTGCAACTTAGCTGCGAAATCAGATTTCAGATCGGACCCTCAGATCTCCAAATTTGCAATCAGGCCCAAGTTCTATTCAAATTTTCCTCACAGAACAGTCCCTGGAGCAAGTTTTAAAATTGCAGAATGGCCCAAACTTCTTTTCAGGTCCATTCGACCAGCGCCTGGTCGTTGCTTTCGACCAGTGCACTTCGCCGTAGCCGCGCCGTGGTTTTCGCCGCGTTTGCTCGCCGCCGGCCACCGCTTCTTGTCGCCTGTGTTGTGAACAACCGAGCCACCCCGCGCGCACGTGCTAGCCACCGTAGCATCGCCTTGCCCAGCGGATAAACGGCCGTGCTCCAGAGCTTTGTTTTCGCGCGCGCGCTCCCGTTGCCGTGGCATTTGCATGGCATTACGTGTCGTTGCCGGAGCTGTGCCGCTGCCTCCGCATCTGCGCCGTCCCGGACGAAGTTCCAAGGCACCCTGGCATTACTGGCAAAGCTGCAGCACCGCCTGAAGCGTATCACATCGCCGTCGCCGTCGTTGCGCCTGCGCCCGACAAGTTTCTCCCCGGCGCAAGCAACCGCTGTCGTGTTTTCCCTCGCAAGCTCCGTCCCCGTGCCTATTTAAACCCTTCCTGTGCTTTAAGAGCCTCAAGCCTCCAGAAAATCGGCTAAGTCCCAAACTCCACCGTTTTCGCTTTCTTCTCCGGCGAGCCAGTGAGTGAGCTCACGGTGCTGGCCCATTCCACAGCCCCTCTCTTCGATCCAAGTTCACCAGTGAGTTCCCCTCTTTCCCCTCTCTGTTTAGTAGCAACCAATTGCACCAGATCGATCCCCATCGCCGGTGATCGCCGGATTCCCGATTTGCCCTGTTCCCCCAATGCCGTTCGATTCCCTCCAAATTAGCTCTCGATTCTGTAGAAGAAGTTGATCAGTAAGCTTAGTAGAGCAAGCCTGTAGAATCAAAATCCCCAATTGAGCTCAAATCGAAGAAATCCCATTTTGGAACCTCGGCCGTTTGCTGGACCTCGCCGCCAAGCTTCTCCGGCCATCTCCCAGCAAAATTAACCCCTCCAGTAGCCTTGTTGTGCCCTAGGGATCATCCCCAAGCTTGGAATTGAGCTCTTTCGCCCTGTATCAAAAATCCCCAATCTCCAGTGTCGTCTTCTCCAGCGCTGGTCGCCAGAATCATTTCCCGGCCGATCTAGCCCCTGAAACCTTGTCCCTTAGCTTTGCCTCAGCTCCCTGAGCAATTCTTTCCACTAGCTCGACACCTGGATCTGCCTAGATTGTGAGTTATGCCCTTGCCAAGCTCTTGTCCAGATCAATGTCTGTGCCGTGTCGCCACCGCAGTTCATCGCCGGATTTGGCAACCCTCCGGCCACTTTCAGCTCTTGTCCCTGCTGAGTATTTTATCCCTGTTAGTAATGCCTACCTCCCAGACAAAGTGTTGCATCAATTGGAGACCTGGATCAAAAGTTAAGCCATGCCCTAGTTTCTGGCCATGTCCAGCACTATGTCAGTGCATGTCAGCCACTGGCATTAGCCTTGTTTGACCCCTTCTGGTTGAGCAATGGAAATGTCACTTTGTCCCCTAGATTCCTGGAGTAGTGTTCTACATCTTTCCTTTCTATCACTTCTCCAGAAAACCATCCTAAGATCAGTTTAAAGTTATGCCAAAGCCATGAACCGAATGTCGACCCTTCGACGTTCAATCCTTTTTAGCCGTTTCTTCGACCAGAGCCCTTGTGACCTTGCCCTAACCTTTTCCCCTGCATGCATGACTTATTTACTTAATAATTTCTATGGAAACTACTTTCTGTATGCTTATGGTATGTGTTTGTGTGTTGGTTGATTGCCGCAGAGTCAGAAGCTGAAGGAGCAGAAGAAGTCTTTGAAGATCCGTCTGAGTACATAGACCCAACATTGCAAGGCAAGCCTCATTCCTTTGATCATGTCTCACCCAATATTTTCTTAAGAAGTATATTCACTGTTTCTTACTATGCATGCTTATTTGAGATACAAGTTATGTTTGAATGACATGAGTAAATATTACCTAATGAGTCATGAAACCCCTTTTGTTATTGAACCTTCTTATATATGCTTTTGTCACCCTAGGACTCATATACTGAATATCCACATTAAACTTGAAATGGTCAAATACATGAGAAGTTATAATGAAAACCGTTTTGTCAAGAAAACTGATAAAAGGGATCAGTAGTGAGGATTGGATTGTATGGAGAGGGTGCGGTGCGCACCAGGGAATGTGAATGCTCCTCACTATTGGTTCATAAGGACGAGAACCTTGTGCTGTGTCTCTATGCGAATTGTAAACGTACCAACCACTTGCCTGGTATGGGACAGGCACAACTTAGTAGCTTTTTGGTATTAGCAGTTCCCTGCATGGTTTGACGATCTGGTTTCTCGCGTGGAAACTGGAAGGCCAAAGTTCGGCCACGAGTGATGTGAGTTCAGAAAAATGATGAGAGGAAAAGGCGTAAAAGAAGGAAGGCGCCCTAGACCTGATTAAGCCGTGAGCGGTTGTAATCTTAAATGGTCGTATGTCTCGCGTGGACATAGACCAAGGCTATGTGTCCTGCGGGAACATAGACCAGAGAGGCTAGGAAGTAAGGCAGTGGGGAAGACCCACAACGGTACTTGAGACTTAACCGTCTATTTACCGGGCGGGGATACTGTTAATACTGAACTGCAAAAGCGTTGTGTGATCTCGGCCTTGTCACATGTGTATAAGTCACATGGAGCTGATCCGATTTGAAAGCCGAGTGAACCAGTGGATTTAAAAAGAGGTACACCTTTGCAAAGTGTAAAAGAAGTATCAGATACTCTGTACTCCCAGATTCAGGAGTCTTTTCGTAGTGGATGTTATCCATGGGTTATAGCACAAGTAATGTTTTGGAATGTTTTCATAATGCGGTTAACAAAGTAGTGACTCATGGGAGACCACTACATCCAATGTTTTATTGAAAACCTGTTTAATGTTTAAAGTATCATTTTTATGACAAAAGTACTGTTTTACTGAACAAATGACTTGGAAATCTATATATCTCTATCCATATGAAACTAAAACCCCGGAATCATATGTTTCACCCTCATGTAAGTACAATTGCATTAATCCCTGGAATGAGTGTTGCTGAGCACCAAGTGCTCACCCTTGCATTTATATCCAACTGTAGAAGAGGGATTCGAGGATCCCGATTCCTTCAGTTATGAGTACTCACCTGAAGATGGAAGCACCCCGGACGAGCCCACTTTCTAGAAGGATTACGCACCAAGTCAAGTCAGATGTGGGAGAAGCCCCTCCAACCCCGCTGCGGATGGAAGTCAAGCTGTTTGTCGTCGCTTTGTGTTTTATGTTGTGTGCTCGGTACTTGGATACCGATTCTGGTTCTGATAAACTGGTTATTTTCTTAGCAACTCTACTTAGCGCCACTTTCGGTGCTTTGGCTATGTAATATTGGCCATGTTGGCCTGATACTTGTTTAATGATATTACTATGCTTATGTGGTTTGATCTCATGTGGCATCATGCTTTGTGTAACCTACCTGGGCGGTTACCAAGGTGATCCTCAAATGGGGGTCTCACAGATGATTTCCAGGAAAGCCCCCTTGGGGAGCGATTCCCGGGCGCTTGCCGGGCCTTGAGGCCGTCGAAATGCCTCTCCATCTTTCGCACTTCCTGCAAATAAAGACTTAAGTTTGCGTCATGGCACAGGTAAGACTTGTCCATTTGACAAACTACGAGCTGAGAATCTCCCTTGACTAGGAGGCACCGGATCCCCAGGGAGCACGCGAGGCGCATCCCGAGAAGCAAAGCCTCGTATTCGGCGATGTTGTTGGTTGCGGGGAACTCGAGCCACGCGGCGTAGTCGAGTTCCTTCCCCTCGGGGCTCCGGAGGACTACACCCGCACCAGCCCCGGCGAGACATAGCGACCCATCGAACATGAGGGTCCAATGATCACTGCGTCGGGGCGGCACAGGGACATCTTCGTCTCTGGACCCAGAGGCGGGAGTCCACTCTGTGACGAAGTCGGCGAGGACCTGCGACTTGGTGGCGGAGCGGCCGGTAAGGGACAGGGAGAAGGCGGCGAGCTCGGCCCCCCACTTCCCGATCCGGCCGGTGGCTTCCTTGTTCCGCAGTACCTCCCCGAGGGGGAGGGACGATGGGACGGTGATGGGGTGTCCCAGGAAGTAATGCCGAAGATTCCAGGACGCCATGACGAGGGCGTAGCAAATTTTCTCCATCTCCGTGTACCGAGTTTTGGCCCCTTGGAGGGCCTCACTCACGTAGTACACGGGACGCTGCTGCCCCCCTTGCTCCCTCACCAAGACCGCGCTGACGGCGACGGGGGTCGCGGCGAGGTAGAGGAGCAAGGGCTCTTCCGGGGACTGACTCACGAGCATTGGAGGGCTCGTGAGGTACTTCTTGAGGTCGTCGAACGCCTCCTGGTCCTCGGGGGTCCAGCGGAACCCCTCGAGCCCTCGGAGGATCTTGAAGAACTGGAGGCCCCGCTCCCCCGACCGGGAGACGAAGTGGCTTAGCGCGGCTAGGCGGCCGGAGAGCCGCTGGACATCCTTGACGGAGCACGGTGGGGGCATATATAGGAAAGGCCGGATGTTCTCGGGGTTTGCCTCAATGCTCCGCTGGGACACGAGGAAACCTAGGAGCTTCCCCCCACGCACCCCGAAGGCGCACTTCTCCGGGTTGAGTTTGAGCCCGAACGCGCGGAGGTTGCGGAAGGTTTCGGCCAGGTCGTCGATGTGGGAGGCTGCGTGGGGACTCTTGACGACCGCGTCGTCTACGTAGACTTCGACGTTGCGGCCAACTTGATCTTTGAAAACAAGCGTCATGAGGCGCTGGAAGGTCGCCCCCGCGTTCTTGAGCCCGAAGGGCATATGGACGTAGTAGAAGGTTCCGAGGGGAGTTATGAAACTCGTCTTTTCCTCATCCCCCTCCGCCATCCGGACTTGATGGTAGCCCGAGTATGCGTCTAGGAAGCTCATGAGCTCGCACCCCGCAGTGGAGTCGACGAGCTGATCAATCCGCGGGAGCGGGAAATTGTATTTGGGACAGGCGCGGTTAAGGTCGGTGAAGTCCACGCACATCCGCCACCTACCGGTTGATTTCTTGACGAGGACGGGGTTCGCGAGCCACTCGGGGTGCAGGACCTCCCGAATGAACCCCGCCTCTCGGAGCCGGGCGATCTCCACCTTGATTGCCTCTTGGCGCTCGAGGGAGAGTTTCCGCAGCTTTTGTTTGACCGGGGGGTGACCGGGGGCCACTGCGAGCTTGTGCTCAATGACCCCCCAGGTGACGCCCCGCATGTCTGAAGGCTTCCACGCAAAAACATCGAAGTTTTCGCACAGAAAGGCCGCAAGTTGCGCTGCGTGCTCCTCAGGGAGCTCCGCCCCAATCTGAATGGTTTTGTCTTCGTCGCTCGGGGACAGCAGGACCTTCTGGAGGCCACCTTCCGGATGCGGCTTGAGGAGGGGCCTCCCGGGCTGCGGCGCAGCGACATCTAGTTCCGGGGGAGAGGCCTCCCCCCAGGCGCCTTTATGAGGTTGACGCTTCCGATTGTGGCCGCAGCGCGCTCGTACAGAGCACGGGCCATGTCTTGGTCTCCCCGGACGTTGATCACACCATGCGGCCCGGGGATCTTCATGCAGAGTAGTTTTGATGGGTGGCAGCCCCTAGCCAGTTGATTGTGGTCCTCCCCATTATCACATTGTAGGAGGAGGGGAGGTCCACTACGTCGAAGCTGACCAGCTCGGTCCGGTAGTTCTCCGGTGTGCCGAAGGTCATTGGGAGATCTACCGTGCCTACAGGATGGATCGCCTTCCCCGGGACAAACCCTTGCAGGGGCCCTGCCGCGGGCTGCAGGAGCTTTTCATCCACCTGCATCTCTTTGAAGGCCTTCAGGAATAGGACGTCGGCGGAGCTCCCGCCGTCCACGAGGATGCGGGCCAGGTGACAGTTGTAGATTGTCGCGGAGACAATAAGCGCGTCGTTGTAGGGGAAGCGAACCCCCCGCGTGTCTTCTGCCGTGAAGGTGAGGGGGACATCCTACCACTTAGGTGGCGGGGACGCGTGTAGCACCCCCACAACCTTAACCTCGCACGCGTACTCCTTACATTGGCGCTTAGAGTCCCGCCCGGAGGCAGATCCTCCCACGATGACGTTGATGCGGCGCTGAGAGGTCTGGAAGGGGAGAGCTTCTGAAGGCTCCCCCTCCTGCGTCTGCTGCCCCCCCCGCGGGAGCGGGAAGAGCCGAAACAGCTGGCCGAGGGGGCAAGGAGGCCGGAGTCCCCCCCCCCCCGCCCGCGCTGGTCGAGGAACGCCGCGAAGTGTTGCAGCAGCTGATGGCAATCTCGGGTAGCGTGGGTACTGGACCCGTGGAAGCTGCACCACAGTCCTTCCCGGCTCCTCCCCGCGGGCCTTCCTGGCCGCACGAAGACTGTCCTCCCCCGTGACCTTTCGGCCTGGGAAAGGGGCGGCTGGCCCTCGGGGGGTCGCGCGAGCCGCCTCCGCCCTCGAGGACAAAGGTGTCCCGAGGCCGTGGCTCGCCACGCCCCCCCTGTCTGGGGCGTTTGGGGGGATCCCTAGCCCCCCGGTCGACGGGGGCGGGAGCCCCCTGGTTCTTCTTCCTCCGCCCGAGCGTACTTCTCGGGTACGTTGAAGAGCTCGTCGGCGGAAGAGGGGCAACTCCGGGAGAGTCTTCGGTGGAGCTCCCCCGGGAGGATGCCGCTTTTGCAGGCTTCGATGACCGTAGAGTCGGGGACGTGGGCCACTTTGCTCTTCACCTGAGCAAAGCGCTTGAAGAAGCTTCTGATGGTTTCCCTGGTCCTCTGCCGGACAGTGTACAGCTGCGAGGAGTCCAGGGGACGCACGTAGTTCCCCTGGAAGTTGGCACAGAACTCCCGCTGGAGCTGCGAGAAAGACTTGATGGAGCCCGCCTTCAAGTTGTAGAACCAGGAGCAGGCAATGCCGGAGAGGTAGAGGGGAAAGACGTTGCACTGCACCGTCTCATCCCCCCCGGCCGCGGAGATGGCTGTGGAGTAGACCTGCTAAAACTCATAAGGGTCTGCCTCACCGTTATAGTGCTCGATGTGCGGAGGGCGGTAGGGCCGCGGCCACCGGATGCTGCGAAGTCTTTGGCACAGGGGCTGGTTAGCCCCCAGCACCTCCCGGGGAGAGTCCTGGTCGCTGTCTTCTTTCACGGGACCTTCGTTGTCTGAGTCTGGAAGCGGTCCGAGAGCTCCGCCAGAGTGGGGGCGGCAACGCTTTTCCTCCGGACCGGGACTGGGTTACCGGACGTCCGGGCTCTCCGCCGGAGAGGTTGGCTCTTCAGTGGGTCTCTTCCCCCGGCCGGTGCGAGAGCGAGGCTCCCCGCTCCCCCGGCCGGGGGGAAGTTCTTCCCCGCACTCTGGTGAATGCATTCGCTCGACCTCCCCCCGGGTCAAATGGACTTGTCCCGCCGAGGGAGGGAGCTCATGCTCTGTAGCTGCCGGCCCGGTGGCTTCAGGGGCCGGCCGGGGGGAGCCCCCTGCGAAGACCCCTGGGACCAGAAAGGGGGAAGCCCCTGTGTTATCCGGAACCGGGGAGGGGGCGCCGACGGCGACGCTTGGAACCGAAGTGGAGGGGGCCCCAGTGGCAACTACCGAAACCGGAAAGGGGGGAGCCCCTGTAGCATCCGGAGCCGGCGAGGGGGGAGTCCCCGCGGCGACGTCCGGGACCGGGGAGCCCATGCGGGGGGAAGTCCGCTGAGGCACGGAGCTGCTCTGTCCACGGCCCCTGGTGCGGTAAGCGCGACACGGGGGGCGGGACTGGCTCCCGGCGTAGGGAGGACCCCCGGCACGAGGTGGGCCCCCGGCCCCGGGAATAGGCCAGGGACGGGGTACCCCCCTGGTGCCACGAAGGGCCCTGGCGTGAAGTAGCCTCCCGGCACCGGGACGGGCCCGGGTGCCGGGAAGGGTCCGGACGTATATCCCGCGGGGGGAGGTAACCCCCCGGACGGACCATACGGGGCAGACAGACCCCCGGAGGCCGGAGGGGCCGCCGGGTAACCCATAAACGGGGGCATAGTCCCCGAGTACGGGTGCGTCGCAAATGTGGGGGCCGAAGGCCGCGCCAGCATGCTAAGGAGCTCGTCCAAAGAGCGCTGGGCGCGGAGCTGGCCTTCCACGAGAGCTTCGAGCAGGGCGTCCCGGGGAGCCGGGGGAGCCGTCGGGGGGAGACTGGTCCCGGCCGAGGTCCCCGCGGTCACCGAGAACGACCTGGAGGTGGAAGCACCTAAGTTAAGAGGAAAAGAGGGAGGCGGTACCTGGGCCAGGTCGCCTCCGGAAGGAGCCGCCGGGACAGCAGTGTCCCAGTCGGACGGCGCCGGGTATCCGAGACCCGGGTCACCGGGAAGGGTGCGAGCCCTTGTTCTCGGGGGAGCCATGGCGTCTTGTCACGGGTCCGCACGGTCGGCGCCAACTGTCGTGGTATTGCGAATACCCCGGCAGGTTTTGAGGATGATCCTAGCGAAGATTACGCGGCGCGGGTTGACCGGATGACCGGTCCTCCCCCGCCGGACAAGCACAAGAAATGACACACGGATTTATATAGGTTCGGGTCCCAGTGCGGGCCCTAGTCTTGTCGACGCGCTCCCGACCGGAGTCGGCTGGGGAGGCTCTCTCCGGGGGAGAGGCTTCCGGAGCACGCCAGTGAGTTTAGCTATTCCAATAAAAGTGATCCGATCCCTTAGAACAGAGGTGTACAAGGGCTATTTATAGCCCCAAAGAGAGGCAAAAAACCTAAACTACCCCTGAAGCCACCGTCGGATTGAAGGGTAGGACTGTCCTTTTCCCGGTCAAACGCCTTGGATGGTTGACAGGTGGTCGCTGATTCCCGAGGCGCTTCTCGCGTGACCTGCACGTGACAAACAACTCGAGACTTTACCTTTAGGAAGGCGATGAGGCCCGGGACAGCGCCGGAGGCCATGTCCCGGAGGCCAAAAGGCGGCGCCCGGGAGGGCACCGGAGGCCATGTCCCGGGAGCCAAAAGGCGGCGCCCGGGGAGGGGCCAGAGGCCAGGTCCCCGGGCGAATGGCGGCGCCCGGGACGGCGCCGGAGGCCATGTCCCGGGTGCCAAATGGCGGCGCCTGGGGAGCGGCCGGAGACCACGTCCCCGGGCCAATGGCGGCGCCCAGGACGGCGCCAGAGGCCATGTCCCGGGGGACAAAAGGCGGCGCCTGGGGAGGGGCCGGAGGCCAGGTCCCTGGGCAAATGGCGGCCCGGGACGGCGCCGGAGGCCATGTCCCGGGGGACAAATGGCGGCGCCCGGGGAGCGGCCGGAGACCACGTCCCCGGGCCAATGGCGGCGCCCGGGACGGCGCCGGAGGCCACGTCCCGGGGGCCAAATGGCGGCGCCCGGGGAGAGCCCGGAGGCTACGTCCCCGGGCGAATGGCGGGGCCCGGGACGGTGCCAGAGGCCATGTCCCGGGGGCCAAATGGCGGCGCCCGGGGAGCAGGCAGAGACCACGTCCCCGGGCCAATGGCGGCGCCCGGGAGGGCGCCGGAGGCCACGTCCCGGGGGCCAAATGGTGGCGCCCGGGGAGAGCCCGGAGGCTACGTCCCCGGGCGAATGGCGGGGCCCGGGACGTCGCCGGAGGCCATGTCCCGGGGGCCAAAGGCGGCACTCGGGGAGGGGCCGGAGGCCATGTCCCCGGGCAAATGGCGGCGCCCGGGAGGGCACCGGAGTCCACGTCCCGGGAGCCAAGAGGCGGTGCCCGGGGAGGGGCCGGAGGCCAAGTCCCCGGGCAAACGTGACGCAACTTACCTGGACTTAGTCCCGCGGAGATTTCCCCCGACAGTCTCAATCGTCGACAATTTTCACCAAGGTTCATTTTATTCATGTCTCCTTTCCCTTGCCTACACAATTCTGACAAGAAATTCAATCTCGGGGATCACGTAGATGTTATGGATGAAGATAGCGTCCCCATCAATGGCGACAACACTACCTTCGAAACTTGTCTTGGGGGAGCATCATCCTCACTTCCGACTACGTCTGTTGAACAAGAATCAGAGCAGGCAATCCATTTGCCCTCAGTCAAGGACAAGTATGTGCCACAGCTCAGTGATATCTCCCTACAACTAGACCGTCTGGTAGATACAAGGTCCGATCCCATTACCACGGTCGCAAAGGTACGCGATCACCCTTTATCGCAACCTTACCATGATCCTTATGATTAATCCCAAGATAGTCATAAGTCCCTGAGAAAGTAACTGTCGAAGGAGGTTAGGATGGTAAGGCGGTCCCACAACGACCAAGTCAAGGCTACCTAACTACCATGTACCCATGATCTACGGCAACCACCACAAACCCACGACCTACAACTATCATCTCGGGGCAGTTAGAAGGAATCATGGGACGTGCCTTCAAGAGGATAATCAACAATATCTTCGGCAAGTATAAGAAGGCCTTGGAGGGAAGGATCAAGGAGAGGACGATCGACTACAGAGAAGACTAGGCTTAGCCAGATAGGTTTAGGTAGCTCATATACATTGTAACAATCTCTCTATAATCCTTTTTCCGCATAGTCAAATATACAGGACGTAGGGTCATTACTCGTCTACGAGGGCCCGAACTTGTATAATTCTTCCGTGTCTAAGATTCGTAAATACCTTGAATACCTTGGGAATTTGTCTAATTAGCTCCTTTCACCATCCCGCTTTTTTTTGCATAAGTTCGAGAGAAGGACCCCCCAGGTTCCAATAATCGACAGCTGTCGCCCACCGTGGGGCCTTGAAGACATTTTCACCAAGGTTCATTGTATTCATGGATCCTTTCCCTATGTGCCATAACCCATTGTCCCAGATAATGAGGGAGATGAGGACCTCGAGTTCAGTATGGAAGGTTTTGCTCTAGAGAACTTGAATTCTATCTTTTATTTTGAGTCTAACTCAGATGAGGAAATGCTCTCCTGTCTGCGACTTCCATTCCTTGGGAAGTCGCTGTGCTTTCTGAGGAAACCTTAAGCAACATGTTGCCAGGGAGGAAGCAAAACGCACATGGGAGGAAGATGCAGCTCGTGAGCAGTGAGAGACCGAGGTTCGTAAGGACACAGAGTAAGCTCTGCAACTTGTGCAATCTCGACATGTTGCCGCAACTCGTCACTTGACCCCTGGTACTTCTCATCCATGACATCATGGTCGCAGGCGGGATCAAACTCCCTCATCAGCTCCAGCCTGTCCACTGATGGCAGCTCGAAGGAGCACACAGGAGAGGATTCACGTGATTGCAGATACTCTTTGCAATCCTCCTTCGGATTTGGTGAATGATGATAGAGTATTGTTTGTAAGGATCTTGGTGGATAACCTCGACGAGGTGGTAACTGTTGTCACTCTAACATCGTCCTCGCGATCAGCGACTCGTTCTTGTGAGAAGGACAGTTATTATCCGAGCTTGGAGCGTTCCCATGGACACACTCCATCGACCCAACATCGTAAAACCATGCGTATAGGTAAGTCTAGTGACCTCTGTCGTGAGCGAGGACATTCACGATTAGGACCTTGAGTAGATTCTTCTCGCGATCATAATCGTGAATAGGTGTGTTCACGCTTGGGGCCACAAGTGAGTTCGTTCCGCGACCTTGATGGAGGTCGCGAGGAACAACAGCCACGACCCTCCTACATAGGTTGCAAGGCTTTCTTGCCAGGATTACGTGCTGTAATCTGGCCAGACAAGTTTAAACCTGAGACAATCGAACGATTCGATGGGACTAAAAATCCTTCTGAATTTCTACAGATTTACATCATTGCCATCCAAGCAGCTAGTGGTGATGACTGGGTTATGGCGAATTATTTTCCAAGTGTTATGGAAGGTCCGGCACAGACCTGGCTGTTTAATCAGCCTGAAGGCTCCATTTACAATTGAGAAATGTTGTGTGATGCAATTCTCAACAATTTCCAAAATTGTTATCAGAAGCTTGGCAAGGAGGATGATCTTCATCGCTTGCACCAGACCTCAACTGAGACTCTTTGCCAATTTGTCAAAAGATTTGTCGGAGTACGAAATACTATTCCCAACATTTTTGATAGCTCTGTCATCAGAGCATTTAAACATGTCGTTCGATATCGGAGGTTTACCGAAGATTTGCTCATTCACCCACCACAATCAGTCGCAAATCTCTTTGACATGGCTGATCGTTACTCTGACGCGACTGAGGCCATTGAGTGGAATAAGATGGTGGAGAAGTGGAATTTGCCACCTCAGCCAGATCTCGAAGCTGACAAGAAGGATAACTCAAGTAAGAAACCTGTGACATCGCGGGTGAGAAATCAAAAAAGGTGAAGAAAGCCAATACCAACCAATTCTGAGGGGTCACCGTCATCGACAAGTAGTCTCAGGGGAAAGGTAAGAAGGTTCCGGTTAAAACTAACAAGGTTTCTCCTGCTGGTCGAGGCGACCAAGCAGAAATACAAGCTAAACCGCATGGATCAATGAAATGGTGTCCGTTCCATAATGTTTCTTTGCACGAGCTCCAAAATTGTGGACTTGGTCAAAGAAGCTAGAAGATTTTTATCAAGGTAAAACTCCTATGCCTACAGTACCAAGTCAGGGACAAACTGGCAGGAACAAAGGCGCTAATGCGGATGAAGACATGCCATATAAGATATCTAACAATCACGTTAATGTTATTTTTGATGGTTCTTCTTCTTACATTTCTAAGCGTCAATATAAAAATGTTTGCCATGAGGTAAACAGTATTGAGGCTCCTTTCAGAGAGCCTCAGTTTCCCCGATGGTCAGAGGTTTCCCTGACCTTTAGCTGGGAAGATTGCCCTAAGGAGTTGACGCGACCTCGGCGTCTCCCTTTGGTAATATTTCCTACCATTAGCAATGCTAAGGTAGGACGGGTGTTGGTTGATGGAGGGAGTTCGCTCAATCTCCTGTTCACCAAGGCTCTCAACGAGATGCAAATTCCTCGCTTGAAGATAAAGCCAGTGGTACAACCATATTTTGGACTAATTCCAGGTTCCATTATGTTACCAATTGGCCAGATTGTGCTACCTGCAACACTTGGGGAACCAGCGAATTTTCGAACGAAATTAATTACTTTTGATGTAATTGATTTTGATTCTACTTATAACGCCATTTTTGGTAGGCCTTCTCTTGCTATGTTTATGGCGGCGACGCATTATGCCTATCAATTCATCAAGGTCCCAAGTCCTCATGGTGTGATCACAATTAGGGGTAGTCAGTAGACGCCCTTGACTTGTGATCGAATTTCCCTGGAGCTGGTCGATCAACTTCCCCTACGTGATGTCCAAGTTGCGACCTCAAAACCAGATGCGGTCAAAGGATCTCCGTGACCAGAAGTAAAGCTCAAAATGGTTCCTTTATTCCCAGATGATCCATCAAGAACTGTTCGGATTGGGTCAAACCTGGATGCCAAATAGGAACTAGAGCTCATTGCTTTCCTCCAGGCTAACGTGAACATGTTTGTGTGGAAAACCTTAAAAATGCATGGAGTCCCAAGGGAAGTAATTGAGCGCAGGCTAGCCATTCGGCCTGGACAGCGACCAATAAAGTAAAAACTCAGACGTTTTGCTCCTAATCGGCAAGAAGTTATTTGCTCAGGGTTAGATAGACTCCAGCAGGCTGGTTTCATTCGTGAGGTCATCCATCCTGAATGGCTCGCGAACCCGGTCATGGTCCTGAAATCAAACGGTAAGTGGCACATGTGTGTCGATTACACCAGTTTGAACAATGCCTGTCAGAAGGATGATTTTCCTCTTCCGCATATTGGTCAGTTGATTGATGCCACAGTGGGTTGTGAAATTCTTATTCAGGCTACCATCAGATTAGCATGGCAGAAGAAGATGAAGAGAAGACTGGCTTCATCACCCCATTTGGTACTTACTGCTACATCCGAATGCCATTTGGACTCAAGAATGATGGTTTCACATACCAGCGCTTGATGCAAAAGACCTTTATTTCTCAGATAGGGTGTAATTTAGAAGCTTATGTTGATGATTTGGTTGTAAAGAGCCTTAAGAGCTCTAGTCGGACAGATGACCTTGCTGAAACTTTTAGTAATTTGAATAAACTTCACATAAAGTTGAATCCTGAAAAGTGCTCTTTTGGGGTTTCTTCAGGTAAACTTCTAGGTTTCCTTGTTTCTTTAAGAGGCATTGAGATTAATCACAAAAAATTTTGGGCCATTGAGAAAATGCGATCCCTTTCGACAAAGAGGGAAGTGCAAAGTTTAACTAGCCGAATGGCGGCTTTAAGTCATTTCGTTTCGCGGTTAGGTCAACGTAGTTTACCTTTCTTTAAGGTTCTACGAAAGCACAACTCACTAGTGCTCCGGTGTTGGTTTCCCCTATTAAGGGCGAAACATTAATCATCAATTTGGCTGCTACCCCTCATGCGGCCAGTGTAGTTCTGGTTGCAGAACAAGATGGAGTGCAACGACTAGTCTTGTCGTGGTATTGCGCATACCCCGGCAGGTTTTGTGAACGATCCTAGCGAAGAAAACGCGACGCGGGCTGACCAGGTGACCGGTCCTCCCCCGCCGGACAAACACAAGAATTGACACGAGGATTTATACAGGTTCGGGTCTCGGTGGGGGCCCTAGTCCTGTCGGCGTGCTCCCGACCGGAGTCGGCTGGGGAGGCTCTGTCTGGGGAGAGGCTTCCGGAGCAAACCAGTGAGTTTTGGCTATTCCAATAATGAATCACTTGTCTTTACAACTGAGGGTACAAGGGCTATTTATGGCCCCAAAAAGAAGCAAAAAAGACTAAACTACCCCGGACGATACCGTCGGATTGAGGGGTAGCAACGTCCTTCTCCCAGTCAAGCGCCTTGGATGCTTGACAGGTGGTCGCTGATTACCGAGGCGCTCCTCGCGTGACCTGCACGTGATTAACAACCAGAGACTTTACCTTTAGAAGGGCGATGAGGCCCGGGACATGCACCGGAGGCCAGGTCCCCAGGCCAAAGGCGGCTCCCGGGACCGGCACCGGAGGCCGGGTCCCGGGAGCCAAAAGGCGGCGCCCGGGGCAGGCACAGAAGGCCACGGCCCCAGGCAAATGGCGGCGCCTGGGACCGGCGCCGGAGGCCAGGTCCCGGGAGCCAAAAGGTGGCGAACGAGACCGGCACCAGAGGCCCGGTCCCGGGAGCCAAAAGGCGGCGCCCGGGGCAGGCACCGGAGGCCACGTCCCCGGGCGCATGGCGGCGCCCGGGACCGGCACCGGAGGCCAGGTCCCGGGAGCCAAAAGGCGGCGCCCGGGACTGGCACCGGAGGCTAGGTCCCAGGAGCCAAAAGGCAGCACCCGGGACGGCACCGGAGGCCGGGTCCCGGGAGCCAAAAGGCAGCGCCCAGGGCAGGCACCGGAGGCCACGTCCCCAGGTGCATGGCGGTGCCCGGGACCGGCACTGGAGGCCAGGTCCCGGGAGCCAAAAGGTGGCGTCCGGGACCGGCACCGGAGGCCCGGTTCCGGGAGCCAAAAGGCGGCGCCCGAGGCAGGCACCGGAGGCCACGTCCCCGGGCAAATGGCGGAGCCCGGGGCAGGCACCGGAGGCCACGTCCCGGGAGCCAAAAGGCGGCACCCGGGGCAGGCACCGGAGGACACGTCCCCGGGCAAATGGCGGCGCCCGGGACCGGCACCGGAGGCCAGGTCCCGAGAGCCAAAAGGCGGCGCCCATGGCAGGCACTGGAGGCCACGTCCCCGGGCAAATGGCCATTCCCGGGACCGGCACCGGAGGCCAGGTCCCGGGAGCCAAAAGGCGGGGGCAGGCACCGGAGGCCACGTCCCTGGGCGCATGTGACGCAACTTACCTGGACTTTGTCTCGCGGAGATTTCCCCCAACAAGTCTATTATGTAAGTGAGGTGCTTAATGGAGCAAAGGAGCATTAGCGTGAAGTCCAAAAGCTCCTTTATGCTCTGTTAATGGCTTGTAGAAAGCTTAGACATTACTTTGAAGCACATACGATTTTTGTTTCATCGTCTTTTCCTTTAGGAGACATTGTCCGCAACCTGGAAGTCTCTGGTCGAATTGTGAAGTGGGCAGTTTAACTTGGAGCATTCGATCTCCGTTTTACTACTCCAGTAGCAATCAAAATCTCAAGTTCTTGTAGATTTCATGGTCGAATGGTCTAATCCTGTACCACAGGAACAAGACACAGTGAATTTGACTAAATCTGATTGTTGGACGATGTATTTTGATGGCTCTCATAGTTATCAACACTCGGGGCCTGGAGTAGTGTCGCGCCCCGGGACTGGGACTACGACTACTCCTGTAGAGACCTAGCTCGCTGCAGCTAGTCCCATATATGCATAGCATACACATACCCTTGACGTCCCAGGAAAAGTCAAGCACAGGAGTATATCACATTGCAACAGAGTAACATACAAAATAGTTAAGCAGTGTGGCCTGCTGGCCTTGATATTACATAAGGAGATTACAATGCCGTCACGGCATACATGGTTTAGCAAAATAACTTCTACACAGCAGAAGATAGGTGACCCACCCACAAAAGAGAAGTGGACAGCAGAACAACACACATCAGGGAAATGACGGGACTGATGCTCCTCCTTCTGGATCCACGACGTACTCCACGCTTTCATCTTGATTGTTGATCGCTCCGTCTATTGATTTGTAGGTTGCAAGAGTGAGCACTTACGTACTCAGCAAATCATAGGTAAGAGTAGATACATATAGTAGTGGTGATATGAACCTAGACTAGTCAAGAATTATGGATGTTTGAAAAATAACCTTTTCCTTTCTCATCTCATCTTATGGCAGCACTTTTCATAATATACATCATCATTCATGTTCACTAGATTATAGCACTACCGCGACACGTCGACACACGACTGCCCACGGCAGCACTCCTTATCATGACAACACATGTCATTTGGGTAATCTTGATTTAAACATATTTTATTTAGAAAATAGTACTTGTGTCACACCCCGTGGATTTAATCCACCGCAGCAGACTCCTATAAACCCGGGAGCTCGGAGTATTCGAATACGTTTTTAACTCTGCAGAGAGGTACCAATTTACCCGCAAGATATTCCACTTTCAAACCTTTCCTATCATAACAAAATGATTGGACCCCTGACTCACTTCATATTGTGAGCGGCAAGGTGGAAATAACAAGAACTTTTGTTATGTTTTACTCACAATTCACCCCCGACCCTGTGGCTCTCAGCGAGACACAGTTGTGGTAGGTTGTATCCAAACCTCCACCCCTACATATGTTTCCATTACTGGATCAACGTGCGAGATCACCTTCAGTGATATGTGTGGGAGCCGTACTCCGTGTTTATCGTGCATCACTACACAATTCCAGCAGGGGTTTCATGTGCGATCCACATAATTACTTGCTCAGGCCTGTCCCATACCAGGCTTGCGGTTAGCACGTTGTTCATGCCACTAGACGCACAACACAAGGTTCTAGTCCTTATATGCCAGTGACCAGACCATCCACAACCCTGCACCTTCAGTGCCTGCATTCCTTTGCAGTCTAGCACCTCCAGTGCTACCACCGTTCCATACCATTTTCTGGTCATGGCTAGGGGTTTTATTTCATGAATATAAGTATATAAATACATATAATAGTTCATGGCTCAAAACTTGTTTATTTCACATTTTACAGATAACCAGTCTAGTACTGCCAATTCATAAATCAACCATTCTCAATCTTTCACATGCAATATTGCCTATATTCAAGGTTATGTTTTAGCAACATTTAAAATATAGGTTCAAGATGACCAAGGATATGACTTGCCTTCCGCGTCGTAAGAAACAGCAGTTGATGACGGGTCAACAGCGAAGTCCTCAAATTCAGCTTCTGAATCTGCTCGACGACAAACCAAACAATACACACAAATATTACTTATATATTAAGATGTTTTAGGATCTATATGCAGATATGCTTAACAAGGATAACTGAACGATATTGGAGATAATTGAGATTACAAGCTGAACTGAGTTGAGATCTAGGGTTTCAAGGATTTGGCTAAGGATGGTGGTAGATGCTCCTAGGATCTCAAGGTTATCATAAGAACATCAGTTTTGTGGTTGGTTTAATCAAAAACAGCGAATGTCAGCAGATTGACATTCAGATCAAGATTCTGACATAACTTCAAGGAAAACTAGAGAGCTTATCTCAAGTTATGACAGTAGAAGAAAATGTAGATCATAACTCTACAAATTCAGTGGACAAAGTGGCTTTCAAAATGCACAATCAGAAGTGGGTAAACAAGGCCAATGCCATTGGCTGGCATGCACTGAGACAGTGTCAAAAATTAGGGTTTAGCGGCAAATATAATTCAAGGGCTCAAATCAAGTTGTGATAGAAGAATAAAATGTTGATCACAACCTCAGGAATCTAAGGGACAAAGTTATGCCCAAAATGCACATCTGGAAGGGAGTGAAAAGGGCTAATGCCACTGACTGACATAGTCTGGCATTGATCTTGACATGGCCAGAAACTAGGGCTTGGCATAACTTTTGATCTAGAGCTCCAAATGATGCACCACTTTGTCTGGGAGGTAGGCAATGATAACAGGAACAAATCATTCAACAAGATCTAGGGCAGAAGATGGCTAGAAGGTGATGAAATTCAGTGATGAACTGAGGTGAACTAATTGTACTGGAGCAGTTCTGGACAATATTTTGGCATGGTTAAAACTTGAATTCTGGGCAGTTTCAGAGATCGAGCTAGAAGGCAAAAATGCTCAAGAAGTTGAGGCACACCTGAATGACAAAGTGGATGAAGCTGAAACAGCCGGGAAAGGATTTCCGGTGAACTGCGCCGGAGAAGATGACATGACATTTGGGGCTTTTTGATACAGGCCGAAAGAACTCTAATCCAAGCTTGGAGAGTATCTAGGAGGTATAGGGAAGCTTCTGGTACAAATGGATGGGCCGGAGGATGGCCGGAGAAGACTGGCGACGATCGCCGGCGACTGGTGGAGCTCAATTTTGAGGAAAACTTCGATTTGAGCTCAATCTGGAGATCTGGATGCATAGGCTTGCTGGAAATGAGTCACTGATCATTTTTATTCACAAGCTCGAGAGCTAATTCGAAGTAGATCGGCCAGCATTGCCGGAACAGGGCAATCGGGAAGTTCCGGTGATCACCGGCGACTGGATGCAAGATAACTCAATTAAATGGTTCAGCACGATGAGGGAGATGAGATATACCTTCTGGTGCTGTTAAATCGGTGAGAAGTGCAGCAGGGCGTGCTGGCACCGTGAGGCCTCAATCTGGACTCGCCGGAGAAGAAGACGACAGCGAGGAGATTTTGCAAAATTGGCTAAGTCCTGGTGAAGGGGAGATGACACAGGGTATGGCTGCTTATATAGACCACAGGGCGATGCTTGCAAGGAGATAGCAGCAAGGGAATTGTGCCAGATGACAAGATTTGCCGGGCGCAGCTGTAACAACGGCGAGCGGTGAAGCGACTGTACACTGGCAAGGCGAAGCTGTGCTACATCGAGTCTCATCAATGTCGGGCGGTGCAAGGCAGTGGTGACAAGGGCTGGCAACGTGGCGCAATGTTGCTGACAAAAGCCTGTTGCTGGTCGCGCGCAGGAGCACATGCTGTTCAACGGCGCTGCCACGGCGTTGCCACGGCGATGGTTGGGGCGTGGACGCGTGTGCACATGCAACTCAAGTGAGTACGAGCTCAGGCGAGGCGAGGCGTGGCCGGCGGCGAGCAAGCGCGGCGCAAACGCACGGCGAGGTTCCTGGTCGTGCACTGGCTACTGCCCTGGTCGAATTAGGGGCCTGATTGCAATTTCTGATTTCTTAATTTGGACTGAATTGTAAATCTGAAGATTTGGAAGGTTTGATCTGGAATTGATTCTGTTGTTTTGATATACTTAATTCCACAGATGATTTGGCACAGATTGAAGATAAAATTTGGCACATTTGGATGATTTTTGGTATGAACTGAAAATAGGGTATTTTAGGGTAATTGAAATCTGAATTTCAATTGATTTCGAATTCTGGGATTTAGGGTTTGATTTTGAGATACTCATAAAAGAAGAATTTGTGTTGAAAAGCATTTGGGAGATGTTCCCTGAATCAGATTTGAATTTGGAGATGATTTGCAACATTTTGCCTTTTTAGGCTTCTGGAAAAAGGACTGATCTGTGATATTCTTGGACTGATTTGCGAAAAAGGTTCAGATGGTGAAATCTGGCTGCCAACTTTTTGGATTAAGGTATTGGCATACCCTTGATCATAATCCAGGAATAATCTGGTCTGAACTTGGCTAAGATTTTGATTAAATCTGAATTTCTGAAACTTAGGGTAAAAGGTAATAACAGATATTCTGTTTTCGAAAACAGAAAAGAGTTGATAATTCTGGAAGTTAGAGATAGAATTGAATCTGGGTTCTGAAGGCTTTTAGGTTTAGGATAACTGATAGATCAAATCTGGAAAGTCAGATCTTGACTTGGGGTCACAAGATAGATTTTGAGATTTTAGGGTTAGAACAGAATAAAGCTGAGGCTGATTTGGTTGATCTAGAAGAGACATATGCATGCATGATTTTTAAGAAAGAAACTTTTCACCCCAAAACTCAGGATGTTACAAGTAGTTTTAATCACACCTCAGGGTGATAAGCTTCGGTATGTCGTACAATTACACTTTGCTACTACTAATAACACAGTAGAGTATGAAGGTCTTCTTGCTGGGCTTCGAGCAGCCAAATCCCTTGGAGTCCGTCGATTAGTAGTCATAAACTAGGTAAACAAAGAGGATAGCATCTCTAATAAGACAATGGGTCATTACCTGAATGAGGTGAGAAATTGGAAAAATACTTCAGTAACTTCGAAGTCCAATTCGCTCGGCGAAGAGACAACATTCTCGCAGACCAATTGTCAAAAATTGGGTCCTCACGTACATCTGCTCCGGCAGGAGTGTACGTTGAGCACTTAAAATCCCCTTCTATCAAAGAAGGGTCGGAAGTGATTACTGACGTCGCGACCTTAGAGCAAGAAGCATATTGGATTCATCCATTGGGAATCTATCTTGCACATGGGACCCTGCCTAAGGATGAAATCGACTGTGATCCCGACTGTGATCGGTTAGTTAGAAAAGCACGCTTGTTTCGACTCATTGAGGGAACTTTATATAGAAAGGGCACTCAAGAAGTCCTAATGCGATGTATTTCCTAAGATGGCAAATCCCTTCTAAATGAAATACATCGAGGCATATGTGGAACACATGCTTCTTATCACACACTGGTCGGAAAAGCTTTTCGACAGTGTTATTACTGGCCTACGACACTCAATGATGCCATGCAGTTGGTTAAGACATGCCCATAGTGTCAATTTCATGCTCAGCAAGTTCATCAGCCAGCATATCCTTTGCAAGCTATTCCTATATCTTGGTCATTTCACTAGCATAGAAATGTAGTCTTCTAACCCCTATCTTCTAACGGTTATTTGCGATCTAGAAAAAATCATTAGTGTATATAGTGCGGAGTGGAGAAAGGCTTTTGTAGGCATTTCTACTAACGGTTTCGAAGTAAATTGCCGTTAGAGAAACCGGCATGATTTTTTTTGACGGTTCAAAATATATTAACTGTTAGAGGAAACATATTTCGTCTAATAGTTGTATTTTGACAATCGTTAGAAAAATCGGCATAATTTTTTCTAACGGTATGTTTGTTTGGAACCGTTAGAAGAATGCGCATGATTTAGCCCTCTCTTTCCTCTTCTCACTCTTGTAGATCCGCCGTCTCCCTCGCCACCCGCCGCCCAGATCTACACCGGCCGCCGCTCTCCCTTTTTCCTCCTCCTTCCTTCTTCTTCTCCTTCTTCTGCCTTGACTGCTCATGCCACCCCCAATGCACTCCTACGCCCACACCGATCCCGTGCGCGCCTCCATCCCGCTCTGCCGCTTTTGCCCCACTGCCTAGATCCGTGCTGCCTAGATCTGCACCGCCGCCTAGATCCACCCGCGTGCTTGGTAGGGTATATGAATCCAAAATAAAACTTCTGTCGTGAAGAAATATTGTGAAATTTTTCTAATTAAGTATACTTTTTGAATATCTTATAGGAACATCCAGGCTGCAAAGTTTTTGGCCAAACTACAAGCACAGATCATCACAGTGAACTGAGTGACATTGGGATCATTCCTTCCTGGAAGGGATCCACAATGTCTCAGAAGGTTCCATATGTAATTTTCTGTGCTCGCACATATTGTTCTGATGACTACCCTGGGGATGTGAGGTAAAAGATTGCAGCCATGCATCCATGCATGTATGCAACATTTTTGGCAACTGAGAAGAAACCAAAGATCCTGCCTGTCGACGATTCGGACTCAGGGTCCTCAGCCGAACTTATGCAGAATTTGTAATTGTGAGACCTTTCAAGATGACCCTCCGGGAAGGTATGCTGAACGATGGTGAACAGGAGCACAGAGAGATTTATACAGGTTCGGCCCCTCGATGGTGGGAGTAAAAGCCTACGTCCTATTAGGATTTCACTATATGAGATAAAGCTTTACAAACTAGCCGGGATAAAACTTTCACAGACGAAAGTTTTCCCTATATAAGTGTACAGAAAGAAGCTATAGGAGATTTGTAAGTGTTGTCTAATTTAAGCCGTAGTCTTGGCTGTTTGGGTGATCGAGATCTCTCATATCTCGCTTATCTTAGGAGTTTTATTCTTCCGAAAAGTGTTTTGGATCCCCCGTTTGATGTACTTTGCCACCTTTTTATATTGGTCGAAAGGGTGCCATATGAAGAAAACTGCATCAAACGGTTGGATGCAGTTGTTGAAGAACCGCTATTAACTTCCACGGAGGTTATTAACACGTGTTAATCATGAATAACCGCATATAATAACCTCTGACGGTTGGTCTTCAACGTGGAGGAATCTCCGGGATGCCTGGAATATCATGGTATGAAGATAACCGAACAAAATCCAAGCACCTTGGTCGAGAATGTTCTGACCGCGGAATATGGGCTGACCGCGCAACATCCTAGATATTCAGTCCAGTCCGCGTATAGCATACGAACTTCTGACCGCACATAGCTGTCGGCCTGATCGCACGAAACCCGCGACCTGATCGCGTAAAGCTTGCGACCTCATGGTGATGCCCCTCAGAAATAGCTTGAGTTCACATCGAACCAAATACATGTCTGGTTCGAACCTGTCTTGAACCAAAAGTTTATTAGAAGTGACCCGGGTGTCAATCCTCGTCAGCTAGCCCCCAAATTCGAAGAAAACGAAGAGACGTGTTTATTTCGAATTTTAAAACCATGCATTGGATTTTTAACCTGACTCTTCAATTTTTCCACTTAGTGGCGCACTAACTGAAAACGGTTGGTTTCCCAAGACGGGTTCTGACATTACGTGACGGGCAATGATAGCGCCGTAGAATTGTTTTTATCTCGAGGTAAAATTGTAAATGCTTTGACGAAACCCGAGGCGCCTGGAATGCAAACCGTCACCCAGGCGGCTATAAATACTAGGCTCTTGGATTTGTAAAACTCCACAATTTCCCTCCACGTCTAAGTCCTTTTCTTGTTATCCTGCCTCCTTCCTTTTCACATACTCCTCCCAATGGCAGATCATGAAATCATCGAGATTGAGAGCGATGAAGGGGAAATTGTCGAACAAAGGCCTCAAACGATTGAAGTCCTATCTCCCTTAAGGAAGAAACCCAAGGTCGACGAAGGATCTTCTAGTGGAACAAAGGTGAAGAATGTAGCAAGTTTCTTTCTTCCTTCAGTTCCTTTGACCCTCCCCGTTCATGCCTCTTGGCAAGTTAGGCCTTTATCCTTAGAGAAAGATCCCATCACATTCAATTCTCCCATTCTTTTGGGTGATCAACATCCTGGTCGGCAAGCGGTGACTATCCCTCGATCAAATGATCGCCATATTGGGTTGGCGAAGCAATCTTCTGATGGGAAGGTTGCTCTTCCACCATATGATGATCTTCCTCCCAAGATGGGTGTATTAACGGGTTATGCACCGGGACAGGTAACAATTCTTCTCCCTTTTTGTTTATAATTTTAGTTAGTATGACTAACTTTTGCAAAATGCAGGAGGTAGGAGGCTCCAGCGATCAGCCTTCTGCTGCTCCATCTCTTCCTTCCGGACAGACTCTTCGGGAAGAAAAGAATGCCCTGGAGAAGAAGACCGAGGAGATGGCCTCGAAGATTCTGCGTTTAGCAGAATGTCTTGATCGATCCCGAGAAGAGGCGCACCATTTCCGTCGAGAGAGGGACTTCGCTCAGCAACAGCGAGAACTCTCTGACTTGATTAGGGACAATAGTGCGTCTGTTGTTAGGGACGATATAGATAGACTTAGGGTAGTTGCTAGTTCCCTGGGGGTTGCCAGTGTAAATTCTACTGACAACAACATGTTCCTTGGGGAACTTTGTAAACTTCTTTCGGAGCAAGTCGATGTTTTGATCGACTGCATTCCTTTTGTATGTAAAGAATGTAAGAAATAAAAGTTTCTTATTTCTCATGAATAATCTTCACATCTTCTGTGCGAAAATATAGGCATAAACTTTATGTTCGCGACCATTCATACACAGGAAACTTTAGTTCTGCGATCAGAATCGCTTTTAAGAAAAAAGCACCGTGACCTGCCCTGATTCCGCGATCAGTTTCAGAGCCGCGGTCAGAACTAAAGTGCGACTAGAGTTGGGACTCGGTCAAGCCGTCACTCCGATTAGAATCGAAGTTTCAGCCTAAAACACGATTTCGATAAAACCATAACCCAATTAGAAACATTCCAATACGTCAAAAATTGAGTTACATGATTTTTTCGAAAAAAAATGTTCAAAGTATAAAAAGGAAAAACGCCTTCTGAAAAGTACTGAAAATTTTTCAGTCCTTTTGCACTTTCAGTTTCCAAAACAAAGAAGCCTTTTTGTTTCAGATCCGACGCCTGAGTACTTTATCGGGTCCATCAGAGACAGTATCCATTATGGGAAATGAATAAAGCATTCAATGGAACGTTTGAAATGAGCCGTTTACTCATTAATGCGTCGCCTTGGATCTATAAAAAGAGCAGATGTCTTCTCAAAGAAGCCACACAGCTAAAACCCTCATTATTCCCGCCGCTCAAAACCCTCATTTTCTTCAGCCTTCATCGTCCCAAAATCGCCAGCTTTTCCTTTGATTCTCCACCAAAGATGGCGTTCTGGAGCAGATCCATCCACCATTCTGAGGAGAGCCTGATGGCGTTAGAGAAAGAGGAGATCCTTTTTCCGCGGCTGCTCATTAACTGGCGGCCTGCGGAGAAGGACCAAGAAACCCCAACTGTCCAAGAAGGCGAGTTGGTGGTTTTTGAGGAGTATCTGCGTTACGGGTTCCGATTCCCTGAGAGTCGGTTCCTTAAGGATGTCCTTGAACATTACGGGTGGGAACTGATCAACCTCCATCCCAACGCGATGCTGATCCTTGCAGTATTCCAGCATCTTTGTGAAGCCTTCGTCGGAATATATCCCAGCGTGGATCTTTTCCGACGATTCTACTTTTCGGCGTGGTCGAAGAGCACCAACGCTGCCGGATGCATCTACTTCCGACTGAGGGATAAAAAGGAGTATCCCTCCCCACCCCTGCGAGATTCTGTGCATGGGTGGCACCAAAGGTGGTTTTACTGCTCTCCACCATCCGAAAGCAGTTTATGGTTTGAAAACTCGCGACCAGAGAAGTCGAGCGAGTTAGACATTCCCTCGGCGATGAACTCGGAGCTTTCGAAGCATGCCGAGGTGATTCTTCACTTGGTCAATCAAGGATTGACGGCTCGAGATATCATTCGAGACTTCGTGAAGAACCGGGTGAGTCCTCTGCGTGAAAGGGCTCATCCAGCGTGGGAGATTAGGTCCATGGCTGATAGCACCCTGGACTACAGCCAAGGTATTTATTTCTTTGGTGCTGAACTTTCTTCTTTTTGAATTGTACAAATTCTGACTTGAGTTTGGGAACAGTCCTGCCTTCATCCGAGATTGAAAGGCGGACCAACTCCCTCCTTGGAGCCTACAACTCCGATGTAGAGGGCCCTAAGGGATCACCTCATCCCCAAAGTCTGATTCACGCCGGCGACGACCTTAAACAGGAGCGTCGAAAGGTACATTGTCTATCTGGCCTCTATTTAAGATCTCAATGCATGTCCTGCGTTAAACATTTTCATCGAAAATGTGAATCAGCTCCTAGGAAGGTTTGCCGAGACGACTTTCCCAAGTGAGAACGTAGGTTCTCACGGGAAGCCGACGGTAAAAAACGTGAAAAAGGTCTCCCAAAGACCCTGGACAAAGAGTCCTGCCTCCAAGAAAGCCAGACTGAATCCTGGGGAAGGGTCTTCACGGAGCATTCCTTCTACCACAAGAAAGACAGCTGTAAGATATCGCATCCCTTCTGTTTTACCAAGCACAGATTGGGATCACTTCTTCGTCGTACAGGGAGAGGGGAGCGAGGAGGAAGAGGATGACGTTCCTCTGATCCTTCGAAGGAGGAAGATCGCGGATTTCCCATCCAGCGATGCCCCAAGTTGCCCCGCAGAGACCACTACTACCGAAGAGGTGGTCGTGGAAGATCCTGCGACCACCGAAAATCTTGTGGTCGCGGATGACCCTCCAATTCCTAAAGCCCCCGAGTCTTCAGGACTAGTTGTTTCCGTCCCTCTGGTCGAAAGGACGACCATGGTAAGGATTCCTCTCTGTCATTCTTTCTTCAATTCCTTCCGTACATTTCGACAAGTCAATGTTTATACAGAGAGAAGAGCTTCTCCCTGCGACTACCGTGAGTCCTAGGGAGGAAAATCCTCCTCCTCCGCGGACAGAGGGGGAGGTAGTTGAGCAAAGGCCGGCTGCGGTGGTTCCATCGACCCAAGAGTCGCCAAGGCCTTTGGATGTAGCCTCACCAGCCAGTACGGTAGCCCAGGTAAAGACCTTGTTTTTTGTCTCTATCTGTTCTTTAGAAATATGCTCATAGCTAAACATATCCAGGGGGGAGCTACCTTGTTTGTCATGAGGAAGGCAAGAACCGATGATGGTTCTTCTTCCCAAGGGGAACCTTCCCAGAAATCCGAGGAGCGAATGGGATTTCAAATAAGGTAAGAACCTTAAATTTGGCAATAATCTTAAATAAAAACAGCTCAAATTGTCCTTCATGTCAGGCAAAGAAAGACGGCGCCCAGCTCTTCAATCGCCTCCGGAGAGGTTGAAGCCGCAGTTGGTGCAGGAGCTTCCAACGAAGAACGCTTCACCCCGGTGGTCCAGGAAGTCGTCCAGACCGCAGGGGAAAGAATAAAGGTAGGGACCCAGTCACCACCGATGACTACTGGGGGTGGCGCCCAGCCGGCACTCCCACCAACTGTCCCTGTAGTGAGCGCGTCGGAGGCTCTAGCGAGGATTCCCGCTGAACTGAATGATGCTGTCTTACAAAAGTTTATGAAGGTATAATAAAACTCTGCTTTCGTGCCTGAATTGTACTTAGGACACCTTCGATCTTCTTCCTTTGCATCACAGGGGTTATCCTGGCTAACAGGCCAGTCGCATGCTGTGATGGTCAGTACAGAAGCTATTCAGAAAGAACGCGACAGCTTGCGCAGGTGAGGATCATTACCCTTTGGTTAGTATGGGTACTTTTTGGTTGTGACTGCCTTGATTTCGCTGCAGAGAGGTTACATTTTTGAAGAGAGAGGTGGCCAAAATGAGGCTCAATTCAGTCTCGATGTTTAAGAAACAAGAGACCGAAATCAACAAACTTCGATCAGAAAATGCTGGTAAGCCAATTCCTGATTAAGAAGACTTGAATCTACAACATGCAAATAATCTCCTCTCTCTGTACAGCGCAAGCAGGTCGAATTACACAGCTTAGTCGGGACAAGGGGATTCTTGAATCCTCGATTCGCCACACCGATCGGGCGATCAAAGAGCTGAGCCTCCTGGTCTTCGAAAAACTGAAGGCCGTGGCTGATCTTTTGAAAACCGATGTGGTGGAACCAAAGACAGACAACCTCAGCGTAAGCGACTGGACATCGCTGCTCACTGCCCAGGCAGAATCACTGCTTGAGTATCTCCCTGGAGATGTACGGCGACGCGAAGAGGTGATCAGAACCAGGGTTCGATCAGCCGCAGCAGCCGTACTCAGCCGGGTTCGACTTCACCATGGCCCAGATGCAGATCTGAGCGCATTGGTGGGTCCGGTTGAGGTCGAGAGTGAAGAGCTGCTCGATGCAGTTATAGAGGAAGTCAAGCCCCTAGTAGATAGACTCCTGACTGAGCTGGGGATCGAATGATCCTTATTTTTGTACTTAGAAACTTGTGTATAATGCAAATGAAAAAAATTATTTTTGACAAGAAAATATATATTTCGTATTTTCGTAATATGAATTCCATATTATGAGCACATCTCCCCTAGCCCCCGCCTCTGCTTATGAACACTGAAGCCTTAGTGTTATAAGCAGAGGAGAAAATATAAGCGTAACGACCAGGGATATGCATATTAAACCAACGACCAGGATCAATATAACATCTAATCTTATTGCGAACTGGTAGCCACTCGGATGACCAAGGACTTATCAGATAACCCCGTATGCGTTGAGAAACGGCTTATTTAGGAATGACTTAGCAGTAAGTGATCATGAGATCGACCAGCGAATTTGATTAGATTGTTGTAATGATCTGACCGTCGGCGATCAGCCCCCAGGTCGAATGCATATGATACGGGCTTAAAGAGAAAAACTTATTTGTATGAAAGCAAAACATTTTTTGTTTTGGCAAAAGATGCTAATTGAACAGGAAAAAAGTGATTGGAATACTTACACGTAAAACTTGCGAAGTTGATCGAAGTTCCAAGTATTGGACAAAATCCGACCATCCTCCATAGCTAACCGCGCCGATCCTGTCCGCGGCACTGAGACAACAGTATAAGGACCTTCCCATTTTGGGGAGAATTTGTTGCGATTAGACTGGTCTTGAATTTTCCGTAAAACCAAGTCGCCCACGTTGAGATCGCGTGGTCGCACCGTTTTACTATGATACCTGCGTAAAGCTTGCAAGTATGCCGCGGACTTAACCAGGGTGCGATCACGTCGTTCTTCTAAGAGGATGAGATCTTGTGCCCGTTGTTCGGACTGATTAATCTGTTCGAACTGATCTGTTCGAATAGAACCAATACTTACTTCCATGGGCAATACCGCCTCGGCCCCATAAACCAAATGGAAGGGCGTCTCACCAGTGGCGCGACTAGAAGTAGTTCGTAATGCCCATAGAACAGTATAGAGCTCATCTGCCCAAGCCCCCGAGCGGGTCCTAAGGCGATCAAAAATGCGCTTTTTACTGCCTTGCAGTATTTGCCCATTGGCTCGTTCTACGGCACCATTGCTTTGTGGATGGGCCACAGAAGCAAAGCACACCTTGGTCCCAACCTGATCGCAGTAGTCCAGAAAAAGACCACTGGCGAACTGAGAACCATTGTCTGTGATGAGATGGTTTGGAACACCAAATCGTGCCACAATGTTCTTATGGAAGAACTTTTGGGCGGCTGA
Source organism: Pharus latifolius (assembly GCA_019359835.1). Lineage (NCBI taxonomy): Eukaryota > Viridiplantae > Streptophyta > Magnoliopsida > Poales > Poaceae > Pharus > Pharus latifolius. Next base: position 21,196,047 of record CM033329.1, on the reverse strand, counting down.
TGCAGTAATATTTCGTACCGGTTTGGCCTCAATCCACTTTGTAAATGTGTCAATGGCTACGAACAGAAACTTGTACCCATTGACCGCTTGTGGCATAGGACCGACGATATCCATTCCCCAGATCGCGAATGGCCATGCAAGAGGAATGGTTTGCAACGTATAGGCAGGTTGATGAACTTGCCTTGCGTGGAACTGACACTGGGGACACTTCTTGACCATATGTTTGGCATCATCAAGTGCCGAAGGCCAGTAGAATCCTTGTCGAAAAGCCTTTCCGACCAGTGTACGATATGACGAGTGCGCACCGCATACACCGTCATGTATTTCTCTCAAGAGGGACTTTCCTTCCTCCTGAGATATACAACGCATGAATACTCCTTGAGTACCCTTTCTGTACAAAATCCCATCTATGAGTTTGTACAGACGCGCTTTTCGAATTAACCGATCACTTTCGGTTTCGTCCTCGGGTAGGGTCTCATGTTCAAGATAGACTCTCAATGGATGAGCCCAATCTTGTTCCTGACCGAGGTTGGTAACGAAGGCTATTACCGGATCATCCTCGACCGAAGTCATGATCGAAGGATGGTCCAAGTGTTCAATGAACACTCCTGTTGGAGCGAATGAGCGTGAGGACCCAATTTTGGATAATTGGTCTGCGAGAATGTTGTCCTTTCGCGGGATGTATTGGACTTCGAAATGACTGAAGTGTTTTTCCAATCTCCTCACTTCCCCCAGGTAATGAGCCATTGTCTCATCGGAGGTGCTGTACTCCTTGTTTACCTGGTTTACGACCAGTTGTGAGTCTCCCCTCACCACTAATCGACGGACTCCGAGGGATTTGGCTGCCCGGAGCCCTGCAAGAAGACCTTCATACTCTGCTGCGTTGTTGGTTGCAACAAAGTGTAGTTGAATGACATACTTAAGCTGTTCGCCCTGGGGCGTAACTAAGACTATTCCAGCCCCCGAGTGTTGAAAACTACGGGAGCCGTCAAAGTACATTGTCCAATAATCGGGGCACTCCAGTTCCTCTGCCAACTGCACGGGTGGCTCAGGGTTGGTCCATTCGACCACAAAGTCGGCCAAAACCTGAGACTTAACCGCCGTGCGAGGGGTGAAATGGATCTCGAAGGCACCGAATTCGATCGCCCATTTGGCGATTCGACCAGATTTTTCTGGATTTCGGACAATATCCCCTAAAGGAAAAGAGGAGGGTACTGTGATCTTGTGTGCTTGAAAGTAATGTCGTAGCTTACGAGAAGCCATCAGTAGCGCATAAAGTATCTTCTGGACCTCAGGGTAGCGCTCCTTAGGACCATGAAGTACTTCGCTCACATAGTAGACGGGTCTATGTATTCCTCCTCTATCCGCGATCAGAACGGTGCTGACCGCGTGTGGTGTGGCCGCCAGGTAAAGAAGTAACGGTTCTCCTTTGTCAGGAGACACCAATACTGGCGGACTGGATAGATATGTTTTTACCTCTTAGAATGCTTTTTCGGCCTCATCCGACCATGTAAAGTTGTGATGCTTCCGCAGGGCTTTGAAGAAAGGTAATCCCCTTTCGCCTAATCGCGATATAAAGCGACTTAAAGCCGCCATGCGACCAGCCAGGTGTTGAACATCCTTCATGGTCGAGGGCGACCTCATTTGTTCAATAGCCCAGATTTTCTCAGGATTAACTTCAATGCCCCTAGAACACACAAGGAAACCAAGGAGTTTTCCTGAAGAAACCCCGAAAGAGCATTTCTCCGGGTTTAATTTTATTCCAAAGCGATTCAAATTACAGAAGGTTTCAGCGAGATCGTCCAAATGAGACAATCTCTTGGCACTTTTACAACCAAATCGTCTACATATGCTTCAAGATTACGCCCTATCTGGGAAAGAAAGGTCTTTTGCATCAAGCGCTGGTACGTGGAACCTGCGTTCTTGAGACCGAACGGCATTCTGACGTAGCAGTATGTGCCGAACGGGGTGATGAAGGCAGTTTTCTCTTCATCGTCTTCTGCCATGCTAATTTGATGATATCCTGAGTAGGCATCCAGAAAACTCATCAGTTCGCAACCCGCAGTGGAGTCGACCAGCTGATCGATGCCGGGAAGGGGAAAGTCATCCTCCGGACAGGCACTGTTGAGGCTAGTGTAGTCGACGCACATGCGCCACTTGCCATTTGACTTGCGGACCATGACCGGATTGGCGAGCCAGTCCGGGTGATCCACTTCGCGGATAAACCCGGCTTGTAAGAGTTTGTCTAACTCCTCTAGGATGGCTTCCTGTCGGTCGGTGGCAAAACGCCTGAGCTTTTGCTTTATTGGTCGTTGTCCAGGTCGAATTGCTAACCTGTGCTCAATTACTTCCCTTGGGACACCGGGCATGTCGGACGGTTTACACGCAAACACGTCTGCATTAGCCCGGAGGAAAGCAACGAGGTCGAGTTCCTATTTGTCTTCCAGGGCTGACCCAACCCGAATTGTCTTGGATGGGTCATCTGGGTACAAAGGAACTTGTTTGAGTTTCTCATCTGGTCGAGGAGCAGCCCTGATCGCATCGGTGGCAACGGTGGCGACCTGAGCATCCCGGAGGGGAAGTTGATCGACCATCTCCAAAGATAGCCGGTCGCACGTGAGCGCCACGTTGCGACTACCTCGGACCAAAATGACACCTTTGGGGCCAGGCAATTTCCCGCACTGATAAGCATAGTGCGTTGCCATCATGAACTTAGCAAGAGTCGGCCTGCCAAAGATTGCATTATAAGCTGAATCACAATCAATTACATCGAAAGTAACCAATTCTGTTCGGAAGTTATCTGGTTCTCCCAGAGGGACCGGGAGGACCACTTGTCCCAATGGCATCATGGAGGGGCCTGGGATTATCCCATAAAACGGATGGATTATGGGCTTGATCTTCGAACGAGGAATTTGCATCTCGTCGAGTGTCTTGACCAATAAAAGATCAAGGGAACTTTCCCCATCAATCAGGACCCTTTCGACTCTCGCGTTACTGATGATTGGGGTTATAACCAGAGGCAGCCTCAATGGTTGAGTTAGCCCCACAGGATAGTCAGCGCGATCGAACGCCAAAGGCATATCCGACCAACGGGGATATTGAGGTTCGCCAAGAGATGTCTCCGTTTGGTTAACATCTCGGCAAAAGGTTTTAAACTGCCTTTTGGAAGCGAAAGAGGAGGAACCTCCGAAAATGACATAAACATGATTTTGAGGTACCTGGTAAGCCATTTCTTCGTCTCCGTCGACGTCTCTAATCCCGCGCGCCTGCTCTTTAGGCTGTAAGGCTGGCATTGGCCCAGCTCCTTGGTAGAAATCATCCAGCTGTTTCAACCAACTCCTGCAGTTTTTGAGGTCGTGGCCTGCGGAGTTGTGGAGTGGACACCACCTCTTGCCCTCCTGCGGATTAGTTGATTTTTCTGGTTGGTCGGAATCCCGGCCACCAGAGGCAGTTTTACTTTTAAAAGAAGACTTATTACCTTTGGTCGAAGGTGGTTTCTCCACGACTGCGACCTCACGGTACTGTCCAGAGCGGTTCCTCTTTGACTTTTTTGACTTCCCACCAGGTGAAGACTCCGGCTTTTTGCTTGAATCTTCTTTCCTGGCGTCCTTGAAGCCTGGTTGAGGCGGTAGGTCCCCCTTGTCAACCATTCGGTTCCATTCGACTGCCTCGGCTGCATCGGAATATCGATCAGCCATATCGAACAGATCGGCCACTGATCGAGGAGGGTGGACAAGCAAGTCTTCAGTGAATCTCCGGTATCGAACGGCATGCTTAAATGCCCTGATTACGGAGCCATCAGATATGTTCGGGATGGTATTTCTTACCCCGACAAACCTCTTGACAAACTGTCGAAGTGTTTCGGTCGAAGTTTGCCGCAGTCTATGCAGGTTGTCCTCCTTACCCGGCTTTTGGTAACAGTTTTGGAAATTGCTGAGGATGGCATCGCATAGCATTTCCCAATTGTAGATGGAACCCTCAGGCTGATTAAACAACCAGGTTCTAGCCGGTCCTGCGAGGACTGTTGGCAGGTAGTTGGCCATGACCTTGTCATCGCCTCCTGCTGCTTGGATGGCAGTAATATAGATCTGAAGGAACTCGGATGGGTTCTGAGTTCCATCAAACCTCTCAATGGCCCCTGGTCGAAACTTATCGGGCCAAACGACTGCTCGTAGGCCAGGCGAGAAAGCTTTGCAACCAACGTAAGGACCGTGAACCGTCCTGTGACTTTCGGTTGGGTTTCGAGCAAACTCACGTAATGGCGAGGTTACTCGTGGTCCCAAACGAGAGTGAACGGGAACTCGATCCCTACTACGAGAGTCCTGCATTCGCCAGTATTTGTCCTGTCGGGACGGTACAGGCGGTGGGTAACTCCGCCAAAATGAGGACCATCCCGTTCACGGGAATGTGTTACTGAGCGGGAAGAGGCTGTTGGGGTCGCCTCGGATGCGACCTCGTCCAGTCTTTCCGCCAGGATCCTGAAAAAGGCCGGTCTCTGCGCATCTGTGACCGTAGGAGGAAAATTGCGCATGACTTCCGCGATAGATCGCAGTCGACCATGGGTACTTCTCCTAGGGGCACCAGGTGTTATTGTTTCTTCGTCCACTGGGAAATGCTCCGGTGGTAAAGGAGTCTGGTCACGTCTACGACCACGCGACCGTCGAGAAGAACTCGGGGCAGCATCGTAACGAGCCTGCGCATCTTGAAGAGCCTCTAGGGCAGTTCTGCGTAGTTCGTTGTTCTGTTGCTCGAGATCTTGATCCTCCTTCTGTTTGCGATCTTGTTCTTCCCTGGCAGCCTGTTGATCGGGAGTTTCTTCCGACAACGCAGCAAACTGCCTAGGGAGTGAGGTCGCTGATGGGGAAAACATCTCGGTTTGTTCCGAGTCGGACTCGAAATCGAAGAGACGGTGGAGGTTATCAGGGTCGAACCTTCCTGGGCTAATTTCAGGGTCACCATCATATTTTCCCTCAGCGGGGTCGTATGACGGGCCGGATCCATCACCTAGCACATTAAGAACCTCTGTGGGTTCTGAACTTGTGCCAGTTACCTCCTGGTCGATTGACATGACTTGGAGAGATGATTCAACCTGTGGAAGATTCTGGCCTTCGACCTCTTCCACCGGAACAGGATCGCTTGGAGAAGGCATTGGTATATGGGCATAATCCTCGAGATCAAAATCATTCTCGGAATCATATGCTCCAGCCATGTTTCGGCGAACCTCCGAATTTCGATTAGGACGCCTTGAGAATGGCCCCACGGTGGGCGCCAGCTGTCGACGATTCAGACTCAGGGTCCTCAGCCGAACTTATGCAGAATTTGTAATTGTGAGACCTTTCAAGATGACCCTCCGGGAAGGTATGCTGAACGATGGTGAACAGGAGCACAGAGAGATTTATATAGGTTCGGGCCCTCGATGGTGGGAGTAAAAGCCCTACGTCCTGTTAGGATTTCACTATATGAGATAAAGCTTTACAAACTAGCCGGGATAAAACTTTCACAGACGAAAGTTTTCCCTATATAAGTGTACAGAAAGAAGCTATAGGAGATTTGTAAGTGTTGTCTAATTTAAGCCGTAGTCTTGGCTGTTTGGGTGATCGAGATCTCTCATATCTCGCTTACCTTAGGAGTTTTATTCTTCCGAAAAGTGTTTTGGATCCCCCGTTTGATGTACTTTGCCACCTTTTTATATTGGTCGAAAGGGTGCCATATGAAGAAAACTGCATCAAACGGTTGGATGCAGTTGTTGAAGAACCGTTATTAACTTCCACGGAGGTTATTAACACGTGTTAATCATGAATAACCGCATATAATAACCTCTAACGGTTGGTCTTCAATGTGGAGGAATCTCCGGGATGCCTGGAATATCCTGGTATGAAGATAACCGAACAAACTCCAAGCACCTTGATCGAGAATGTTCTGACCGCGGAATATGGGCTGACCGCGCAACATCCCAGATATTCAGTCCAGTCCGCGTATAGCATACGAACTTCTGACCGCACACAGCTGTCGGCCTGATCGCACGAAACCCGCGACCTGATCGCGTAAAGCTTGCGACCTCATGGTGATGCCCCTCAGAAATAGCTTGAGTTCGCATCGAACCAAATACATGTCTGGTTCGAACCTGTCTTGAACCAAAAGTTTATTAGAAGTGACCCGGGTGTCAATCCTCGTCACTGCCAATGCGATTCTTGAATTTTTTTTATTTGTGACATTCTTATTTACATTGTTTCTGTATATCTAACATTAAATGGTCATGCTCTGGCTTTCTCTTGGGCAATGAAAAATTCCCCAAATATGCATACTTCTAATGCATGATTCTGAAAAATCAGTCTAGAACCTAAAACTGTAACTTGTTGTGCCTAGCACAGCTGCACAGTGAGGAGAGGTGATATATCGGCGTGTCATTCAGTTCTATGACTTTAACATAAGCTGTTGTAGTTGCATCTAAAGTCTTCTTGTATAAACATAGTATAATGTATCCTTTCTGATTGTTTAAGCATAAAAGCATATAACACTATGAAGGAGAGCTGCCAAGTATTGGCTTGATAATACTCTAAAAATGGACACTACCAGTTGACGAGGATTGTTACCCGAGCTAGTTCAGAATAAATGCACGTCTGGTTCAAGACAGATTCAAACCAGGTGAGTGTCGGTTGATATCATCTCAGTTGTCCTGGGAAGCGCAGACACATGGTGGCAGGCTCTACGCGATCAGGCTGCAGATAGTGCGCGATCAGAAGCCCATAGGTGATACGCGGACAGAAGGTCGCAGACAGTACACAGTCAAGTGATTGCGGACAATGCGCGGTCAGAAGGAAATTGACTACTCTCGACCAGGGCGACTCGGGGTTGTTTATGCCCTACAACGAGCATATCCCGAGTATCCCGAAGATTCTTCCATGTATGAAGACAACTACCAGGAGGTTAATATGTGCTGTTATTCCTCTAATTGCATGTGTTAAGCCTGCGTGGAAGTTAAGTGCGGTTGTCAAAACTGCACCCAAGCAACCGTTCGAAGCCACTGTGTATTGGCGCCCTTTCGACTGGTATAAAAGGGTGAGAAAGTGCACCAGACGAGGAGAGGACACATCGACAAGAGACAACACAATTAACACCGACAAGCTTCCATAGGCTAGTTTAGTTGTGTTTTGCATAATCACATGGAAAAGATCTTCGCCTGTGATGATCTTTTCCACAACTTTGTAATCCTTTTTCCTACATATAGTGAAATCCCAATAGGACGTAGGGCTATTACTCCCACCATCGAGGGTCCGAACCTGTATAAATCTCTCTGTGCTCCAACTGACTTTGGCTCATCATCCCTTCCCAGAGGGTCACCCTAAAAGGTCTCACAACTCACAAATTCTGCATAAGTTCGACTAAGGACCCCGAGTCCGAATCGTCGACAGCTGGTGCCCACCGTGGGGCCTTTTTCAAGGCGTCCTTATTTCCTTCCGGAGATTCGGTGAACCATGTCTGGAGCATATGATTCCGAGAACGACTTCGATCTCGAGGATTATGCCCACATCCCGATGCCTTTGCCTAGTGATCCTGTTCCGATGGAGGAAACCAGAGGCGAAGACATCCCAGACGTCGATTCGACCACTCAGGTCATGTCTATCGACCAGGAGGTGACTGACGTAGAACTAGAGCCTACTGAGGTTCTTAATGCGTTAGAGGTTGAATCCGGTCCATCGTACGACCCTGCTGAGGGTAAGAACGATGTTGACCAGGAGATTAGCCCGGGGAGGTTTGATCCTGATAAACTCCATTGTCTCTTTGATTTCGAGTTTGACTCGGAACAAACAGAGATGTTTTCTCCCTCGACAACCTCGCTCCCTAGACAATTCGCTACTTTATCGAAAGAAACTCCTAATCAACGGGCTGCTAGGGAAGAACAGGAACGCAAACAAAAGGAAGAGCAAGATCATGAGCAGCAAGACAACGAACTTCGCAGAATAGCCCTAGAGGCTGTTCAAAACGCGCAGGCTCATTGCGATGCTACTCTGAGTTCTTCCCGTCGATCACGTGGTCATAGACGCGACCAGACACCGTCTTTACCGCTGGAGCGTTCCCGGCGGATGAAGAAACGGTAACACCTGGTGCCGCTTGGAGAAGTACGCATGGCCGGCTTCGATCTATCGCGGGGGTCCTGTGTAATTTTCCTCCTATGGTCACAAATGCGCAGAAACCGGCTTTCGCCAGAATCCTGGCGGAAAGGTTGGACGAGGTAGCATCTGAGGCGACCCCAACGGCCTCCTCCCGGTCAGCGACACGTTCCCATGACCGAGGGTGCTCTAACTCTGGTTTTGGTAGACGGAATCATCCACCACCCGTCCCATCTCGGCGTGACAAAGCCAGACGGGTGGAGGATTCTCGTGATAGAGAACGAATTTCTGTCCACTCTGCGTGAGGTCACCCATGATCAGGTCGAGAGTCGCAGGTCCATTCACGGTCCTTATGTTGGTTGTAAAGCTTTCTCGCTCGGCCTTCGTGCAGTTGTTTGGCCAGACAAGTTTAAACTAGGGGCAATAGAGAGGTTTGATGGAACTCAGAATCCGTAGGAGTTCCTCCAAATCAACATCACTGCCATTCAGGCAGTAGGCGGCGATGACCGGGTCATTGCCAACTATCTGCCTACCTAATGGGAACTGGGATGCCCGAACTTCCGTCAGGTGGAGGATAAGTCGATTAGGCGGCGCGAGACACACACGATCCGGCTTCTTGATCGGCACGATCAAAACCCCTGCAATCGCAGCACCACGTGTCCTCTGGTTATCAACCGTGCGCTGCCCGGTTGACCTCGCCACGAAGGCTAATCCCTGCCAGTGAATTGAGAACACAAGCAAGAACAAGAAAGATGCAACTGAATTTGCAATTGAGGATGAAACTCATGAGTTTGGGTCTCACAAACCGATGAACGGCGACACTGTTCAAAGACAGAATTGATCTAAGCAAAACACAAGTCTAAACGGCAGCCATGGCGGCCATATATATACTGTATGGGGCGGCCATGGGGTGGAGGAGCAAACCCTAGGGGTACATGGGCCTTGGGCCCAAAGTGGAGCGTCGCAGCGCACGTCAGATTCTGGTTGTAATTTTGTTTTGACGATTCCTGTTGATCTATAAGGAATTTGGACATGGGACTAGATCCGTTGGAAAGCTCTCATCGTTCTCTTGTCCGTAGAGTCCAAGAACGTTGAAAACGGACTTCGTATGTGGCCTGTACGTCCGTTTGAAGTTGGACTACGCGCAGATGGCCGAACCGGACTCGCGGATGAATTGAGCTCACTTGTGGGCTGGCCTTGGAGCGACGTGGCTTGTGCGACCTTAGAGGTGTAGAGGCGCCTTTCTTGAGCACGTCTTGTGTTTGGGGAGGTGGCCAAGGTGGAGGCCGAACTTGTGGCGGCGACAGCACAAAATCCAGACGACGTACGTGCTGCCAGCTTTCGCGTCCTGGCCAAGGTGGCGGACGATGACATCTTGATGACCACCATGTTGATGTTCTCGGCTTGCTCCATTTGTGCGCTAAGGACACGCTGGACAATGATGGACCTGTACGCAGCGGTATCCTCGGCGCCAAAGGTGGCATCATCATCAACCTCGTCGTCGTCCACCCTGGTGTCGTCGATCTCATCCTCAACATCGGAGGCGCTGATGTAACCTCCGTCGTCTGTGGTGATGTATGCCCGCTGGCTGGGGCACTCTTTCTTGACGTGGCCAATCCCTTGGCACTTGTGGCAGCGAATTCCCGTCGATGTACGGCCCCTGGAAGCGACGGAGGAGGAGCTCTTGACCGGTGTTGGCGGGGTCGACTTGTTGCTGTCCGCGGCACGGGCGGGCGGTGCCGTCGATGCCGGTCGTGTGCTCGTGGAAGGTGGCTGTGCAGCTGGTCGGAAGGTGGAAGAATGCACTGTCTTCGCTTGTCCCGTAGTCATTCGGGGCGTGAAGGTGCTGCCGGTGTTGCTCCTGCTCTTAGAATGGCGTCCCTGCAACTCCTTCTCTGCTAACATAGCAAGTTGAAACAAGCGATTGACAGTTGTATATTCTTTATAATCAACAATATCCTGAATTTCTGGACGCAAACCACCGTAAAAACGAGCAATTTTATCCTCAGGTTCCTCTACTACCCCACAACGTATCATACCCTTTTGAAGCTCTTGGTAATATTCCTGAACAGTCATACTACCTTGATCTAATCGTTGCAATCTCTTGCGCATATCACGTTGGTAGGAAGGAGGGACAAATCTATTACGCATAGCATCTTTTAATCTCGCCCAAGAATCAGGTTGTAAACGGGCATTTACTAGTTCATTCCACCAGATTATAGCAAAATCTTTAAATTCACTAGTGGCTTGTCTAACTCTATGAATCTCGGGAACTAGATGGGAATTAAATTTCTGCTCGACCGTCATCTCCCAATCTAAGTAAGCATCAGCATCATAAGCTCCAGAAAAGGAAGGGATGGTGAATTTTACCTTAGCGAAAGGATCATCATTGCGGTTCTGGTTATTACCTCCCATACCGTGCTGGTTGCGGCGAAGACGGTCATGCAGACGGCCGTCTCGTTGAGCAGCACGTTCCCTGGCGGCACGTTGCTGCTCATCTTCATCTTCCTCAAAATCACCATCCTCATCGTGGTCGTTGTTGCCGTGGTTGGCGCCGCTGTTGACGGAGGCATCTCCATCAATGGTCGTGGGAGGGCGTTTTTCGACGGCATCCAACCTCTCGGTGAGGGTGGAAACTCGTCGATCGATGCTCTCAAGGGTCTTGTTCGTCGTCGTGGCATGCTCCTTGAACATCGTTTTTATCTCATCCAGCATGGTCGACAACTCTGAATGAAGGACACAGTCTTCGATGGTAACATCATCCTCGTTCCTGCCCTTCTTGCCACCTGCCATGATTAGCACAGAAAAAGGACAGAAGGAAAACAAGCACAAGTATTATGAGCCCTATGAACTACTAGGTGGGATCTCACGCTCTCAAGCAATCTTACCAAGTTCTTACCCGGTTCTTACCAACACAGCGAGGGACGGTGCAACCGGTGGCTGGTTCGTGACACCGTGAGGGCGTGATGAAGCGATTGCAAGGGTCAATAACCTGTGCTGATCAGAATGATGTATTTGTGGAGCTGTAGGTGGCCAAAAATATGTAGCAAAGGAATAGCAATTGTTCAATATAAGTAATGCAAAATTGAAGATTAGCCCAAACTATCAACGTGCTTGACCGGCCTAGACCTAGACTAGTTTGAAGCGAACGGGCTGAAGAAAGGTGTGGTTCCCCAATATGCAACACGAAAGATGAAGTTTTTCCTTTGCTCACTTTTTGTTTCAAACAGCGCGGCCCTTTTTTTTTTTTTTACTTTTCTTTTTTTTTTGTGCGGCTTTTCTTTATGCACTTGCCTTTTTTTTTTTACCAACACAATAAAATTATGCCGCAAGAGCAGAAACTTTGCGCAGCAATTATGCACCACGCAATCTTCAAATTTGTGATATGTTCCAAAAGTAAAGTTGTGGGGAATCTTTTAAGCTTTCCAGAACTTCCAAGATCATCTAAAACGGAGTTCGTATGAAGAAGTTATGGCCAAAATACAGAACCAAACCGTAATAGATCTAAACTTGAAAACCCTAACAAAGATGGCACGAAATCTCATAGATAGAAGCCGAATTTGGGGGTGGTTCCTTTGCGGAAAGCAAGGGCTTTTCCTCTAGGAAATTTTGTCAGCTTTCCAACGAGCCCAAGAACATCGAAATCCGAGTTCGTATGTGAAAGTTATGCCCGTTTTACTGAAGGGGTCACAGATTGGACGCCAACTCGAATCGGGCTCGGTTTTGTGACGAGTGGTTTTTGGATTGGATGAATGGGGAATATGTATAATTCGACCCGAGGTTATGGAGGATACAATCAAAACCAATCTACTATTTGTTTTTTTGATATTTTCTTGACAAGAACACAAACCCTAAGCGGCGGATTCAACGGCGGATGCAGACTCGAGACTAGATCTAGAAACTAGACACGGACAGCGGCAACGACGACGATGGGCGAAAATTCAATAATGCAAAACAGTAAAGAAACAATGCAAAGGCTCAAAAGTCTTGGACAATGGATGCAAATATTTTTGTGTGGCAATTTTCTGGACTCTAGGGCGAACGCAAAACTAAATCAAACTAAGGGAAAAGGCGAACCTGACGGTAACCTTGCTCTGATTACCACTTAATGGGAACGGGAATGCCCGAACTTCCGTCAGGTGGAGGATAAGTCGATTAGGCGGCGCGAGACACACACGATCCAGCTTCTTGATCGGCACGATCAAAACCCCTGCAATCGCAGCACCACACGTCCTCTGGTTATCAACCGTGCGCTGCCCGGTTGACCTCGCCACGAAGGCTAATCCCTGCCAGTGAATTGAGAACACAAGCAAGAACAAGAAAGATGCAACTGAATTTGCAATTGAGGATGAAAGTCACGAGTTGGGGTCTCACAAACTGATGAACGGCGACACTGTTCAAAGACAGAATTGATCTAAGCAAAACCCAAGTCTAAACGGCAGCCATGGCGGCCATATATATACTGTATGGGGCGGCCATGGGGTGGAGGAGGAAACCCTAGGGGTACATGGGCCTTGGGCCCAAAGCGGAGCATCGCAGCGCACGTCAGATTCTGGCTGTAAACTTGTTTTGACGATTCCTATTGATTTGTAAGGAATTTTCACATGGGACTGGATCCGTTGGAAAGCTCTCGTCGTTCTCTTGTCCGTAGAGTCCAAGAACATCAAAAATGGACTTCGTATGTGGCCTGTACGTCCGTTTGAAGTTGGAGTACGCGCAGATGGCCGAACCGGACTCGCGGATGAATTGAGCTCACTTGTGGGCTGGCCTTGGAGCGACGTGGCTTGTGCGACCTTAGAGGTGTAGAGGCGCCTTTCTTGAGCACGTCTTGTGTTTGGGGAGGTGGCCAAGGTGGAGGCCGAACTTGTGGCGGCGACAGCACAAAATCCAGACGACGTACGTGCTGCCAGCTTTTGCGTCCTGGCCAAGGTGGCGGATGATGACATCTTGATGACCACCATGTTGATGTCGTCTTGGTGATAACCATGATGTACATGGTCTCATCACTACCGTCCTCGAAGGACCGGCAAGAACCTGGTTGTTCAATCAACCTGAGGGTTCAATCTATAACTAGGAAATGTTGTGCGATGGCATCCTCAATAATTTCCAAAATTCTTATCAGAAGCTGGGTAAAGAGGACGACCTCCATCGATTACGGCAAACTTCGATCAAAACCCTTCGTCAGTTTGTCAGGAGATTTGTCGGTGTGAGAAATACCATCCCGAACATATCTGATAACTCCGTTATCAGGGCGTTTAAACACACCGTTCGATATCGGAGATTCACCGAAGATTTGCTCATCCATCCTCCTTGATCAGTAGCCGATCTCTTTGATATGGCCGATCGATATTTTGACGCAGCCGAGACTGTTGAATGGAATCAGATCGTTGATAAAGGTAACCTACCGCCTCAACTAGGTCTCAAGGACGTTAAAAGGGAGGATTCAAGTAAGAAGCCAGAATCTTCATCAGGTGGGAGGTCGAAGAAGTCAAAAAGGAGTTGATCTGGACAGTACTGAGAGGTCACGGTCGCAGAGAAGCCTCCATCGACCAAAGGTAACAAACATTCGTTTAATAATAAAACTGCTTCTGGTGGTCACAGTGCCGACAAGCCGGAGAAGTCGACTAACCCGCAGGAAGCCAAGAAGTGGTGTCCGCTCCACAACTCTGCAGGGCACGAGCTCAAGAATTGCAGGAGTTTGTTGAAGCAGCTAGATGACTTCTACCAGGGGATCAGACCTATGCCGACCTTACCAACTAAGGAACAAGCTTCCGGGATAAGAGACGCCGACGGAGATGAAGAGATTCTTACCAGGTACTTCGTAATCATGTTAATGTTATTTTCGGAGGTTCCTCCTCTTTTGTTTCTAAGAGGAAATTTAAAGCCTTTTATCGAGAGGTTAACCAAACGGATACTTCCCTTGGTGAACCTCAGTACCCCCGTTGGTCGGATACCCCTTTGACATTTGATCGTTCTGATTGTCCTGTGGGGCTTACTCGACCATTGAGGCTGCCTCTGGTCATTAGCCCCATTATCAGCAATGCGAGAGTCGAAAGGGTCCTGATCGATGGAGGTAGCTCCTTGGACGAGATGTAGATTCCTCATTCAAAAATCAAGCCCATAATCCATCCATTTTATGGGATAATTCCTGGTCCCTCTATGATGCCATTGGGACAGGTGGTGCTCCCGGTTACACTGGGAGAACCAGATAATTTCTTAAAAAATTAGTTACTTTTGATGTAATTGATTGTGATTCGGCTTACAACGCAATCTTTGGCAGGCCAACTCTTGCTAAATTCATGATGGCTACGCACTATGCTTACCAGTGCGGCAAGTTGCCTGGCCCCAAGGGTGTAATTTCGGTCCGCGGTAGTCGCAACGTGGCATTGATATGTGATCGGCTATCCCAGGAGATGGTGGACCAACTTCCCCTCCGAGACGCCCAGATCGCCACAATGTCCAAGATACGATCAAAGCTGCTCCTCGACCAGACGAAACACTCAAACTGGTTCCATTGTACCCAAATGATCCGTCCAAGACAATTCGGGTTGGATCAGGCCTGGATGACAAATAGGAACTCGAGCTCATTGGTTTCCTCCAGTCTAACGCAGATGTGTTTGTGTGGAAACCATCCGACATGTCCGGTGTCCCAAGCGAAGTAATCGAGCACAGGTCATGGTCGGATTTATTCGTGAAGTCAGTCATCCGGAATGGCTTGCAAATCCAGTCATGGTCCACAAGTCAAATGGCAAGTGGCTCATGTGCGTCGACTACACCAGCCTAAATAGTGCCTATCCGAAGGACAACTTTCCCCTTCCCCGCATCGACCAGCAGGTCGATTATACTGCGGGTTGCAAACTGATGAGTTTCCTGGACTCTTACTCGGGATATCATCAAATTAGCATGGCAGAAGAAGATGAAGAGAAGACTGCCTTCACCACACCATTCGGCACCTACTGCTACGTCAGAATGCCATGAGGTCTCACGAACGCAGGTTCCACATACCAGCGCTTGATGCAAAAGAGCTTTCTTTCCCAGATGGGGCGTAATCTTGAAGATTACGTAGACGACCTGGTTGTAAAAAGTTCATAAAGATTGTCTCATTTAGACGATCTTGCTGAAACCTTCTGTAATTTGAATCAATATGGAATAAAATTAAACCCGGAGAAATGTTCTTTCGGGGTTTCATCAGGAAAACTTCTTCGTTTTCTTGTTTGTTCCAGAGGAATCGAGGTCAATCCTGAAAAGATCAGGGCTATCTAACAGATGAGGTCTCCCTCGACCATCAAGGATGTTCAGCGCCTAGCATGTCGCATGGCGGCATTAAGCCGGTTCATATCACGACTAGGTGAAGGGCGACTATCGTTCTTCAAAGCCCTACGCAAACACCACAATTTTACATGGTTCGATGAGGCCGAAAAGGCATTTCAAGAGGTAAAAGAGTATCTATCTAGTCCGCCGGTCTTGGTTTCTCCCGACAAAGGAGAACCATTACTTCTCTACTTGGCGGCCACACCACACGCGGTCAGCGCTATTCTGATCGCAGATAGAGAAGGTGTGCACAGACCCATCTACATGGTCCTAAGGAGCGATACCCTGAGGTCCAGAAGATACTTTACGCACTACTGATGGCTTCCTGTAAGCTACGACATTACTTCCAAGCACATAAGATCACAGTACCCTCATCTTTTCCATTGGGGGACATTCTCCGCAATCTGGAGAAATCTGGTTGGATGGCCAAATGGGCTGTCGAACTCGGAGCGTTTGACATCCATTTCACACCCCGCACCGCGGTTAAGTCTCAGGTCCTGACCGACTTCATGGTCGAATGGACTAATCCTGAGCCACTCGTGCAGGGACCAGAAGATTTGGAATGCCCTGCTTACTGGACAATGTATTTTGACAACTCTCGTAGTTTTCAACACTCGGGGGCTGGAGTGGTCTTAGTCACGCCTCAGGGCAAACATCTGAAGTTTGTCATCCAACTACACTTTGTTGCGACCAACAACGCAGCAGAGTATGAAGGTCTTCTTGCGGGGCTCCAGGCAGCTAAATTCCTAAGAGTCCATCGATTAGTGGCGAGGGGAGACTCACAGCTGGTCGTAAACCAGGTAAACAACGAGTAGAGAACCTCTGATGAGATAATGGCTCATTACCTGGGGGAAGTGAGGAGATTGGAAATACACTTCAGTCATTTCGAAGTCCAATACATCTCGCGAAAGGACAACATTCTCGCAGACCAATTATCTAAAATTGGGTCCTCACGTACATCCGCTCCGGCAGGAGTGTTCATCGAACACTTGGAACATCCCTCGATCATGACTACGATCGAGGATGATCCGGTAACAGTCTGCGTTACCAACTTCAGACAGGAACGAGATTGGACCCATCCATTGAGGGTCTATTTCGAACATGGGACCTTGCCCGAGAATGAAACCGAAAGTGATCGGTTAGTTCAAAAGGCGCGTCTATACAAGTTCATAGAAGGAGTTTTGTATAGAAAAGGTACTCACGGAGTATTTATGCGTTGTGTGTCCCAAGAGGAAGGTAAATCCCTCTTGAGAGAGATTCATGACTGTGTATGCGGTGCGCACGCGTCATATCGTACACTGGTTGGCAAGGCTTTCCAACAAGGATTTTACTAGCCTTCCGCACTTGATGATGCCAAGAATATGGTCATAACATGTCCTAAGTGTTAGTTCCATGCGAGACAGGTTCATCAACCAGCCTATATCCTACAAACCATTCCTCTTTCATGGCCCTTCGCGGTCTGGGGGATGGACACTGTCGGTCCTATGCCACAAGCGGCCAATAGATACAAGTTCTTGTTCGTAGCCATTAACACGTTTACAAAGTGGATTGAGGCTAAACCAGTACGCAACATTACCACTGCTGCTGCACAAAAGTTCTTTCATAAGAACATTGTGACTCGATTCAGTGTTCTAAATCGTCCCATCACTGATAACGGTTCCCAGTTTGCTAGTGGTCTTTTTCTGGATTACTGCGATCAGGTCAGAACCAAGGTGTGCTTTGCCTCTGTAGCTCATCCGCAGAGCAATGGTGCCATTGAACGTGCCAACGGGCAAATATTACAGGGCATCAAAAAACGTGTTTTTGATCGCCTTAAGACACGCTTGGGGGCATGGGTAGACGAGCTCTACACGAATCTATGGGCACTACGTACTACTTCTAGTCGAGCCACCGGTGAGACACCTTTCCATCTGGTATACGGGGCTGAGGCTATGTTACCTATGGAAATTAGTATCGGTTCTGTCCGAACAGGTCAATTCGAACAAGTTGATCAGAACGGGCAACGATTACAAGATCTCATCCTCCTAGAAGAAAAACATGATCGAGCTCTGATCAAGTCTGCGGTATACTTGCAAGCCTTGCGCAAGTGCCATAACAAAAGGGTGTGACCATGTAGTCTTCACGTGGGCGATCTGGTTTTACGTAAAATACAAAACCAATCTAGTCGCAACAAGTTTCCCCACAATGGGAAGGCCCCTACACTATTGTCTCGGTGCCGTGACCAGGATCAGCTCGGTTAGCGGTGGAGGATGGTCGGATCTTATATAATACTTGGAACATCGACCAACTACGCAAGTTTTACGTGTAAGTACCCAATCCCTTTTCCTTTTCAATTAGCATGATGTAACAAAACAGGTGCTTTTAGTTGTTTCATATGTGGATTATTCCTTTTTTCCCGTATGTTACGAGTCTGGCTCGAGGGCTGGTCACCGATGGTTATATTGCCATAATACCCTTATCGGATTCGCTGGCCGATCTCGTGATCACTTCCAGACAAGACACCCCTCAATAAGCCGTTTCTCAACGCACACGGGGCTTGCTGGCATGTCCTTGGTCATCAGAGTGGCTGCCGGTTTGCAATAAGGTTGGGTATTATATCTAATATGATTATCGGCCTGGTCGAATATCCCTTGTCGTTGTTACACATATATTTCTCCTGTGCTTATAATACTAAGTCTTCAGTATACATAATCATAGGAGGGGGCTAGGGGAATATGGTCGCAACATGAAACAAAAAGAAGTGTTTTCTTTTAAAACGAAAAGTGCATGCATTTGCATTGTATAAATTGTATCTGTACAGGTACAATGATTTACATCATGCCAAGCTTATTCAAGAGTTTTTCTACAAGGGGTTTGACCTCCTCCATGATAACCTCAAGATGGTCTTCACTCTCGACCTCTACCTCTTCCGTCGCTTGATTCAGATCAAGATCTGCGCCATGGTGAAGACGAAGCCGGCAGAGGATGGTGGAGGTTGCTAATCGAACTCTTGACTTGATCGCCTCTTTCTGTCGCCTAGTATCTTCAGGAAGATACTCGAGAAGTGACTCTTCTTGGGTCGCGACCAGTGTGGTCTAGTCGCTAAGGCTAAGGTCGTCCACCGCGGTTTCGACCACATCAGCCCTCAGCAGACCGGCCACCATCTTCAATTTCCCGAAGATGTTTTCTTAAGCACTGCTGCAGGATGAGAGTGACGTGCTCAAATATCTGTTCTCCCTGCGAACAGAATCAATGGTCGTTTGGAGATTTGTCTTCTCTTGATCGAGCCGGCTTATTTGGTCGTCTCGCGCTGCGACAAGAGGCCATTACAAATAGTTCATATGAGGAAACCAATTCACTCTGGTCAGAAGTATGCTTACAGGAGAGCTGTGACCACAAATTATGGAGTTCAGTCTCCAGGAACGAGATCTTCGAGGCTGCCCGAAACTCTTGGTCTTCCTGATCAGCGAGGCTCTTCATCAAATAAGCATTTTCTCTGTGACAAAAGAGATGATTATCAAGATAGGGGCTTGCGTTTTGAACAAGTGAAGAAATGTTTTCCTTACCGCTGCAGGTGACCCGTTTCCTCTTCTGCAGACTCGATGCTATTCGCCATAGCCATCGACATGGTCGCCATGCGGGTCATTTCCTATGACATGGAAGGAGATCAATTTCAAAGCTTGGATGCTCTTATGCAAACGCGAAAATTCATGAGGGGTATTCGACGTACCTCGATATACTCCCAAAATGAGCACCTTCTCGGTTCAATTGAAGGTTGAATCACCGGGTTCGCTTTATCTCCAGCAGGAGCAGCAGATGAGTCTTCCCGCTGACCTTTATTTTTCGCCAGGGCTACAGATTCCAATACATCCGATTGAACTTCTGCAGACAGCCTATCTATCACGGCCTGGAATACTTCCCTGGCCGAAGGGATGGAGCTTTGCTCCCCAGAAACCTCGGTGGCAGGGGAAGCTCCAACACTGGCCATGGCCGTTGAAGGGATGGGCGCTGAGTCCCTGTGCCTAAGCAAGTAGAAATACCATTAGTTGGCATTTCTACAATCAATCACTGTAATCTGATCCTGTCCCGACAGGGGAGTTTCTTACCTTACTCGAAATCCCTCAAGTTTTTGGAATTTCGAAGAGAGTTCCCCAAGGAAAAGAGGACAGTCGTCGTCTGTCCTGGTCTTCCTCTCCGTGAAGAGGTCCCTGTCTTTTCTTCCCTGTGTGCACAAACTGATAAGCATACACATGAGGAATGATGAAGACTCAAGTTGTGATGATCCCTACCTGGGTAACCTTCTCGGTTGGTAGGGATACGGCCGTTGGACCAGGCGTTTCCTGGACCATAGGCGCTAGGACGTCATCTGCGACCACGGGGTTGCTGGTAGTCACGGTGTCCTGCTCTGTTATTCCCATCCCTGGCGCCAGGAGTGGAGTGCTTGCCACCCCAGGGCTGGCAGCAGTCACTTCGCGGCGGACGGGGGGGGGATGTTTTCTTCCTCCTGTACGAGCATTGCTTAGAAGATGTTCAACGACGGATAATGACCACCAAGATTGTGAGGAATCTTACTGCAGTCACCCCTTCTGTCAGGGGGAGAGGTGTAGCAAATCCTGAAGCTTCCTGGGCTTCAGGTACTAGGGTTTTGTCGACGATTCGGACTCGGAGTCCTCAGCCGAACTTATGCAGAATTTGTAATTGTGAGACCTTTCAAGATGACCCGTCGGGAAGGTATGCTGAACAATAGTGAACAGGAGCACAGAGAGTTTAGACAAGTTCGGGCCCTCGATGGTGGGAGTAAAAGCCCTACGTCCTGTTGAGATTTCACTAAGTGTGGTAAAAGGTTTACAAATGGAGGGAAAAGTCCTCACAGGAGAGGATTTTCCCTGTAAGAGTGTACAAGGATAAGCCAAAGAAGGCTTACTAAAATGCTATATGAGGTGTGCCGTAGACTTGGCTAACTTGGATGATTTTGGGTTTCTTGATCTTCCAATCTCTCGGTTGATGTTTCGGATGATCCCCCTCCTGATTGATGCTCCATGCCATCCTTTTGTACTATTTGAAAGGGTGCCATGTAGAGGAAACTGCATCAAATGGTTGTACGGACGGTTGGATGCGGTTTTTTGGAACTGCTCTTAACCTCCACGCAGGTTAAACACGTGTTATTCACGGATAACTGTATGTGTTAACCTTCTGATGGTTGATTCTCCACGTGTAGGAATCTTCGGGATACTTAGAATATCCTGTTGTATGGGCAACCGAATAAATAGATCTCAAGTATCTTGATCGGTAGATGTTCTGACCGCGGGATATTAGCTGACCGCGCAATATCCCGAATGTGTAGTTCGCGTACAGCCTACGAACTTCTGACCGCGCAAGGCTTACGGTCTGACCGCGTAAAGCTGCGACCTGATCGCGTAAAGCTTGCGACCTCATGGTGATGCCCCTCAGAATAGCTTGAATTCGCATCACCAGATACATGTCTGGTTCGAACCTGTCTTGAACCAAAAGTTTATTAGAAGTGACCCGGGTGTCAATCCTCGTCAGCTAGCCCCCAAATTCGAAGAAAACGAAGAGACGTGTTTATTTCGAATTTTTAAAAAACCGTGCATTGGATTTTTAACCCGGCACTTTAACTTCTCCACTTAGTGGCGCACTAAGTGAAAACGGTTGGTTTTTCAAGACGGGTTCTGACATTACGTGAAGGGCAATGATAGCGCCGTAGAATTGTTTTTATCTCGAGGTAAAATTGTAAATGTCTTAACAAAACCCGAGGTGTCTGGGAGGCGAATCGTCGCCTTGGTGGCTATAAATACCAGACCCCTGGACATGTAAAGATCTACAATTTCCCTCTCACGTCTAAGTCTTTTTCTTGTTATCCTGCCTCCTTCCTTTTCACATACCCCTCCCAATGGCAGATCATGAAATCATCGAGATTGAGAGCGATGAAGGGGAAATTGTCGAACAAGGGTCTCAAACGAATGAAGTCCTGTCTCCCTTAAGGAAGAAACCCAAGGTTGACGAAGGATCTTCCAGTGGAACAAAGGTGAAGAACGTAGCGAGTTTCTTTCTTCCTTCAGTTCCTTTGACCCTCCCCGTTCATGCCTCTCGGCAAGTTAGGCCTTTATCCTTAGGAAAAGATCCCTTCACATCCAACTCTCCCATCCTTTTGGGTGATCAACATCCTGGTCGGCAAGCGGTGACTATCCCTCGATCCGATGATTGCCGTATTGGGTTGGCGAAGCAATCTTCTTCTGGGAAGGTTGCTCTTCCACCATATGATGATCTTCCTCCCAAGATGGGTGTATCAACGGGTTATGCACCGGGACAGGTAACAATTCTTCTCCCTTTTTGCTGATAATTTTAGTTAGTATGACTAACTTTTGCAAAATGCAGGAGGTAGGAGGCCCCAGCGATCAGCCTTCTGCTGCTCCTTCTCTTCCTTCCGGACAGACCCTTCTGGAAGAGAAGAATGCCCTGGAGAAGAAGACCGAGGAGATGGCCTCGAAGATTCTGCGTTTAGCAGAATGTTTTGATCGATCCCGAGAAGAGGCGCACCATTTCCATCGAGAGAGGGACTTCGCTCAGCAACAGCGAGAACTCTCTGACTTGATTAGGGACAATAGTGCGTCTGTTGTTAGGGACGATATAGATAGACTTAGGGTAGTTGCTAGTTCCCTGGGGGTTGTCAGTGTAGATCCTACTGACAACAACATGTCCCTTGGGGAACTTTGTAAACTTCTTTCGGAGCAAGTCGATGTTTTGATCGACTGCATCCCTTTTGTATGTAAAGAATGTAAGAAATAAAAGTTCTTTATTTCTCATGAAATGTTCTCCACATCTTCTGTGCGAAAATATAGCCATGAACTTTACGTTCGCGACCATTCATACACAGGAAATTTTAGTTCTGCGATCAAAATCACTTTTAAGAAAAAAGCACCGCGACCTGCCCTGATTCCGCGATCAGTTTCAAAGCCGCGGTCAGAACTAAGGTTCGACCAGAGTTGGGACTCGGTCAGGATGTCACTTCGATTAGAATCGAAGTTTTAGCCTAAAACACGATTTCGATAAAACCATAACCCAATTAGAAACACTCCAGTACGTTAAAAATTGGGTTACATGATTTTTTCGAATAAAATGTTCAAAGTATAAAAAGGAAAAACATCCTCTGAAAAGTACTGAAAATTTTTCAGTCCTTTTACGCTTTCAGTTTCCAAAACAAAGAAGTCTTTTTGTTTCAGATCCGATGCCTGAGTACTTTATCGGGTCCATCAGAGACAGTATCCATTATGGGAAATGAATAAAGCATTCAATGGAACGTTTGAAATGAGCCGTTTACTCATTAATGCGTCGCCTTGGGTCTATAAAAAGAGCAGATGTCTTCTCAAAGAAGCCACACAGCTAAAAACCCTCATTATTCCCGCCGCTCAAAACCCTCATTTTCTTCAGCCTTCATCTTCCCCAAATCGCCAGCTTCCCCTTTGATTCTACACCAAAGATGGCGTCCTGGAGCAGATCCATTCACCATTCTGAGGAGAGCCTGATGGCGTTAGAGAAGGAGGAGATCCTTTCTCCGCGGCTGCTCATTAACTGGCGACCTGCGGAGAAGGACCAAGAAACCCCAACTGTCCAAGAAGGCGAGTTGGTGGTTTTTGAGGAGTATTTGCGTTGCGGGTTCCGATTCCCTGAGAGTCGGTTCCTTAAGGATGTCCTTGAACATTACGGGTGGGAACTGATCAACCTCCATCCCAACGCGATGCTGATCCTTGCAGTATTCCAGCACCTTTGTGAAGCCTTCGTCGGAATATATCCCAGCGTGGATCTTTTCTGACGATTTTACTTTTCAGCGTGGTCGAAGAGTACCAACGCCGCCGGATGCATCTACTTCAGGCTGAGGGATAAAAAGGAGTATCCCTCCCCACCCCTACGAGATTCTGTGCATGGGTGGCACCAAAGCTGGTTTTACTGCTCTCCACCATCCGAAAGCAGTTTATGGTTTGAAAACTCGCGACCGGAGAAGTCGAGCGAGTTAGACATTCCCCGGGCGATGAACTCGGAGCTTTCGAAGCATGCCGAGGTGATTCTTCACTTGGTCAATGAAGGATTGACGGCTCGAGATATCATTCGAGACTTCGTGAAGAACCGGGTGAGTCCTCTGCGTGAAAGGGCTCATCCGGCGTGGGAGATTAGGTCCATGGGTGATAGCACCCTGGACTACAGTCAAGGTATTTATTTCTTTGGTGCTGAACTTTCTCCTTTTTGAATTGTACAAATTCTGACTTGAGTTTGGGAACAGTCCTGCCTTCATCCGAGATTGAAAGGCGGACCAACTCCCTCCTTAGGACCTACAATTCCGATGTAGAGGGCCCTAAGGGATCACCTCGCCCGCAGAGCTTGATTCACGCTGGTGATGACCTCAGACAGGAGCGCCGAAAGGTAATTTCCTTGTCCAGCTTTGGCTCTGCAGGTCTTGTGTGTGTCCAGTGCTAATCCCTTGTAATGGACTGCGAACCAGCTCCTAGGGAAGTTTGCGGATGCGACGTTCCCAAGTGAAAATGTCGGCTCTCCGAAGAAGCCGACGGCGAAGAATGTGAAGAAGGTCTCTCAGAGACCCAGGACAAAGAGTCCTGCCCCTAAGAAGACCAAGCTGAACCCTGGGGAGGGGTCTTCACGAAGCATTCCTCGTCCCGCAAGAAAGACTGCGGTAAGATATCGCATTCCTGCTACTTTTTCAGGCGCGACATGGAATCACTTCTTCGTCGTACAGGGAGAGGGGAGCGAGGAGGAAGAGGATGACGTTCCTCTGATCCTTCGAAGGAGGAAGATCGCGGATCTTCCATCCAGCGATGCCCCAAGCTGCCCCGCAGAGACCACTACTACCGAAGAGGTGGTCGTGGAAGATCCTGCGACCACCGAAAATCTTGTGGTCGCGGGTGACCCTTCAATTCCTGAAGCCCCCGAGGTTTCAAGGTCAATTATTTCTGCTTCCCTGGTTGAAGGGACGACCAAGGTAAGGAATCTTTTTCGGCCGTTCCTTCTATGACTCTTTCTGCACATTTGTCAAGTTAATGTATATACAGGGAGGAGAGCTTCCCCCTGGGACCACTGGGGGTTCCAGGGAGGAAAATCCTCCTCCTCTGCGGACAGAGGAGGAGGTGGATGAACAAAGGCCAGCTATGATGGTTCCAGCAACTCTGGAATCGCCAAGGCCTTCAGATGCAGCCCCACCAGTTAGCCCGGTGGCCCAGGTAAAGATCTTTTTATGTGTTTTTACCTGTTCCCTAAGAATATGCCTATAACATGACATTTCCAGGGGGGTGCTGCCTTGTTTACCATAAGGAAGGCGAGAACCGGAGACGGCTCTCCTTCGCAAGGGGAATTTTCCCAGAAGTCCCAGGAACGAATGGGATTTCAAATAAGGTAAGAGCTCTTACTTGACAGTAATCTTAAATAAAAGTTGCCTGACCCATTCTTCCTGTTAGGCAAAAGAAGACAGCGCCTAACCCTTCAACCGCCACTGGGGAGGTTGAAACTAGGGCTGATGAGGGAGCGTCTAATGAAGAGCGCTCTGCTCCCGTGGTTCAGGAAGTCGTCCGGACCGCGGGAGGTGAAACAAGTATAGGGACCGGGTCACAACCAGTGGCCTTTGGGGGTGGCGTCCGGCCGGCACTCCCGCCAACTATCCCTGTAGTGAGCACGTCGGAGGCTCTAGCGAGGATTCCCGCTGAACTGAATGATGCCGTTTTACAAAAGTTTATGAAGGTATAATAAGACTCTGCTTCTGTGCCTGAATTATACTTAGGACACCTTTGACCTTCTTCTTTGGCACCACAGGGATTGTCCTGGCTAACAAGCCATTCGCGTGTTGTGATGGCTAGTACAGAAGCCATTCAAAAAGAACGCGATAGCTTGCGCAGGTGAGTACCATTACCCTCTGGTTAACATGGGTACATCTTGGTTGTGACTGCCTTGATTTTGTTGCAGAGAGGTTGCATTCTTGAAGAAGGAGGTGGCCGGTTCAGTCTCAATGCTTAAGAAACAAGAAACTGAACTCAACAGACTTCGATCAGAGAATGCTGGTAAGCCGATTCCTGACTAGGAAGACTTGAATCCATAATATGCGAATAATCTTCTCTCTCTGTACAGCGCAAGCAGGTCTAATTACGCAGCTCAGTCGAGACAAGGAGATTCTTGAATCCTCGATTCGCCACACCGATCGGGCAATCAAAGAACTGAGCCTCCGGATCTTCGAAAAACTAAAGGCCGTGGCTGATCTTTTGATGACCGATGTGGTAGAACGGAGGCAAGACAACTGACGAGGATTGACACCCGGGTCACTTCTAATAAACTTCTGGTTCAAGACAGGTTCGAACCAGACATGTGTCTGGAGATGCGAACTCAAGCTATTCTGAGAGGCATCACCACGAGGTCGCAAGCTTTACGCGATCAAGTCACAGCTTTACGCGGTCAGACCGTAAGCCTTGCGCGGTCAGAAGTTTGTGGGCTATACGCGAACTACACATTCGGGATATTACGCGGTCAGCCGAATCCCACGGTCAGAACATCTGCCGATCAGGATACCTGGGATCTATCTATTCGGTTGTCCATACGACAGGATATTCTAGGTATCCCGAAGATTCCTACACGTGGAAAATCAACCGTCAGGAGGTTAACACGTACAGTTATTCATGAATAACATGTGTTTAACCTGCGTGGAGGTTAAGAGCAGTTTCAACAACCGTATCCAACCGTCCGTGCAACCGATTGATGCAGTTTCCTTCACATGGCACCCTTTCAAGCAGTATAAGAGGATGGCATGAAGCATCAATCAAGGAGGATCCAAGTTAGCCAGGTCTACGGCACACCTCATATAGCATTTTTAAGTCTTCTTTAGCTTATCTTTGTACACTTTTATAGGAAAAATCCTTGCCTGTGAGGACTTTTCCTTCCATTTGTAAACATTTTACCACACTTAGTGAAATCTCAACAGGACGTAGGGCTTTTACTCCCACCATCGAGGGCCCGAACCTGTCTAAATTCTCTGTGCTCCTGTTCACCATTGTTCAGCATACCTTCCCGAAGGGTCATCTTGAAAGGTCTCACTATTACAAATTCTACATAAGTTCGGCTGAGGACTCCGAGTCCGAATCGTCGACAGCTGGCGCCCACCGTGGGGCCTTTCTCAAGGCGTCTTAATTGAAATTCGGAGGTTTGCCGAAACATGGCTGGAGCATATGATTCCGAGAATGATTTCGATCTCGAGGATTATGCTCATATCCCAATGCCTTCTCCAAGTGATCCTGTTCCGATGGAAGAGGTCGAAGGCCAGAATCTTCCCCAGGCTGAATCATCTCCCCAAGTCATGTTAATCGACCAAGAGGTAACTGGCACAAGGTCAGAACCCACAGAGGTTCTTAATGTGCTAGGTGATGAGTCCAGCCCATCGTACGATCCCGCTGAGGGAAAATATGATGGTGACCCTCAAATTAGCCCAGGAAGGTTTGACCCTGATAACCTCCACCGTCTCTTTGATTTTGAGTCCGACTCGGAACAAACCGAGATGTTCTCCCCATCGGCGACCTCTCTCCCTAGGCAGTTTGCTGCGTTGTCGGAGGAAACTCCCGATCAACAGGCTGCCAGGGAAGAACAAGATCGCAAACAGGAGGAGGAGCAAGATCTCGAGCAACAAAACAACGAACTACGCAGAACTGCCCTAGAGGCTCTTCAAGATGCGCAGGCTCGTTACGATGCTGCCCCGAGTTCTTCTCGACGGTCGCGTGGTCATAGACGTGACCAGACTCCTTCCTTACCACCGGAGCACTTACCAGTGGACGAGGAAACAATAACACCTGGTGCCCCTAGGAGAAGTACCCATGGTCGACTGCGATCTATCGCGGAAGTCATGCGCAATTTTCCTCCTACGGTCACGGATGCGCAGAGACCGGCCTTTTACAGGATCCTGGCGGAAAGATTGGACGAGGTCGCATCCGAGGCGACCCCAACAGCCTCTTCCCGCTCAGTGACACATTCCCGTGATCGAGATGGTCCTCATTTTGGCTCTGGCCGACGGAGTTACCCGCCGCCTATACCGTCCCGACAGGACAAATATCGGCGAATGCAGGACTCTCGCAGTAGGGATCGAGTTCCCGTTCATTCTCGTTTGGGACCCCGAGTAACCCCGCCATTAAGTGAGTTTGCTCGAAACCCGACCGAGAGTCGCAGGACGGTTCACGGTCCTTACGTTGGTTGCAAAGCTTTCTCGCCTGGCATACGAGCAGTCGTTTGGCCCGATAAATTTCGACCTGGGGCCATTGAGAGGTTTGATGGAACTCAGAACCCATCCGAGTTTCTTCAGATCTATATTACTGCCATCCAAGCAGCAGGAGGCGATGACAAGGTCATGGCCAACTACCTGCCAACAGTCCTCGTAGGACCGGCTAGAACCTGGTTGTTCAATCAGCCTGAGGGCTCTATCTATAATTGGGAAATGCTATGCGATGCCATCCTCAGCAATTTCCAGAACTGTTACCAAAAGCCGGGTAAGGAGGACGACTTGCATAGATTGCGGCAAACTTCGACCGAAACGCTTCGGCAGTTTGTCAAGAGGTTTGTCGGGGTAAGAAATACCATCCCGAACATATCTGATGGCTCCGTAATCAGGGCATTTAAGCATGCCGTTCGATACCGGAGATTCACTGAAGACTTGCTCATCCACCCTCCTCGATCGGTGGCCGATCTGTTCGATATGGTTGATCGATACTCTGATGCAGCCGAGGCAGTCGAATGGAACCGAATGGTTGACAAGGGGGACCTACCGCCCCAACCAGGCTTCAAGGACGCCAAGAAAGAAGATTCGAGCAAAAAGCCGGAGTCTTCACCGGGTGGGAAGTCAAAAAAGTCGAAGAGGAACCGCTCTGGACAGTACCGTGAGGTCGCGGTCGCGGAGAAACCACCTTCGACCAAAGGTAATAAGTCTTCTTTTAAAAGTAAAACTGCTTCTGGTGGCCGGGATTCCGACCAGCCAGAAAAATCAACTAATCCACAGGAGGGCAAAAGGTGGTGTCCACTCCACAATTCCGCAGGCCACGATCTCAAAAACTGCAGGAGTTGGTTGAAACAGCTGGATGATTTCTACCAAGGAGCTGGGCCAATGCCAACCTTACCGCCCAAAGAGCAGGCGTGCGGGGTTAGAGACGTCGATGGAGACGAAGAAATGGCTTACCAGGTACCTCAAAATCATGTTAATGTCATTTTCGGAGGTTCCTCCTCTTTCGTTTCCAAAAGGCTGTTTAAAACTTTTTGCCGAGAGGTTAACCAAATGGAGACATCCCTTGGTGAACCTCAATATCCCCGTTGGTCAGATATGCCTTTGACGTTCGACCGCGCTGACTGTCCTGCGGGGCTAACTCGACCTTTGAGGTTACCTCTGGTTATTACCCCAATCATCAGTAACGCGAGAGTCGAAAGGGTCCTGATCGACGGGGGAAGTTCCCTTGATCTTTTATTGGTCAAGACACTCGACGAGATGCAAATTCCTCGTTCGAAGATCATGCCCATAATCCATCCGTTTTATGGGATAATCCCAGGCCCCTCCATGATGCCATTGGGACAAGTGGTCCTCCCGGTCACTCTGGGAGAACCAGATAACTTCCGAACAGAATTGGTTACTTTCGATGTAATTGATTGTGATTCAGCTTATAATGCAATCTTTGGCAGGCCGACTCTTGCTAAGTTCATGATGGCAACGCACTATGCTTATCAGTGCGGGAAATTGCCTGGCCCCAAAGGTGTCATTTCGGTCCGAGGTAGTCGCAACGTGGCACTCACGTGCGACCGGCTATCTTTGGAGATGGTCGATCAACTTCCCCTCCGGGACGCTCAGGTCGCCACTGTCGCCATCGATGCGATCAGGGCCGCTCCTCGACCAGATGAAAAACTCAAACAAGTTCCTTTGTACCCAGATGACCCATCCAGGACAATTCGGGATGGGTCAGCCCTGGATGACAAATAGGAACTCGACCTCGTTGCTTTCCTCCGAGCTAACGCAGATGTGTTTGCGTGGAAACCGTCCGACATGCCCGGTGTCCCAAGGGAAGTAATTGAGCACAGGTTAGCAATTCGACCTGGACAACGACCAATAAAGCAAAAGCTCAGGCGTTTTGCCACCGACCGACAGGAAGCCATCCGAGAAGAGTTAGACAAACTCTTACAAGCCGGGTTTATCCGTGAAGTGAATCACCCGGACTGGCTCGCCAATCCGGTCATGGTCCGCAAGTCAAATGGCAAGTGGCGCATGTGCGTCGACTATACTAGCCTCAACAGTGCCTGTCCAAAGGATGACTTTCCCCTTCCCCGCATCGACCAGCTGGTTGACTCCACTGCGGGTTGCGAACTGATGAGTTTTCTAGATGCCTACTCGGGATATCATCAAATTAGCATGGCAGAAGACGATGAAGAGAAAACTGCCTTCATCACCCCGTTCGGCACATACTGCTACGTCAGAATGCCGTTCGGTCTCAAGAACGCTGGTTCCACGTACCAGCGCTTGATGCAAAAGACCTTTCTTTCCCAGATAGGGCGTAATCTCGAAGCATATGTAGACGACTTGGTTGTAAAGAGCACCAAAAGATTGTCTCATTTGGACGATCTTGCTGAAACCTTCTGTAACTTGAATCGCTTTGGAATAAAATTGAACCCGGAGAAATGTTCTTTCGGGGTTTCTTCAGGAAAGCTTCTTGGTTTCCTTGTGTGTTCCAGGGGCATTGAGGTTAATCCTGAGAAAATCAGAGCTATTGAACAAATGAGGTCGCCCTCGACCATGAAGGATGTTCAACGCCTGGCTGGTCGCATGGCGGCTTTAAGTCGCTTCATATCGCGATTAGGCGAAAGGGGACTACCTTTCTTTAAAGCCTTGCGTAAACATCATAACTTCACGTGGTCCGACGAAGCCGAAAAAGCGTTTCAGGTGGTAAAAACATACCTTTCCAGTCCGCCGGTATTGGTGTCTCCTGAAAAGGAAGAACCATTACTTCTGTATTTGGCGGCCACCCCGCACGCGGTCAGCGCAGTTCTGATCGCGGAAAGGGAAGGAGTACACAGACCCGTCTACTATGTGAGCGAAGTACTTCATGGTCCTAAGGAGCGCTACCCTGAGGTCCAGAAGATACTTTACGCACTACTGATGGCTTCCCGTAAGCTACGACATTACTTTCAAGCACACAAGATCACAGTACCCTCCTCTTTTCCTTTAGGGGATATTGTCCGAAATCCAGAAAAATCTGGTCGAATCGCCAAATGGGCGGTCGAATTCGGTGCCTTTGAGATCCATTTCACCCCTCGCACGGCGGTTAAGTCTCAGGTTTTGGCCGACTTTGTGGTCGAATGGACCAACCCTGAGCCACCCGTGCAGTTGGCAAAGGAACTGGAGTGCCCCGATTATTGGACAATGTACTTTGACGGCTCCCGTAGTTTTCAACACTCGGGGGCTGGAGTGGTCTTAGTTACGCCTCAGGGCGAACAGCTTAAGTATGTCATTCAACTACACTTTGTTGCAACCAACAATGCAGCAGAGTATGAAGGTCTTCTTGCAGGTCTCCGGGCAGCAAAATTCCTCGGAGTCCGTCGATTAGTGGTGAGGGGGGACTCACAGCTGGTCGTAAACCAGGTAAACAAGGAGTACAGCACCTCCGATGAGACAATGGTTCATTACCTGGGGGAAGTGAGGAAATTGGAAAAACACTTCAGTCACTTCGAAGTCCAATACATCCCGCGAAAGGACAACATTCTCGCAGACCAATTATCCAAAATTGGATCCTCACGCTCATCCGCTCCGGCAGGAGTGTTCATTGAACACTTGGACCATCCTTCGATCATGACTTCGGTCGAGGATGATCCGGCAATAGCCTTCGTTGCCATCCTCGGTCAGGAACAAGATTGGACTCATCCATTGAGGGTCTATCTTGAACATGGGACCCTACCCGAGGACGAAACCAAAAGCGATCGGTTAATTCGAAAGGCGCGTCTGTACAAACTCATAGATGGGGTTATGTACAGAAAGGGTACTCAAGGAGTATTCATGCGCTGCATATCTCAGGAGGAAGGAAAATCCCTCTTGAAAGAAATACATGACGGTGTATGCGGTGCACACGCGTCATACCGAACACTGGTCGGAAAAGTTTTTCGACAGGGATTCTACTGGCCTTCGGCACTCGATGATGCCAAGCTTATGGTCAAGATGTGTCCACAGTGTCAGTTTCATGCAAGACAGGTTCATCAACCTGCTTATGCATTGCAAACTATTCCTCTCGCATGGCCTTTCGCGATCTGGGGAATGGACATCTTCGGTCCTATGCCACAAGCGGTCAATGGATACAAGTTTTTGTTCGTAGCCATTGTCACATTCACAAAGTGGATTGAGGCCGAACCAGTACGAAATATTACTGCATCAGCCGCACAAAAGTTCTTTCACAAGAACATTGTGGCACGATTTGGTGTTCCAAACCGTCTCATCACAGACAACAGTTCTCAGTTCGCTAGCGGTCTTTTCCTAGACTACTGCGATCAGATTGGGACCAAGGTGTGCTTTGCTTCCGTGGCACATCCACAAAGCAATGGTGCCGTAGAACGGGCCAATGGGCAAGTATTGCAAGGTATCAAAAAATGTGTTTTTGATCGCCTCAAGACCCGCTCGGGGGCTTGGGTAGACGAGCTCTGTACTGTTCTATGGGCACTACGGACTACCTCTAGTCGAGCCACCGATGAGACACCCTTCCATTTGGTCTATGGAGCCGAGGCTGTGTTGCCTATGGAAGTAAGTAT
Source organism: Pharus latifolius (assembly GCA_019359835.1). Classification (NCBI taxonomy): domain Eukaryota; kingdom Viridiplantae; phylum Streptophyta; class Magnoliopsida; order Poales; family Poaceae; genus Pharus; species Pharus latifolius. The sequence continues at coordinate 21,163,828 of CM033329.1, read as the reverse complement.
TGGATCTGTTCGCACGAATCAATTCGAACAGGTCAACCAATCCGAACAGCGATCGCGAGATCTCATCCTCCTGGAAGAACGGCGTGATCGCGCCCTGATTAAGTCCGCGGTATACTTGCAGGCTCTACGCAAGTATCACAGTAAAAAGGTGCGACCACGTGATCTCAACGTGGGCGACTTGGTTTTACGAAAAATTCAAGACCAGTCTAACCGCAATAAATTCTCCCCAAAGTGGGAGGGACCATACACTGTCGTCTCAGTGCCGCGGCCAGGATCTGCGCGGTTAGCCATGGAGGATGGTCGGATTTTGTCCAATACTTGGAACATCGATCAACTTCGCAAGTTTTACGTGTAAGTATTCCAATCACTTTTTTCCTGTTCAATTAGCATCTTTTCATAAAAAGCATGTCTTGTTTTCATACAATGAGTGTTTTTCTTTAAGCCCAAATTATACAAATTCGACCTGGGGGCTGATCGCTGGCGGTTAGGTTATTACAGCATTTTTCAACTGGATTCGCTGGTCAATCTCATGATCACTTCCAGATAAGTTACTCCTAAATAAGCCGTTCCTCAACGCACATGGGACTATCTGGCTAGTCTTCGGTCATCCGGGTGGCTATCAGTTTGCCATAAGGTTAAAATATTATTTTAATCTTGATCATTGGCTTGAAGCAAATATCCCTGGTCATCATACTTATGTTTTCCCCTCTGCTTAAAATACTAAGGCTTCAGTATTCATAAAACAGAGGCGGGGGCTAGAGGAATATACTTATAGTATGAAACTTATGATGTGAATATGCACTTTCTTTTGAAAAAATAGTTTTACATACATAGCATTGTAATTACAATTGTTTGGTTACAAAATATAAGGATCATTCGATCCTTAGCTCAGCCAAGAGCTTGTCAACGAAGGGCTTAACTTCTTCAATAACGGCGTCAAGCAGTTCTTCACTCTCGACCTCAACCGGTCCCACCAGTGCGCTCAGATTCGCATCTGGGCCATGGTGAAGTCGAACCCGGCTGAGTACGGCAGAAGCGGCTGATCGGACTCTCGTCCTGATTGTCTCTTCACGTCGCCGTAAATCTCCAGGGAGATATTCGAGCAGTGATTCTGCTTGAGTTGTGAGCAGTGATGCCCAATCGCTGACATTTGGGTCGTCCTTCCTCAACTCTACCACGCTGGTATTCAAAAGGCTGGCTATGGCCTTCAGTTTTTCGAAGACCAGTAGGCTCAACTCTTTGACCACTTGATCAGTATGGTTGAGCGAGGACTCGAGAAGCATCTTGTCCTGGCCGAGCTGTTTAATGCGACCTGCTTGCGCTGTACAAAGAAAAGAGGTTATTAACAAGAAACGTCTTTAAGTCTTCTCAAGTTGGGAATCGACTTACCAGCATTCACAGACTGAAGTCTATTGATTTCAGTCCGTAGTTTCTGGAACTCTGTAACTGAGTTCAGCTTTATCTTGGTTAACTCTTTCTTCAAGAACGTAACCTCTCTGCAGTAAAATCAGGTTAGTCACAATTAAAGCCTACTTATATTAACAGAAGAATGACGATCCTCACTTGCGCAAGCCGTCACGATCTTTTTGAACAGCCGCCATGCTAGCCATTGCAGCATGCGACTGGCTCGTCACCCATGACAAGCCCTGTGACACGAAGCAAGAGAGTTAAATATACTCTAAAGGCGTTTCAAACGCCGAAACAGGGGTCATCATACCTTCATAAACTTATTTAAAGCGGCATCATCCATGCTAGCAGGAATCCTTGCTAGCGCCCCTGAAGTGCCTGCGATGGGGACAGTTGATGGGAGTGCCGGCCGGACGCCACCCCCAGAGGTCACTGGTGGTGACCTAGTCCCTGTACTTGTTTCACCTCCCGCGGTCCGGACGACTTCCTGAACCACGGGAGTAGAGCGCTCTTCATTAGAGGCTCCCTCATCAGCCCTAGCTTCAACCTCCCCAGTGGCGGTTGAAGGTATAGGCGCTGTCTTCTTTTGCCTAACAGGAAGAGTGGGTCAGACAGCTTTTATATAAGATTACTGTCAAGTAAGAGTTCTTACTTTATTCGAAATCCCATTCGTTCCTGGGACTTCTGGGAAAATTCCCCTTGCGAAGGAGAACCGTCTCCGGTTCTTGCCTTCCTTATGGTAAATAAGACAGCACCCCCCTGGAAATATCATGTTACAGGCATATTCTTAGGGAACGGGTAAAAACACATAGAAAGATCTTTACCTGGACCACCGGACTAACTGGTGGGGCTGCATCCGAAGGCCTTGGCGATTCCTGAGTTGCTGGAACCGTCACAGCCGGCCTTTGTTCGTCTACCTCCTCCTCTGTCCGCGGAGGAGGAGGATTTTCCTCCCTGGAATCCCCAGTGGACCCAGGGGGAAGCTCTCCTTCCTGTATGTACATTAACTTGTCAAATGCGCAGAAAGAGCCATGGAGGGAATGATCGAAAAGATCCTTTACCTTAGTCGTCCCTTCGACCAGGGAAGCAGAGATGATTGACCCTGAAACCTCGGGGGCTTCAGGAATTGGAAGGTCACCTGCGACCACAAGATCTTCAGTGGTCGCAGGGTCAACCACGGCCGCTTCTTCGGCAGCTGTGGTCTCTGCGGGGCAGCCTGGGGCATCGCTGGATGGAAGATCCGCGATCTTCCTCCTTCGAAGGATCAGAGGAACGTCATCCTCTTCCTCCTCGCTCCCCTCTCCCTGTACGACGAAGAAGTGATTCCATGTCGCGCCTGAAAAAGTAGCAGGAATGCGATATCTTACCGCAGTCTTTCTTGCGAGACGAGGAATGCTTCGTGAAGACCCCTCTCCAGGGTTCAGCTTGGTCTTCTTAGAGGCAGGACTCTTTGTCCTGGGTCTCTGAGAGACCTTCTTCACGTTCCTCGCCATCGGCTTCTTCAGAGAGCCAACATTTTCACTTGGGAATGTTGCATCCGCAAACCTCCCTAGGAGCTGTTCTCATTCCAATGGGATTGATTAGTGCTGGACATACATGAAACCTGCAAAACAGAGGCCAAGTGGAAAGTTTACCTTTCGGCGCTCCTGTTTAAGGTCGTCGCCAGCATGAATCAAGCTTTGGGGGCGAGGCGATCCCTTGGGGCCCTCTACCTCGGCGTTGTACGCCCTGAGGAGGTAGTTAGTCCGCCTCCCAATCTCAGCTGAGGGCAGGACTGTTCCCAGATACGAGTTAAATTGATACATTTCAAAAATGACAAAAGGATTTCAATGTCAGAAATGAGTACCTTCGTTATAGTCCAGGGTAGTGTCCGCCATGGACTTGATCTCCCAAGCCGGATGAGCCCTTTCACGTAAGGGGCTCACCCGATTCTTCACAAAGTCTCGGATGACGTCACGTGCCGTCAGCCCTTGTTCGACTAAGTGAAGGATCACCTCGGCATGCTTCATGAACTCCGCGTTCATCGCCGGGAGAGTATCCAACTCGCTCGTTTTCTCCGGCCGCGAAGTCTCAAACCACAGCCCGCTCTCGGTCGGCGGGGTGCAGTAAAACCATTTCTGATGCCACCCGTGCACTGAGTCTCGCAGAGGTGGGGAGGGATACTCCTTTTTATCCCTCAGCCGGAAGTAGATGCATCCAGCGGCGTTGGTGCTCTTCGACCACGCCGAAAAGTAAAATCGTCGGAAAAGATCCACGCTGGGATATACTCCGACGAAGGCTTCACAGAGATGCTGGAATACTGCAAGAATCAGCATCGCGTTGGGGTGGAGGTTGATCAGTTCCCACCCGTAATGTTCAAAGATATCCTTAAGGAACCGACTCTCAGGGAATCGGAACCCGCAACGAAAATACTCCTCAAAAACCACCAACTCGCCTTCTTGGACAGTTGGGGTTTCTTGGTCCTTCTCCGCAGGTCGCCAGTTAATGAGCAGCCACGGAGAAAGGATCTCCTCCTTCTCAAGCGCCATCAGGCTCTCCTCAGAATGATGAATGGATCTGCTCCAGGACGCCATCTATGGTGTAGAATCAAAGGGGAAGCTGGCGATTTGGGGAAGATGAAGGCTGAAGAAAGTGAGGGTTTTGAGCGGCGGGAATTCTAAGGGTTTTTTCGCGGCTGAATGGCTTCCTCAAGAAGCTACCTACTGCTTTTTATAGACCCAAGGCGACGCATTAATGAGTAAACGGCTCGTTTCAAACGTTCCATTAAATGGTTTATTCATTTCCCATAATGGATACTGTCTCTGATGGACCCGATAAAGTACTCAGGCGTCGGATCTGAAACAAAAAGACTTCTTTGTTTTGGAAACTGAAAGTGTTAAAGGACTGAAAAATTTCCAGTACTTTTCAGAGGAAGTTTTTCCTTTTTATACTTTGAACATTTTGTTCGAAAAAATCACGTAACCCAATTTTTAACGTACTGAAGTGTTTCTAATTGGGTTATGGTTTTATCGAAATCGTGTTCTAGGCTAAAACTTCGTCTCTAATCGAAGTAATAGTCTAACCGGATGTTCAACTCTGGTCGCAATTCAGTTCTAACCGCGGCCCTAAGTCTGATCGCGGCATCAGGGCAGGTCATGGTGATCTTTTAAAGCGCGATTCTAATCGCAGAACTGAAATTTCCTGTGTATGAATGGTCGCGGACTAAGCCTTCAGCCTTAATTTCGCACAGAAGGTATGAAGAATGTTCATATGGATAAAAGAAACTTTATTTATTACATTCTTTACATACAAAAGGGATACGGTCGATAAAAGCATCGACTTGTTCCGAAAGAAGTTTACAAAGTTCCCCAAGGGACATATTGTTGTCAGTAGGATCTACACTGACAACCCCCAAGGAACTAGCGACTACTCTAAGTCTATCTATATCGTCCCTAACAACGGACGCACTATTGTCCCTAATCAAGTCAGAGAGTTCTCGCTGTTGCTGAGCGATGTCTCTCTCTCGACGGAAATGGTGCGCCTCCTCTCGGGATCGATCAAGACATTCTGCTAAACACAGAATCTTCGAGGCCATTTCCTCGGTCTTCTTCTCCAGGGCATTCTTCTCTTCCAGAAGAGTCTGTCTGGAAGGAAGAGATGGAGCAGCAGAAGGCTGATCGCTGGGGCCTCCTACCTCCTGCATTTTGCAAAAGTTAGTCATATTAACTAAAATTATCAGCAAAAAGGGAGAAGAATTTTTACCTGTCCCGGTGCATAACCCGTTGATACACCCATCTTGGGAGGAAGATCACCATATGGCGGAAGTGCAACCTTCCCAGAAGAAGATTGCTTCGCCAACCCAATATGGCAATCATCTGATCGAGGGATAGTCACCGCTTGCCGACCAGGATGTTGATCACCCAAAAGGATGGGGGAATTGGATGTGAAGGGATCTTTCTCTAAGGATAAAGGCCTAACTTGCCGAGAGGCATGAGCGGGGAGGGTCAAAGGAACTGAAGGAAGAAAGAAACTCGCTACATTCTTCACCTTTGTTCCACTGGAAGATCCTTCGTCAACCTTGGGTTTCTTCCTTAAGGGAGACAGGACTTCATTCGTTTGAGACCCTTGTTCGACAATTTCCCCTTCATCGCTCTCAATCTCGATGATTTCGTGATCTGCCATTGGGAGGAGTAAGTGAAAAGGAAGGAGGCCAGGTAACAAGAAAAAGACTTAGGCGTGAGAGGGAAATTGTAAATCTTTACATGTCCAGGGGTCTGGTATTTATAGCCGCCAGGTCGACGGTACGCCTCCCAGACACCTCGAGTTTCGTTAAAGACATTTACAATTTTACCTCGAGATAAAAATCTCTACGGCGCCATCATTGCCCGTCACGTAATGTCAGAACCCGTCTTGAAAAGCCAACCGTTTTCACTTAGTGCGCCACTAAGTGGAGAAGTTAAAGGGCCGGGTTAAAAATCCAATGTACGGTTTTTAAATTCGAAATAAACACGTCTCTCCGTTTTCTTCGAATTTGGGGGCTAGCTGACGAGGATTGACACCCGGGTCACTTCTAATAAACTTCTGGTTCAAGACAGGTTCGAACCAGACATGTGTCTGGAGATGCGAACTCAAGCTATTCTGAGAGGCATCACCACGAGGTCGCAAGCTTTACGCGATCAAGTCACAGCTTTACGCGGTCAGACCGTAAGCCTTGCGCGGTCAGAAGTTTGTGGGCTATACGCGAACTACACATTCGGGATATTACGCGGTCAGCCGAATCCCGCGGTCAGAACATCTGCCGATCAGGATACCTGGGATCTATCTATTCGGTTGTCCATACGACAGGATATTCTAGGTATCTCAAAGATTCCTACACGTGGAAAATCAACCGTCAGGAGGTTAACACGTACAGTTATTCATGAATAACACGTGTTTAACCTGCGTGGAGGTTAAGAGCAGTTTCAAAAACCGTATCCAACCGTCTGTGCAACCGATTGATGCAGTTTCCTTCACATGGCACCCTTTCAAGCAATATAAGAGGATGGCATGAAGCATCAATCAAGGAGGATCCCAGTTAGCCAGGTCTACGGCACACCTCATATAGCATTTTTAAGTCTTCTTTAGCTTATCTTTGTACACTTTTATAGGAAAAATCCTTGCCTGTGAGGACTTTTCCTTCCATTTGTAAACATTTTACCACACTTAGTGAAATCTCAACATGACGTAGGGCTTTTACTCCCACCATCGAGGGCCCGAACCTGTCTAAATTCTCTGTGCTCCTGTTCACCATTGTTCAGCATACCTTCCCGAAGGGTCATCTTGAAAGGTCTCACTATTACAAATTCTGCATAAGTTCGGCTGAGGACTCCGAGTCCGAATCGTCGACAACAACCTCAGTATAAATGACTGGACATCGCTGCTTACTGCCCAGGCGGATTCACTGCTTGAGTATCTCCCTGGAGATACACGGCGAAGCGAAGAGGCGATCAGAACCAGGGTTCGATCAGCCGCAGCAGCCGTACTCAGCCGGGTTCGACTTCACTATGGCCCAGATGCAGATCTGAACGCATTGGTGGGTCCGGTTGAGGTCGAGAGTGAAGAGCTGCTCGATGCAATCATAGAGGAAGTCCAGCCCCTAGTAGATAGACTCCTGACTGAGCTGGGGATCGAATGATCCTTATTTTTGTAACCAAACAATTGTAATTACAATGCAATGTATGTAAAACTATTTTTTTTTCAAAAGAAAGTGCATATTCACATCATAAGTTTCATACTATAAGTATATTCCTCTAGCCCCCGCCTCTGTTTTGTGAATACTGGAGCCTTAGTATTTTAAGCAGAGGGGAAAACATAAGTATGATGACCAGGGATATGCGCTTCAAGCCGATGGTCAAGATTAAAGTAACATTTTAACCTTATTGCAAACTGGTAGCCACCCAGATGACCGAAGACTAGCCAGATAGTCCCGTGTGCGTTGAGAAACGGCTTATTTAGGAGCGACTTATCTGGAAGTGATCATGAGATCGACCAGCGAATCCGGTTAAAAAATGCTGTAGTAACCTAACCGCCGGCGATCAGCCCCAGGTCGAATTTGTATAATTTGGGCTTAAAGAAAACACTCATTGTATGAAAACAAGACATGCTTTTTATGAAAAGATGCTAATTGAACAGGGAAAAAGTGATTGGAATACTTACACGTAAAACTTGCGAAGTTGATCGATGTTCCAAGTATTGGACAAAATCCGACCATCCTCCATGGCTAACCGCGCAGATCCTGGCCGCGGCACTGAGACGACAGTGTATGGCCCTTCCCACTTTGGGGAGAATTTATTGCGGTTAGACTGGTCTTGAATTTTTCGTAAAACCAAGTCGCCAACGGTGAGATCACGTGGTCGCACCTTTTTACTGTGATACTTGCGTAGAGCCTGCAAGTATACCGCGGACTTGATCAGGGCGCGATCACGCCGTTCTTCCAGGAGGATGAGATCTTGCGATCGCTGTTCGGATTGATTGACCTGTTCGAATTGATTTGTGCGAACAGATCCAATACTAACTTCCATAGGCAACACAGCCTCGGCCCCATAGACCAAATGGAAGGGTGTCTCACCGGTGGCTCGACTAGAGGTAGTCCGTAGTGCCCATAGAACAGTATAGAGCTCGTCTGCCCAAGCCCCCGAGCGGGTCTTGAGGCGATCAAAAACACGTTTTTTGATGCCTTGCAATACTTGCCCATTGGCCCGTTCTACGGCACCATTGCTTTGTGGATGTGCCACGGAAGCAAAGCACACCTTGGTCCCAATCTGATCGCAGTAGTCTAGGAAGAGACCGCTAGCGAACTGAGAACCGTTGTCTGTGATGAGATGGTTTGGAACACCAAATCGTGCCACAATGTTCTTGTGAAAGAACTTTTCTGCGGCTGATGCAGTAATATTTCATACTGGTTCGGCCTCAATCGACTTTGTGAACGTGTCAATGGCTACGAACAGAAACTTGTACCCATTGACCGCTTGTGGCATAGGACCGACGATGTCCATTCCCCAGATCGCGAAGGGCCATGCGAGAGGAATAGTTTGCAATGCATAAGCAGGTTGATGAACCTGTCTTGCATGAAACTGACACTGTGGACACATCTTGACCATAAACTTGGCATCATCGAGTGCCGAAGGCCAGTAGAATCCCTGTCGAAAAACTTTTCCGACCAGTGTTTGGTATGACGCGTGTGCACCGCATACACCGTCATGTATTTCTTTCAAGAGGGATTTTCCTTCCTCCTGAGATATGCAGCGCATGAATACTCCTTGAGTACCCTTTCTGTACATAACCCCATCTATGAGTTTGTACAGACGCGCCTTTCGAATTAATCGATCGCTTTTGGTTTCGTCCTCGGGTAGGGTCCCATGTTCAAGATAGACCCTCAATGGATGAGTCCAATCTTGTTCCTGACCGAGGTTGGCAACGAAGGCTATTGCCAGATCATCCTCGACCGAAGTCATGATCATAGGATGGTCCAAGTGTTCAATGAACACTCCTGCCGGAGCGGATGAGCGTGAGGATCCAATTTTGGATAATTGGTCTGCGAGAATATTGTCCTTTCGCGGGACGTATTGGACTTCGAAGTGACTGAAGTGTTTTTCCAATCTCCTCACTTCCCCCAGGTAATGAGCCATTGTCTCATCGGAGTTGCTGTACTCCTTGTTTACCTGGTTTACAACTAGCTGTGAGTCCCCCCTCACCACTAATCGACGGACTCCGAGGAATTTTGCTGCCCGGAGCCCTGCAAGAAGACCTTTATACTCTGCTGCATTGTTGGTGGCAACAAAGTGTAGTTGAATGACACACTTAAGCTGTTCGCCCTGAGGCGTAACTAAGACCACTCCAGCCCCGAGTGTTGAAAACTACGGGAGCCGTCAAAGTACATTGTCCAATAATCGGGGTACTCCAGATCCTTTGCCAACTGCACGGGTGGCTCAGGGTTGGTCCATTCGACCACAAAGTCGGCCAAAACCTGAGACTTAACCGCCGTGCGAGGGGTGAAATGGATCTCGAAGGCACCGAATTCGACCGCCCATTTGGCGATTCGACCAGATTTTTCTGGATTTCGGACAATATCCCCTAAAGGAAAAGAGGAGGGTACTGTGATCTTGTGTGCTTGAAAGTAATGTCGTAGCTTACGGGAAGCCATCAGTAGCGCGTAAAGTATCTTCTGGACCTCAGGGTAGCGCTCCTTAGGACCATGAAGTACTTCGCTCACATAGTAGACGGGTCTGTGTACTCCTTCCCTTTCCGCGATCAGAACTGCGCTGACCGCGTGTGGGGTGGCCGCCAAATACAAAAGTAATGGTTCTTCCTTTTCAGGAGACACCAATACTGGCGGACTGGAAAGATATGTTTTTACCTCCTGAAATGCTTTTTCGGCCTCGTCGGACCACGTGAAGTAATGATGTTTCCGCAAGGCTTTAAAGAAAGGTAGTCCCCTTTCGCCTAATCGCGATATAAAGCGACTTAAAGCCGCCATGCGACCAGCCAGGCGTTGAACATCCTTCATGGTCGAGGGCGACCTCATTTGTTCAATAGCTCTGATTTTCTCAGGATTAACCTCAATGCCCCTGGAACACACAAGGAAACCAAGAAGCTTCCCTGAAGAAACCCCGAAAGAACATTTCTCCGGGTTCAATTTTATTCCAAAGCGATTCAAGTTACAGAAGGTTTTAGCAAGATCGTCCAAATGAGATAATCTTTTGGTGCTCTTTACAACCAAGTCGTCTACATATGCTTCGAGATTACGCCCTATCAGGGAAAGAAAGGTCTTTTGCATCAAGCGCTGGTACGTGCAACCAGCGTTCTTGAGACCGAACGGCATTCTGACGTAGCAGTATGTGCTGAACGGGGTGATGAAGGCAGTTTTCTCTTCATCGTCTTCTGCCATGCTAATTTGATGATATCCTGAGTAGGCATCCAGAAAACTCATCAGTTCGCAACCCGCCGTGGAGTCAACCAGTTGGTCGATGCGGGGAAGGGGAAAGTCATCCTTCGGACAGGCACTGTTGAGGCTAGTATAGTCGACGCACATGCGCCACTTGCCATTTGACTTGCGGACCATGACCGGATTGGCGAGCCAGTCCGGGTGATTCACTTCGCGGATAAACCCGGCTTGTAAGAGTTTGTCTAACTCTTCTCGGATGGCTTCCTGTCAGTCGGTGGCAAAACACCTGTGCTTTTGCTTTATTGGTCGTTGTCCAGGTCGAATTGCTAACCTGTGCTCAATTACTTCCCTTGGGACACCGGGCATGTCAGAAGGTTTCCACGCAAACACGTCTGCGTTAGCCCGGAGGAAAGCAACGAGGTCGAGTTCCTATTTGTCATCCAGGGCTGACCCAACCCGAATTGTCTTGGATGGGTCATCTGGGTACAAAGGAACTTGTTTGAGTTTCTCATCTGGTCGAGGAGCAGCCCTGATCGCATCGGTGGCGACGGTGGCGACCTGAGCGTCCCGGAGGGGAAGTTGATCGACCATCTCCAAAGATAGCCGGTCGCACGTGAGCGCCACGTTGCGACTTCCTCGGACCGAAATGACACCTTTGGGGCCAGGCAATTTCCCTCACTGATAAGCATAGTGCGTTGCCATCATGAACTTAGCAAAAGTCGGCCTGCCAAAGATTGCATTATAAGCTGAATCACAATCGATTACATCGAAAGTAACCAATTCTGTTCGGAAGTTATCTGGTTCTCCCAGAGTGACCGGGAGGACCACTTGTCCCAATGGCATCATGGAGGGGCCTGGGATTATCCCATAAAACGGATGGATTATGGGCTTGATCTTCGAACGAGGAATTTGCATCTCGTCGAGTGTCTTGACCAATAAAAGATCAAGGGAACTTCCCCCATCAATCAGGACCCTTTCGACTCTCGCGTTACTGATGATTGGGGTAATAACCAGAGGTAGCCTCAATGGTCGAGTTAGCCCCACAGGACAGTCAGCGCGATCGAACGTCAAAGGCATATCCGACCAACGGGGATATTGAGGTTCGCCAAGGGATGTCTCCGTTTGGTTAACCTCTCGGCAAAAGGTTTTAAACTGCCTTTTGGAAACGAAAGAGGAGGAACCTCCGAAAATGACATTAACATGATTTTGAGGTACCTGGTAAGCCATTTCTTCGTCTCCGTCGACGTCTGTAACCCCGCACGCCTGCTCTTTAGGCGGTAAGGTTGGCATTGGCCCAGCTCCTTGGTAGAAATCATCCAGCTGTTTCAACCAACTCCTGCAGTTTTTGAGGTCGTGGCCTGCGGAGTTGTGGAGTGGACACCACCTCTTGCCCTCCTGCGGATTAGTTGATTTTTCTGGCTGGTCGGAATCCCGGCCGCTAGAAGCAGTTTTACTTTTAAAAGAAGACTTATTACCTTTGGTCGAGGGTGGTTTCTCCGCGACTGCGACCTCACGGTACTGTCCAGAGCGGTTCCTCTTCGACTTTTTTGACTTCCCACCTGGTGAAGACTCCGGCTTTTTGCTTGAATCTTCTTTCTTGGCGTCCTTGAAGCCTGGTTGGGGCGGTAGGTCCCCCTTATCAACCATTCGGTTCCATTCGACTGCCTCGGCTGCATCAGAGTATCGATCAGCCATATCGAACAGATCGGCCACTGATCAAGGAGGGTGGATAAGCAAGTCTTCAGTGAATCTCCGGTATCGAACGGCATGCTTAAATGCCCTGATTTCGGAGCCATCAGATATGTTCGGGATGGTATTTCTTACCCCGACAAACCTCTTGACAAACTGCCGAAGCGTTTCGGTCGAAGTTTGCCGCAGTCTATGCAAGTCGTCCTCCTTACCAGGCTTTTGGTAACAGTTTTGGAAATTGCTGAGGATGGCATCGCATAGCATTTCCCAATTATAGATAGAACCCTCAGGCTGATTGAACAACCAGGTTCTAGCTGGTCCTGCGAGGACTGTTGGCAGGTAGTTGGCCATGACCTTGTCATCGCCTCCTGCTGCTTGGATGGCAGTAATATAGATCTGAAGGAACTCAGATGGGTTTTGAGTTCCATCAAACCTCTCAATGGCCCCTGGTCGAAACTTATCGGGCCAAACGACTGCTCGTAGGCCAGGCGAGAAAGCTTTGCAACCAACGTAAGGACCGTGAACCGTCCTGCGACTTTCGGTCGGGTTTCGAGCAAACTCACTTAATGACGAGGTTACTCGGGGTCCCAAACGAGAGTGAACGGGAACTCGATCCCTACTACGAGAGTCCTGCATTCGCCAATATTTGTCCTGTCGGGACGGTAGAGGTGGCGGGTAACTCCGTCGGCCAGAGCCAAAATGAGGACCATCTCGTTCACGGGAATGTGTCACTGAGCGGGAAGAGGCTGTTGCGGTCGCCTCGGATGCGACCTCGTCCAGTCTTTCCGCCAGGATCCTGAAAAAGGCCGGTCTCTGCGCATCCGTGACCGTAGGAGGAAAATTACGCATGACCTCCGTGATAGATCGCAGTCGACCATGGGTACTTCTCCTAGGGGCACCAGGTGTTACTGTTTCTTCGTCCACTGGGAAATGCTCCGGTGGTAAGGAAGGAGTCTGGTCACGTCTACGACCACGCGACCGTCGAGAAGAACTCGGGGCAGCATCGTAACGAGCCTGCGCATCTTGAAGAGCCTCTAGGGCAGTTCTGCATAGTTCGTTGTTCTGTTGCTCGAGATCTTGCTCCTCCTTCTGTTTGCGATCTTGTTCTTCCCTGGCAGCCTGTTGATCGGGTGTTTCCTCTGACAACGCAGCAAACTGCCTAGGGAGAGAGGTCGCCGATGGGGAGAACATCTCGGTTTGTTCTGAGTCAGACTCGAAATCAAAGAGACGGTGGAGGTTATCAGGGTCGAACCTTCCTGGGCTAACTTCAGGGTCACCATCATATTTTCCCTCAGCGGGATCGTATGACGGGCCGGATTCATCATCTAGCACATTAAGAACCTCTGCGGGTTCTGACCTTGTGCCAGTTACCTCCTGGTCGATTAACATGACTTGGGGAGATGATTCAACCTGTGGAAGATTCTGGCCTTCGACCTCTTCCATCGGAACAGGATCGCTTGGAGAAGGCATGGGCGCCAGCTGTCGACGATTCGGACTCGGAGTCCTCAGCCGAACTTATGCAGAATTTGTAATTGTGAGACCTTTTAAGATGACCCTTCGGGAAGGTATGCTGAACAATAGTGAACAGGAGCACAGAGAGTTTAGACAGGTTCGGGCCCTCGATGGTGGGAGTAAAAGCCCTACGTCCTGTTGAGATTTCACTAAGTGTGGTAAAAGGTTTACAAATGGAGGGAAAAGTCCTCACAGGCGAGGATTTTCCCTGTAAGAGTGTACAAGGATAAGCCAAAGAAGGCTTACTAAAATGCTATATGAGGTGTGCCGTAGACTTGGCTAACTTGGATGATTTTGGGTTTCTTGATCTTCCGATCTCTCGGTTGATGTTTCGGATGATCCCCCTCCTGATTGATGCTCCATGCCATCCTTTTGTACTGTTTGAAAGGGTGCCATGTAGAGGAAACTGCATCAAACGGTTGCACGGACGGTTGGATGCGGTTTTTTGGAACTGCTCTTAACCTCCACACAGGTTAAACACGTGTTATTCACGGATAACTGTATGTGTTAACCTTCCGACGGTTGATTCTCCACGTGTAGGAATCTTCGGGATACTTAGAATATCCTGTTGTATGGGCAACCGAATAAATAGATCTCAAGTATCTTGATCGGTAGATGTTCTGACCGCGGGATATTAGCTGACCGCGCAATATCCCGAATGTGTAGTTCGCGTACAGCCTACGAACTTCTGACAGCGCAAGGCTTACGGTCTGACCGCGTAAAGCTGCGACCTGATCGCGTAAAGCTTGCGACCTCATGGTGATGCCCCTCAGAATAGCTTGAATTCGCATCACTAGATACATGTCTGGTTCGAACCTGTCTTGAACCAAAAGTTTCTTAGAAGTAACCCGGGTGTCAATCCTCGTCAGGTTTCACCCGCAACCATGGGGTTACCAGTGGTCGTGGGGCCCACTGCAGTCGTCTCTGTCCTCGCGGGCGGAAACAAGACCCCGTTGGACGAGGAAGCAATCGTCTTCCTCTTGCGGCGGATCAGGGTGACGTCATCCTCCTCTTCCTCGCTCCCTTCACCCTGTACGACGAAGAAGTGATTCCAGTTTGTACCTGGGGTAACAGGGGGCATCGAGTATCTTACACAGTTCTCTTAGTAGTGAGAGGAGTTTCTGGCCAGGAAGCCTCTCCCAGAATCCTCTTGGACTTCTTGGGAGCAGTTTCCTTGTCCCGCGCTACAAAGAGATTTTCATTACCCTCTTTGGAGCCGATTTTCCCAGGAGACCAACATCCTCGGTTGGACGCGTCGCCTCGGCAAATTTTCCCAGGAGCTATTTCATTCAAATTGTTCTCGTTAATACTAGACGAGTCAATGATCTACAAATGGAACCTATGAGAAGGTCCATACCTTTCGGCGCTCCTGTTTGAGGTCATCACTGGCGTTGATCAGGCTCTGGGGGCGAGGTGATCCCCTGGTTCCCTCCACATTGGCACTATATGTCTTGAGGAGGTAATTTGTCCGCTTTTCAATTTTGGACAAAGGCAGAGCTGCATCACAAGCAAAAGAGTTAGCAAAAATGACTTTTCAGAAGAAATATATGTTTTTGTTGACTGGAAGACGTACCGTTGTTATAGTCCACGGTGCTATCCGCCATGGACTGTATTTCCCAAGCCAGGTGAGCCCTTTCACGTAGGGGGCTCACCCGATTCTTCACGAAGTCGCGGATAATGTCGCGAGCGGTTAGTCCCTGCTTGGACTAAGTGAAGAATTACTTGGGCCTGCTTCTTTTGCTCCGCGCTTAGAGCAGGAATAGAATCCAATTCGCTGGACTTCTCTGGCCGGGAGTTTTCGAACCACAACCTGCTCTCTAACGGGGAGGTGCAATAGAACCATTTCTGGTACCACCCGTGAACGGAGTCCCGCAGGGGTGGGAAGGGACACTCTTTTTTCTCCCTTATCCAAAAGTAGATGCATCCGGCGGCATTGGCGCTCTACGACCATGCCGAGTAGTAGAAGCGCCGGAAGAGCTCCACGCTTGGGAGCACTCTGACGAAGGCTTCGCACAATTTCTGGAAGATCGCCAGGATCAGGACAACATTAGGGTGGAGATTCACCAACTCCAACCCGTAGTGCTCCAAGATTCCCTTCAAGAATCGACTCTCGGGAAATCGGAACCCGCATCGTAGGTATTCCTCAAAAACCACCAATTCGCCCTCTTGGACGATTGGGGTTTCTTGGTCCTTCTCCGCGGGCCACCAGTTGATTAGCAACCGTGGAGGAAGGATCTCTTCTTTCTCCAGTGCCACTAGGCTCTCCTCTGTGTGGTGAACCGATCGGCTCCAGGACGCCATTTCTTGTAAAAGATTGTGAGGAAAGCTGGTGACTTTGGAGGCGATGGAGGATGAGGAATGAGGGTTTTGTGCGGCGGAAGTTCTAAAGGAAATTTCTGGTTGTGTGGCTACCTCAGGAAGCTACCTGCTCCTTTTATAGGCCCGAGTCAACGTTCCAAAGAGGGCAATGTTCCATTGAATATTTTATTCATTTACCATAATGCACTCCCCATAGTGAATCTGAAACGAAAAGTGTTTTTTGTTTCAAATTTGGGGGTTAGGGTGTACATAAGAACGTGAAAATGCTACAAAGATTTTCGGAGGAAGTTATCCTTCATGTTTTTCGTAAGATAAATTTTCACGTGTTGGTCAGAATGTGTTCCTGTGATCATTTTAAGGTTTGCATTTTGATCGTAATGATATTCTGTGATCATTGCAAATGGATAACCGCTATACAGACGATTGTCATCCGGTCAAGGCATTATGTTATCAAGACTTCAGTTCTGATCGCTATAACAATTCTAATCGGATTTCAGTTCTAATCGCTATAACAGTTCTGATCGGATTTCAGTTCTAACCACGGCTTTGGTTCTGATCGCGGTACCGGTACTGGCCGCGGTATGACATATTAATGTGTTTCTAATCACAGTACTCAGCTTTACCTGTGTATGCGTGGTCGTAAAGACATTATTCATGACCATATTTTCGCACAGAGATCATGAAGAGTTTTCAAGTTATGTAAGGTAAAAGAAATCTTTATTTCTGACAATCCTTGCATACAAAAGGGATACAGGCGACCAGAAAATTGATAACCCGTCAAAAGAAGGGGATCACTGGGATGCAATGGAGAAAGCTGAGAAGAAGGCTTTGTAGGATTATTATGGACCTCCAAAGGTGGAGATGAAGGTTTGACCTGCTGAGGTGCATGAACAGGGAGGACTACAAGAACCAAAGGAAGAGATAGCAATGATGCGTCTCTCACCTTTGTGCCACTGGAAGATCCCTCATCAACCTTGGGTTTCTTCCTTGGAGGAACCAGATCTTCGATCGTCTGTTAATTTCCAAAAAAGCGTTTGAGGAAATGACCAGAGCATAAGATGGCAACTTGAACCAAGAAATTCTAGAGGAGACTTACTTTCTGGGAATCTTGGTCGAATTCAAGCACCACTTCCTCTTCATCACTTTCAATCACAATGATGTGTTGATCTGCCATTGAGAAGTGTACAAAAGAGAAGAAAAGATGGCTTTGGAAAAGACTTAGCCGGAAAGGATTTGTGAAGTTTTAAAGTTAAGAGGCTTCGGTATTTATAGCCCCTAGGGTGACGATTCATTTTTTGAATGCCTCGAACTTTTAAAACATTTTCAATTTTATCTCAGGTTAAAAGAATTCTACGGCGCCATCATTACCTGTCAAATACTGCCAAGAGTCTGTCTTGGGAAATAAAACGCCACACTTAGTGCACCACTAAGTGGAGGATTTGAAGCGTCGGGTCACTTATCCGGTGTAAGTTTTAAAATTAGAAGTAAATATGTCACTTCGTTTTCTTCAAATTTGGGGGCTAGCTGACGAGGACTGTTACTCGAGCTAGTTCAGAATAAATGCACGTCTGGTTCAAGACAGATTCGAACCAGGTGAGTGTCCATTGATATGATCTCAGCTGTCTTGGGAAGCGTCGACACATGGTCGCAGGCTCTATGTGATCAGGCCGCAGATAGTGCGCTGTCAAAAGCTCGTAGGCCATGCACAGACAGATGGTCGCAGACGGTATGCGGTCAAGTGATTGCGGACAATGCGCGGTCAGAAGGACATTGACTACTCTCGACCAGGGTGACTCGGGGTTGTTTATGCCCTACAACGAGCATATCCTGAGTATCTCGAAGATTCTTCCACGTATGAAGACAACTACTAGGAGGTTAATATGTGCGGTTATTCCTCTAATTGCACGAGTTAAGCATGCGTGGAAGTTAAGTGCGGTTGTCAAAACTGCACCTGAGCAACCATTCGAAGCCGTTGTGCATTGGCGCCCTTTCGACAGGTATAAAAGGGTGAGAAAATGCACCAGACGAGGAGAGGACACATCGACAAGAGACAACACAATTAACACCGACAAGCTTCCATAGGCTAGTTTAGTTGTGTTTTGCATAATCACACGGAAAAGATCTTCGCCTGTGATGATCTTTTCCACAACTTTGTAATCCTTTTTCCTACATATAGTGAAATCTCAACAGGACGTAGGGCTATTACTCCCACCATTGAGGGCCCAAACCTGTATAAATCTCTCTGTGCTCCAACCGACTTTGGCTCATCATCCCTTCCCGCCGGGTCACCCTAAAAGATCTCACAACTCACAAATTCTGCATAAGTTCAACTAAGGACCCCGAGTCCGAATCGTCGACACCAGTGTTTTCTAATTGGCAGGAATTTCTAGTATTTATCAACAAGTCTGGTTTCCTTGCAAGTTGTAGTGAAATGCGTAATGCATATATCTTATAGGTCTAAACACATAGCATATTAGGGACATTTAAAACATCCTTGTTTCACAAAATCTGTGTAGAGTGGCAGCATCATACTGGAATAGAGAAGGCTCCTCCCTGTTTACATCACGTACAGTTGTGTATGACTGCAATGACAATGGATTATGCAATGAGGTATTAAACTAAACTGCATATTTCACTGGATCAGGTTGTCTGCACCATTTCTTCCTCCATCTGGCCTTGTGTGACAACTTTTCCGATAAATGAAAAAAAGAAATGAAAATATTCATAAGACAGAGTGTACAGTTTAAAGAGACATTTTACTTTTTAATTGAAGGTTTTATTTATGTGGCAATGTTTTAGCACCAGCTCCATGTTTCTTGACATTATTATTGAGTTTCATTCCCAAATTACTTCTTCATGCCCACACTAAATTAGACTTGAAAACATGAATGGTACAAAGGGTATCAATGCGACCTCTCTATTTTTTTTAATGAATGCGTCTAGTAAGTCTCAAATCCAAAATTTACTGTTCTGATATCGTATTGAGTTTAATGCACCAACCAATTCACACAAATACAACCAATATACTCATACTTTAATATTATTTGTGTTGGGGGAAATCTCCACGGCTACGGTAGCTTGTCCCGGGCGCCGCCTTTTGCCCGGGGACAAGGCCCCCGGTGGCTTGTCCCAAGCAGCGCCTTTTGCCCGGGGACAAGGACCCCGGTGGCTTGTCCCAGGCGCCGCCTTTTGCCCGGGAACAAGGCCCCCGGTGGCTTGTCCCAGGCGGCGCCTTTTGCCCGGGGACAAGGCCCCCGGTGGCTTGTCCCAGGCGCCGCCTTTTGCCCGGGGACAAGGCCCCCGGTGGCTTGTCCCTGGCGCCGCCTTTTGCCCGGGGTCCCACGGTAGCTTGTCCCGGGCATTGCCGTCCTTCCGGAGACAGGGGTCTCCGGTCCCTGGTCACGTGAGGTCACACGAGAAGCATCTCGGGAATCGGCGGACACTTGTCAAGCATCCAAGGTTCCTGACCGGGAGAAGGACGTCGCTGCCCCTCGATCCAACGGTGGCAGGCGGGGTAGTTTAGTCTTTTTGTGTCTTTTGGTGTTGTATAAACCCTTGTACCATCTCATGTAAAGGGGAGAATTCATTTTTACTTGGAATAGACAATCTAACAGGTGTGCTTCGGAGCCGACTCTCCCCCGAGAGAGCTCCCCTAGCCAACTCCGGTTGGCAGCACGCCGACAGGACTAGGGCCTCCACTGAGGCCCAAACCTGCATAAATCTTCGTGTCACTTGCTGTGTTTGCCCGACGGGAGAGGACCGGTCACTAAGTCAACTCGCGTCGCCTTTTCTTCGCCAGGATCTTCCACAAAACCTGTCGGGGTATTCGTAATACCATGACAGTTGGCGCCGACCGTGGGGACTCGTGACGAGATGTCATGGCTCCCCCAAGAACGAGGGCTCGCGCCCTTCCCGGTGACGCCGGTCCTGGTGACTCGGCGCCACCCATCCAGGACACGACCGTCCCAGCGCTTCGGCCCGGAGGCGGCCAGACCCAGGTAGCGCCTCCCACCTTCCCTGTCAGTTTCGGCGGTTCAACCTCCGGGTCAGTCCCAGTGACCGCGGTCGCCTTGGCCGGGGCTAGTCTCCCCCCGACGGCTTCGCCGGCTCCTCAGGACACCTTGCTTGAGGGCTTAGTGGAGGGCCAGCTCCGCGCCCAGCGCTCTATGGACGAGCTGCTCCGCATCTTGGTGCGGCCACTGGGCCCCACTTACACATAGTACCCATTCCTGGGGGCTATGCCCCCGTTTATGGGTCACCCTGTGGCCCCTCTAGCCCCCGTAGGCCCGGCCGCTCCTTATGACCCCACCGGAGGGTATCCACCCCCGGCGGGCCATCCATCCGGAGCCTTCCCGATGCTGGGGGTTACCTTATGCCCGGGGCCTTCGCTGTACCGGGGGGACACCCTACTCCGGGCCCCTTCCCGGGGCCAGGAGCTCACTACATGCCGGGGGTTTTCCCCGCGCCGGGAGCCAGCCCCGTCCCGCAGGTCACGTTTACCGCACCGGGGGCAGTTGACAGATCAGCTCCCGCGTCGCAGCGGACCTCCCCCCGCAACGGCTCCCTGGTTCCGGACATCGCTGCGGGGGTTGCCCCCTCTTCGGTTCCGGATGATACAGGGGTTTCCCCCTTTCCGGTTCCGGACGTCGCCACAGGGGTTTCCCCCTCACATGCCCCGATAGCCCCCGGGCCAGTTACTGCAGCGCATGAGCTCCCTCCTCCCCCAGGGCCGCCCCCAAGGGCTCCCCCGGTGGACCAAGTCCGCTTCATCCGAGAAGTGGTTGAGCACACGCGCACCGCCAAGTCTGGGGAAGAGCCTCCCCCGTGGTGCAGACGTGGGGAGCCTCGCCCCCGCTCTAGCCGGGGGAAGAGACCTGCCGAAGAACCAGCCTCTCCGGGGGAACGCCCGGACGTCTTGGAGGTCAGCTCCACCAACACAGAAGAAAAGCGCCGTTACTACCTTGCCGGCGGACCTCTTGGGCCCATTCCCGACTACGACAACGAGCGCGCTTCCCCTGTCAAAGGAGACAGTGACCGAGAATCTCCTCGAGAAGTGGAAGGGGCTAACCAGCCGCTGTGCTGAAGACTCTGGTACATTCGATGGCCGCGGCCTTACCGCCCGTCGCACATCGAACACTACAACGGTGAGGCCGATCCTTATGAATTTGTGCAAGTGTATTCCACAACCATCTCGGCGGCTGGGGGGATGAGACAGTGCAGTGCAACATCTTCCCCCTCTACCTGACCGGGATCGCCGCTCGTGGTTCTACAACTTGAAGGCCGACTCCATCAAGTCCTTCGCGCAGCTCAAATGAGAGTTCTACGTGAACTTCGAGGGGAACGATGTGCTCCCCCTGGATTCCTCGCAGTTGTACACCATCCGGCAGAGGACGGGGAAGACCATCCGGAGCTTCTTCAAGAGCTTTGCTCAGGTCAAGAGCAAAGTGGCTAACGTCACTGACTCCACAGTCATTGAGGCGTGTTAGAGCGGGATCCTCCCGGGGGAGCTCCACCGGAGACTCTCCCGAAGCTGCCCCTCATCCGCCAACGAGCTCTTCAATGTACTCAAGAAGTACGCTCGGGCGGAGGAGGATGACCTCTGGAAGAAAAACCAGGGGGCTCCCGCCCCTGTCGACCGGGGGGCCAGGGACCCCCTCAAACGCCCTAAGCAGGGGGGTCGTAGCGAGCCACGGCCTCGAGACACCTTTGTCCTCGAGGGCGGAGGCGGCTCACATGACGTCTCCTAGGGAAACCGCCCCTTCCCCAAGATGAATGTCCGTGGGGGAGGACAGTCGTCCCGTGGTCGGGAAGGCCCCGTGGTGGGAGGCAGGGAAGGTCTGTGGTGTACCTTCCACAGGTCTAATACCCATGCCATCCGGGAATGCCATCAACTACAACAACAATTCGCCGCATTCCTCTACCAGCATGGGCAGGGGGGACTCCGGCCTCCATACCCCATCCGGCGTTACCAGCCCTTCCTGCTCCTACGGGGGGACAGCTGAGACGAACCCGAGAGGGGGAGCCGTCAGAGACTGTCCCCTTCCAAACCTCCCAGAGGCACGTCAACGTCATCACGGGAGGGTCCGCCTCCGGGCGGGACTCTAAGCGTCAGCGTAAGGAGTACGCACGCGAAGTAAAGGTGGTAGGGGTGCTGCACACGTCTCGGCCGCCCAAGTGGTTGGACCTCCCCCTCACCTTCACTACGGAAGACGCGTGTGGGGTTCGCTTCCCCATGATGACTCACTCATTGTCTCCGCCACCATCTACAACTGCCACTTGGCCCACATCCTCGTGGATGGCGGGAGCTCCGCTGACGTCCTCTACCTGAAAGCATTTAGGGAGATGCAGGTAAACAAGAATCTCTTACAGCCCGCAGCAGGGCCCTTGCAGGGATTCGTCCAGGGGAAGACGATTCACCCTGTGGGGAAGGTGGATCTCCCCATGCCCTTCGACACCCCGGACAACTACCAGACAGAGATGGTCCGGTTTGATGTGGTAGACCTCCCCTCTACCTCTGTGTCAAGATCCCCGGCCCTCACGGTGTGATCACCACCCGAGGAGACCAAGACGTGGCCTGCGCTCTATACGAGCGCACCGCCGCAATGATCGGGAGCGTCAACATCATCAAAACCCAGGGGGGAGGCAACTCCCCCAGAGTCAGACGCCGCCGTGATACCTTCCGAGAGGCCTCTTCCCAAGCCACGCCCAGATGGGGACCTCTGAAAGATCCCACTGTCCCCGGACGACGGGGACAAAACCATTAGGATTGGGGCGGATCTTCGTGAAGAGCACGCGGAGCAACTCGCGGCTTTCCTGCGCGAAAACTCTGACGTTTTCGCCTGGAAGTCCTTCGACATGCGAGGCGTCGTCCGGGATGTTATCGAGCACATGCTCGTGGTGACGCCCGGTGGCCCCCCGATCAAGAAGAAGCTGAGGAAACTCTCCCTTGAACGCCAAGAAGCGATCAATGTAGAGATTGCCTGACTCCGAGAGGCGGGGTTAATTCGGGAGGTCTTGCACCCCAAATGGCTTGCGAACCCCGTCCTCCTGAACAAGTCGAACGGCAAGTGGCGAATGTGCATGGACTTCACCGACCTCAACCGCGCCTACCCCGAAGACAACTTCCCGCTCCCGCGAATTGACCAACTGGTTGACTCGACCACGGGGTGCGAGTTGATGAGCTTCCTGGACGCATACTCGGGCTATCACCAAGTCGGGATGGCAGAGGGGCACGAGGAAAAGATGAGTTTCATAACTCCCCTCGGAACCTTCTGCTACCTCCACATGCCCTTCGCGCTAAAGAATGCTAGAGCAACATTCTAGCGACTCATGACGCTGGTCTTCAAGGACCAGATCGGTCGCAACATCGGAGTCTACGTCGACGTCGGTGATTTAGCGGAGACCTTCCACGACCTTCGTGCATACGGGCTGAAGCACAACCCAGAGAAATGCGCCTTCAGTGTGCGCGGGGGGAATCTCCTGGCGTTCCTGGACATGCCCCCGCTGCGCTCGGTCAAGGACGTTCAACGAGTCACCGGCCGCTTAGCCACGCTGAGTCGTTTCGTCTCGAGGTCGGGGGAACGCGGCCTCCAATTCTTCAAAATTCTCCGGGGACTCGAGAGGTTCCGGTGGACCCCGGGGCCCAGGAGGCCTTCGACGATTTGAAGAAATATCTCACAAGCCACCCAATGCTCTTGAGTCCATCTCCGGAAGAGCCCTTCCTCCTTTACCACGCCGTGACCCCAGTCGCCATAAGCGCGGTATTTGTAAAGGAGCAAGACGGGCAACAACGTCCGTGTATTACGTGAGCGAGGCCCTCCAAGGGGCCAAAAATCGATACACGGAGATGGAGAAGATCTGTTACGCCCTCCTGATGGCGTCCCGAAATCTTCGTTATTACTTCCTGGGGCACCCCATCAACGTCCTGTCATCCCTCCCCTTGGGGGAGGTGCTCCGAAACAAAGAAGCCACCTGCTGGATAGGGAAGTGGGGGGCCGAGATCGTCCCCTTCACCCTTTCCCGCACGGGGCGCTCCGCCATCAAGTCACAGGTCCTCGCCGACGTCTCGCCGGGGCTGGTGCAGGAGTAGTCCTCCGAAGCCCCGAGGGGAGCGAACTGGAGTACGTGGCGCGGCTCGAGTTCCTTGCCACAAACAACGTCGCCGAATACGAGGCCTTGCTCCTTGGGTTGCACCTCGCGTGCTCTCTGGGGATTCGATGCCTCCTAGTAAAAGGAGACTCCCAGCTCATAATTTGCCAAATGGACAAGTCCTACTTGTGCCATGATGCAAACTTGAGCCTTTAGTAGCAGGACATGTGCAGGATGGAGAAGCACTTCGATGGCCTTGAGGCCCGACACATCCCTTGAAGGGATAACGATCGGGCCGATGCCCTAGCCCGGGCAGCCAGTGCCTGGGAACCGCTCCGCAAACGGGCCTTCCTGGAGATCATTGCGAAGCCCTCGGTGACCTCCCCATACACGGGCGACGAGCCCTACATCCCGAAAGTCGTCGAAATCACTCGGACTTCATCTTGGATGGATCCCCTTGTCTCCTTTATCAAGGGGGAGGGAGACCCTCCCAACGAGACCGAGGCTAAGCGCCTCCGGGCCAAAGCTCGGGCATACGTCCTATTGGAGGGGAAGCTCTACAAGCAAGGGGCTTCTACCCTGCTCCGTTGCCTTCCACGGCCGAAAGGGCTCAACTTCTCGAGGACAATCACGCGGGAAGCTGCGGGTCTCATCTGGCCCCGAGTGCCATCACGGCCAAGGCCCTTCACCAGGGTTTCCATTGGCCCACGGTGATTCGTGATGCTCGAGATCTTGTCTCCGCGTGCGAGGCCTGTCAGAAGATGGCCAAGGGTTCGAACCTCCCCCCCCGTAGCACTGCAGACTATCCCCATCACTTGGCCCTTCGCGCGTTGGGGGATGGACCTCCTGGTCCCCTTCCCCCCAGCGCCCGGGGGCTACAAGTATGGGGTGGTCGCGGTCGACTACTTTACTAAGTGGGTAGAGGCTGAACCATTGGCCAGCATCACGTCCCGGGCAGTACAGCGGTTCTTCTGGAAAAATATCATATGTCGTTTCGGTGTCCCCCGAGAAATCACTGTCGATAACGGGACCCAGTTCGACTCGGTATATTTTCATGAATTCTGCGAAGGCTTGGGGCTCACCATCCACTTCGCCTCGGTAGCTCATCCCCAGAGCAACTGGGACATCGAAAGGGTCAACGGTATAATCCTACAAGGGTTACGCCGATGGCTGGAGCAAGCCGCCTCCAAGCGGGGTGCATGGGCAGAGGAGCTCCCTACCATCCTCTGTTCCATGCGCACGACCCCGAGCCCGGCGACGGGACGTACTCCCTTCTCCCTTGTATACGGGGCTGAGGCAGTCCTACCCCCGGAGATTGGCTTCTGGTCTCTGCGGGTCGAGCTCCTAGATGGAGCTACGACCGCGACGTACCAAGGCAACGAAGCAAATCAGCGACTGGAGGTCGACCTCATGGAGGACGAACTCGACCGAGCGCTCCTCCACCATGCCATCTACAAGCGCGAAAGGGCGCGCATACAACCAGCGCGTTCGCGAGAGGGCTTTTCGCCTCGGGGACCATGTCCTCAAGCGCGTTACAGACCCCCAATCCCAGGGCAAGCTCTCCCCCAAGTGGGAGGGCCCCTACAAGATCTCGGCGGTCCTGGGCTCGAGGGCCTACAAGCTCTCCAACGACATATGATATTTCGCCTTCTCGGATTTTCTTGGATGTTCTCCCCCGTAGATCTCGTTCTCGACTCCCCGTTTTTACGGTGACCAGAGGGTTTTCTCAAGGGAAAATTCCCGGAAATATTAGGCCTCCCGGAAGACTCTCGGTTTCCCGTTTTCACGTTGACAGGACGGTTTTCATGCCGGAGGAAATTTCTTGGAATTTCGGACTTCCTTGGACGTTCGTCCCCGGAGACCTCATCCACAGCTCCCCGTTCTCACGGCGACTTGGGGATCCCACCGGGGCTTTCAAAAAATCATTCCCGGAAATATTCACAACCTTGGGAAAACTTGAAGAATTCTTAAGTGAAGGGTCCTTACCCCAGGTGCTTTGTCACCCCCACAACGCGTGGAGCTATCCTTCGGCCCGCTGTGGGGGGGGGGGGGGGATAAGGAGCACCCGGGAATCACCCCATTCCGGACCATCTAAGAATTCAAAGTACACAAGGAAACTTAGCTTTATTAAAGAATTCAATGTTCGCAAGCAAACTTAGCTTTATTGAAAACATTTAACCGGAGGACATCTTCCCCCTCCAGTGGGCATTATTACATCAAACGCGATACAACCCGGGGTACAACCCGGAAAGATCCTACGCCTAAAAATCCAGGAGGCCCTCAGATATCTCCCGGGCCAGGTCCCGTTACAAGCTGCGTATACGACGTTGGGCCCCCCGGAGCAAGTCTTCGGGCCAATATTCGTAGCCCGCCGGTGGGAGTATTCGAAGCGGGGGAGCCCTCCAGGACGCCGGTGGGGGACGGGATAGCTCGGCAAGGTGGTTGTCGAAATTGTCCAGGTGCCACTCCGGATGCCACCGCAATTGGATTGGTTCCCGGGAGACACCCCTGTCGCATCCCCCGGAGAAGAGACTTAACAAAATAAAAGCGGCCTGGGCATCCCCAGGGTCACACCCGCTGGGGCTCAAAGACCTCATCCCCGGAGAGTTTCTCCGGGATCTTCGCCCGGGAGTAACCTCCCGGGTAACCTGGTAAATTTGATTCAGACTTAGCAAAAAATACAATTTCTATTGCATCGAAATGTTTTTGTACATGTGTCCGGGGCTTCCTGTAAGAAGCTACCGGGAGCAAAAACCTAAAAACAAAAGGGTCCTCTCTAAAGGCCAGGGGGGGAGGATCATACTTGTTTGTTGGCGTCCTCCCCCCGGGAGGCTCCCGCGGGAGCCACGACATCTGCCCCCGGAGGCGTCGGCACCGGGAACTGCCCCCAGATTATCCGGTCGTAGAAGCCACCGGCGAGCTGCTCCACTTCTCACCGCGATGGCTCGAAGAACTCCGAGAAGCTCCGGGGGATTCGGCCCCCGATCGCCCGGGCGCCAACCCCCTGGTGCTCCACGAGCCCGGCCGTGGTGGCCACCACAGGGATCGCCCGTCCCCGCGGAAAGGCATCAGCGGCCTTCGGGATCACGGAGACTTGTGCGTTGAGAAAACACACAGCCTCCGTTAGCGTCGCCGGGGCCGCCTTGGAGCTGCTCTCCGAGCCCAAGCTCACTCCAAGCCCCTCGAGGGCTGGGCGAATGGAACGGCCCGCGTCTGTCACCGCCCAGACGTTGGAGCCCTCGAGCTACCGGAGGGCATCCTCCTTCGCCTTCACCTCCCTCCGGAGCTGGTTGTTGGCGGTCTTGGAGGCGTGGAGCTGGGCCCGGACCCGGGCCATCTACCGGAGGGTGCCGTCCCGCTCCACCAAATAGGCAGCGGCCTTCCCGTCCATGTCCTGCAGTGCCCAGTTGAAGCGCACTTCAATCCCCCAGGTGATGGCCGCCCCCTACAAGCGCGAGAGTTAGAGAAAATCTCAAGTTGGAGTCCCGAAGGAAACAATGTACCGGCTCGAGAAATGACCTGAATCTAGAGGGATTGAAGCTCCCCGAAGTGCTCACGGAGCATCCCTTGCGAGACGTAGTCCTGGACCTACCAGGTCTACAGACTCTCCGCGTACCAGTCAACCTCCCCCACGGACAGTAGGGGGGTCTCCCTCCCAACGACGCTGGACCCATCGTGGCCAACGGCGGGCCCCCTTGCAAAAGATGCGGGGGTGATGACAACCAGTGTGGTGGTGGCCGTCGTCCTCGCCGCTGAAGAAGTCTCCGTGGGGGAGGACGATGAGGTCTCCGAGGGAGTACCTCCCCGGGGGGGATAAGGTGCCCTTAACCCTTCCAGGGTCATGGAGCCCCCGGGACCTCCGCTGTCGACGATTCGCACTCAGGGTCCTCAGCCAAACTTATGCAGAATTTGTAATTGTGAGACCTTTCAAGATGACCCTCCGGGAAGGTATGCTGAACAATGGTGAACAGGAGCACAGAGAGATTTATACAGGTTCGGGCCCTCGATGGTGGGAGTAAAAGCCCTACGTCCTGTTAGGATTTCACTATATGAGATAAAGCTTTACAAACTAGCCGGGAGAAAACTTTCACAGACGAAAGTTTTCCCTATATAAGTGTACAGAAAGAAGCTATAGGAGATTTGGAAGTGTTGTCTAATTTAAGCCGTAGTCTTGGCTGTTTGAGTGATCGAGATCTCTCGTATCTCGCTTATCTTAGGAGTTTTATTCTTCCGAAAAATGTCTTGGCCCTCCCGTTCGATGTACTTTGCCCCCTTTTTATATTGGTCGAAAGGGTGTCATATGAAGAAAACTGCATCAAACGGTTGGATGCAGTTGTTGAAGAACCGCTATTAACTTCCACGGAGGTTATTAACACGTGTTAATTATGAATAACCGCATATAATAACCTCTGACGGTTGGTCTTCAACGTGGAGGAATCTTCGGGATGCCTGGAATATCCTGGTATGAAGATAACCGAATAAATTCCATGCACCTTGGTCGAGAATGTGCTGACCGCGGAGTGTGGGCTGACCGCGCAACATCTTAGATATTCCGTACAGTCCGCGTATAGCATACGAACTTCTGACCGCACAAGGCTATCGGCCTGATCGCACGAAACCCTCGACCTGATCGCGTAAAGCTTGCGACCTCATGGTGATTCCCCTCAGAAGTAACTTGAGTTCGCATCGCCAGACACATGTCTGGTTCGACCCTGTCTTGAACCAAAAGTTTATTAGAAGTGACCCGGGTGTCAATCTTCGTCAGCTAGCCCCCAAATTCGAAGAAAACGAAGAGACGTGTTTATTTCGAATTTTAAAACCATGCATTGGATTTTTAACCTGACTCTTCAATTTTTCCACTTAGTGGCGCACTAAGTGAAAACGGTTGGTCTCCCAAGACGGGTTCTGACATTACGTGACAGGCAATGATAGCACCGTAGAATTGTTTTTATCTCGAGGTAAAATTGTAAATGCTTTGACGAAACCTGAGGCGCCTGGAATGTAAACCGTCACCTAGGCGGCTATAAATACCAGGTTCTTGGATTTGTAAAACTCCACAATTTCCCTCCACGCTTAAAGTCCTTTTCTTGTTATCCTGCCTCCTTCCTTTTCACATACTCCTCCCAATGGCAGATCATGAAATCATCAAGATTGAGAGCGATGAAGGGGAAATTGTCGAACAAAGGCCTCAAACGATTAAAGTCTTGTCCCCCTTAAGGAAGAAACCCAAGGTTGATGAAGGATCTTCTAGTGGAACAAAGGTGAAGAATGTAGCAAGTTTCTTTCTTCCTTCAGTTCCTTTGACCCTCCCCGTTCATGCCTCTCGGCAAGTTAGGTCTTTATCTTTCGAGAAAGATCCCATCACATTCAATTCTCCCATTCTTTTGGGTGATCAACATCCTGGTCGGCAAGCGGTGACTATCCCTCGATCAAATGATCGTCATATTGGGTTGGCGAAGCAATCTTTTGATGGGAAGGTTGCTCTTCCACCATATGATGATCTTCCTCCCAAGATGGGTGTATTAACGGGTTATGCACCGGGACAGGTAACAATTCTTCTCCCCTTTTGCTGATAATTTTTTGTTAGTATGACTAACTTTTGTAAAAATGCAGGAGGTAGGAGGCTCTCGCGGTCAGCCTTCTGCTGCTCCATCTCTTCCTTCCGGAC
The DNA here is from genome assembly GCA_019359835.1 of Pharus latifolius. Taxonomy (NCBI): domain Eukaryota; kingdom Viridiplantae; phylum Streptophyta; class Magnoliopsida; order Poales; family Poaceae; genus Pharus; species Pharus latifolius. The sequence continues at coordinate 21,134,243 of CM033329.1, read as the reverse complement.
AGACTCTTCTGGAAGAGAAGAATGCCCTGGAGAAGAAGACCGAGGAGATGGCCTCGAAGATTCTGCGTTTAGCAGAATGTTTTGATCGATCCCGAGAAGAGGCGCACCATTTCCGTCGAGAGAGGGACTTCGCTCGGCAACAGCGAGTACTCTCTGACTTGATTAGGGACAATAGTGCGTCTGTTGTTAGGGATGATATAGATAGACTTAGGGTAGTTGCTAGTTCCCTGGGAGTTGCCAGTGTAAATCCTACTGACAACAACATGTCCCTTGGGGAACTTTGTAAACTTCTTTCGGAGCAAGTCGATGTTTTGATCGACTGCATCCCTTTTGTATGTAAAGAATGTAAGAAATAAAAGTTCTTTATTTCTCATGAAATATTCTCCACATCTTCTATGCTAAAATATAGCCGTGAACTTTATGTTCGCGACCATTCATACACAGGAAACTTTAGTTCTGCGATCAAAATCACTTTTAAGAAAAAAGCACCGCGACCTGCCCTGATTCCGCGATCAGTTTCAAAGCCGCGGTCAGAACTAAAGTTCGACCAGAGTTGGGACTCGGTCAGGTTGTCACTTCGATTAGAATTGAAGTTTTAGCCTAAAACACGATTTCGATAAAACCATAACCCAATTAGAAACAAAAAATTGAGTTACATGATTTTTTCGAATAAAATGTTCAAAGTATAAAAAGGAAAAACGTCCTCTGAAAAGTACTGAAAATTTTTCAGTCCTTTTACACTTTCAGTTTCCAAAACAAAGAAGTCTTTTTGTTTCAGATCCGACGCCTGAATACTTTATCGGGTTCATCAGAGACAATATCCATTATGGGAAATGAATAAAGCATTCAATGGAATGTTTGAAATGAGCCGTTTACTCATTAATGCGTCGCCTTGGGTCTATAAAAAGAGCAGATGTCTTCTCAAAGAAGCCACACAGCTAAAACCCTCATTATTCGCGCCGCTCAAAACCCTCATTTTCTTCAGCCTTCATCTTCCCCAAATCGCCAGCTTCCCCTTTGATTCTACACCAAAGATGGCGTCCTGGAGCAGATCCATCTACCATTCTGAGGAGAGCCTGATGGCGTTAGACAAGGAGGAGATCCTTTCTCCGTGGCTGCTCATTAACTGGCGACCTGCGGAGAAGGACCAAGAAACCCCAACTGTCCAAGAAGGCGAGTTGGTGGTTTTTGAGGAGTATCTGCGTTGCAGGTTCCGATTCCCTGAGAGTCGGTTCCTTAAGGATGTCCTTGAACATTACGGGTGGGAACTGATCAACCTCCACCCCAACGCGATGCTGATCCTTGCAGTATTCCAGCATCTTTGTGAAGCCTTCGTCGGAATATATCCCAGCGTTGATCTTTTCCGACGATTCTACTTTTCAGCGTGGTCGAAGAGCACCAACGCCGCCGGATGCATCTACTTCCGGCTGAGGGATAAAAAGGAGTATCCCTCCCCACCCCTGCGAGATTCTGTGCATGGGTGGCACCAAAGGTGGTTTTACTGCTCTCCACCATCCGAAAGCAGTTTATGGTTTGAAAACTCGCGACCAGAGAAGTCGAGCGAGTTAGACATTCCCCCGGCGATGAACTCGGAGCTTTCGAAGCATGCCGAGGTGATTCTTCACTTGGTCAATCAAGGATTGACGGCTCGAGGTATCATTCGAGACTTCGTGAAGAACCGGGTGAGTCCTCTGCGTGAAAGGGCTCATCCAGCGTGGGAGATTAGGTCCATGGCTGATAGCACCCTGGACTACAGTCAAGGTATTTATTCCTTTGGCGCTGAGCTTTGCCATTCTTGAATTGTGCAAATTCTGACTCGAATTCGGGAACAGTCCTGCCTTCATCTGAAATTGAGAGGCGGACCAACTCCCTCCTTAGGGCCTACAATGTCGATGTAGAGGGCCCTAAGGGATGCCTCGCCCACAGAGCCTGATTCACGCCGGCGACGACCTTAAACAGGAACGCCGAAAGGTACATTCTTTATCTGGCTTCCATTTTTCAGGTCTTATGCATGTCCAGCGCTAAACAATTCCATCGGAAATGTGAATCAGCTCCTAGGAAGGTTTGCCGAGGCGACTTTCCCGAGTGAGAACGTAGGCTCTCATGGGAAGCCAACGGTGAAAAACGTGAAGAAGGTCTCCCAAAGACCCAGGACAAAGAGTCCTGCCCCCAAGAAGGCCAGGCCAAATCCCGGGGATGGGTCTTCACGGAGCATTCCTCCTATCGCAAGAAAGACGGCGGTAAGATATCACGTCCCTTCTGTTTTACCAGGCGCAGATTGGAATCACTTCTTCGTTGTACAGGGAGAGGGGAGCGAGGAGGAAGAGGATGATATTCCTCTGGTCCTTCAGAGGAGGAAGATCGTGGACCTCCCATCCGGTGATACTTCAAACTGCCCCGCAGAGACCACTGCCACCGAAGAGGTGGTCGTGGCAGATCCTGCCACCGTGGAAAATATTGGGATCACGGATGACCTCCCAGTTCCTGAAGCCCCGAGGCTTCAGGGTTGATTGTCTCCGCTTCCCTAGTCGAAAGGACGACCTCGGTAAGGATTCCTTACGGTCATACTTTCTTCAATTCCTTCTGTATATTTTGACAAGTCAATGTTTATACAGAGAGAAGAGCTTCTCCCTGCGACTACCGTGAGTCCTAGGGAGGAAAATCCTCCTCCTCCGCGGACAGAGGGGGAGGTAGTTGAACAAAGGCCGGCTGCGGTGGCTCCATCGACCCAAGAGTCGCCAAGGCCTTTGGATGTAGCCTCACCAGCCAGTACGGTAGCCCAGGTAAAGACCTTGCTTTTTGTCTCTATCTGTTCTTTAGAAATATGCTCATAGCTAAACATATCCAGGGGGGAGCTACCTTGTTTGCCATGAGGATGGCAAGAACCGATGATGGTTCTTCTTCCCAAGGGGAACCTTCCCAGAAATCCCAGGAGCGAATGGGATTTCAAATAAGGTAAGAACCTTAAATTTGGCAGTAATCTTAAATAAAAACTGCTCAAATTGTCCTTCATGTCAGGCAAAGAAAGACGGCGCCCAGCTCTTCAATAGCCTCCGGAGAGGTTGAAGCCGCAGCTGGTGCAGGAGCTTCCAATGAAGAACGCTCCACCCCTGTGGTCCAGGAAGTCGTCCAGACCGCAGGGGAAAGAATAAATGTAGGGACCCAGTCACCACCGATGACTACTGGGGGTGGCACCCAGCCGGCACTCCCACCAACTGTCCCTGTAGTGAGCGTGTCGGGGGCTCTAGCGAGGATTCCCGCTGAACTGAATGATGCTGTCTTACAAAAGTTTATGAAGGTATAATAAAACTCTGCTCTCGTGCCTGAATTGTACTTAGGACACCTTTGATCCTCTTCCTTTGCATCACAGGGGTTATCCTGGCTAACAGGCCAGTCGCATGATGTGATGGCCAGTACAGAAGCCATTCAGAAAGAACGCGACAGCTTGCGCAGGTGAGGATCATTACCCTTTGGTTAGTATGGGTGCTTTGTGGTTGTGACTGCCTTGATTTCGCTGCAGAGAGGTTACATTTTTGAAGAGAGAGGTGGCCAAAATGAGGCTCAATTCAGTCTCGATGTTTAAGAAACAAGAGACCGAAATCAACAAACTTCGATCAGAAAATGCTGGTAAGCCAATTCCTGATTAAGAAGACTTGAATCCATAACATGCAAATAATCTCCTCTCTCTGTACAGCGCAAGCAGGTCGAATTACACAGCTTAGTCGGGACAAGGGGATTCTTGAATCCTCGATTTGCCACACCGATCGGGCGATCAAAGAGCTGAGCCTCCTGGTCTTCGAAAAACTGAAGGCCGTGGCTGATCTTCTGAAAACCGATGTGGTGGAACCAAAGAAAGACAACCTCAGCGTAAGCGACTGGACATCGCTGCTCACTGCCCAGGCAGAATCACTGCTTGAGTATCTCCCTGGAGATGTACGGCGACGCGAAGAGGTGATCAGAACCAGGGTTCGATCAGCCGCAGCAGCCGTACTCAGCCGGGTTCGACTTCACCATGGCCCAGATGCAGATCTGAGCGCATTGGTGGGTCCGGTTGAGGTCGAGAGTGAAGAGCTGCTCGATGCAGTCATAGAGGAAGTCAAGCCCCTAGTAGATAGACTCCTGACTGAGCTGGGGATCGAATGATCCTTATTTTTGTACTTAGAAACTTGTGTATAATGCAATGTATGTAAAAAATTATTTTTGACAAGAAAATATATATTTCGTATTTTCGTAATATGAATTCCATATTATGAGCACATCCCCCCTAGCCCCCGCTTCTGCTTATGAACACTAAAGCCTTAGTGTTATAAGCAGAGGAGAAAATATAAGCGTAACGACCAGGGATATGCATATTAAACCAACGACCAGGATCAATATAACATCTAATCTTATTGCGAACTGGTAGCCACTCAGATGACCAAGGACTTATCAGATAACCCCGTATGCGTTGAGAAACGGCTTATTTAGGAATGACTTATCTGTAAGTGATCATGAGATCGACCAGCGAATCCGATTAGATTGTTGTAATGATCTGACCATCGGCGATCAGCCCCCAGGTCGAATGCATATGATACGGGCTTAAAGAGAAAAACTTATTGTATGAAAGCAAAACATTTTTTGTTTTGGCAAAAGATGCTAATTGAACAGGAAAAAAGTGATTGGAATACTTACACGTAAAACTTACGAAGTTGATCGATGTTCCAAGTATTGGACAAAATCCGACCATCCTCCACAGCTAACCACGCCGATCCTGTCCGTGGCACTGAGACAACAGTATAAGGACCTTCCCATTTTGGGGAGAATTTGTTGCGATTAGACTGGTCTTGAATTTTTCGTAAAACCAAGTCGCCCACGTTGAGATCGCGTGGTCGTACCTTTTTACTGTGATACCTGCGTAAAGCTTGCAAGTATGCCGCGGACTTAACCAGGGTGAGATCACGCCGTTCTTCTAAGAGGATGAGATCTTGTGCCCGTTGTTCGGACTGATTAATCTGTTCGAACTGATCTGTCCGAATAGAACCAATACTTACTTCCATGGGCAATACCGCCTCGGCCCCATAGACCAAATGGAAGGGCGTCTCACCGGTGGCGCGACTAGAAGTAGTTCGTAATGCCCATAGAACAGTATAGAGCTCATCTACCCAAGCCCCCGAGCGGGTCCTAAGGCGATCAAAAACGCGCTTTTTAATGCCTTGCAGTATTTGCCCATTGGCTCGTTCTACGGCACCATTGCTTTGTGGATGTGCCACAGAAGCAAAGCACACCTTGGTCCCAACTTGATCGCAGTAGTCCAGGAAAAGACCGCTGGCGAACTGAGAACCATTGTCTGTGATGAGACGGTTTGGAACACCAAATCGTGCCACAATGTTCTTATGGAAGAACTTTTGTGCGGCTGATGCAGTAATATTTCATACCGGTTCGGCCTCAATCCACTTTGTAAATGTGTCAATGGCTACGAACAGAAACTTGTACCCATTGACCGCTTGTGGCATAGGACCGACGATATCCATTCCCCAGATCGCGAATGGCCATGCAAGAGGAATGGTTTGCAACGCATAGGCAGGTTGATGAACTTGCCTTGCGTGGAACTGACACTGGGGACACTTCTTGACCATATGTTTGGCATCATCAAGTGCCGAAGGCCAGTAGAATCCTTGTCGAAAAGCCTTTCCGACCAGTGTACGATATGACGAGTGCGCACCGCATACACCGTCATGTATTTCTCTCAAGAGGGACTTTCCTTCCTCCTGAGATATACAACGCATGAATACTCCTTGAGTACCCTTTCTGTACAAAATCCCATCTATGAGTTTGTACAGACGCGCTTTTCGAATTAACCGATCACTTTCGGTTTCGTCCTCGGGTAGGGTCCCATGTTCAAGATAGACTCTCAATGGATGAGCCCAATCTTGTTCCTGACCGAGGTTGGTAACGAAGGCTATTACCGGATCATCCTCGACCGAAGTCATGATCGAAGGATGGTCCAAGTGTTCAATGAACACTCCTGCCGGAGCGGATGAGCGTGAGGACCCAATTTTGGATAATTGGTCTGCGAGAATGTTGTCCTTTCGCGGGATGTATTGGACTTCGAAATGACTGAAGTGTTTTTCCAATCTCCTCACTTCCCCTAGGTAATGAGCCATTGTCTCATCGGAGGTGCTGTACTCCTTGTTTACCTGGTTTACGACCAGTTGTGAGTCTCCCCTCACCACTAATCGACGGACTCTGAGGGATTTTGCTGCCCGGAGCCCTACAAGAAGACCTTCATACTCTGCTGCGTTGTTGGTTGCAACAAAGTGTAGTTGAATGACATACTTAAGCTGTTCGCCCTGGGGCGTAACTAAGACTATTCCAGCCCCCGAGTGTTGAAAACTACGGGAGCCGTCAAAGTACATTGTCCAATAATCGGGGCACTCCAGTTCCTCTGCCAACTGCACAGGTGGCTCAGGGTTGGTCCATTCGACCACAAAGTCAGCCAAAACCTGAGACTTAACCGCCGTGCGAGGGGTGAAATGGATCTCGAAGGCACCGAGTTCGACCGCCCATTTGGCGATTCGACCAGATTTTTCTGGATTTCGGACAATATCCCCTAAAGGAAAAGAGGAGGGTATTGTGATCTTGTGTGCTTGAAAGTAATGTCGTAGCTTACGGGAAGCCATCAGTAGCGCGTAAAGTATCTTCTGGACCTCAGGGTAGCGCTCCTTAGGACCATGAAGTACTTCGCTCACATAGTAGACTGGTCTATGTATTCCACCTCTATCCGCGATCAGAACGGCGCTTACCGCGTGTGGTGTGGCCGCCAGGTAAAGAAGCAACGGTTCTCCTTTGTCAGGAGACACCAATACTGGCGGACTGGATAGATATGTTTTTACCTCCTGGAATGCTTTTTCGGCCTCATCCGACCATGTAAAGTTATGATGCTTCCGCAAGGCTTTGAAGAAAGGTAATCCCCTTTCGCTCACTTAAAGCCGCCATGCGACCAGCCAGGCGTTGAACATCCTTCATGGTCGAGGGCGACCTCATTTGTTCAATAGCCCTAATTTTCTCAGGATTAACTTCAATGCCTCTAGAACACACAAGGAAACCAAGGAGTTTTCCTGAAGAAACCCCGAAAGGGCATTTCTCTGGGTTTAATTTTATTCCAAAGTGATTCAAATTACAGAAGGTTTCAGCGAGATCGTCCAAATGAGACAACCTCTTGGCACTTTTTACAACCAAATCGTCTACATATGCTTCAAGATTACGCCCTATCTGGGAAAGAAAGGTCTTTTGCATCAAGCGCTGGTACGTGGAACCTGCATTCTTGAGACCGAACGGCATTCTGACGTAGCAGTATGTGCCGAACGGGGTGATGAAGGCAGTTTTCTCTTCATCATCTTCTGCCATGCTAATTTGATGATATCCTGAGTAGGCATCCAGAAAACTCATCAGTTCGCAACCCGCAGTGGAGTCGACCAGCTGATCGATGCGGGGAAGGGGAAAGTCATCCTTCGGACAGGCAGAGTTGAGGCTAGTGTAGTCAACACACATGCGCCACTTGCCATTTGACTTGCGGACCATGACCGGATTGGCGAGCCAGTCCGGGTGATTCACTTCGCGGATAAACCCGGCTTGTAAGAGTTTGTCTAACTCTTCTCGGATGGCTTCCTGTCGGTCGGTGGCAAAACGCCTGAGCTTTTGCTTTATTGGTCGTTGTCCAGGTCGAATTGCTAACCTGTGCTCAATTACTTCCCTTGGGACACCGGGCATGTCGGACGGTTTCCACGCAAACACGTCTGCGTTAGCCCGGAGGAAAGCAACGAGGTCGAGTTCCTATTTGTCATCCAGGGCTGACCCAACCCGAATTGTCTTGGATGGGTCATCTGGGTACAAAAGAACTTGTTTGAGTTTCTCATCTGGTCGAGGAGCAGCCCTGATCGCATCGGTGGCAACGGTGGCGACCTGAGCGTCCCGGAGGGGAAGTTGATCGACCATCTACAAAGATAGCCGGTCGCACGTGAGCGCCACGTTGCGACTACCTCAGACCCAAATGACACCTTTGGGGCCAGGCAATTTCCCGCACTGATAAGCATAGTGCGTTGCCATCATGAACTTAGCAAGAGTCGGCCTGCCAAAGATTGCATTATAAGCTGAATCACAATCGATTACATCGAAAGTAATCAATTCTGTTCGGAAGTTGTCTGGTTCTCCCAGAGTGACCGGGAGGACCACTTGTCCCAATGGCATCATGGAGGGGCCTGGGATTATCCCATAAAACGGATGGATTATGGGCTTGATCTTCGAACGAGGAATTTGCATCTCGTCGAGTGTGTTGACCAATAAAAGATCAAGGGAACTTCCCCCATCAATCAGGACCCTTTCGACTCTCGCGTTACTGATGATTGGGGTAATAACCAGAGGTAGCCTCAATGGTCGGGTTAGCCCCACAGGACAGTCAGCGCGATCGAACGTCAAAGGCATATCCGACCAACGGGGATATTAAGGTTCGCCAAGGGATGTCTCCGTTTGGTTAACCTCTCGGCAAAAGGTTTTAAACTGCCTTTTGGAAGCGAAAGAGGAGGAACCTCCGAAAATGACATTAACATGATTTTGAGGTACCTGGTAAGCCATTTCTTCGTCTCCGTCGACGTCTCTAATCCCGCACGCCTGCTCTTTAGGCAGTAAGGTTGGCATTGGCCCAGCTCCTTGGTAGAAATCATCCAGCTGTTTCAACCAACTCCTGCAGTTTTTGAGGTCGTGGCCTGCGGAGTTGTGGAGTGGACACCACCTCTTGCCCTCCTGCGGATTAGTTGATTTTTCTGGCTGGTCGGAATCCCGGCCACCAGAGGCAGTTTTACTTTTAAAAGAAGACTTATTACCTTTGGTCGAAGGTGGTTTCTCCGCGACTGCGACCTCACGGTACTGTCCAGAGCGGTTCCTCTTCGACTTCTTTGACTTCCCACCTGGTGAAGACTCCGACTTTTTGCTTGAATCTTCTTTCCTGGCATCCTTGAAGCCTGGTTGGGGCGGTAGGTCCCCCTTGTCAACCATTCGGTTCCATTCGCCTGCCTCGGCTGCATCGGAATATCGATCAGCCATATCAAACAGATCGGCCACTGATCGAGGAGGGTGGATAAGCAAGTCTTCAGTGAATCTCTGGTATCGAACGGCATGCTTAAATGCCCTGATTACGGAGCCATCAGATATGTTTGGGATGGTATTCCTTACCCCGACAAACCTCTTGACAAACTGCCGAAGTGTTTCGGTCGAAGTTGCCGCAGTCTATGCAGGTCGTCCTCCTTACCCGGCTTTTGGTAACAGTTTTAGAAATTGCTCAGGATGGCATCGCATAGCATTTCCCAATTGTAGATGGAACCCTCAGGCTGATTAAACAACCAGGTTCTAGCCGGTCCTGCGAGGACTGTTGGCAGGTAGTTGGCCATGACCTTGTTATCGCCTCCTGCTGCTTGGATGGCAGTAATATAGATCCGAAGGAACTCGGATGGGTTCTGAGTTCCATCAAACCTCTCAATGGCCCCTGGTCGAAACTTATCGCGCCAAACGACTGCTCGTAGGCCAGGCGAGAAAGCTTTGCAACCAACGTAAGGACCGTGAACCATCCTGTGACTTTCGTTTGGGTTTTGAGCAATCTCACACAATGGCGAGGTTACTCGTGGTCCCAAACGAGAGTGAACGGGAACTCAATCCCTACTACGAGAGTCCTGCATTTGCCGGTATTTGTCCTGTCGGGACGGTACAGGCGGCGGGTAACTCCGCCGGCCAGAGCCAAAATGAGGACCATCCCGTTCACGGGAATGTGTTACTGAGCGGGAAGAGGCTGTTGGGGTCGCCTCGGATGAGACCTTGTCCAGTCTTTCCGCCAGGATCCTGAAAAAGGCCGGTGTCTGCGCATCTGTGACCGTAGGAGGAAAATTGCGCATGACTTCCGCGATAGATCGCAGTCGACCATGGGTACTTCTCCTAGGGGCACCAGGTGTTATTGTTTCTTCGTCCACTGGGAAATGCTCCGGTGGTAAAGAAGGAGTCTGGTCACGTCTACGACCACGCGACCGTCGAGAAGAACTCGGGGCAGCATCGTAATGAGCCTGCGCATCTTGAAGAGCCTCTAGGGCAGTTCTGCGTAGTTCGTTGTTCTGTTGCTCGAGATCTTGCTCCTCCTTCTGTTTGCGATCTTGTTCTTCCCTGGCAGCCTGTTGATCGGGAGTTTCTTCCGACAACGCAACAAACTGCCTAGGGAGAGAGGTCGCCGATGGGGAAAACATCTCAGTTTGTTCCGAGTCGGACTCGAAATCAAAGAGACGGTGGAGGTTATCAGGGTCGAACCTTCCTGGGCTAATTTCAGGGTCACCATCATATTTTCCCTCAGCGGGGTCGTATGACGGGCCGGATTCATCACCTAGCACATTAAGAACCTCTGTGGGTTCTGACCTTGTGCCAGTTACCTCCTGGTCGATTGACATGATTTGGGGAGATGATTCAACCTGTGGAAGATTCTGGCCTTCGACCTCTTCCATCGGAACAGGATCGCTTGGAGAAGGCATTGGTATATGGGCATAATCCTCGAGATTGAAATCATTCTCGGAATCATATGCTCCAGCCATGTTTCGGTGAACCTCCGAATTTCAATTAGGACGCCTTGAGAAAGACCCCACGGTGGGCGCCAGCTGTCGACGATTCGGACTCAGGGTCCTCAGCCGAACTTATGCAGAATTTGTAATTGTGAGACCTTTCAAGATGACCCTCCGGGAAGGTATGCTGAACAATGGTGAACAGGAGCACAGAGAGATTTATACAGGTTCGGGCCCTCGATGGTGGGAGTAAAAGCCCTACGTCCTGTTAGGATTTCACTATATGAGATAAAGCTTTACAAACTAGCCGGGAGAAAACTTTCACAGACGAAAGTTTTCCCTATATAAGTGTACAGAAAGAAGGTATAGGAGATTTGTAAGTGTTGTCTAATTTAAGCCGTAGTCTTGGCTGTTTGAGTGATCGAGATCTCTCGTATCTCGCTTATCTTAGGAGTTTTATTCTTCCGAAAAATGTCTTGGCCCTCCCGTTCGATGTACTTTGCCCCCTTTTTATATTGGTCGAAAGGGTGTCATATGAAGAAAACTGCATCAAACTGTTGGATGCAGTTGTTGAAGAACCGCTATTAACTTCCACGGAGGTTATTAACACGTGTTAATTATGAATAACCGCATATAATAACCTCTGACGGTTGGTCTTCAACGTGGAGGAATCTTCGGGATGCCTGGAATATCCTGGTATGAAGATAACCGAATAAATTCCATGCACCTTGGTCGAGAATGTGCTGACCGCGGAGTGTGGGCTGACCGCGCAACATCTTAGATATTCCGTACAGTCCGCGTATAGCATACGAACTTCTGACCGCACAAGGCTGTCGGCCTGATCGCACGAAACCCGCGACCTGATCGCGTAAAGCTTGCGACCTCATGGTGATTCCCCTCAGAAGTAACTTGAGTTCGCATCGCCAGACACATGTCTGGTTCGAGCCTGTCTTGAACCAAAAGTTTATTAGAAGTGACCCGGGTGTCAATCTTCGTCATCCGCCACCGGAGGGACCTCGTAGACCGAGGGGCTCCCCCCTCGTCTACCGGCCATTCGACGCACGGAGGGGAAGCCTCCGCGAATTGTACCTCCAGCGTCTACGGCTCTAGTAGCGCCGGGGCCGCCGGGAGAGCCACCGCCGAAGGTGGCGAGGGGGCATAATCCGCCGAGTCGGATGCCGCCCCGTCGCCCGCCGGTACATTCCCTCGGTCCTCTCCGGACGCCTCGGGGAGGTGCGCGGGCTCTTGCGTGTCCACGCCCCGCCGGAGTTCTCCGGAAGAGGCGGCGTCACTTCACCCCGAGGAGGCGCCCGGGCGCGCCCCGACCTGGGGGATGCGTCCCAGGCCTTCTCGAGCGTGGAGCCCGGGGTCATCGATGGACCGGGGGCTTTTTGAGCCTTGGACCTCTTTGGCTCAGAGCCCCGAGTGACCTCCTTCCCCCGCATGTGGGAACCGGGGGTGGGGAGAGGTGTCCTCACCGGCAGCCTTAGCCCAAGGGCCTCGGCCACCAGGTTCGGGGGAGGACCCTCCCTGATGACGCGCACGATCCGATCGTGCTCGTCGGCATAGTATCTCCCGAGGAGGTTCTCCGCCTTCTCCAAGTTGGCCGGGTACGGTCGGACTGCGAAAGGTAAGAGTTTGATAAATTGACGAAGGAAACAAGCAATGTAGGCGGGAGCTTACATCGGGTCACCCACTTTTGCGGGGCCGCTGGGCCGGGCACATCCCGATCCCCCTCCTCCCGTGCGAGAAGGGGGAGATCTTCAGCAGTGTCAGCTCCTCGGCGGCGTCCCTCATAGAGCGGACGACCCGAGATCCACGACCTTGCTGAGGAGCCTCAAGTCCTCCTCGGTCCACATCGGGGGCTTGGGAGCAGACGACCGGCTGTAGGAGGGGGGCTCCGGGGAGTACGCCACCTCGTCGTCCCAGACCCGGAGGTAGAACCACCTCTAGATCCAGTCCCCCTAGTGGTCCTAGGAGGCCGCTACCGGGTACTCCGCCACTCGGGACGGCAGCAGCTGGATCATCACTGAGCCGAATGGAGACTTCGGCCCTCCCTTCACCAGGTGGGAGCTCCTTGCCGCCGGCTCATAGAAGTACCAGAACAGCTGGAGCGTTGGCACCCATCTGGTGGCTGTCTCGAAGAGCCATATGAAGAGGCCCATCCAGACGAAGGCATTCGGCGTCAGGTGGTTCAGTGCCTCCTCATACTCCTTCAAAAACTCCCAGAGCAACGGGTGCACCGGGAGCCGGAGCCCGACCTCGAGGAAAGCCTCAAAGGCCCCCACTTACCCAGACCTAGGGCGGGGGGCTCCGTCCTTCTTCGAGGGGATCCGGACGTCCCCATCCGCGACCACCCCCCGGTCCACTAGGGACTCCAGGTCCCCGGATGTGAACTCAGAGGCCCAGAGGAAGTCCGCGGTGACTTCCTCCAGTGGCACCTCTGCGGCCTTGGCACAGCCCTTGGGTCCCATTTGATTCTTTTGGTGGCTTAGGCTCTAAAGGAAAAGGGTTGCGGTTTCCAATGGCTAAGCTTCCGAGAGTAGGCTTTTGGGAGAGGGCTACCGGGAGAGTTATGGGCACTAAAGGAATTTGAAGCTTTGGGGGTTGGAGTGGTTTCTCCGGGCCCCTCAAGGCCCTATTTATAGGGGCCAAACGTGGCCCTGATGGGTGCCACGTGGCCCTTTGAGGGGCACCGGCGCCACTCAATTCAAACAGCGCGCCGGAAATGAAGGGACCGGTGCGCAAAAGGAGACATCGCCGGTTCGAACCACTGGCGACCATTATGGCCGAACGGCACACTCCCATCGAGACAAAGCCTTAATGAACGACAGTGCAGTAATAAATGCACGGCACGGGAATCGAGGCGTCACGGCTCCGGTGGCTTGTCCCAGAGATTTCCCCGGTAACATGAACCATCCCCTCCGGGGACTCAATCATCGTCCCCGGAGGGCATGGGTGGCTGCTGCTGGGCTAAATCTCCACGGGATCTCCACGACTCTAGTGGCCTGTCCCTTGTGCCGGGCGCCGCCTTTTGCCCAGAGACAAGTCCCCCGGTGGCTTGTCCCGGGCGCCGCCATTTGCCCGGCGACAAGGCCCGCCATTGGCTTGTCCCGGGCGCGGCCATTTGCCTGGGGACAAGGCCCCCCAGTGGCGCCCAGGATAAGGCCCCCGGTGGCTTATCCCGGGCGCGGCCATTTGCCTGGGGACAAGGCCCCCCGGTGGCTTCTCCCAGGCGCCACCTTTTGCCCGGGGACAAGGCCCCACATTGGCTTGTCCCGGGCACCGCCTTTTTCCCGGGGACAAGGCCCCTATGGCTGGTCCCGGGCGCCGCCTTTTGCCTGGGGACAAGGCCCCCCGGTGGCTTGTCCCAGACGTTGCCGTCCTTCCGGAGACAGGGGTCTCCAATCCCGGGTCACGTGAGGGTCACACGAGAAACACCTCGGGAATCGACGGACACTTGTCAAGCATCCAAGGTTCCTGACCGGGAGAAGGACGTCACTGCCCCTTGATCCAACGGTGGCAGGCGGGGTAGTTTAGTCTTTTTGTGTCTTTTGGGGCCGTATAAGCCCTTGTACTATCTCATGTAAAGGGGAGAATTCATTTTTACTTGGAATAGACAATCTAACAGGTGTGCTCCGGAGCTGTCTCTCCCCCCGAGAGAGCTCCCCTAGCCAACTCTAGTTGGGAGCACGCCGACAGGACTAGGGCCTCCACTGAGGCCCAAACCTATATAAACCTTCGTGTCACTTGCTGTGTTTGCCCGACGGCAGAGGACCGGTCACTAGGTCAGCTCGCGTCGCCGTTTCTTCGCTAGGATCTTCCACAAAACCTGCCGGGGTATTCGTAATACCACGACAGTTTGACCTTGATCTTTTTTATACTTGTGTAGGGTTCTCCGTGTGTGCCAATTGGTAGGAGCCCTCGTACTGACGTTCTTCTCAAAGCAGAAAACATTGTTCTTGAGGCTAGAGGCTATGTTCTCAGGCTAGCAGACCTTTTTATACCCTTACTGAGAGTAAGTGTCCATTGTTATTATCAAAAGACTCAAGCATCAAGTATTCTTAGATATGATATGATTGAAAGTCCAAAATCTTGTACTTTAGAATGGTCAGAACTGGCACAAAATTTACTTGACTTAAAACACAAAATAGATAGAGGTGCTCATGTTTTCTGGTTGACCAAAGGAACCTGTGATACACGTCCAGATCACATAATCAATCTGATTCATTATGAGGTAAGAGGAGCTACTTATATTTATCAAAGCTGCACAAATTTTGTTCATAGTTTGTTTAGCCATTTTGGCATTTAATATGCACATGCTAATCATATGACTAAACTTGTGCAAAGTGGATATCTTTGCAACTTATAATTTGTATAACAGGCACACATTCATATGAAGTCCAGTAGAAAACATGAACAAGATGGCTGATATTTTCCATGGATTTTAATACTTCCTTTATTTAACTTGTTCCATGAATTAGAAAAGCAGTTATGTTTAAATTTTTATGCCTGATCTCTATAATAAGCTTTGAAATAGCCGAGGGCTTTTTTGATTGAGTTTAAATTTCTGCAATAAACTGGTTTATTGGGGTTTCAGCTTATAGACTCAATAAACTGCTCCCACTGGCTTAAGCTTATTGGGGCTAGTAAATCGACAAGAGATTAAGATTATAGAATAAGCCTTGAAATAAGTTGGCTGTTCAACCTCATATTCAACTTATAAACATATAAATTTATGTTAAAACTTGACCAAACACCCACTTAAATTGTTATAGGCTAGAAAACAACTTCTAAAATTTTTTTGGAAGATTTATGCTAATGCAAACCACTTGATCGGCATGTGATGTTGTTTGTTCAATATTAGCTTTCCTTTGAGGCAATTATTGAATACAAGCACATGGTTCCATGATCTCGCAAAACTTATGTTTTGGAGAGGCTGGCTGCTAGGTAAAGATGTTTTTATTTCTTAGAAAGAATTCTTTGGGGGTTATCGATATTACTCAATTTGAGTATATGATTGCAAAGGTTTAGGGTTGTACATGAGTACCATATGCTTTGCTAGCCGCTGTATTAGTTAAAGAATCTGTATGCTTTGCTTTTTATCCTATCACTAGTACACAAATGCAGTCTTCTATCGGTAAAAAACAAACATCTACTATCGGTTTTTGTACCGATAGAGATAGACACGATAGAACAAGACTGGACATTTTCTATCGGTAAATAACCGACAGAAGAAGTTCACTATTCTATCGGCATATTATGAATCTACCGATAGAAAACCCGTCGTAGTCTTACGTCCAGCGGCAGGGAAAGTACCATTATTCTAACGGTTAATTACAAGATTACCGACAGAAAAAATCATAATATTCTATCGGCATATTAGGAGTGTACCGATACAAAACTCGTCGTTAGCGGTTGGGAAAGTACCACTATTCTAACGGTTAATTACAAGTTTACCGACAGAAAAAAGCATAATATTCTATCGATATATTTGGAGTGTACCGATAGAAAACTCGTCGTCAGCGGTTGGAAAAGTACCACTATTCTAACGGCTAATTATAAGTTTACCGATAGGAAAAATCATACTATTCTATCGGCATCTTACAAGTTTACCGATAGAAAACTCGTCGCTAGCGGTTGGAAAAGTACCACTATTCTAACGGTTAACTACAAGATTACCGACAGAAAAAATCATACTATTCTATCGGCATATTATGAGTGTACCGATAGAAAACTCGTCGTCAGCGGTTGGAAAAGTACCACTATTCTAACGGTTAATTACAATATTACCGACAGAAAAAAGCTTAGTACTCTATCGGATATGTATGAGTTCACCGGCAGGAAAGGTCACACTCTTCTAACGGTTAATTTTGATTGTACCGATAGAAAAAAGTACAGTAGTCTCTCGATTGTTGATGAATTTACCGATAGAGCATTCACATATACAGTACTTTATTTGCATTCACAATACAGTACATTCACATATACAGTACAGATGCAATACAGTATAGATTGGATACACAATACAGTACAGATGCAAAGGTAAATTCACAGAACAAATTGACACATTAGGCAGTTATTCACATTTATTCACATATGTATGGACAAATACAGATTGCAATCCAATGTGGACATTTATTCACATATATATATTTATTCACATGTATATGAACAGTCTATGCAGAGTACACGAAAAGGAGAAAATTGTCATGCTGGATGGTTGGGCGCTACTTCCTCCATGACATATTGTGCCCAGATTTGTCGAAGATATATAATCTTTGCATTTTCATATTGGTCTTTCGACATGGCGATCTGCAAGCATGTGTGCATACTGAGTAACTAACTTCGATCCTAATTTAGAACGTGACACCCATTTTTGAAATTTGAGTTAGCTATCGATGCTTACCTGGGGGAATCGGGAAAAGTTTGTCCGCACTAGGTCGTACATGTAGCGCAGCACATAAAACCCGCATTCCCACGATTGCGGCTGCTGATGGCACTGAGATAATTGCATATGCGAAGACATGTTAGCTATATATTGTTTCCATAAACTAATTAAGCATAAACAAAAAGTCTCGTGAGTACCTCATATTCTTTCCAAGCTAGTACGGAGCCCTGTGGTGCGGCATGCCTCCCTCCAGTGGACACATATTTATCAAAAGCCCTGCATTTCAGTTAGTATTGCCAGTTAATGTATTATCATTAGCTAGTGAGGTCAAAATATAAATCAAACATATAAGTTACTTACGCCTCCATATTCCCCTTGAGCACATATTCCATCGATAATCTGTCACGCATCGAATCGAGGTAGTACACCTCGTTCCTCGGCGGACAGATCACGATGAGGATCCAGTGGCCCCTGCATTGTACGTAAAAGAGGACCGCTAGCTCAAAGTACATCTCAGGTGTAACATACAAGATTGAGTTAAATTAGTACGAAATGCACTAAACTTTGGTGGTACGGCACCAGAATGAAGTCCCTGTCCTGCTGCGCCATCAGCGCGCTGGATATGTACTGCTCAGCGTGCGCGGCGTCCTGCTCTAGCATCGTGAGGCTTATTTTCTCTGGGTCGAGGAAACCCACCTTGTCACACGCAGCCTCCGATGCTAGCCTGTACATGCACCTGCATGCGAAGGACGAGATTAATATTAATTTCACAGAAAGTTACTCAGTATTCAAATGAACTGCAACATTAATGCAGAGTTAGCAAACAGAGTTAGAAAACAGCAATACATAGCATCAGCAAACTCACAGGACTCCAGTCCGTATGATGGACATATCGAGCTCCCGCCAGTTGTAGAGGTCGAACAGATCCTCGTGTGCCACGGATATAGTCCCGAGCTCACGGTGGAACTGCCCAGGCCTGTAGGGAACTAAGAAGTTCAGGCTGCGCCGAGCTCGATGTAGGTACCAGTCGTGCAGGTCTCTGGTTGATCGATCCAATTTCCGCAAAGATGCCTCCGACAGGAGTGGGAGCGCGTTCGTGAACGTCCGCGGCAGTCCCTGTCGCCCTTTGCCCTTGCCTTTGCCGCCCTTGCCTTTTGCCGGGGACTGAGCGCGTACCTTCGAAGGCAAGGGCGAGGTGATGGCGGCTTTCTTCCGAGGTGGAGGCGTGGATGCGCTGGGTGGGGTCGAGGCCATCTTTGATGTGTCCAGGTTCGCACGAGATCGGCCCTCATGCCCCGAGCTGGGGGCGCAGTCCCCTGGTAGCCCCGCGGCAGGCCACTTCAATTAATGAGCACGTATGTTAGATTATGCAAGTTGAGTGTACTGAGTAGGATGTAATCTAAAATGTGTAGGATTTACCGGTTGTATTACAAGACACTTCTTGGGCTACTGTACGTAGGAGCCCACTGCCTCAGCAAGTGTCTGCAGTTCCTCTGTTGGGACTGGCAACGGAGAATCGTTGTAGCCCGGCATGGCCATGTCCACCTGTACCTTTGCGAAACCCAACCGCAGAGGTACACAGTGGACCCGGACATCCGGCCCAGACGGATATACGAAGCCGTGTCCAACCACTTCCTGCCCGGCGCCTACGTGATTCTGTAGGATGCAGCCCTCCGGCCCCTGTAAATTTGTAACAATTAAGTGCACAGATGAAGGCTTGCATCAAATTAAGTGCACAGATGAAGGCTTGCAGTACCTCAAGTAGATTCACTGGATCCGCGAGTACCTTCGAAGCGCAACTGCTTATCCGACCCCGCGGGGTACCGTCGTCCTGGGGATCCGCATCTGCACTCTTGGCCAGCAATGCTCGCCTCAACCGTGCAAACTCTTCCCTCATTTGTGCGACCTCGGTCTGCACCTCAGACTGTACCACAGCCCGTATCTCAGCCCGCATCTCCGCCCGTATCTCCTCCCGTACCTCAGCCCGTATCTTATCGGAGAGGTCAGCTTCCTTTTCCTTCCAGGTGCGGACCTTCTTCCTCGGTGGAGCCGGATCTACGAAACCGGCCTTCCACGACACAATGGCACCTGACGAGGATTGACACCCGGGTCACTTCTAATAAAATTTTGGTTCAAGACAGGTTCGAACCAGACAAGTATCTGGTGATGCGAACTCAAGCTATTCTGAGGGGCATCACCATGAGGTCGCAAGCTTTACGCGATCAGGTCGCAAGCTTTACGCGATCAGGTCGCAGCTTTACGCGGTCAGACCGTAAACCTTGCGCGGTCAGAAGTTCAAAGGCTATACGCGAACTACACATTCGGGATATTGCGCGGTCAGAACATCTGCCGATCAAGATACTTGGGATCTATCTATTCAGTTGCCCATACAATAGGATATTCTAAGTATCCCGAAGATTCCTACACGTGGAGAATCAACCGTCAGAAGGTTAACACATACAGTTATCCATGAATAACACATGTTTAACCTGCGTGGAGGTTAAGAGCAGTTCCAAAAAACCGCATCCAACCGTCCGTGCAACCGATTGATGCAGTTTCCTCCACATGGCACCCTTTCAAGCAGTACAAAAGGATGGTATGGAGCATCAATCAAAAGGGGGGAACAGAGATCATCCGAAACATCAACAGAGAGATCGGAAGATCAAGAAATCCAAAATCATTTAAGTTAGCCAAGTCTACGGCCCACCTCATATAGCATTTTAGTAAGCCTTCTTTGGCTTATCCTTGTACACTTTTACAGGAAAAATCCTCGCCTGTGAGGACTTTTTCCTCCATTTGTAAACCTTTTACCACACTTAGTGAAATCTCAACAGGACGTAGGGCTTTTACTCCCACCATCGAGGGCCCGAACCTATCTAAACTCTCTGTGTTCCTGTTCACCATTGTTCAGCATACCTTCCCGAAGGGTCATCTTGAAAGGTCTCACAATTACAAATTCTGCATAAGTTCGGCTGAGGACCCCGAGTCCGAATCATCGACAGCTGGCGCCCACCGTGGGGCCTTTCTCAAGGCGTCCTAATTGAAATTCGGAGGTTCGCCGAAACATGGCTGGAGCATATGATTCCGAGAATGATTTCGATCTCGAGGATTATGCCCATATACCAATGCCTTCTCCAAGCGATCCTGTTCCGATGGAAGAGGTCGAAGGCCAGAATCTTCCACAAGTTGAATCATCTCCCCAAGTCATGTTAATCGACCAGGAGGTAACTGGCACAAGGTCAGAACCCGCAGAGGTTCTTAATGTGCTAGGTGATGAATCCGGCCCGTCATACGATCCCGCTGAGGGAAATATGATGGTGACCCTGAAGTTAGCCCAGGAAGGTTCGACCCTGATAACCTCCACCGTCTCTTTGATTTCGAGTCCGACTCGGAACAAACCGAGATGTTCTCCCTATCGGCGACCTCTCTCCCTACGCAGTTTGCTGCGTTGATGGAAGAAACTCCCGATCAACAGGCTGCCAGGGAAGAACAAGATCGCAAACAGAAGCAGGAGCAAGATCTCGAGCAACAGAACAACGAACTACGTAGAACTGCCCTAGAGGCTCTTCAAGATGCGCAGGCTCGTTACGATGCTGCCCCGAGTTCTTCTCGACGGTCGCGTGGTCGTAGACGTGACCAGACTCCTTCCTTACCACCGGAGCATTTCTCAGTGGACGAAGAAACAATAACACCTGGTGCCCCTAGGAGAAGTACCCATGGTCGACTGCGATCTATCGCGGAAGTCTTGCGCAATTTTCCTCCTACGGTCACGGATGCGCAGAGACCGGCCTTTTTCAGGATCCTGGCGGAAAGACTGGACGAGGTCGCATCCGAGGCGACCCCAACAGCCTCTTCCCGCTCAGTGACACATTCCCGTGAATGAGATGGTCCTCATTTTGGCTCTGGCCGGCGGAGTTACCCGCCGCCTGTACCGTCCCGACAGGACAAATACCGGCGAATGCAGGACTCTCGTAGTAGGGATCGAGTCCCCGTTCACTCTCGTTTGGGACCACGAGTAACCTCGCCATTACGTGAGTTTGCTCGAAACCCAACCGAAAGTCACAGGACGTTTCACGGTCCTTATGTTGGTTGCAAAGCTTTCTCGCCTGGCCTACGAGCAGTCGTTTGGCCCGATAAGTTTCGACCAGGGGCCATTGAAAGGTTTGATGGAACTCAGAACCCATCCGAGTTCCTTCAGATCTATATTACTGCCATCCAAGCAGCAGGAGGCGATGACAAGGTCATGGCCAACTACCTGCCAATAGTCCTCGCAGGACCGGTTAGAACCTGGTTGTTTAATCAGCCTGAGGGTTCCATCTACAATTGGGAAATGCTATGCGATGCCATCCTCAGCAATTTCCAAAACTGTTACCAAAAGCCGGGTAAGGAGGACGACCTGCATAGACTGCGGCAAACTTCGACCGAAACACTTCGGCAGTTTGTCAAGAGGTTTGTCGGGGTAAGAAATACCATCCCGAACATATCTGATGGCTCCGTAATCAGGGCATTTAAGCATGCCGTTCGATACCGGAGATTCACTGAAGACTTGCTTATCCACCCTCCTCGATCAGTGGCCGATCTGTTCGATATGGCTGATCGATACTCCGATGCAGCCGAGGCAGTCGAATGGAACCGAATGGTTGACAAGGGGGACCTACCGCCCCAACCAGGCTTCAAGGACACTAGGAAAGAAGATTCAAGCAAAAAGCCGGAGTCTTCACCGGGTGGGAAGTCAAAAAAGTCGAAGAGGAACCGCTCTGGATAGTACCGCAAGGTCGCAGTTGCGGAGAAACCACCTTCGACCAAAGGTAATAAGTCTTCTTTTAAAAGTAAAACTGCTTCTGGTGGCCGGGATTCCGACCAGCCAGAAAAATCAACTAATCCGCAGGAGGGCAAGAGGTGGTGTCCACTCCACAACTCCGCAGGCCACGACCTCAAAAACTGCAGGAGTTGGTTGAAACAGCTGGATGATTTCTACCAAGGAGCTGGGCCAATGCCAACCTTACCGCCTAAAGAGCAGGCATGCGGGGTTAGAGACGTCGACGGAGACGAAGAAATGGCTTACCAGGTACCTCAAAATCATGTTAATGTCATTTTCGGAGGTTCCTCCTCTTTCGTTTCCAAAAGGCAGTTTAAAACCTTTTGCCAAGAGGTTAACCAAACGGAGACATCCCTTGGCGAACCTCAATATCCCCGTTGGTCGGATATGCCTTTGACGTTCGATCGCGCTGACTGTCCTGTGGGGCTAACTCGACCATTGAGGCTACCTCTGGTTATTACCCCAATCATCAGTAACGCGAGAGTCGAAAGGGTCCTGATTGATGGGGGAAGTTCCCTTGATCTTTTATTGGTCAAGACACTCGACGAGATGCAAATTCCTCGTTCGAAGATCAAGCCCATAATCCATCCATTTTATGGGATAATCCCAGGCCCCTCCATGATGCCATTGGGACAAGTGGTCCTCCCGGTCACTCTGGGAGAACCAGATAACTTCCGAACAGAATTGGTTACTTTCGATGTAATCGATTGTGATTCAGCTTATAATGCAATCTTTGGCAGGCCGACTCTTGCTAAGTTCATGATGGCAACGCACTATGCTTATCAATGCGGGAAATTGCCTGGCCCCAAAGGTGTCATTTCGGTCCGAGGTAGTCGCAACGTGGCGCTCACATGCGACCGGCTATCTTTAGAGATGGTCGATCAACTTCCCCTCTGGGACGCTCAGGTCGCCACCATTGCCACCGATGCGATCAGGGCTGCTCCTCGACCAGATGAGAAACTCAAACAAGTTCCTTTGTACCCAGATGACCCATCCAAGACAATTCGGGTTGGGTTTGCCCTGGATGACAAATAGGAACTCGACCTCGTTGCTTTCCTCCGGGCTAACGCAGACGTGTTTGCGTGGAAACCGTCCGACATGCCCGGTGTCCCAAGGGAAGTAATTGAGCACAGGTTAGCAATTCGACCTGGACAACGACCAATAAAGCAAAAGCTCAGGCGTTTTGCCACCGACCGACAGGAAGCCATCCGAGAAGAGTTAGACAAACTCTTACAAGCCGGGTTTATCCGCGAAGTGAATCACCCGGACTGGCTCGCCAATCCGGTCATGGTCCGCAAGTCAAATGGCAAGTGGCGCATGTGCGTCGACTACACTAGCCTCAACAGTGCTTGTCCGAAGGATAACTTCCCCTTCCCCGCATCGACCAGCTGGTTGACTCCACTGCGGGTTGCGAACTGATGAGTTTTCTGGATGCCTACTCAGGATATCATCAAATTAGCATGGCAGAAGATGATGAAGAGAAAACTGCCTTCATCACCCCGTTCGGCACATACTGCTACATCAGAATGCCGTTCGGTCTCAAGAACGCAGGTTCCACGTACCAGCGCTTGATGCAAAAGACCTTTCTTTCCCAGATAGGGCGTAATCTCGAAGCATATGTAGACGACTTGGTTGTAAAGAGCACCAAAAGATTGTCTCATTTGGACGATCTTGCTGAAACCTTCTGTAACTTGAATCGCTTTGGAATAAAATTGAACCCGGAGAAATGTTCTTTCGGGGTTTCTTCAGGGAAGCTTCTTGGTTTCCTTGTATGTTCCAGCGGCATTGAGGTTAATCCTGAGAAAATCAGAGCTATCGAACAAATGAGGTCGCCCTCGACCATGAAGGATGTTCAACGCCTGGCTGGTCGCATGGCGGCTTTAAGTCGCTTCATATCGCGATTAGGCGAAAGGGGACTACCTTTCTTTAAAGCCTTGCGGAAACATCATAACTTCACATGGTCCGACGAGGCCGAAAAAGCGTTTCAGGAGGTAAAAACATATCTGTCCAGTCCGCCAGTATTGGTGTCTCCTGAAAAGGAAGAACCATTACTTCTGTATTTGGCGGCCACCCCACACGCGGTCAGCGCAGTTCTGATCGCGGAAAGGGAAGGAGTACACAGACCCGTCTACTATGTGAGCGAAGTACTTCATGGTCCTAAGGAGCGCTACCCTGAGGTCCAGAAGATACTTTACGTGCTACTGATGGCTTCCCGTAAGCTACGACATTACTTTCAAGCACACAAGATCACAGTACCCTCCTCTTTTCCTTTAGGGGATATTGTCCGAAATCCAGAAAAATCTGGTCGAATCGCCAAATGGGCGGTCGAATTCGGTGCCTTCGAGATCCATTTCACCCCTCGCACGGTGGTTAAGTCTCAGGTTTTGGCCGACTTTGTAGTCGAATGGACCAACCCTGAGCCACCCGTGTAGTTGGCGAAGGAACTGGAGTGCCCCGATTATTGGACAATGTACTTTGACGGCTCCCGTAGTTTTCAACACTCGGGGGCTGGAATAGTCTGAGTTACGCCCCAGGGCGAACAGCTTAAGTATGTCATTCAACTACACTTTGTTGCAACCAACAACGCAGCAGAGTATGAAGGTCTTCTTGCAGGGCTCCGGGCAGCAAAATTCCTTGGAGTCCGTCGATTAGTGGTGAGGGGGGACTCACAGCTAGTCGTAAACCAGGTAAACAAGGAGTACAGCACCTCCGATGAGACAATGGCTCATTACCTGGGGGAAGTGAGGAGATTGGAAAAACACTTCAGTCACTTCGAAGTCCAATACATCCCGCGAAAGGACAATATTCTCGCAGACCAATTATCCAAGATTGGATCCTCACGCTCATCCGCTCCGGCAGGAGTGTTCATCGAACACTTGGACCATCCTTCGATCATGACTTCGGTCGAGGATGATCCGGCAATAGCCTTCGTTGCCAACCTCGGTCAGGAACAAGATTGGACTCATCCATTGAGAGTCTATCTTGAACATGGGACCCTACCCGAGGACGAAACCAAAAGCGATCGGTTAATTCGAAAAGCGCGTCTGTGCAAACTCATAGATGGGGTTATGTACAGAAAGGGTACTCAAGGAGTATTCATGCGCTGCATATCTCAGGAGGAAGGAAAATCCATCTTGAAAGAAATACATGATGGTGTATGCGGTGCACATGCGTCATACCGAACACTGGTCGGAAAAGTTTTTCGACAGGGATTCTACTGGCCTTCGGCACTCGATGATGCCAAGCTTATGGTCAAGATGTGTCCACAGTGTCAGTTTCATGCAAGACAGGTTCATCAACCTGCTTATGCATTGCAAACTATGCCTCTCGCATGGCCCTTCACGATCTGGGGAATGGACATCGTCGGTCCTATGACACAAGCGGTCAATGGGTACAAGTTTCTGTTCGTAGCCATTGACACGTTCACAAAGTGGATTGAGGCCGAACCAGTACGAAATATTACTACATCAGCCGCGCAAAAGTTCTTTCACAAGAACATTGTGGCACGATTTGGAGTTCCAAACCGTCTCATCACAGATAACGGTTCTCAGTTCGCTAGCGGTCTCTTCCTAGACTACTGCGATCAGATTGGGACCAAGGTGTGCTTTGCTTCTGTGGCACATCCACAAAGCAATGGTGCCGTAGAACGGGCCAATGGGCAAGTATTGCAAGGCATCAAAAAACGTGTTTTTGATCGCCTCAAGACCCGCTCGGGGGCTTGGGCAGACGAGCTTTATACTGTTCTATGGGCACTACGGACTACCTCTAGTCGAGCCACCGGTGGGACACCCTTCCATTTGGTCTATGGGGCTGAGGCTGTGTTGCATATGGAAGTTAGTATTGGATCTGTTCGCACGAATCAATTCGAACAAGTCAACCAATCCGAACAGCGATCGCAAGATCTCATCCTCCTGGAAGAACGGCGTGATCGCGCCCTGATCAAGTCCGCGGTATACTTGCAGGCTCTACGCAAGTATCACAGTAAAAAGGTGCGACCACGTGATCTCAATGTTGGCGACTTGGTTTTACGAAAAATTCAAGACCAGTCTAATCGCAACAAATTCTCCCCAAAATGGGAAGGTCCTTATACTGTTGTCTCAGTGCCGCGGACAGGATCGGCGCGGTTAGCTATGGAGGATGGTCGGATTTTGTCCAATACTTGGAACATCGATCAACTTCGCAAGTTTTACGTGTAAGTATTCCAATCACTTTTTTCCTGTTCAATTAGCATCTTTTGCCAAAACAAAAAATTTTTTGCTTTCATACGATGAGTTTTTCCCTTTAAACCCGTATCATATGCATTCGACCTGGGGCTGATCGCCGACGGTCAGATCATCACAACCATCTAATCGGATTCGCTGGTCGATCTCATGATCACTTACAGATAAGTCATTCCTAAATAAGCCGTTTCTCAACGCATACGGGATTATCTGATAAGTCCTTGGTCATCCGAGTGGCTACCAGTTCGCAATAAGATTAGATGTTATGTTGGTCCTGGTCGTTGGTTTGATGTGCATATCCCTGGTCGTTACGCTTATATTTACTCCTCTGCTTATAACACCAAGGCTTTAGTGTTCATAAGCAGAGGCGGGGGCTGGGGGGGATATGCTCATAATATGGAATTCATATATATTTTCTTGTCAAAAATAATTTTTTTTTACATACATTTGCATTATACACAAGTTTCTAAGTACAAAAATAAGGATCATTCGATCCCCAGCTCAGTAAGGAGTCTATCTACTAGGGGCTTGACTTCCTCTATGACTGCATCGAGCAGCTCTTCACTCTCGACCTCAACCGGACCCACCAATGCGTTCAGATCTGCATCTGGGCCATGGTGAAGTCGAACCCGGCTGAGTACGGCTGCTGCGGCTGATCGAACCCTGGTTCTGATCGCCTCTTCGCGTCGCCGTGTATCTCCAGGGAGATACTCAAGCAGTGAATCCGCCTGGGCAGTAAGCAGCGATGTCCAGTCACTTATGCTGAGGTTGTCTTGCCTCAGTTCTACCACATCGGTCTTCAAAAGATCAGCCACGGCCTTTAGTTTTTCGAAGATCCGGAGGCTCAGTTCTTTGATTGCCCGATCGGTGTGGTGAATCGAGGATTCAAGAATCTCCTTGTCTCGACTGAGCTGTGTAATTCGATCTGCTTGCGCTGTATAGAGAGAGAAGATTATTTGCATATTATGGATTCAAGTCTTCCTAATCAGGAATTGGCTTACCAGCATTCTCTGATCGAAGTTTGTTGAGTTCAGTTTCTTGTTTCTTAAACATTGAGACCGAACCGGCCACCTCTTTCTTCAAAAATGTAACCTCTCTGCAGCAAAATCAAGGCAGTCACAACCAAGATGCACCCATGCTAACCAAAGGGTAATGGTACTCACCTGCGCAAGCTGTCGCATTCTTTTTGAATGGCTTCTGTACTAGCCATCACAACACGCGAATGGCTTATTAGCCAGGATAATCCCTGTGGTGCCAAAGAAGAAGATCACAGGTGTCCTAAGTACAATTCAGGCACGCAAGCAGAGTTTTATTATACCTTCATAAACTTTTGTAAAACAGCATCATTCAGTTCAGCGGGAATTCTCGCTAGAGCCTCCGACGTGCTCACTACAGGGACAGTTGGTGGGAGTGCCGGCCGGACGCCACCCCCAGTTGTCATCGGTGGTGACTGGGTCCCTACATTTATTCTTTCCCCTGCGATCTGGACGACTTCCTGGACCACAGGGGTGGAGCGTTCTTCGTTGGAAGCTCCTGCACCAGCTGCGACTTCAACCTCTCCGGAGGTGATTGAAGAGCTGGGCGCCGTCTTTCTTTGCCTGACATGAAGGACAATTTGAGCAGTTTTTATTTAAAATTATTACCAAATTTAAGGTTCTTACCTTATTTGAAATCCCATTCGCTCTTGGGATTTCTGGGAAAGTTCCCCTTGGGAGGAAGAACCGTCATTGGTACTTGCCTTCCTTATGGTAAATAAGGCAGCACCCCCCTGGAAATGTCATGTTATAAGCATATTCTTAGGGAACAGGTAAAAACACATAGAAAGGTCTTTACCTGGGCCACCGGACTAACTGGTGGGGCTGCATCCGAAGGCCTTGGCGATTCCAGAGTTGCTGGGACCGTCACAGCCGGCCTTTGTTCATCTACCTCCTCCTCTGTCCGCGGAGGAGGAGGATTTTCCTCCCTGGAACCCCCAGTGATCCCAGGGGGAAGCTCTCCTCCCTGTATGTACATTAACTTGTCAAATGTGCAGAAAGAGTCATAGAAGGAACGGTCGAAAAGATTCCTTACCTTGGTCGTCCCTTCAACCAGGGAAGCAGAGATAATTGACCCTGAAACCTCGGGGGCTTCAGGAATTGGAAGGTCACCTGCGACCACAAGATCTCCGGTGGTCGCAGGGTCAGCCACGGCCACCTCTTCAGTAGCTGTGGTCCCTACGGGACAGCTTGGGGCATCACCAGCAGGGGACTCCCCGGTCCTCCTCCTTTTGATGACTAGAGGCACATCATCGTCCTCTTCCTCCTCGCTCCCCTCTCCCTGTACGACGAAGAAGTGATTCCATGTCGCGCCTGAAAAAGTAGCAGGAATGCGATATCTTACCGCAGTCTTTCTTGCGGGACGAGGAATACTTCGTGAAGACCCCTCCCCAGGGTTCAGCTTGGTCTTCTTGGGGGCAGGACTCTTTGTCCTGGGTCTCTGAGAGACTTTCTTCACATTCTTCGCAATCGGCTTCCCCAGAGAGCCGATATTTTCGCTTGGGAGCGTCGCATCAGCAAACTTCCCTAGGAGCTGGTTCACAGTCCATTACAATGGATTAGCGCTGGACATACACAAGACCTGTAGAACCAAAGCCGGACAAGAAAATTACCTTTCGGCGCTCCTGTCTGAGGTCATCACCGGCATGAACCAAGCTCTGCGGGCGAGGTGATCCCTTAGGGCCCTCTACATCAGCATTGTAGGCCCTAAGGAGGGAATTAGTTCGCCTCTCAATTTCGGCTGAGGGCAAAACTATTCCCAAATTCAAGTCAGAAAACATAAATTTCAGAAATGACAAAGCACAGTGCTAAAAGGTTAACTACCTTCATTGTAGTCCAGGGTCCCATCTGCCATGGACTTGATTTCCCAAGCAGGATGAGCCCTTTCGCGCAGGGGGCTCACTCGGTTCTTCACGAAGTGTCGGATGACATCCCTTGCTGTCAACCCTTGACCCACCAAGTGAAGAATCACCTCGGCGTGCTTCAGGTGCTCCACGCCCAGCGTCGGGGGAGCATCCAACTCGCTTGACTTCTCTGGCCGCGAGTTCTCAAACCATAAACTGCTCTCGGACGGCGGAGAGCAGTAAAACCACCTCTGGTGCCACCCGTGCACCGAATCCCACAGAGATGGAGAGGGATATTCCTTCTTGTCCCTCAGCCGGAAGTAGATGCATCCGGCGGCATTGGTGCTCTTCGACCATGCCGAGAAGTAGAACCGTCGGAAGAGGTCCACGCTAGGATATACTCCGACGAAGGCCTCGCAAAGATGCTGAAACACCGCCAGGATCAGCATCGCATTTGGGTGGAGGTTGATGAGTTCCCACCCATAATGTTCGAGGATATCCTTTAGGAACCGACTCTCAGGGAATCGGAACCCGCAACGCAGATACTCCTCGAAGATCACCAACTCGCCCTCTCTGACGGTCGGGGTTTCTTGGTCCTTCTCCGCAGGCCGCCAATTGATCAGCAGCCGCGATGGAAGGATCTCCTCTTTCTCCAATGCCACCAGAGTCTTCTCAGAATGGTGGTTGGATCTGCTTCAAAATGCCATTTTTTGAGGAAGATCGGTCGAAAAAGTCGATGATTTTGTGGAAGATGAAGGCGAGAAGATGAGGGTTTTGTGCGGCGGGAACTCTAAGGGTTTTTCGCGGCTGAATAGCTTCCTCAAGAAGCTACCTACTGCTTTTATAGACTCGAGGAGTCACGCCTCTGTGAGTAACATTCCACTGAAACGTCCTCTTAAATATTTTATTCATTTCCCATAATGGATATTCTATGATAAACCATTTAAAGCGTTTCGGGTATTGGATCTGAAATAAAAAGACTTCTTTATTTCGGAAGCTCAAAGGGCTAAAACTTGAGAAGTCTGCTAAGGCCTTTTGAGGGTTATTTACCTTTTTTTTTACTTGAACATTTTTGTGAAAAATATCATGTACCTCAAATTTTGACGTACGGATATATTCTAACTGGGTTATGGTTTGGTTAAAACCATGTTGTTTAACTTCGTTTCTGATCGAAGTAATGGTCTAACCGAACGTTCGACTCTGGTCGCAATTCAGTTCTAACCGCGGCCTTAAGTCTGATCGTGGCATCAAGGCAGGTCACGGTGATCTTTTAAGGCGCAATTCTAATCGCAGAACTGAAATTTCCTGTGTATGAATGGTCGCGGACTAAGCTTTTGGCCATAATTTCACACAGAAGGTATGAAGAATGTTCATATGAATAAAAGAAACTTTATTTATTGCATTCTTTACATACAAAAGGGATACGATCGATAAAAGCATCGACCTGTTCCGAAAGAAGTTTACAAAGTTCCCCAAGGGACATGTTGTTGTCAGTAGGATTTACACTGGCAACCCCCAGGGAACTAGCAACTACCCTAAGTCTATCTATATCGTCCCTAACAACAGACGCACTATTGTCCCTAATCAAGTCAGAGAGTTCTCGCTGTTGCTGAGCGAAGTCCCTCTCTCGACGGAAATGGTGCGCCTCTTCTCGGGATCGATCAAGGCATTCTGCTAAACGCAGAATCTTCGAGGCCATCTCCTCGGTCTTCT
This sequence comes from Pharus latifolius, assembly GCA_019359835.1. Lineage (NCBI taxonomy): Eukaryota > Viridiplantae > Streptophyta > Magnoliopsida > Poales > Poaceae > Pharus > Pharus latifolius. The sequence continues at coordinate 21,103,654 of CM033329.1, read as the reverse complement.
TCTCCAGGGCATTCTTCTCTTCCAGAAGGGTCTGTCCGGAAGGAAGAGATGGAGCAACAGAAGGCTGATCGCTGGAACCTCCTACCTCCTGCATTTTGCAAAAGTTAGTCATACTAACTAAAATTATCAGCAAAAAGGGAGAAGAATTGTTACCTGTCCCGATGCATAACCCGTTGATACTCCCATCTTGGGAGGAAGATCATCATATGGTGGAAGAGCAACCTTCCCATCAGAAGATTGCTTCGCCAACCCAATATGGCAATCATCTGATCGAGGCATAGTCACCGCTTGCCGACCAGGATGTTGATCACCCAAAAGGATGGGAGAATTGGACGTGATGGGGAGGGTCAAAGGAACTGAAGGAAGAAAGAAACTCGCTACGTTCTTCACCTTTGTTCCACTGGAAGATCCTTCGTCAACCTTGGGTTTCTTCCTTAGGGGAGACAGGACTTCATTCGTTTGAGACCCTTGTTCGACAATTTCCCCTTCATCGCTCTCAATCTCGATGATTTCGTGATCTGCCATTGGGAGGAGTATGTGAAAAGGAAGGAGGCAGGATAACAAGAAAAAGACTTAGGCGTGGAGGGAAATTGTGAAGCTTTACAAATCCAAGAACCTGGTATTTATAGCCGCCTGGGCGACGGTTTCCATTCCAGGCGCCTCGGGTTTTGTCAAAGCATTTACAATTTTACCTCGAGATAAAAACAATTCTACGGCGCTATCATTGCCCGTCACGTAATGTCAGAACCCGTCTTGAAAAACCAACCGTTTTCACTTAGTGCGCCACTAAGTGGAGAAGTTAAAGGGCCGGGTTAAAAATCCAATGCGCGGTTTTTTAAATTCGAAATAAACACGTCTCTTCGTTTTCTTCGAATTTGGGGCTGACGAGGATTGACACCCGGGTCACTTCTAATAAACTTTTGGTTCAAGACAGGTTCGAACCAGACATGTATCTGGTGATGTGAACTCAAGCTATTCTGAGGGGCATCACCATGAGGTCGCAAGCTTTACGCGATCATGTCGCAAGCTTTACGCGATCAGGTCGCAGCTTTACGCGGTCAGACCGTAAACCTTGCGCGGTCAGAAGTTCGTAGGCTATACGCGATCAGGTCGCAGCTTTACGCGGTCAGACCGTAAACCTTGCGCGGTCAGAAGTTCGTAGGCTATACGCGAACTACACATTCGGGATATTGCGCGGTCAGCCAATATCTCGCGGTCAGAACATCTGCCGATCAAGATACTTGGGATCTATCTATTCAGTTGCCCATACAACAGGATATTCTAAGTATCCCGAAGATTCCTACACGTGGAGAATCAACCGTCAGAAGGTTAACACATACAGTTATCCATGAATAACACATGTTTAACCTGCGTGGAGGTTAAGAGCAGTTCCAAAAAACCGCATCCACCCGTCCGTGCAACCGATTGATGCAGTTTCCTCCACATGGCACCCTTTCAAGCAGTACAAAAGGATGGTATGGAGCATCAATCAAAGGGGGGGAACAGAGATCATCCGAAACATCAACAGAGAGATCGGAAGATCAAGAAATCCAAAATCATTTAAGTTAGCCAAGTCTACGGCCCACCTCATATAGCATTTTAGTAAGCCTTCTTTGGCTTATCCTTGTACACTTTTATAGGAAAAATCCTCGCCTGTGAGGACTTTTTCCTCCATTTGTAAACCTTTTACCACACTTAGTGAAATCTCAACAGGACGTAGGGCTTTTACTCCCACCATCGAGGGCCCGAACCTGTCTAAACTCTCTGTGTTCCTGTTCACCATTGTTCAGCATACCTTCCCGAAGGGTCATCTTGAAAGGTCTCACAATTACAAATTCTGCATAAGTTCGGCTGAGGACCCCGAGTCCGAATCGTCGACAGCTCCCACGGCCCGTGTCCGCCCGGGATGCTCCTTATTTCCTAGAGCCCGGGTGAGGATGTCGTTCTCCCTCTGCGGGGTAAACAATCCCTCCGCTGCCTCCTTCTCAAAAGAGATCTGTTACATTTGAAGGTACCTTGTGAGACAAATTGCCTTATATACACTTGTGCGCACACAGTTTGCGAGGTTAGCCAACTTACCATTCGCCTCACAACGTCGGCGTCCCCAGGGGTTGCAAACTACACAGACCCCGTGGACGACACGGACCCCCTCCCCCTCCACCATCGCTTGCACCTCTCATCCCAGATCTCAGAGAGCGGCAACTCAGGGGTGTCGATGACAGGATTTTGTTCGTCTTCCTTCTTCCACTATTCCTCCTTCCCCGCATAGCCCCGGGATCCGAGCCGATGCGGGTGGTCGTTCCTCTTCTGGATCGCCCTATTCTTCTCGCTAAGGGCCTTGAACTCCTCAATCCCCTTCTGCTTGGTGAAATCCTCCCATACCTCCTCTGATATGAAGGGGTACTTCTCGCAAGGAGATTTCCCCGCAGCTAGGAAGTTACTGACGAGCCAGCTCTTAAAGGTTTTCCATGTTCCGTTCATGTCCTTCAAGCAGGTAGTCCTAGGTGTATCGTCGGGGATGTTCCACTTAGCCTGTTTCCGAAAAATGCATACAATTAATCACGAGTTAGTTAAACTTTAGTATAAGCCAAGAGAACGTGATTACGAAAGAGTTCAGCGATTTCAGTTCATTTAACCTTCACTTCCGCCCACAACCTATCCCTCTTGTCCGCCGTCACGTCCTTCCAGCTCTGGACGGTGATCTTCACCCTTTCTTTCGCCAACAGCCCAACGTAGGCCGCGTACCTCCCAGCATTCTTTCCAATCGGCCTCCCAAATTGGTTGAACTCACAAGAAAGATCCGTGCGTTTGGCCAAACGCCCCAACGTCGTCGCACCTCGCCCCACCCTCTTGCGCTGGGATGTAACAGCCCCATCTTCAGTAGTTACGATGGGGTTGGCCCTAGTCAAACCACTAGTACCATCCGATGAAGACGACGACATGTCTTCCCCTACAAAACCTTCAACAAACCATATATATGGCAATTAATTCGCCTTGGAGTTCCATAACTCAACCCAGGACTGGAGACTAACTAGGGAGGCAAAAGGGAAAATAATACAAAAAGAAAGACATGCATAAATTACTTACTGAACTCTTCAGAAATATTTTCTATCGGTAAACACATGAGCTGCCGATAGACCATAACAATTACCTCCACACAAGACAATTTTTCTATCGGCAAACACGTGAGATACCGATAGAACATAACAATGTTCTCTACATATGGAATTTTGTTGACAAGCCACCATTCACTGTCATCACATAACATTCTCGATGATTTGCTACACTAATATTCATGGGCCAGCATTATTATTTCACACGTAAATATGCACACAAGCATCTAAGTGCCACTGTGCATAATCTTTAGCCTAGCCTGTATGTGAGTCATCAGGACTTCACAGCTATTAGGTTGGGAAAAGTCATGTATATAGGCATTTGAAACATATACATCGAAGACCCATCCACATTGCCATATATTCATACGAAGTGAGTAAAAATTCCCAACCAAACTAGTACATTGCATGGCTCATGTCCTTCCAGATCCAAATTAAGTTTTACTACTTGTGCAGAAAAATTTTCTATCGGTAAACACATGAGCTGCCGATAGAATATGTGTAAGAACACCTCCAACATATAATCTGCATTACATGGCAGTTGGATACAATTGATCACACATACAGCAGTATAGAGAAGTTAAAATCTCAAAACAGGTTCATTACAGCACTGGAACATATTATGTAAACCCTAATTAAAATCAACATTGCCTGCGGAATGTACATAAGCCAACACAATAGGGAACCCTAGTGTAATTGCAAAACTCGAAGAATTAGTACGTGCAAAACACTAGGATCAAATAAAGAAGATGCTGGAAATAGAACGACGAATTAGGGTATTTACGGCGGCGATTAGTTCTGGTGATGGAGAGGCGGTGTAGAACGCAGCAGCGGCGGGCGAAGGACGAAAATAAGAACCGGTGGCAGTGACGAACCAGTGTCCAGCCGGCGATCGTCGTGTGGGAGAGAGGAAGTGAGTGCTCACGGCGGAGGTTGGGGTTTTCTTCGCTCTCGAAGAGACGCAGTGCTCTAAGGTGGAACTGTTCGAGTGGAGGCAAACTAAAGGGCCGTGTACGAGTAATAAAGTAGCAGAGGAACTTTTCTATCGGTATAACAAAATGATACCGATAGACTTATGTAATTTTCTATCGAAACAACAAAATAATACCGATAGAAAAAGTAAATTTCCCGGAAAATTATTTGAATTAGTGGATGCATTTTTCTATCGGTATAAACAATAAAATCCCGTAAGACCAATTTTCCACAGAAAATTTTTTTAAAGTGCTTGAGATTGGGTGCCATTTTTCTATCGGTAAAAACAACAAAATACCGTGAGAGTAATGAAAAGGTGCCCTTTTCTATCGGTATAAACAAACAAATCCCGTGAGCCCAATTTTCCCCAGAAAATTTTTTTGATTAAGTGCTTGAGATTTGTGTGCCTTTTTCTATCGGTAAAAACAACAAAATACCGTCAGAGTAATGAAAAGGTACACAATTTAACATCAAACAGACCGTGGTTGAAAGCTGCAGAATGTTAAAGAAAGAGGGAAGATAGCCGGAAAATTGGAAAATTGACATAAAAAGAAATTGTTCATTCATTGTTGTTTTATCACTTACAAAAAAAAATAAAACCCAAAATGCTAGGTCAAGGGGTGGTCTTAGCCGTGGCTGCATGTAGAATAGAGTCAGTTAGACTTGCAGCCAGGACGCAGGACTCCTCTAGCGACAAGTTGTCCCTAGGATCAACTACTACCGCGTCAAGAAGGCCTGCGACCTCCCTCAGCTTCGCTATGGTATCCTTCATAGTCAAACCGCAGCCAGCGATGGTCATATCCGCGGCTTTCTTCTCCTCGCGAAGACGCCTCTTCCTCGCCCTAGCATTGTCACCATCCATCTTCATGCGCTTAATGCGCTGGAAGAGATCGTCAAGGTCAAGCCGTAGCTGAGTGTGCTTGTCTGTAAGGAGCTTGTGCTCCTCCTGGAGGGCCCTCAGGTCAGCCTTCACTTTGGCAGTGTCTTCCACGGCTACCATTCCCTGTGCAAATCAACAGGTCAAGAATGAACTGAACATGGATTAACAATACAGGGGTAAACCGAGGAGATTTAGAGTTCTTACCGGGGAGGCCGTGGATGACGATCCCATGGAGGTTGCCAATGTGAAAGAGAAGATGAGGAGTCCAACCGTTCGAGAATTAGAAAAACAACAAAATACCGCGACGCATGGCGAGGTACTTATAGAGTTTCCAAGGCGATGCATGGCGACACGTTTGAGAATTCAAAGCGGCAGAGTCTTCTTCTATCGGTAAAAACAGGAAAAAACCGTCAGACAACAAATACCGTGAGACAAACGAATTTATTCTAACGGTAAAATAGAACAATACCGATAGAAAACGTTTTGAAGTGCCTGAGAGAAGATGTCCTTCTCTATCGGTATAAATAACAAAATACCGTCAGAAAAAAGGGATTTTTGCTGAACTTAATTTGAAGAGGCTGCGATGAGATTTTTGCAAGTGCTATTTGAAGGGAAGAATTAAATATTTACAGGATAAAGGTACTGTACATGTTAGAACTCATGCTGTGGAGTAAAATTGAGATGTATTAATGCTGTGAACTAGCTTATCATTAAATTCTAAAGAAAAATGTACTACCTGATGTATTAATGATAAGTTCCTCACCTTGCTGCAGAACTTGTGGGCCGTTTGCTTGGCATTTATCTCTGAAATAGAAATTAATCATCAATGGTTCTCAACCCATAATCCTTCTTCGTGGTCATCTCGCAGATACGTTGTTTCGTCGATATCTTCAGTACGGATAGATTGAATGTCCTCTAAAAATGGAGGTATTTCATCGAATTGGTTATACTCCTCTTCGTCGACAACATCTTCGACCCCAACAATACGTCTCTTGCTGTGGAGGACAACATGCAAGTTTGGATTGGCCGGGTCAACGATGTAGAATACCTGTGTGGCTTGCTTTGCAAGTATGAATGGATCGTCTTGGTGTCCGACTCTACCAAGATCCACGAGAGTAAACCCATAACTGTCAACTTGAACACCTCGAGGGATTTCGACCCATTGGCATCGAAACAGGGGAATCTTAAGTAATCCGTAATCGAGCTCCCATATTTCGTCAATAACACCGTAATATGAGTTCAGCGCCCTTACTGACCTGGCATCCTCGGAAATAGCAAACAGTGTCACTCCGCTACATTGCGTGCTACTCTTGGCGTCTTGAGCTCTTGTGTAAAATGAATACCCATTGATGTCGTACCCCTGCCAAGTCCCTACAGAGAATCTTGGGCCTCTAGCCAACCATGTCACAGTTTCACTTACGGAGCCCTCGGCAGCTCGCGTGACTCTTTCTTGGATCCACTCAGCAAATTTCCTGTTATGTTCTCTGCTTACCCAAACGTCTGACTTCGAAGGATTCTGTGACCGTAACATTACCTTGTGCTCGTGTATGTATGGCTCGACCTCCGTCATGTGTTGTAAGACCCAAAAATGTGATTTTGCGTACACATCACGAGCGGGGACGATAGCTTTGAATCCAATCGTTCCAATTCCCTCAAGCCTACCCTCGTGTCGGGACCTAGGAACACCAATTGGGTCAACCCCGGCCATATAATCTGTGCAAAATTCAATCACCTCCTCGGCGGCATAACCTTCCATGATACTCCCCTCGGGTCGACGACGAGTCCTTACGTATCCCTTCAATACACCCATAAATCTCTCAAATGGATACATGTAGCGCAGGCACACAGGTCCACAAAACTTAATTTCTCTGATAAGGTGAACAATCAGATGGACCATAACATCAAAAAAGGATGGAGGGAAATACATCTCGAGCTGACAAAGAGTTGTAACCACGTCGCGTTGCAAAGCGTCCAGTCCATCGGGATCAATTACCTACGAGGACACAGTTGCGCCAAATATTCATATCAGAAAAATCTTCTAATTAAGCTCCACAAATGGAGGTAGTGAACTTATAGTACGAGTGCACGTACTTACCTTGCAAGATATTGCGTTGAAGAAATAACATAGGTTTGTGATTGTCTCTCTGACTTTAACTGGGAGAATGCCTCTGATAGCAATGGGAAGCATCTGTGACATCAAGACATGACAGTCGTGGGACTTCATGCCAACCAGTCTTAGGTCCTTCATAGACACAAGTTTTTTCAAGTTCGCGGAGTACCCACATGGAACTTTAACACCGTGCAGGCACCGACAGAGTTCTGTTTTTTCGCTCTTGGACAACGTGTAGCAGGCCGGGGGGAGGTATGTACGCTTTCCATTCTCTAAAGGTGCAAGCTCAGTCCTTATCGCCATTTCCACCATGTCACGACGAGCTTTCACACCATCCTTTGTCTTTCCCGGAATGTTCAACAACAAACCAATCAAACTGTCACAGACATTTTTCTCTACATGCATGACGTCAATGCAATGTCGAACTTGTAAGTACTACCAGTACGATAGATCCCAGAGAATCGATCTCTTCTTCCAAACATTTTTTTCTCGAGGTTTAGAATGCTTACCGAACTCAACTTTGATGTCGTTCACGCGTGAGTAAATCTCCTTACCGGTCAGAAATACTGGAGCTGATCCCTTCTCAGGCTTCCCGTTAAATGATTTCCTCTTCTTACGGTACGTGTGATGCACCGGAAGAAACCTGCGGTGACCCATGTACACTGTTTTCCGGCAGTTTCGTAGCCACATGCTCTCAGTTTCATCTAGGCAAATAGGGCAAGCCTTGGCTCCTTTCGTACTATACCCCGACAAATTGCCGTAGGCAGGAAAATCATTTATGGTGCAAAATATCAGGGCCCGCAAGATGAAATTCTCTTTCTTGTATGCATCCCACACCTGCACACTCTGGCTCCACAATTTCTGTAAGTCCTCGATTAAAGGCGCTAGAAACACGTCATTATCATTTCCGGGTTGTCTGGGTCCTGAGATTAGTAACGCCATCATGATGTTCTTGCGCTTCATGCATAACCAAGGAGGAAGATTGTAGATGCATAAAAGAACCAGCCAAGTGCTGTGCCGGCTGCTCATATTACCATGTGGGTTCATACCATCTGTACTCAGCCCGAACCTTACATTCCTAAGTTCGCCGCCGAACTCAGCAAATGTTCTGTTGATGTTTCTCCATTGAATAGAATCAGCTGGGTGTCTCAGTTTTCCGTCTTGTTTCCGGGCTTCAGCATGCCAACGCAAGTGCTTCGCGACTTTCGGATTTGCAAACAGCCGCTTCAATCTACGTATCACAGGCAAGTACCACACAGTTTTTGCCGGGGGCCCTTTCCTTACCTCGTGACGTTCACTGTCAATCCGGTCCCTACGCGTATACCTCGATGCGCCGCATCTTCGACAAACATGCAAACTGGAGTACTCGTTACGGTACAACACACAATCATTTGGGCATGCGTGTATTCTTTCGATTTCCATTCCCAACGGACACAACAGTTTTTTGGCTTGGTAAGTAGATCTTGGCAACTCATTTCCCTCTGGAAGCATGTCCGCTAGAAGATCTAATAGTGCCGTGAAACTCTTATCACTCCAACCGTTTCCTGCCTTCAAGTTATATAATCTCAGCACAGAAGACAGTTTTGTAAATGTTGCACATCCAGGGAACAGAGGGTTCTCAGAGTCAGCAATCAGTTTCTCAAATTCACAGAAGTCATTTTCGTTGTAATCTTCCTCTACATCACGTAACATCTCATCTAGATTGTCATCATCATCATCTACGTGCACATCGGAATGAACATTACCAAAATTGGAATGATCATCGATATTATTGCAATCCACATCCGAGTCGTGCTGATTGGTAGTAGTGGTGCTTGTTTCCTCAAGATCTTCGCCATGCCATATCCAACGGGTGTATCGCACGTTAAAACCACGACGAATCAAATGACTCTTAATTTGATCAGAGTTGCTAAACCTCTTCAAGTTCATACAATCTGTACAAGGACAGAGCATATTTTTCTCTCCCTTCCTCTCCTTTTGTTGCTCAGCAAATTTAATAAACTCATTCACACCATCCAAATATTCAAGAGTAGTACGTTTTATTCCATACATCCAATATTTCCTGTCCATCTACAATTAACAAAATTTAACGAGTAAGCCATGCATGAAACCTGCCCGATTAAGTTATGTATATGTATATGTACAGCCTCTTACAATAGATACATGTGTTGAACCCTAGCCTGACGAAATTAACACTAATTAACCTAGCTAACTACACAATACAAGCTAGTTAGCTCCTAAAACATGACGCATTTCCAGCTACCAAGCTCCCAAGCTTAGAGCTACAAACTTGGAACTACACAATACAGCTAGCTTGCAAGTAGAGAGGAAGGGAGATCAAGAGGGAGAGAGAGATAAGTGTCGACGATTAAGCGTACCTTAAAGAGAGGGGCGCAATCAACTTCCCTCCAGCCTGCGCTGATCACCCTAGCAGTGTATCTGGAACTTTCGTCACAAACAGAGGGACACAGAGTGCAACAGAACAAATTAAAGAGCAGCTCAGCAATGGTCGAGTGGGGTTTTACTTATAATGGACATTTTTCTAACGGTAAATACATGAAATAACCGTCAGACTAACTTAGGTAATTTGCCGCTCACATATTCTATCGGTAAAACCACACACATACCGTTAGAGAATATACATTACTGAGCAAATATATGTGTTTTCCTATCGGTAAATATGTGTACTTACCGTTAGATCATGCATGACACAGCAAGCACATGAGTTTTTCTATCGGTATATATGTGTACTTACCGTTAGATGATGCATGACACTCGAGCATTAGTTTTTGTATCGGTAAATATGTGCATTTACCGTTAGACTATGCATGACTGAGCAAATATATGTATTTTTCTATCGGTAAAAACACATATTTACCGTTAGAATATGCATGACTGAACAAATATATGTGCTTCCTATCGGTAAATATGTGTATTTACCGTTAGAATATGCATGACTGAACAAATATATGTGTTTTCCTATCGGTAAATATGTGTACTTACCGTTAGAGGAGGTACTGTTACCAAACTGGGACAAACATGCACATGCCATTTCTCACATTCAAGGAATCATATAAATGTAACATCAAACAGATCTTACATCAAACGGATCTTAACTAGAAGATAAAGCAATATATTTCAAGAAATGCTAATTTGTGGATTAACTAGGAGACACAAAAATACTTTTCGTAGGTAGTTGGGACTTCATCTTGCCAAAGAAATTACAGATGCCAGTTCACAAATTCAAGTACAAACATACACATGCCAGTTCACCAATACAAATTCAGGTACAAACATACACATGCCAGTTCACAAATTGAAGTGCATGTCTGAAACAGCAGTACAAATACACACCTACCTACCAATACAATTAAATACACAAATGCTCCCTGCACATTCAAGTTCATGTCCCAATTAGCAATACATGATACACAAATATACAACAATATACAAATACAACAATTCACACATTCCATGTATATTACAAAAGCCACGTCTGAAATTAACTACAGATCACGACGAGGACCCAGTGGCCCATACATGCATTTTACATAAAAGGGAACCTTTGCAGGTTGCCACAATGCAACTACCGACTACAAGTTAGACCGAATACATCACAAATCCATTCATCCAAAACAGCAAATGTCTGAACCACATTGGACTTAACCATAGGAGTTCAGTTCGAAGACGCCCGAGGAGCTGGAACTGCCGTCGACATACATTTGTACGTATTGGTGATTTCCTCGGACTCAAACTCGATCAACTCAACTCAACTCCATTAACAAAAAGAACCTACCTTCCAAGATGTTGTTCTGTGTAGTGATGGTGTAGAATGGCTGTGCAAATAACAACAATTCTTCTTCTCCAAGCAGGTAAGCATCTGGCCACAAGCTGGTGCATGCAAAAAAATGTAAGATGCTTTCTATAGGTCCTGATTTGAGAAACACGCCGGGCTTAAGCATCTTCTCGACCGAGCCAACCAAGATCTCGCCCTTCACGTCCTTCCAGCTCTCGACAGTGATCTTCACCATTTCTTACGCCAACAAGCCAACGTAGGCAGCGTACTGCGATGAAGAACCGTGAAATACGTTGCCCCTCACGAGCATCATCCAAGGACCTGAACAGATCATAATCATATTGAAAAGAAGACACATCAAAATGAAGGATACAAAAAAAGCAGAATTATTGCCATAATCGGATTAGAATAATCTAACAATATTGCAGAAATTTTACGTACCTTCCTTGGGATGCCGACGTCTAGAGGGCGTCGATGGAGGTGCGAAGGTGCAGCGGTCCCCTGTAGAGGTGCGCCGGCCGTCCATGGAGCTTACGGGTGAGGACTACGAGCCCCAGATGAACTGTGAGAATGAAAGAGACATACCCGTGTATTTATACAATTATATATTTTCTATCGGTAAGAAAACAGAATACCGTTAGTAATAAAAACATCTGTAGAAGCCGAATGGTTCTATCGGCACAATAAATATTACCGATAGGAATTTTTGTACATACTCTATCGGTGTGTACGTATCTTACCGATAGAATATTACTAGTTGTAGAAGGCCAACAGTTCTAAGATATTTTTTGCAATATTCGACCGGTATAAACATTCATTACCGATAGAATAAAACTATTAGAAGACGAACAGTTCTAAGAAATTTTCTATATATTCTAACGGTAAAAGAATCCATTGCCGATAGAATAAAAATATTTGTAGAAGGTCAACTATTCTATCGGCGAACTACATATTGCCGATAGGAATTTTTAATATACTCTGTCGGTATATTCATACAGTAGCGATAGAATTAGTCTAGTTGTTGAAGTCGACCAGTCCTATCAGCGCACAACATTCTTCCGTCAGTACTTATGCATCTCTTCTAACGGCAAATATGTTCATCACCGCTAGAGTAAATCATACTATTTATTCTATCGGTAAGTTTCTTAGAAACCGATAGGGAAAATACATTCGTCGGGCTTATATGACCGCGAGGCACATTTTCTATCGATTTTGTGCTGTTTCGCTAATAACCGATAGAAGATAGGGGTTAGTAGACTGCATTTCTGTACTAGTGTATAATGAGTACTAATTTAATATGCAATGCATATTTTACTCCTTGATGCAATGATGCTACTAAATAATTTTTTCCCACAAAAGTTGTATTTACATCCTGTCAAGAATCTCCCTTTTCGGTTTGCATGTTTTGTGCTTGATATTGTTTCACTGTGCCAAAAACTAGACATGCAAACTGTGTTTGTGGCTATGGTCTATAATCAGTACCTTTACAAATGAAACAAAATGATGCTAGCTATTGTATGAGAATTTGACCATGCATGTTTTGTCCTATGATCCTATCCCTAGTGCAGGGTGGTTGTCCATCGAATGTAGTATTTATTCCAACGGAATTTGTTCTCTCCATCATTTCTTTCTGTTACCTTGTGTGAGCTCATGCTTATTCAGTTTTGTGAAATCCTGTGTCCATATCCCCTCAATCTACTTTAGGGAAAGGTCCCATTTTCATCCTTCAATATTCAATCCTAGTCCCTTTTAGCACTTAAAACTTTTTGGAGATCCTAAAAGACTTAACTTTCAGTTCAGGTACCAAAAAGGCCTTCCATTTAAAAGATTATCGAGTTTGGCAAGTCTCCATGTCATTGTGATATGCGGCTTGCACCCATTGTGCTTAACACAGTGGATTTTTTTTTGAACCAAGGCCAAATTTGTTGGGCTTTTTGGGACCTCTGATAAGTTAAGGTCCTAAAAGGACAAAAGGTCAAAGTTGGAGGACCAAAATGTGAATTTTCCTTTTACTTTATTAGCTGACAACTTATAGCGATGTTTGAAACTGATATTTGAGGTGAAGTTCCTTTATGCTGAAATGAACCTCTGAGGCCTTTGCTGAAACATTTGCATAACATGCTTGTAACTGTTGAATAAAACACTGTCCAAAGCACTCCAAAGAGGAGCATCTCTGTTAGTTGAAGACGTTATTTACCTTTTTTATGTTGACTTTATGCTAATCTTATCTGGCCTTGTTATTGACGAAAGGATCTTGTAGCTTATATTTGAGGTGAGATCTGATCCAAGCATGCTTCACCTTAAATGTTATATTGATCGATTGGTAAAGCTGATGTTTCTAACAAGCCTCTTATGTAATTTCTCCCAATGGGCTGGCTCCTTAATAGCCTATGGAGTTTTCAAAAAATAAAAAAGAAAAGAAAAGAAAAACCCCAACCTAACTAGTTTGCAATATCATTGTCTGGAAGGACTCTATATTAAGGTACTATTGGGATTCAGCTACTATTGAGTTTTTTTGTTCTTTAAGTTTGTGTTTTAAATTTTAAGTCTCAATAATTTCTGAGTTTATGCTCTGCTTCAAAATGTGTTTCTTTTAGTCCTCACTTGATTGATATAACTAGGTGGTGAACACTAACACAATATCATAATATCATGACACTTACATAAATTACGACACTACATAATTTGGTTTGTGGCCATAATTTGGCAAGATTTGACTTGATTCTTGCTAAATTTTTAGCAAAAGTTGTGTATGGGGTAGGCATTTGGGCTAGTTTTCTATTCAATTTTCCTTGTTAGGATACTTTTGGTCGATTCTTTAGTGGTGTGATTATTTAATATTCTGCAGCTGTTAAAGAACAGTAAAAGACTGTAGAAATTGTATATTTGGCTAACTATCATTTACTTGAACAAGACATTAGTGGAAGGCTTCTAAATATAAATAAGGCGGCTCCCAAAGGTTCTCGTGTGGAGAGACCTCTCCGACAATTTGGGTCTGCTTTCAGGATTTATGTGCAAAATTTAGTCATTATTTTTCTAGTTTTTTTTAACACTTCAGACTTTGTTTTCTAGATGAAAATTTGTCAACAAACTGTACCTTGAAATTGGATATTCAAATATTTGTATTCTTATATCGTTAAATAATGTGTTGAGACTCTAGAGGAACTTCTTTTTTTTTCAGTTTTGTGCCTTGTTCTAGTTTTTATTCGTAGCCATTGATACATTCACTAAGTGGATTGAAGTTGAGTCAGTTCGCAATATTACTGCTGCTGCTGCAAAGAAGTTCTTTCATAAGAACATAGTGATATGATTTGCAGTCCCAAATCGTCTAATTACCGACAATGGTTCACAATTTGTCAGTGGTCTTCTCCTAGACTATTGGGACGACATTGGGACCAAGGTCTGTTTCGCATCAATGGCTCATCCACAGAGCAATGGTGTAGTAGAACGTGCCAACGGGCAGATAATATAGCGTGTCAAGAAATGAGTTTTCGACTGCCTTAAGTTACACTCGAGGGCTTGGGTAGATGAGCTCTGCTTCGTTTTATGGGCATTACATACCACATCTAGTCGAGCTATGGGTGAAACGCCTTTCCAACTGGTTTTTGGTGCAGAAGCTGTTTTACAAGTAGAAATTGAACTTTGTTCAACTCGCCTAAGTCACTTTGATATTGATAATCAATGTAATGCTCGAGAAGATGAACTTTCTGTTCTCAAAGAAACGCGTGATCGAGCCTTGATTAGGTTCGCTGCATATTCACAAGATTTGCGTAAGTATCACAGTAAGAAGGTGCAACCACGTAGTCTTCATGTGAGCGATATGGTTTTAGAAAAATCCAAAACCGGATCGCAATAAGTTCTCTCCTCAGTGGGAAGGTCCTTATACCAAGATCGGCTCGATTAGCTATGGAAGATGGAAGGAGCTTATCCAACTCATGGAATATAGATCAATTGCATAAATTTTATGTGTAAGTTTTTTTCATACCATTTTCCTGTTCAATTAGCATGTTTCCTTTAATATAAAATGTTTTCTTCTACTCTATGTTATAATTGTATTCTCATTTCTTGTCCTTTGTTTCCCGTCAAGCTCATCTTGGAGTTGATGTTACATAATTATCTCATTTCAGCGTTTAAAGTGGATTCACTGATTGATCTCATGGTCGCATCTAGATAAGACATGATATGAAAACGCCGATGAAGGACACGTTCACGGAGGGTGGCCCGATCTTCACGACGTAGAACATGGATAACTAGTATCTTGAGATACCTGGATAACTAGTATGACCTGACGAAGCGAGATAGCCAACCACTTGCAAAGCAAGGACCTGCGTATCAATGAATTCTCCCAACCACACTCTGAATTACCTATCAACACGGCCACGCACGGAGTTAGCGCACCAATAGGGTGATCACGAAGATCGTTCGAGCAATTCCGAACGAAATCACAAGAACAAAGGATGAAGAGATTCAACTCTCAACTAAAACAAAGGGTTCAATCTGAAATTTCAATATCAATGTCTTGTACCTTGTATCTTGTATATTAAAAACTGTGACCATGTCTCTCTTTTATAGAGGGTGGTATGTACAAAAGATAGATGAATTAAACTAGAATTCTAATCTGAATCTAATTCAAAACGGAATAAAAATCCTAACAAACTATAAAACATAAAAGAAGTTCGGAATAAATCTTCTCCGAGTTAGATTCGGATTCGGACAAGACTTTTTCCTTCAATGCACTCGTTACTCTTTTGGGCCCCTTGGTTGCATACGATGTTAGAATTTCATGATTATTGATGTGTTGGAAAGCTCTGTCGAGTACATTTCCCAAAAGTACTCACACAACCAAATTGGATATCTGTGCTGAGAATGGTACTTGGTTGAAGTTGGACAGTCATTTGGTCGTCAGACTGCATGCCGAGCAAAATTCTTTTTCTTTTGGTTCTAGCGGTTGCAATCCTTGACGGAATTGAGTGATCTCGGGCTCATTGGAAAGCTTAGGAAATTCTCTTTCCACTCAGTAGGTGTATGACCAGATTCGATGAAGTTATTTGGCCCATATGTGGCTATGTTCTTTCTGTTATGCTCTCCCTCTCTATTCCTGATCAATGCTAAACAAAAGCTATTTGGTAGGAACATATTCTCATCATACCTTAATTCTTTAAGTAACAAAGTCACATGTTGATGTAGATGTCTGGCCTTTGCTAGAGTGATTGGTTCTCGATATTCATCGGGTCAAGTTCTAGTGCTACTTGTGCTAGAGATGTCCTCAGCATTCTCCCCCTTTTGAAAAGGACTCGTCCTCGAGTCTGACTGCGTAGAACCGAAGAACAAAGAAAGGTCCAAAATATTGAATGTATCACATACTCCATATTCCCCTGGTAGCTCTATCTTGTAAGCATTGTCATTAATCTGCTTTAGTCTAGTGATCGAATGTAATGCCCTGTTGTACGCAAACTTCATGTGCGGCAAATAATCTTCCCACTCTTTCAATTTCTTTTTGATCACTATCGGTGGTCGGTTTAGCAGTGCTGCTCTAGCTGTTAGATCAATTTGATGCTCAATTCCTCGTAAAGGAGAAAGTTCGGATGGTACATCTACTGGAAATATGTCGTTATAAGCCTGCAAAACAGCGGTAGCAACACTAGGAAGAGTGGTTAACTCAGAAATCAAGGATTCTTTGTACAAGAGTACAAAACAAGCCGACAATAGGTTGCTCACAACTCTCAAATCTGATTTTGTAGCTAGTAAAGGTAAGTTATCTTTCTCCCTTTTCTTTTGCTCACTCATATTTGGTTTGTGGCTCTCTCTCACTGATATGTGGCACTCACTCATATGTTCACTCACACCATCAACTATACTGTCAGAAATTTTTTGCATCTCTTCCAATATGATTTGCTCAGGAGTCATAGGAAGAAGAGTGATGTCCTTGCCCTTGAACTTGAAGAAATATGTGTTAGTCTGACCACAATGCTGTGAATTGCGATCATATTGCCATGGTCGTCCCAACAGTAAGTGGCAAACTTGCATAGGAACCACGTCGCACATGACATCATCAGTATACCCCTTAATGGTAAACTGAACCTTCACTATAGAAGTAATTTTGATCTCACCACAAGAGTTAAGACAACTAATGTGGTATGGATGAGGATGTTTGAGCACTGTAAGTCCAAGTTTGTCCACCACCTCCTTACTAGCAAGATTATGACAACTACCTCCATCAATGATGAGTTTGCATACCTTGTCTTGGACCTTACATCGAGTTTGAAAAAGATTATGTCACTGCCCTCGTTCAGCTTCCTTCATTTGAACACTGAGCACAGTCTTGACCACAAGAGTTTGACCTTACTCAAAAGAAAAACCTCCTTCTGCTTCAACTTCTGCAGTAGCGCCTTCGATAATGTCTTCGTCACTTTGAGAATCATATTCTCCATCTTCGTGCACAATCATAGCTCGCTGGTTAGGACACTGATATGCCAAATGTCCTCGCCCTTGGCATCTAAAGCATATAATTTGGCTTGAGCGAGCAGAAGAACCAACAGATGAGGTGCTGGCTGTCGGCTTCTTCTCGGTGGTCGAAGCATTATTGTTTCGTCGAAGCAGTGTAGATGACGGATTGGGCTTGGTCAAAGAATTGTTGTGTGGTCGACCTGTTAGAGTAATTGGGGTTGAAGCATTATTGCTCGGTTGATGCCACGTAGAAGTATTGGTTTCCTGCAAATACATCTTGTCTTCGGCTAATTGTCGTTCCGCCTTTCTTGATAGATGGACAAGTTGCTTGAGATCCTGATATTGCTGATAATTGACAATCCTCTGGATGTCTCTATTGAATCCATTATAAAACCGAGCAATGGACTGGTTAGGTGTCTCCCTAACATCACATCTCATCAGAAGAATGTCCATCTCCTGGTGGTATGCATCAACACTTCGCGGACCTTGTTTAAGACCTTGCAGCTTGATGAACAAGTCCCGAGTGTAGTAAGATGGTACAAACCTCCTTTTCATGACATTCTTCATCTCATCCCATGTAGCAATGCGAGGTCAATTTTCTTGTCTCCTTAGCTCATGATAGTGATGCCACCAAATCAATGCATAACCTTCAAATTCAGATGAAGCAGAGGTTACCTTTTCTTGTTCACTGTCATTGCACATGAGAAGAAGTTTATCCATCTTTATCTCCAAATCAAGATAGACTTTCAGATCTGATGAACCATTAAACTTAGTAATGGTGAGCTTGATCTTTGCAAGTCTTCTGCCATCGTGGTCGTGATGACGATCTCCGCCACGATGTTGGTTATGAGCGTGGTACCTTGGTCGATAATCGGCATCCGTGTGCGGTGGCTGGCAATTACCATAATAATAGTTGTTGCCTTCTGGGTGGTAGTCGTACTGGAAGTTGTCATCATAGTTATCACCACCTCCCCCATGCTGACCGACATGGGGTGGTTGAAAAGCAAGATCATGACCAGTTTGATGTGGTCAAAAAGTTGGAGAACCGCGATGATTCTCTCCTTCTACTGATCGCGCATCTTCCCGATGTCCTTCTGGTGGTGTAGGACATACATTTTTCCCCTGAGGTGGAGCTTCCAGATTTATGACCGCAACTCAGAGTTGCTGCAGTTCATCAACAACTGAATCAAACCTTCCCTCGACAAAAGTTTGGAATGCAGCATGTTCAACTCGAGTGACACAAGCTTCTGGATTGTTTGATGAAGTGGATGAACCGTTTCTTGTCATTGGTTAATGTAGAAAAGACAAGATATGTGGAATAGGAAGTATGTGGGATCTCTCAATCTCACCTACTCTTACCAATCCAAAGTTCTTATGCTTTCCTGGGGAATGCTCAGCGTGTTCCAACAATAACCAGTGGGGCTTATCAGAGATTGATGTGGCGAATTCACAGTGAGGACTGTACGTTTAACAAGTGGATTTATATGTGGAGTTAGGTTAGGTAACAGACGATATATTCTGTAACTTATTAGCAATGCAAAATCGAATAATAATCCGATGATATGCTAATCCTAAGTTGCTGATCACAAGAGAGATGGTATGCCAAAAGGTAAATCAACAATTGTACTACTTAGAGAATTTTTTTTTATATCAGATGATATTTGACTCAAAGGATGGTCGATGATCAGGATATATATATCTTCTCCTTTTTTTTGTTTTTTGGTTATTTTGGTTTTTGTTACTCTTGAAACACTAAATGAAAAGCACAAACTTGAGGCACCAAGATTGACTCGACCAGCAACAAGAACTAAACCACGTATTAAAAACTTGATAAAGCAAACTAAATTAATAGATTAAAATATGAAGCTGGGTGGTATATTTTTGTTGGCAATTTTCTGGACTCTAGGACTGAAAATCCTAAACTACTAATCAACAGAAATAAAGAAAAGATTCTACGTTGGAAACTGAAGCTCTGATACCAACTGATATGAACATGCCAATGACGGACATGTTCACGGAGGGTGGCCCGATCTTCATGACGTAGAACCTAGATAACTAGTATCTGAAGATACCTGGACAACTAGCATGACCTAACGAAATGGGATAGCCAACCACTTGAAGAGATTCTAATTCAAAATGGAATAGAAAACCTAACAAACTATAAAAGATAAAAGAAGTTCATAATAAATCTTCTCCGAGTTGGATTCGGATTCGGATGAGACTTTTTCCTTCTTTGTTGTTGTTACTCTTTTGGGTCTCTTGGTTGCATTCGATGTCAGAATTTAATAAATCTTGATGCCTAGAAAGCTCTTTTGAATATGTTTCCAAAAAGTACTCACACAACCAAATTGGATATCTGTGCTGAGAATGGTACTTGGTTGAAGTTGGACTGTCGTTTGGTCGGCAGATTGCATGCCGAGCAAAATTCTTTTGGTTGTAGCGGTTGCAATCCTTGATGGAATTAAGTGATCTTGGGCGCGTTGGAAAGCTTAGGAAATTCTCTTTCCACTCAGTAGGTGTATGACCAGATTCGATGAAGTTATTTAGCCCATATGTGGCTATGTTCTTTCTGTTATGCTCTCCCTCTCTATTCCTGATCAATGTTAAACAAGAGCTATTAGGTAGCAACATATTCTCATCATACTTTAATTCTTTAAGGAACAAAGTCACATGTTGATGTAGTTGTCTGGCCTTTGCTCGAGTGATTGGTTATCGATATTCATTGGGTCGAGTTCTAGTGCTACTTGTGGTAGAAATGTCCTCATCAAGACATCCCTAAATAAGCCGTTTCTTAGCGCATACGAGACTTACTAGTATGTTCTGATCATTCGGGTGGCTGTCAGTTTGTAACAAGTTTTGACATTTATTTTGAATTGATTATCCTTGAGATCTCATAATAAACTCTAGTTGAGGCCTTTCTTTTTCAGCTATTTCTCAACGCATAAGAAACTTGCTATCAATGTTTTCTATCCCGACATTACTATACTGTATTCTCAGCATCCGTAATCTCAGGAGGGTCTAGGAGACTATAACTATAACATAAGGTTTAAAGTTTATTATAGTTTTAAACTTTGTTAAAGCATGCATTTGCATTTTTGATTTTGTATATACTTGTTTGCAGGTAATTTAATACTACAAAAAATTCCTATTTCCATTGTCAAAATAAGTATTTACAATGAGGAGGGAAACTTTAAGCAAGCTTGAGGTTCTTTAATAGTTTCTCAACTATGGGCTTGACCTCAGCTATGGTCACCTTCATCTACTCTACATTCTCAAAGGTGACATCCTCTGCTGCTAAGTTAAGATCCAAATTCGGCCCATGGCGATGTCTGAGTTTGCACAAGATAGAAGAAGTAGCAATACCAATGTCGGTCTTGACTATTTCCTTGTACCTCTTTGTATACTCGGGGATGTTGCCAACCAGAGAATTAGCTTGAGCTGCGACCAAAGCACAATACTCTTCAAGTGAAATATTATCCTTTTCAAGATCAATAATTTTTGCCTTGGTTGAGTCCGCTACTTCTTTTAATTTCTCAAGAGAAGCTTGTCCCATGATATTGCAGTTCTGAATGATATTCTCTAGATTATTCTTTTCTTCTTCAAGACTCTTTATATCATCCTGGGCTCTCTCTATTATCCTCTGGTTCAGATTGTGAAGTTTTTTGAGACTATGTCCTCGTCGGATATACTTCTCTTTGAAATATTCTTTTTCCTTGCTCAACTTAGAGTTTATTTCCTTTTGACCTTGCCAGAAGAATAGATAATTAGATCAGCTTATACAACACAATGACTTGATTCTATGAGAATGAACTTACGATCAAAGTCAAGTTGTAGCTTTTCTTTTTCCTTTAAAGCTTTAGCTACAGATGCCTCCTTCTCGGATTGTTCTTTAGCAACTTCTTCTGGTATAGCAGAGTTTTTCCTACAACAACAAGGAAGTTTCATTCTAATTCACAAGGGAATGAAATTAGAGCAAGAAACTTATTGTTCTAGTTGGTTGCATTTTGCTTGTGTGACCTTAAATTGCCCTACTAGCCAATTCACCAAGGTCAAATGCTGAGCAGAGTTCTATAGGCAAAACAAAACCTCTGAAGATATTTTTTAGAGATAGTAACAAGATGTATTGAGTGAAAATTTATTCACCTCTACTTGTGATTGCTCAGCAATTGGAAGACTTACTTCCAGCGCAGAACTCAAAGCGTCAGTGGGCTGATCCGCAGTTTCCACATTATCTTCTCCTTGCTCAGGGGGATGGAGGGATTCTGCGACCATGGAAATAGATGTCATCCCAGGATGGTTTTCCATTCCCATGGTCGTAGGATCAGCCTCGACATCAGTACTTTCATCATTAGTAAGTGCTAAGGTCTCAACTTCTTGCACAACCTTGTTAATGATGGGAACCTCAGTGGATATAGTCACATCGTAAACTGCGGATGTACCCGCAACACACACTATGGCCAAAGTTTCTGACATAATAGTCGTTGTTTCCTCAACCATACTTGTTTCAATTTCAGGAATTGAAGTCGATTGTATGGAGGTGGAGCTTGCCCTGAACATTCGTTATGATTGCATAGGTTATGACTAACTTAGACTGTATTCACACACAACTAACAAGGTAATTATTTGTTACCTGAAATTGAGTCCAATGGAACTCATTGCCTCACTCCAAGGAGATAACAGTGAGGTGAACATCTTCTTAGATGTTCTCTTCAAAGGTTTAGCAGACCTTTTTCTCTGCAGGATGAGGAGGATTTCATCCTCTTCCTCCTCGCTTCCTTCTCCCAATACGATTAAGGGATAATTTCCAAGTGTACCTGGAGAAAGGTGAGGGCAAAATAATTTTACGTTTTTGGCCGCTAAACTCAGTTTAATGGCCTTGGACGAAGTTGCCTTTGTGGCCTTTTTAGATTTGCTGGGGGCTACAGATTTCCCCATTGATGACTAACCCTTTCCTTTGGAAGGAGTTCTTTTTAGCTTCTTGGCTGAAGGACCCCCAGAAGTCCCAGCATCCTCAATGCTCCTCTTCGTTCCAGTTGATTGGCCCAAAAGCAACTATTTACATTGAAATGCATTTCTTCGATTACTATTGTTTAAAAAATATATATGCAAGTTTTTCGGAAGAGATTTTACCTTTCGTTGTTCTTGTAGTAATTCGTCGCTGCCATAGACTAGGCTCTGCAGCCTTGACGCGTTCACGTCACCTTCTATGGTCGGATTAAACAGTTTCAACAAAGCGTTTGTTCTCCTCTCAACCTCAAAAGAAGGTAGACCTGTTTTGAAAATGCACTAAGCATAGCTAGATTGAATATAAATTTCCAATCTACAAAAAAAGACTTTACCTTGCTCATAGTCCAAGGTCCCATCTTGCATAGGGCGCACCTCCCAAGCAAGGTGCACCCTTTTCTTCAACAGACTAATTCGGTTCTTGATGAGGTCTCGAATCACATCCCGAGCTGTCAAGCCTTCCTGTGCTAAACTTTGGATAGCGTAGGCTTGTTTCTGCAGCTCTTCATTAAGATCAATGGTGGAGTCTTTTGCATTGCTTTTCTCTGGCCGATGATTTTCTAACTAGAGACTGCTTTCTTCAGGAGCAGTGCAATAGAACCATCACTGACTCCAACCATGGATAGAATCCCTCAAAGGAACAACAGGGTAATCTTGTTTCATTGTCAAGTGGAAGTATACACATCCAGTAGCATTTGTGCTAGAAATGGAGGAAAATATTGATGCTTGGCAAAACCCCAACAAAAGCCTCGCACAAATATTGGAATATGGACATACTCAATATAGAATTGGGGTGAAGAATTACTAGCTCTAACCCAAAGTGATTGAGAACGCTGAGCAAGAAATTGCTTTCTGGTAGATCGAATCTGCATCGCAAGAATTCTTCGAAAAGCAACAGTTCATTTTCTTGAACAACCAGTGTTTCTTCTTTCTCGGTCGGGCGACACGTGATCAGTTTCCTGGAAGGTAAAATGTCTTCCTTCTCCAAGATCTCAAAGTTCTCATTGTCACGAAAGGTGGATCGGCTCCAGGATGCCATTTGATCAGAATTGACGAAGAAGGGGTTTTGGAAGGTGAGGGTTTTTGGCGGCGTAAGGAGACGATGATTGCAATGGAAAGGTTTTTTGAGACTTTGGACAGTGTAGGTTGCCTTACACCCGTCTCTTGCACTAAATGTCTCCCATGATGGATCTGACGGGCACACCCAAAGTCCTTCAATTGGGACCTGTTGGAATCCGAAACGAAGATGAATATTTTTAAAATCCGAAAAGTCATTTCGTTTCAAATTCGGGGGCTAGCTGTCAGTCAATCATACTATAGCCAGGAATTCTATGGTCTCAATTTCTTATCGCTGCGACCTTGGTTATAGTTATACTATCTGTGAATGTTATGGTCGTAGAGATATATTTGCCTGTGGTTATTTTTTCTCGCAGAGATTTTTTGCCTGCAATCATTTTTGATGGTAGAGATATAAATTGGATATTAAAATGATTATAGATTATATGTAATCATAAACTTTTCAACCAAAGCTCTTAGTGTAAAGAAAATAACTTAATTTCATACAATATTTACACAAGAAAGGGATACTAGCAACCAAAGAGCCACCCTGATCCGAAAGCAAGGACAAAGTTGTCCAAGGGACAAGTTATTGCTAGTAGGATTAACACTAGCTGCCCGGAGAGAATTCACGACGTTCCTTAATCTTTCGACGTCGTCTTTTATTATGAGAAAACATTGGGCTCTTATCGCGTCAGAGAGATCCCTCTACTCTCGCACAAGATCTCTCTCTTCGCGAGCCAGTCTTGCATCCTCACAAGCCCTATTATGACTCTCCCTCAAGTGCTCAATGACCGTGAAGGTAGTATCGAGGTTGAATCCTCGCTTGATGAAGTGCTCCTCGATCTCCTCTTTTTCTTCTCTGAGAGTTCTGCATAAAGTAGTCTTCTCCCTCAAAAGAACCTGGATCTTGGCAAGTTGTTCATTGAGAACCCACAAAGCCTTGTCCTCCTACAGACAAAATGATATGCACATGCCTCGCCTTAAGATGCGTGCATGTAGTTTGGTCCCGATTTTCTATCGTAGGAGAAATCCGTGGATAAATGCGAGTTGTGACCTTGACAAAGGGGCGGCTAACCACGCTCCAACACACGACCAGCAACCTTACAATTGCTAAACCACTCCTCAATTGGTTATCAACCGAGCAAAACTAGATTGACCTGTTCAAGAAGAACAACTCAAGAAAATCAATAAAGAAAAGAAAGAGCAACAGCGGAAAGATACCAACACTTAATAATCTGAATTATGAGTTGAACATTGAGACTCCAAATTGTACAAATTGGCAAAGGCACGAGAATACAATTTGTATATCAACGAAGTCTACCTAAAACTGTGAGCATGCCTTCTCTTTTATAGATTCTGCTGTCTACAAAAGATAGATGGTTTAAAACCAGAATTCTAATATTAATCTAATTCTAAATAGAATAGAATCCTAACAAACTAGAAAAAGAAATCTGGAACTAATTTTTGCGGATTCGGACGGGACTCTTTCCTCTCGTGCACTTGACATTCTTTTGGGTCTCCTGGTTGCATACAACGCCAGATTTTGATGATTCTTGATACGTTGGAAAGCTCTTTCGAATATCTCTCAAAAAAGTACTCATATGATTGACTTGGACATCTATGCCAAAATTGACACTTGGTTGAACTCGCTGAACAATCATGCTCGGTCGCAGACTGTATGGTCCTCAGCCTGCGACGACCATGTGCTTCCGACCATGGGCTGCAACCATGTGCCTCCGACTATGGGCTGAGACCTTGAGTGGTGCTGCGACCTTGAGCCTTTCTGATCGAGCACAAAGTTCTTCTAATCGATGAGGTCGAAGTGATCATTAGTTGAAGTTGCCAGAAAAGTGTTCATTCTTCCTTGGCTAAGAATTGGATCAACAACTTCGTCCAGAACTCCCTCCCATGTAACAAAAAGAAAAGAACAATCATTAGGTAATTTCATTTGTTCTATAATTAAATAATTAATTCGCCCAAGAAACGAATTCACCTGTTGTCCAAGGCTACGCGTAGGTGCTCGAGTTAAAGCATATGGGTGTGTGGCTGTGATGTCCTCATCATACTCCCCTTCTTGAAAAAGAGTCGGCCTTGACTCTTGGCCATCGTTCTCACCCAAGCATGGAGATAAATCAGCAACATTGAATGTATCTCTCACTCCATAGTCCTTAGGTAGCTCCAACTTGTAAGCATTGTCATTGAACTAGGCAAGAATTTTGATTGGACCATCACCTCACGGCATTAGTTTGGACTTGCGCTATTCGGGAAAACGATCATTACGCAAATGCAACCAAACAAAATTTCCTTCTTTGAACACAACTTCCTTTCTGCCTTTATCTGCATGCTTCGTATATTGAAGTTGCATCTTCTCAATATTTGCCTTGGTTGTCTCATGTATCTTCAGAATCATCTCAACATGTTGTTCGGCATCAAGATTACCTCTTTCGGAAAGCGGTAGAGGTAATAAATCAATTGGCGCAGTAGGGTTAAATCCATAGATGACCTCGAATGGACAAAACTTGGCACTAGAGTGCACGACACAGTTGTATGCGAATTCAATATGTGGTAAACACTCCTCCCAAAGTTTCAAATTCTTCTTTAGAACTACCTATAGAATGGTACCAAGTGTTCGGTTGATGACCTCGGTCTGGCCATCAGTCTAGGGATGACAGGTCGTTGAAAACAACAACGTCGTTCGAAGCTTCCCCCAAAGCGTCCTCCAAAAGTGACTCAAAAATTTGGTATCACGATCAGAAACAATTGTCTTCGGCACTCCATGGATACGAACAACCTCACTGAAAAATAAATTAGCAATGTGGGTAGCATCATCGCTCTTATGACAAGGTATAAAATGAGCCATTTTAGATACCCTATCAACGACGACAAATATACTATCCCTCCCCTTCTTAGTCTGTGTTAATCCCAACACAAAATCCATAGAAATATCCTCCCAAGGTACTTTCGGAATAGGAAGAGGCATATATAATCCATGTGGGTTTAAGAGAGACTTAGTTGTTTGACAAGTGTGCATCGTCGAACGTAGCGCTCGACGTCTCACCGCATCTTTGGCCAGTAAAACTGAGTAGCCAAAACATCTTCTGTTTTGTGTATGCCAAAATATCCCATTAAACCACTGCCATGAGCCTCCTGAAGTAACAAAAGATGAACGGAACTCGCAAGAACACAAAGCTTGTTAGCTCTAAACAAATAACCATCATGCAATACATATCGACCCCAACACCTTCCTTCTTTGCAATTAATGTAAATGTCTTTGAAATCCAAATCAGTTGAATATAATTCTTTCAAACTCTCTAATCCAAGAATTTGGCAAT
This sequence comes from Pharus latifolius, assembly GCA_019359835.1. Classification (NCBI taxonomy): domain Eukaryota; kingdom Viridiplantae; phylum Streptophyta; class Magnoliopsida; order Poales; family Poaceae; genus Pharus; species Pharus latifolius. The sequence continues at coordinate 21,076,941 of CM033329.1, read as the reverse complement.
CAAGTTGGGACAACAAGATGTACCATCTAGACAATGCATCAGCAACCAAATTATCTTTACCTTTCTTATATTTGACAACATACGGATAGGATTCAATAAATTCAATCAACTTAGCATGTCTATGATTCAATTTACTTTGACTACGAATGTGCTTCAATGATTCATGATCCGAATGTATGACAAATTATTTCGGCCAGAGGTAATGTTGCCATATTTCTAACACTCTAACCAATGCATACAATTCCTTGTCGTAAGTTGAATAGTTTAAGGCTGGACCACTAAGCTTTTCATTGAAATAAGCAATGGGTTTTCTATCCTGCATGAGAACACCTCCAATTCCAATACCACAAGCATCACATTCTATCTCAAAAGTTTTATTAAAATCAAGAAGTTGTAGAAGTGGTGCATTGGTTAACTTATCTTTCAGCGTGTTGAAAGCATTCTCTTGCACCTGTTCCCACTTGAAAGGAATGTTCTTCTTGGCCAGCATATTGAGTGGGGCGGAGATCGTACTGAAATCCTATACAAACCAGCGGTAGAAACCAGCAAGTCCGTGAAAACTCCGCACTTGTGTGACTGTTGTAGGTGTAGGCCATGCACGAATTGCTTGTACCTTCTGTTCATCCACCTCAATGCCCTACGCAGTCACAACAAATCCAAGAAACACGACTCGACTTGTGCTGAAGGTGCACTTCTCAAGGCTAGCAAACAAACGTGCCCCTCTTAAGACAGAAAAAACTTGTCGCAAATGCCCCAAATGATCATCTAAAATGTTGCTGTAGATTAAGATGTCATCGAAGTTGACCACCACAAAGTGTCTGATAAAAGCTCGCAACACTTCGTTCATTAAGCATATAAATGTACTAGATGCATTAGTAAGAGAAAATGGCATGACTAACCATTCATACAATCCAAATTTAGTCTTAAATGTTATTTTCCATTCATCACCTAGTTTCATTCTAATTTGGTGGTAACCACTACGCAAATCGACCTTAGAAAAGATGGTCAAACCACTCAATTCGTCTAGCATATCATCTAACCGAGGAATTGGATGATGATAACAAACAGTGATATTGTTGATAGCTTGACAATCTATACACATTTTCCATGATCCATCCTTTTTGGGAACAAATAAAATTGGAACAGCACAAGGACTTAAGCTTTCGCGTACATGCTCTTTATTGAGAAGCTCTTGTACCTGACGTTGAATTTCTTTGGTCCCTTCTGGATTGGTACGATATGGAGGTCGATTAGGCAAGGGTGTGCAACATCCTGAGTTTTGGGGTGAAAAGTTTCTTTCTTAAAAGTCATGCATGCATATGACTCTTCAAGATCAGCCAAATCAGCCTCAGCTTTATTCTGTTCTAGCCCTAAAATCTCCAAAATCTATCCTGTGACCCCTAGTCAAGATCTGACTTTCCAGATTTGATCTATCAGTTATTCTAAATCTAAAAGCCTTCAGAACCCAGATTCAATTCTATCCCTAACTTCCAGATTTATCAACTCCTTTCTGTTTTCGAAAACAGAATATCTGTTATTACCTTTTACCCTAAGTTTCAGAAATTCAGATTTAATCAAAATCTTAGCCAAGTTCAGACCAGATTATTCCTGGATTATGATCATGGGTATGGCAATACCTTAATCCAAAAAGTTGGCAGCCAGATTTTACCATCCGAACCTTTTCGCAAATCAGTCCAAGAGTATCGCAGATCAGTCCTTTTCCAGATTTTCCAAAAGCCTAAAAAGGAAAAATGTTGCAAATCATCTCCAAATTAAAATCTGATTCAGGGAACACCTCCCAAATGCTTTTCAACACAAATTCTTCTTTTATGAGTATCTCAAAATCAAACCCTAAATCCCAGAATTCGAGATCAATAAGAATCAGACTTATTTTACCCTAACTTACTCTATTTTCAGTTCATATCAAAAATCATCCAAACATTTCAAATTTTATCTTCAATCTGTGCCAAATCATCTGTTGAATCAAGTGTGCCAAATCAGTGCAATCAAAATCAGATCAAACCTTCCAAATCTCCAGATTTACATTTCAGTCCAAATCAAGAAATCAAGTATTGCAAATCAGCCCAAATTCGACCAGGCCAACTGCTGTGCACGACCAGAGCCTCACCGTGCATTTGCGCCGTGCTTGCTCGCCGCCGGCCACGCCTCGCCTCGCCTAAGCTCGTGCTCACTTGAATCTGCATGTGCACACGCGTCCACGCCCCAGCCATCACCGTGGCAACGCCGTGGCAGCACCGACGACAGCATTTGCTCCTGTGCGCGACCAGCAACACCGCGCCATGTTGCTTACTTCGCCAGCCCTTGTCGCCACCGCTTGCTCCAGCACTGCAAAGTCCCAATGAATCGACATGGTGATCAGTTGCAGTCCTGTCGCCGTGGCAATCACCGTCCTTTACTGTGTCTTCGCCGTTGTTGCATCTGCGCCCGGCAAATCAAATCACTGGCGCCAATTTATTGCTATTACATCCTTGCAAGCTTCGCCCTCTGGTCTATATAAGCAGCCATATCTTGTGTTATCCTCCCTTCACCAGGACTTAACCAAATTCTCAAACTTCTTCACTGTCGTCGTCTTCTCCGGCGAGACCAGCTCGAGGCCTCAAGGTGCCAGCTTCACCCGCTGCATCTCCTGCCAAATTAACAGCACCAGTGAGTTCCTCTCACCTCACTTATCATGTTGTATCATTTAATTGCTCACTGGTGACCTCTAACGCCGGCGATCACCGGAAATTCCTGATTACCCTGTTCCGGCAATGCAGGCCAAATTACTTCGAATTAGCTTTCGATCCTGTGGAAGAAAATGATCAGTAACTCATTTCCAGCAAGCCTGTGCATCTAGATCTCCAGATTGAGCTTCAATCGAAGTTTTCCCCAATTTTGAGCTTCTCCAGAAACCTGCGATCGTCGCCAGGCTTCTCCGGCCATCCTCCGGCCAAATTGATAGTGCAGGTGACTTCCTCTTCCCTCTCTTTCACTCTCCAAGCTTGGAATCGAGTTCATTCGACCTGTATCAAAAAGCCCCAAATCTCATGTCTTCTTCTCCGGCGCAGTTCACCGGAAACCTATTCCCGGCCGTTTCAGCTCAAATCACTTTGTCATTCAGGAGTGCCTCAACTTCCTGAGCATATTTGTCTTCTAGCTCGATCTCTGAAACTGTCCAGAATTCCAGATACAGCCATGCCAAGATTTTGACCTGTAGCTTCACTGTGCCGTGTCGCCACCACACTTCTCCTTTGAATTTCATCATCTTCCAGCAATTTTCAGCTTTGGATCCTGTTGAATGATTTGTTCCTGTTATCAATGCCTACCTCCCAGACAAAGTGGTGCATCATTTGGAGCCCTAGATCAAAAGTTATGCCAAGCCCTAGTTTCTGGCCATGTCAGATTCAATGCCAGACTATGTCAGTCAGTGGCATTAGCCCTTTTCACTCCCTTCCAGATGTGCATTTTGGGCATAACTTTGTCCCTTAGATTTCTGAGGTTGTGATCTACATTTTATTCTTCTATCACAACTTGATTTGAGCCCTTGAAATGCATGTTATGCTAAACCCTAATTTTTGACACTGTCTCAGTGCATGCCAGCCAATGGCATTGGCCTTGTTTACCCATTTATGAGTGTGCATTTTGAAAGCCACTTTGTCCACTGAATTTGTAGAGTTATGATCTACACTTTCTTCTACTGTCATAACTTGAGATAAGCTCTCTAGTTTTCCTTGAAGTTATGTCAGATTCTTGATCCGAATGTCAATCTGCTGACATTCGCTGTTTTGATCAAACCAACCACAAAACTGATGTTCTTATTGTAACCTTGAGATCCTAAGAGCATCTAACATCCATTCTTAGCCAATTCCTTGAAACCCTAGAATCTTGACTCAGTTCAGCTTGCAATCTCAATTATCTCCACTATTGTTCAGTCACTCTTGTAAAGCATATCTGCATATAGATCCTAAAACATTTTAATATATAAGTAATATTTGTGTGTATTGTTTGGTTTGTCGTCGAGCAGATCCAGAAGCTGAGATCTAGGACTTCGCTATTGACCCGTCAGCAACTGATGTTTCTTACGACGCGGAAGGCAAGTCATATCCTTGGTCATCTTGAACCTATATTTTAAATGTTGCTAAAACGTAACCTTGAATATAGATAATATTTCATGAGAAAGATTGAGAATGGTTGATTTATGAATTGGCAGTACTAGACTGGTTATCTGTGAAATGTGAAAGAAACAAGTTTTGAGCTATGAACTATTATATGTATTCATATACTTATATTCATGAAATAAAACCCCTAGCCGTGACCAGAAAATGGTATGGAATGGCGGTAGCACTGGAGGTGCTAAACTGTGAAGGAATGCAGGCACTGAAGGTTGTGCGTCTAGTGGCATGAACAACGCGCTAACCGCAAGCCTGGTATGGGACAGGCCTGAACAAGTACTTATCTGGATCGCACATAACACCCCTGCTGGAATTGTGTAGTGATGCACGATAAACACGGAGAATGGCTCCCACACATATCACTGAAAGTGATCTCGCACATTGATCCAGTAATGGAAACATATGTAGGGGTGGAGGTTATGTTACAGCCTACCACAACTATGTCTCGCAGAGAGCCACAGGGTCAGGGGTGAATTGTGAGTGAGACATAACAAAAGTTCTTGTTATCTCCACCTTGCCACTCACACATGGTTGTGAGGAGGGGTCTAATCATTTTGATAGGATGGGCTTGAAAGTGGAATATCTTGCGGGTAAATTGGTACCTCTCTGCAGAGTTAAAAACGTATTCGAATACTCCGAGCTCCCGGGTTTATCGGAGTCCGCTGCGGTGGATTAAATCCACGGGGTGTGACACAGGTACTATTTTCTAAATAAAATATGTTAAATCAAGATTACCCAAATGACATGTGTTGTCATGATAAGGAGTGCTACCGTGGGCTGTCGTGTGTCGACGTGTCGCGGTAGTGCTATAATCTAGTGAACATGAATAATGATGTTATATTATGAAAGGTGCTGCCATGAGATGAGGTATGAAAGTAAAAGATTATTTTATAAACATCCATAATTCTTGACTAGTCTAGGTTCATATCATCACTACTATATGTATCTACTCTTACCTATGACTTGCTGAGTACGTAAGTGCTCACCCTTGCAACCTACAAATCAGTAGATGGAGCGTTCAATGATCAAGATGAAGGCATGGAGAACTTCTTGGATCCAGAAGGAGGAGTGTCAGTCCCGTCATTGCCCTGATGTGTTGTTCTGCCGTCCACTTCTCTTTGTGGGTGGGTCACCTATCTTCTGCTGTGTAGATGTCATTTTGCTAAACCATGTATGCCGTGAAGGCATTGTAATCTTCTTATGTAATATCAAGGCCAGCAGGCCACACTACTTAACTATTTTGTAAGTTACTCTGTTGCAATGTGATATACTGCTGTGCTTGACTTATCCTGGGAAGTCAAGGGTATGTGTATGCTATGCGTATATGGGACTAGCTGCAGCGAGCTAGGTCTCTACAGGAGTAGTCGTAGTCCCAGTTTCGGGGCGCGACAAAAAGATGGTATCAGAGCAACATGAGAACTTGACTGTAGGACGACATCTTTAGGGATTGGCCGTGCCAGGAAGACGTAATTTATTTAGAAAACTACTTGTTGAAAATTGTATTTTAATAAAAATAATGAGCTTTGTAGCTTGAAAACTTTTATTTCAAAATTTTATTTGAATTTTCTAAAATTCGGTAAGATGGTGAGAGTGCGTTCTATTGTTTTAGAGTGTTTAGGGGTTGGTATAGATAGAGCTAGTGATGCTCTTGATAGCTTCGTGATTTGCTGTTGCTTTTGCAATGGTTAACTTGTATATTATGGCTAATAGCCTAAGTATTTCATGCACTAAAGTAGTTTGCATTATTTTCTGCATTGTTGTCTTAGTTGGCCCTAGATAGTTAGATCAGCCCAAATTTCTTTTTCAGAGCCACCATGGTTGATGCAAGAAAAAGATCTCAACGCAATAGAGAAGACGGGGAACAGACTCCTCAGGAAGAAGATATTATGATACGAAACCCTTTGTTTCAGCAAGGATCTCAGAGTTCCAATCCTCCACAGAAGGAAAATATAGAGGGAGAGGATAGGAAGAGAAGAATGCCTCAACAAGTGCAACCACAACTAAACTCAACTAAAAGGAAGGAGAATTCCTACTGCCTCTAATTTTCAACCATCATACCAGACTCCCAGACCAATAAGAATGATGTGCCCCAATTGCAGAGGAAACCACCTTCAGAAGAGCTGTCCTCACGCGAGTGTCCAATGTTTTCATTGCAAACAACATGGGCATCGCAAAGAATTCTGTCTTTGGATTCAATTCCCTAGTTCCATAGCCAGATCTCAGGCAGAAACGCAGTCAGTAGCATCTAGAACATCACCACTACAGAACCCCAAAGGAAACGTACAAAGAAGAGGAGCCATGTTTACCAGAAGCAAAGGAAACCCTTACATGAACATTCAATGCTATCACTGTTGGCAGCATGGACATCGTAGAGAATTTTGCCCTTGGATTCAACTTCCATCATCCATTGTCAGGATACAGGCAAGGACACAACCAGAAGCACCTAGAGTACCAGTGTCACAACCACAGAATTTTAGAGGAACTCCACCAGGAAGAGGAGGAAACCTAAACTACACTTCCAACCAAGAAGCAGGAAACACAACCGACATCCTTCGAGGTAGATTTTTGACTCAGTTTGCATCTACCTTAATACTATTTGATTCTGGTACTGCAAGTTCATGTTAAGAGCAATTACATCTGAAGTTGAAATGCATATAAAGCAAGTATCTTTAGAATATTCCATGTCAGATTATAAAAGTTCAGTGGGAAATCATTCAGAACAAGAAACTACTTGGAAGAAGGAAGAGAATTTTCAGCAAACCTATCTCTATTCCTATCTTTCCTTGCTTTAGGTAAATCTCGGGGCGAGATTTCTTTAAGGAGGGTAGATCTGTAACATCCTGAGTTTTGGGGTGAAAAGTTTCTTTCTTAAAAGTCATGCATGCATATGTCTCTTCTAGATCAGCCAAATCAGCCTCAGCTTTATTCTGTTCTAGCCCTAAAATCTCCAAAATCTATCCTGTGACCCCAAGTCAAGATCTGACTTTCCAGATTTGATCTATCAGTTATTCTAAATCTAAAAGCCTTCAGAACCCAGATTCAATTCTATCCCTAACTTCCAGATTTATCAACTCCTTTCTGTTTTCGAAAACAGAATATCTGTTATTACCTTTTACCCTAAGTTTCAGAAATTCAGATTTAATCAAAATCTTAGCCAAGTTCAGACCAGATTATTCCTGGATTATGATCATGGGTATGCCAATACCTTAATCCAAAAAGTTGGCAGCCAGATTTTACCATCTGAACCTTTTCGCAAATCAGTCCAAGAGTATCGCAGATCAGTCCTTTTCCAGATTTTCCAAAAGCCTAAAAAGGCAAAATGTTGCAAATCATCTCCAAATTCAAATCTGATTCAGGGAACACCTCCCAAATGCTTTTCAACACAAATTCTTCTTTTATGAGTATCTCAAAATCAAACCCTAAATCCCAGAATTCGAGATCAATAAGAATCAGACTTATTTTACCCTAACTTACTCTATTTTCAGTTCATATCAAAAATCATCCAAACATTTAAAATTTTATCTACAATCTGGGCCAAATCATCTGTTGAATCAAGTGTGCCAAATCAGTGCAATCAAAATCAGATCAAACCTTCCAAATCTCCAGATTTACATTTCAGTCCAAATCAAGAAATCAAGTATTGCAAATCAGCCCAAATTCGACCAGGCCAACTGCTGTGCACGACCAGAGCCTCGCCGTGCATTTGCGCCATGCTTGCTCACCGTCGGCAACGCCTCGCCTCGCCTGAGCTCGTGCTCACTTGAATCTGCATGTGCACACGCGTCCACGCCCCAGCCATCGCCGTGGCAATGCCGTGGCAGCACCGCCGACAGCATTTGCTCCTGTGCGCGACTAGCAACAAGCTTTTGTCAGCGACACCGCGCCACGTTGCTTACTTCGCCAGCCCTTGTCGCCACCGCTTGCTCCAGCACTGCTAAGTCCCAATGAATCGACATGGTGATCAGTTGCAGTCCTGTCGCCGTCGCAATCACCGTCCTTTACTGTGTCTTCGCCGTTGTTGCATCTGCGCACGGCAAATCAAATCACCGGCGCCAATTTATTGCTATTACATCCTTGCGAGCTTCGCCCTCTGGTCTATATAAGCAGCCATATCTTGTGTTATCCTCCCTTCACCAGGACTTAACCAAATTCTCAAACATCTTCATTGTCGTCGTCTTCTCCGGCGAGACCAGCTCGAGGCCTCACGGTGCCAACTTCAACCGCTGCATCTCCTGCCAAATTAACAGCACCAGTGAGTTCCTCTCACCTCACTTATCATGCTGTATCATTTAATTGCTCACTGGTGACCTCTAACGCCGGCGATCACCGGAAATTCCCGATTACCCTGTTCCGGCAATGCAGGCCAAATTACTTCGAATTAGCTTTCGATCCTGTGGAAGAAAATGATCAGTGACTCATTTCCAGCAAGCCTGTACATCTAGATCTCCAGATTGAGCTTCAATCGAAGTTTTCCCCAATTTTGAGCTTCTCCAGAAACCGGCGATCGTCGCCAGGCTTCTCCGGCCATCCTCCGGCCAAATTGATTGGGCAGGTGACTCCCTCTTACCTCTCTTTCACTCTCCAAGCTTGGAATCGAGTTCATTCGACCTGTATCAAAAAGCCCCAAATCTCATGTCTTCTTCTCCGGCGCAGTTCACCGGAAACCTATTCCCGGCCGTTTCAAGTCAAATCACTTCGTCATTCAGGTGTGCCTCAACTTCCTGAGCATATTTGTCTTCTAGCTCGATCTCTGAAACTATCCAGAATTCCAGATACAGCCATGCCAAGATTTTGACCAGTAGCTTCACTGTGCCGTGTCGCCACCACACTTCTCCTTTGAATTTCATCATCTTCCAGCCATTTTCAGCTTTGGATCCTGTTGAATGATTTATTCCTGTTATCAATGCCTACCTCCCAGACAAAGTGGTGCATCATTTGGAGCCCTAGATCAAAAGTTATGCCAAGCCCTAGTTTCTGGCCATGTCAGATTCAATGCCAGACTATGTTAGTCAGTGGCATTAGCCCTTTTCACTCTCTTCCAGATGTGCATTTTGGGCATAACTTTGTCCCTTAGATTTCTGAGGTTGTGATCTACATTTTATTCTTCTATCACAACTTGATTTGAGCCCTTGAAATGCATGTTATGCTAAACCCTAATTTTTGACACTATCTCAGTGCATGCCAGCCAATGTCATTGGCCTTGTTTACCCATTTATGAGTGTGCATTTTGAAAGCCACTTTGTCCACTGAATTTGTAGAGTTATGATCTACACTTTATTCTACTGTCATAACTTGAGATAAGCTCTCTAGTTTTCCTTGAAGTTATGTCAGATTCTTGATCCGAATGTCAATCTGCTGACATTCGCTGTTTTTGATCAAACCAACCACAAAATTGATGTTCTTATTGTAACCTTGAGATCCTAAGAGCATGTAACATCCATTTTTAGCCAATTCCTTGAAACCCTAGAATCTTGACTCAGTTCAGCTTGCAATCTCAATTATCTCCACTATTGTTCAGTCACTCTTGTAAAGCATATCTGCATATAGATCCTAAAACATTTTAATATATAAGTAATATTTGTGTGTATTGTTTGGTTTGTCGTCGAGCAGATCCAGAAGCTGAGATCTAGGACTTCGCTGTTGACCCGTCATCAACTGCTGTTTCTAACGACGCGGAAGGCAAGTCATATCCTTGGTCATCTTGAACCTATATTTTAAATGTTGCTAAAACATAACCTTGAATATAGATAATATTACATGAGAAAGATTGAGAATGGTTGATTTATGAATTGGCAGTACCAGACTGGTTATCTGTGAAATCTGAAATAAACAAGTTTTGAGCCATGAACTATTATATGTATTCATATACTTATATTCATGAAATAAAACCCCTAGCCGTGACCAGAAAATGGTATGGAATGGCGGTAGCACTGGAGGTGCTAAACTGCGAAGGAATGCAGGCACTGAAGGTGCAAGGTTGTGGATGGTCTGGTCACTGGCATATAAGGACTAGAACCTTGTGTTGTGCGTCTAGTGGCATGAACAATGTGCTAACCGCAAGCCTGGTATGGGACAGGCCTGAACAAGTACTTATGTGGATCGCACATAACACCCCTGCTGGAATTGTGTAGTGATGCACGATAAACACGGAGAATGGCTCCCACACATATCACTGAAAGTGATCTCGCACGTTGATCCAGTAATGGAAACATATGTAGGGGTGGAGGTTATGTTAGAGCCTACCACAACTGTGTGTCGCAGAGAGCCACAGGGTCAGGGGTGAATTGTGAGTGAGACATAACAAAAGTTCTTGTTATCTCCACCTTGCCACTCACACATGGTTGTGAGGAGGGGTCTAATCATTTTGATAGGATGGGCTTGAATGTGGAATATCTTGCTGGTAAATTGGTACCTCTCTGCAGAGTTAAAAACGTATTCGAATACTCCAAGCTCCCGGGTTTATAGGAGTCTGCTGCGGTGGATTAAATCCACGGGGTGTGACACAAGTACTATTTTCTAAATAAAATATGTTAAATCAAGATTACCCAAATGACATGTGTTGTCATGATGAGGAGTGCTACCGTGGGCTGTCGTGTGTCGACGTGTCGCGGTAGTGCTATAATCTAGTGAACATGAATAATGATGTTATATTATGAAAGGTGCTGCCATGAGATGAGGTATGAAAGTAAAAGATTATTTTATAAACATCCATAATTCTTGACTAGTCTAGGTTCATATCATCACTACTATATGTATCTACTCTTACCTATGACTTGCTGAGTACATAAGTGCTCACCCTTGCAACCTACAAATCAGTAGATGGAGCGTTCAATGATCAAGATGAAGGCATGGAGAACTTCTTGGATCCAGAAGGAGGAGCGTCAGTCCCGTCATTGCCCTGATGTGTTGTTCTGCCGTTCACTTCTCTTTGTGGGTGGGTCACCTATTTTCTGCTGTGTAGATGTTATTTTGCTAAACCATGTATGCCGTGAAGGCATTGTAATCTTCTTATGTAATATCAAGGCCAGCAGGCCACACTGCTTAACTATTTTGTAAGTTACTCTGTTGCAATGTGATATACTCCTGTGCTTGACTTATCCTGGGAAGTCAAGGGTATGTGTATGCTATGCGTATATGAGCGACCTAGGTCTCTACAGGAGTAGTCGTAGTCCCAGTTTCGGGGCGCGACAGGGTGCCCCTAGAATGAGGTTGATTTGATGCTCTATTCCTCGCAATGGTGGCAGCCCCGCAGGTATCATGGTTGGAAACACGTCCTCCAATTCCTGCAGTAAACAAACAACCGAAACGGGCAAAGTAGACGGTAAAGCATTAATAGAAAAGAAAGCTTCTTTGCACACAAGCACAAAGCACTCTTGGGAGTGGGTTCGAGCTCTCGCATCTCATGTTTGGTGGCTAACAGAACCAGTCCCTTAAGCTGAACCTCTCTTTTCTTTTAACTCTTTTCTTTCTTTTCTCTCAAGTTGGTTTGGTGGCTCTCACTCCCTGAATTGTGGTTCTCACTCGTCTCTCTGTTTTCTCTCACATTCAGCTCTATTGAAGTCATCATTGAGAATTTCAACTGGAGACATTGGAACCAGCGAAACCTTATTGTTGTTGTGCACAAAAGAGTACTTGTTGGAACGCCCATGATATGTAGTATCCTTGTCGTATTGCCATGGTCGTCCAAGTAGTAATGCACAAGTGATAATTGTCATATTTGTGCATATTTTTCATATGTTTAACCCCCCAATCATGCACATTTAGTCATATAAGGCGGCATTTGCATTAATCATACACATCTTTATCGCCAAATCGACCGTATTATTTTTTTTGTGATTTTATTGCAGGTCGACACGATTTGGATGGATTTTGGCTAATGGATTGCGTCTCATCGACCAAAACTAACCCTCAGTCGATTCCGGATAGAAGCACGTGTTTCTACGGACGGGTAGGAACTGATTGTGCTGAAATCAGAGTCTCCGGGGGCCCAGAATCTCAAGTCCTTTCGGTTGAGGACCTTCCGGTAAATTCATTAGACCTCAAACACCCTTTTTGGAAAACAGACTAGACTCATAAATCTAAACCATAACTGGGGAAGGACCTTTTTGTTATTTCTAAAACCTTGAGGGCCTTTTTTCAAAAATTCATCACCTTCTCTAAACTTAGCTGCCGGCCACAGTTCCTCTTTGAGCCTGGTTTTTCTTTTCTTCTTCTCTTCTTCCCCCTCACTGTTTCCACATCCTCGTCCCACCTCACCGCTGGCGACCAGGCCGTACGCCGCACTGCCCTCATCCTTGCACCTCCTTCTTCTTCTTCCACCTTCCTTTCTTCTCTTATCCATTCTTCTTGTCCTCTTTCCTTCTTTTCTCTTTCTCGCCGGCGCTACTTTTTCATCTTCTCTGGTGCTGTTCTCCGCCGTAGTGACAGCGGTGGTGGACGACTGCTTCTCCTCCTCTTTTACTCAACCGAGCATCCTTTCTGCTTCCCTCCAAAGCGATCCACACCACTGTACACCCCCGGCCCAAGCGGATTTCTTATTCCTCTCCTCTTTCTCTAATTCCTGGCTTCTTCTTCCTCATTGCTTTGATTGTTGATCCAGCTCCTACACCAGATCTGCGCTCTCTCTCGGATCCACGCGCCTCCTTTCCTCCCTCTCTCCACTTCTCTTTTTCTCTCTCTTCCCCAAATCTCCACGCGCCGCTCTAATCTTGCAGTCGCTGGATCCGCCATCGCCACCGCCTCCTGTGCCCGCTCCACTCTCATTTGCCGCCCGTCACCAAGATCCACACGCCGCCTTCTTCCTTCACTCCACCTCTCAGTTGTGCTACCACATTCCAGATCTGGCCGCCTGCATCGCCTTCTTCCCTCTCTCTTCTCTACTGCCTAAAAGCCGCCTCCACATAACCACCACATCGTCGGATTCTCGTCCCCGTCGCTGATTCGCGTCGCCACTCCGCTTGGCCGCCTAATCCGTGACGATTCCAACTCCAGCTGATGGCGAGCTCGACCACTTCATCGACTCCACTGATGACGACCATCTTCTTCGACCACTACCTCCTCCACAGCTTCGACGATCGCGACTTTGACAACCACCTCGACAGCTTCGACCAGCACCTCAGCTGCTTCACACTTCATGGGCCTAGAAACTAGTCCCTACAGAAAAAATGGGTGATCAATTTCTCTACTCTCTTGTTCTCTGATACTATACAAGTGATGCAATGCCTGTGATGTATCAAATGAACACTATAATGTAAATGATCCAATTTGGTCCTAACTTCTAGTCTCTGAAATGAATCAAATGAACTTGAGTTAATGACTTCTCTGTGATGCTTGTCTCTTGCTCTTATTATCCTAATAGTCTGATCTCTGTTGTACGTGTTGATGCTTCAATTTCTTTGTTTGGGTCTTATGGGATGAACAACACTTGTATTTGATGATCAAAAACTCAAAAGCTTTGAGTTTGGATTGATGTGTGTTGCGACTTGCTCTCTATTGATCTGTTCTGAAAGGCTTATCTCTGTCCAATTTTCTCAGACTTTTTTTACTTTGTTATGCATGTTTTTCTGATCAAGCCCCAGTTAGAAAACTGAGATGATTGATTTCAATTCTGAATCAGCTGAGTTATTTGTGCTATGTTAATTCGCTGTTGTGAGTGGTCTATGTTATCTCTCTACACGTTCGTTCGTTGATACCGTCGATAAGTGTGTTCGTTTAGTTGTTTTCGCCTCCTCTCGCAAGATCATTGAATGTTAATGATGCTATCACTAGTACACACGACAACATGTATAGACCTAAAACTATGGTCGGGATGTGTTGACTTCTCTCTCTTTCTATTTATTCCTTCTGGCATTTTTCCTCTTTCTTTCGCCTATTTTATTTTTGTCCGATCTTGATTTAGTTTAGTTCAACACGTTTCGCTTATCTAGTCCCTGAGGAAAGAACAACTGAATACTGGCCTTACTACTCCGATCTCGTTCTCTTGCGAGACGGTCTAGGCCAGTATCAATTTTTGGCACCATTGCCGGGGACTAGATTGAAAGTGAATGTGTTTGAGTAGATTAAATCGTTTTGTTTTTCTTTTCTTTTTGGTTTTTGTTTGCATCTTTTTCCATCCCATTCCCCCCCCCCCCCCCCCCGTTCTTTTATTTCTCGCACTTTTTGCCCTTTTCTCGTTGATTGATTGATTTACATTGATTGAGGATATGGATGGTTCCCAATCTTTTTGTGATGCATGTGACAATCTTAGTACCAAATTAGATTATTTGCCTCGTCAGATTGATACAGCTCTTCGTGGATTATTTGCTCGTGTTAGTGCTGCTCCTATATGTTGTATTTGCGGTATTCGAGGTCATTCACCCGCTACTTGTTAGCGTGGTCGAGCATACACTATATCTCATCTTGGATGGCCTGCATACCCAAATACACCGTGCAGGAACAGTCACCCTGTTATCTCATCTGTTTCTCCCAGCTATCATTTCCAGGGTTCTAGGTACGAGCAACTATCATCATGTTCATCACCTCTTCCTGCGTGTCCACCACATCATCAGTACCCACAGTCGCCTCACGTATCTCTAGATTTATCTAGATTCGAGACGATGTTGGAGTCATATTTGCAAAAGCGTGAGGATGATCCACCACCTCAGAAGTCTCCGCAGCCTTCTCCTACACACGATGACACATCTAGGGTTGAGGAGCTGCTGAAGACATGTATGACCCAGCATTCGGAGGCCATGGAATTATTGCGGGCTAAGATGCAGGATGTGCGATCTTGCATGGATGAGTGCTGAGGAGATAGAGACTCAGCCCACATCCAGCCATCTCAAGTACCTACATTTGAGGCCATCACGCCTCCGTTGAGTGTCCTGGAGCCCACCCATGACATCTATCCTCAAGACCCTCACGGAGAGACCACAGTTGTGAGCGACGAGCTTCGACCCGATCATGTTCCTTCAACGTTGCATCACTACGCTCCACCTGCTACTGATATACTCATGTGTGATGATGATGGCGAGCCTACTTTTGAGACACATATACATTCGTTTGGACCATTTTCTTTTGATGATCCATTGACAGACGGACCAGAGATGGAGAGTGTCAGTTTTGAGGTTGCAAACCTTTTGGACTATTCTTTGAGCCACAAGATCGAGAGGGAGACATTCTCATTTCATTCTGAGGGACTTCTTTCCAACATAGGGGAATCCATTCATCCTGATCTACTAGATACGACCCCTGTGGAGGTTCTTCCTTGCCCTGACTTCACTCCATCCACTATTTAGGTAGACTTGAAACCCCTCTCATATCATTTTGAGTTGTTCAGTACTGATGAGACTTGTCATATCCCTTTGAGTTGTCATTCACCTTTTATCGACATATACCATTCTCGTGATATGCATTATCAGTCGATCTACGTGAAAGGACCTTCGTAAGCTGACTTTCTGGAGGGCCTTGTCCCTACCATACACACATGCTTGTTTGTTCTTGATCTTATCTACAGGTTAGCACGTGTGGCTTCTCGTTCGCTAGCAGACTAGCTCTGAGTTGACATTCCTTGGGATCCTGGTGGATTCCCAGGCATGCTGCTCCCGACAGCAGAGTGGACGTAGAGCTTCTACTGCGTCCCATACTTGCCTCTCCTCCACTCGCGCTTCAATGCCATATCCTTTGATGGTCGAGATTCCGACCTAAAACGAAGCACTTCTCGGGAGGCAACCCGAGTGTTTTCTCTCTTTCCTTTTGTAATTTATTTTCCTTTGTTTTGTAGGATTGCTTCTAGTTTCTTTTACTCTTCTGTTTTTCCAGGCTGCTGCTATGTCTTCATCCATACATGTGCGTGGGACTTCGATTATGGTTCACCATGACGATATTGCCTTCATCCATACCCGGTGAGTTGTCTCGGACCCCATGTGACTTATTTATGATAAAATTTACTTTGTGCTTCCCCCTCATCCATTTTATCACCTTTTGTATGCATCGTGGACTATGCATCATTGAAGCTTGGGGGTATGAGAGTCACTTTGTCCATCATTGTTTGCATTTTGTCCTTCATTGTTTGCATTTTTGGGTCAAATTTTATCGAAATATGGATGAATTGATAGCATTTGTGATTCATGTGGCCACAGGGGCATACTTGTGCACAAATTCTATATTTATGTGATTGTTGACTTGTAGGACTATTTGTGCTTATTTGAGCTTGTGATTGTTTTATATCTAGCCTTGTGGGCTTTGTTGTATGTGTTGATATGACCTACTTTGTATTTGAACTGTTGTACCACAAGGTAATTCTAGAGAGGTCATGTGAAAATTTTCAGAAAAATCTTAGACTTGCACATTTTATCGTTGATATTTGGCTCGAAGATCCCTTTGCATGTCCTATTTAGTTATATGCATGCATTAGTGGCTTGACAACCTATTGTAGGTTGAATTTTTCTTGCACTTAGTTTCGTTGTGGATATCGTGGAAATTTGAATGTTTATTGATATCTATATTGCCGCATTCTGTCATGTATATTGAAATATCAATTGTTGAGCTTAATCTCTACACACATGCTTAGAACACGAGTCTCCTAAACAATCATTTAACCTATGTAAAATTTGAAAAATTTTGCTAATAAGGTCGCGATTGCTTGTTCTCTACCTTGTAGGCACTGCCAATCTTTCTTTTCTTTTGAATAAAAACTCTTCTGCTTCTTTGCTCCTCTGAGTCTTCGGTATGAAAGCATGGTTCCCACATTTCCAAATCTAATAAGTGCATAACCCATCTTGCCACCTCTTTAGATTTATGAGCACGTTTTTAAAACACTCTAGGGGATTAGCGAACCTAGAGCGAAGTATGAAGAGATCCGCCTTAATAAGTCGAAGGGTAGAGACTTGCATGAGCACCAGATTTTGTTTTTCAAATAAAAAGAGCTCAAAATCATAAGGTTGAAATGGATTATTTGATGTTCATGGAGACTGTAGTTTTCTCATGCTTGTGCATTGTTTACGCTCACTTTGAAATTCATTATACATGCATGGATGTATGTGGTATGAGAAGACTTAAACATTCTTATTTCCTCCGTACCCAGAACTAAGCTAGTTACTTGCAATTTCTATGCAATTATTAGATGGTTGAGTGCTTGATACTTATCTTAGTTTGCCAAGCTTACTATCTGCTGCATTCAACTCTTTCACATCATTTGTATGCTTGCTAGTCTGCATGGATTTATTTCTTATCTCATTGCTTGAGGACAAGCAATATTTAAGCTTGTGGGTGTTCGTAATTGCCATATTTGTGCATATTTTTCTTATGTTTAAACACTCCCCCCCCCCCGATCATGCACATTTAGTCATATAAGGCGACATTTGCATTAATCATACACATCTTTATTGCCAAATCAACCGTATTATTTGTTTTGTGATTTTATTGCAGGTCGACGCGATTTG
The DNA here is from genome assembly GCA_019359835.1 of Pharus latifolius. Classification (NCBI taxonomy): domain Eukaryota; kingdom Viridiplantae; phylum Streptophyta; class Magnoliopsida; order Poales; family Poaceae; genus Pharus; species Pharus latifolius. Next base: position 21,059,348 of record CM033329.1, on the reverse strand, counting down.
GGTGGATTTTGGCTGATGGATTGCGTCTCATTGACCAAACCTGACCCTCAGTCGATTATGAATAGAAGCATGTGTTTCTATGAACGCGTAGGAACTGATTGTGCTAAAATCGGAGTCTCCGGGGGCTCAGAATCTCAATTCCTTTCGGCTGAGGACCTTCCTATGAATTCTTTAATCCTCAAACACCCTTTTTGCAAAACAGTCTAGACTCATAAATCTAAACCCTAACTCAGGAAGGACCTTTTTGTGTTTCTAAAACCTCGAGGGCCTCTGCAAAAATGCCACTCCTTCTCTAAACCAAGCCGTTGACCACAATTCCTCTTTGAGCCTGGTTTTTCCTTTTTTCTTCTTCTCTTCTTCCCCTCACTGTTTCCATACCTCCGTCCCACCTCACCGCCGACGGCCAGGCCGTACGCCACGGTGCCCTCATCTTTGCACCTCCTTCTTCTTCTTCTTCCTCCTTCCTTTCTTCTCTTCTCCATTTTTCCTGTCCTCTTTCCTTCTTTTATCTTTCTCGCAGCCGCTACTCCTTCCTCTCCGGCGCCGTTCTCCACCGTAGTGATGGCGGTGGTGGAGGGCTGCCGTCTCCTCCTCTTTTACTCACCTGAGCTTTTCTGCCTCCCTCCAAAGCGATCCACACCTTTGTCGACCCTCAGCCCTAGCCGGTTTCTTATTCCTCTCCTCTTTCTTTGTTTCCTAGCTTCTTCTTCCTCTTTGCTTTGACCGTTGATCCAGCTCCTACACCAGATCTGCGCTCTCTCCCAAATCCACACACCGCCTTTCCTCCTTCTCTCCACTTCTCTTTTTCTCTCTCTTCCCCAAAGCTCCACGCGCTGATCTCACCTCACCGCCGTAGGATCCGCCATCACCACCGCCTCCAGCACCCGCTCTGCTCCCATTTGCGCCCTAGCCGCTGCCTTCTCCACCCGCACTGCCCGCCGCCCAGATCCACGCACCGCCTTTGCTCCTCCTTCACTCCACCTCTCATTTGTCCCGCCGCCTTCCAGATCTGGCCTCCTGCATCGCCTTCTTCCCTCTATCTCTTATCTACTCCCTAAAAGCCGCCACCGCATAGCCACGATGTCGCCAGATTCTCGTCCCCGTCGTCAAGCTGCACCGCCACTCCGCTCGGCCGCTTGATCCGTGATGATTGCAGCTCCAGCCGATGGCAAGCTCGACCACTTCATCGACTCCACTAACAACGACCATCTTCTTCAACCACTACCTCCTCGATAGCTTCGACCATCGCGACTTCGACGACCACCTCGACAACTTCGACCAACACCTTAGCTGCTTGACCCTCCATGGGCCTAGCGACCAGTTCCTACAGCACAAATTGGTGATCAATTTATCTACTCTCTTGTTCTCTTATACTATACAAGTGATGCAATGCCTGTGATGTATCAAATGAACACTGCAATGTAATCGATCCAATTTGCTCCTAATTTCTGGTCTGTGAAATGAATCAAATGAGCTTGAGTAAATGACTTCTCTGTCATGCTTGTCTCTTGCTCTTATTATCCTAATAGTCTGATCTCTGTTGTATGTGTTGATGCTTCAATTTCTTTGTTTGGGTCTTATGGGATGAGCAACACTTGTATTTGATGATCAGCAACTCAAAAGCTTTGAGTTTTGATTGATGTGTGTTGCGACTTGCTCTCTGTTGATCTATTCTAAAAGGCTTATCTCTATCCAATTTTCTTAGACTTGTTTTACTTTGTTATGCATGTTTTTCTGATCAAGCGCCAGTTAGAAAACTGAGATGATTGATTTCAATTCTGAATCAGCTAAGTTGTTTGTGCTCTATTAATTCGCTGTTGGGAGTGGTCTGTGTTATTTCTCTACGTGTTCGTTCGTTGATACCATCGATAAGCGTGTTCGTTTAGTTGTTTTCACCTCCTCTCGCGAGATCCCTGAATGTTAATGACGCTATCGCTTGTACTCACGACGACATGTATAGTCCTAACACTATGGTCGCGATGTGTTCACCTCTCTCTCTTTCTATTTATTCCTTCTGACATTTTTCCTCTTTCTTTCGTCTATTTTATTTTTATCCGATCTTGATTTATTTTAGTAATACATGTTTCGCTTCTCTAGTCCCTAAGGAAAGAATGACTGAATACTCGCCTTACTACTCCGATCTTGTTCTCTTGCAAGACGGTCTAGGCCAGTATCAACAAGCTTGTATCGGTACCACATCCAATCCACAAAATCAGAATAGGAACCTACAGAGTAGACACGTACCATCGCGGTCACCTTCAACTTGCCACATGAATTGAACCATTGAATGTAGTATGGTTGCAGGTGTGTTCATGTGGTCAAACTGAGCTTGATTCAAAGAACTGCGCTTAGCCCCCCCGCTCATGAAATGGCTCTGCTGCAATGGATGCAAGAGGGTGACCATCTCTAAACTGGCAATGTTGTTGCAGCTTCCTCCGTCAGTGATGACCTTGCATGAGTGCTTCATGATCACAAACTTTGATTGCAGTAGATTGTGGCGCTGCCCCCACTCTACCTTCTCCATTTGGGAGCTAACAACATGACGAACAATAAGGCTGGTATGACCAGCATCAAAGGTGATCTCCACTGCGTCAGAGCCCAACATGTCCTGTTGCTCCTCATGGTTGGATTCTACTTCAACCTCACTGGCCGATGTATATTCTCCATCATAGCGGACGATGACGGCGCGCTAATTTGGGCAATGACGCTTGTAATGTCCCTTCCCTTTGCATTTGAAGCACTCTATCTCCCTTGTTCTTCCTATAGAAGCGACCGATGATGAACTTTTGATGAGGACAGCAGTGGTCGGCTTTGAATCGGCAACCTTGGATGTTGACGTGGTAGAGCGGTTCGCGGACTGCACTCGACCAATTGATGTAGCAGTTCCATTAGCGGGTCTCACACTCTTTTGCTGTGAAGTAGTGCTCCTCCAAGGCATGATCGCACTAGGGTAGCTTCGACTAGTTTTGTTGTAGCTTGGTCGTTTCCCTTGCACTTGCCTCTCAGCTTTGTATGCATAATGAAACAACTGATCCAAAGAGGCGTGTCGTGGTATTGCGAATACCCCGGCAGGTTTTGAGAATGATCCTAGCGAAGATTACGCGGCGAGGGTTGACCGGATGACCAGTCCTCCCCCGCCGGACAAGCACAAGAAATGACACGAGGATTTATACAAGTTTGGGTCCCAGTGGGGGCCCTAGTCCTGTCGACGCGCTCCCGACCGGAGTCGGCTGGGGAGGCTCTCTCCGGGGGAGAGGCTTCCGGAGCACGCCTGTGAGTTTAGCTATTCCAATAAAAGTGATCCGATCCCTTTACAACAGAGGGGTACAAGGGGTATTTATATCCCCAAAAAGAGGTAAAAAGCCTAAACTACCCCGGAAGCCACCGACGGAATGAAGGGTAGGACCGTCCTTCTCCCGGTCAAACGCCTTGGATGCTTGACAGGTGGTCGCTGATTCCCGAGGCGCTCCTCGCGTGACCTGCACGTGACAAACAACTCGAGACTTTACCTTTAGAAGGGCGACGAGGCCCGGGACGGCGCCGGAGGCCAAGTCCCGGGAGCCAAAAGGCGGCGCCTGGGGAGGGGCCGGAGGCCATGTCCCCGGGCAAATGGCAGCGCCCGGGACGGCGCCGGAGGCCCGGTCCCGGGGGCCAAAAGGCGGCGCCCAGGGAGGGGCTGGAGGCCACGTCCCCGGGCAAATGGCAGCGCCCGGGACGGCGCCGGAGGCCAGGTCCCGGGGGCCGGAGACCACGTCCCCGGGCAAATGGCGGGGGCCGGGCCGGCGCCGGAGGCCAGGTCCCGGGGGCCGAATGGCGGCGCCCGGGGAGGGGCCGGAGGCCACGTCCCCGGGCAAATGGCGGCGCCCGGGATGGCGCCGGAGGCCTGGTCCCGGGGGCCAAATGGCGGCTCCCGGGGAGGCGCCGGAGGCCAGGTCTCGGGGGCCAAAAGGCGGCGCCCGGGGAGGGGCCGGAGGCCACGTCCCCGGGCAAATGGCGGCGCCCGGGACGACGCCGGAGGCCAGGACCCGGGGGCCAAATGGCGGCGCCCGGGGAGGGGCCGGAGACCACGTCCCCGGGAACATGGCGGCGCCCGGGACGGCGCCGGAGGCCAGGTCCCGGGGGCCAAATGGCGGCGCCCGGGACAGCGCCGAAGGCCAGGTCCCGGGGGCCAAAAGGCGGCGCCCGGGGAGGGGCCGGTGGCCACGTCCCCGGGCAAATGTGACACAGCTTACCTGGACTTAGTGTCGCGGAGATTTCCCCCAACAAGGCGTATGTTTGAAAATCAAGGATGTCTTGTATCTCACGATTCAATCCACCCAAGAATTTGGCCATCATGGCATTTTCCTCCTCCTGCACATTAGCACGAAGCATGCCTACTTGCATCTCTTGATAGTAGTCTTCCCAGATTTGCTACCTTGATTCAATCTCTGAAATCTATTAAGCAAATCTCTCTCAAAATAAGCAGGTACAAATCTAGACCTCATCAAGCGCTTCAAATCATCCCAAGTGTGAGGAGCTCTATCTCTTTGGTGGGTTTGACTCCACCAAATAGAAGCATAATCAACAAACTCACTTGTGGCGGCACGTACTCAACAATCTTTTAAATAAAGATGACAACTGAACTTTTGCTCGAAGAGCAACTCTCAATCGAGATATGCTTCTGGATTAAACTTCCGATCAAAGCTGGGGACACTAAACTTGATCTTTCCCAAAGCATCATCCCTTCTGTCTTCATTGCGGTGACACGCATAAGCTTCCATGCCTCGACGGTTTCGTGCAAGTTGTTGTTGATCAGGATCCAAGACGACTTCCTCATTATCGGCCCCATAATTATCATATCTCTCTTCATTGGCGGCTTCCTGGAACACAGCGTTCAAGTTCGCCCTTGGTTGAAGTGGAACAGTAGGCACATCATGGTTATTGGCTTCAATTGGACCTCTCGAGGGAATCCAGGTGGTGGATGTTGTCGTGGCAGCGTCCGCTCAACTTGCTCAAGTCGAACGTCCATTCTGTCAAGATGATTCTCCAAGCTGGTCAAACAAGGGACTATCTGTTCATTCAGCATCCACTCGAAGTGACCCAACATGGCTTGAGAACGCGGAGACGACAAGAACACTGTTGGTCGATCCACGCTCTCCTCAACATCAGCATCACTATCATGCAACGTACCATGAGAACTTTTCGAACTTTCCATGGTTAGCGAAAAACAAGAAACACAAAAAATTTCCTACCAAACTACTGAATATATGTGGAACTCTCAACCTCACAAACCTTACCAACCGAAGCTCTTACCCCTCTTAATGTTTGCACTTAGCTTGCTGGGTCGTGATAACACAGAAAAGGAGATAGTACAGCGATTGCAAGTTGAGGCACACGAGGACCAGTGGTTAAATATGTGGAGTTGTAGGTAGAAAAAATTATGTGTATCAAGGAAAACAATCAGTTATTCCAGAAGTTGCGAAATTGAATAATAGTTCACACAAGTACTAGTCTTAGTTGTTGATCAAACATTGAAAGGCTTGGTTTCTAGCAACAGGCTATAGTACTACCTCAAGATTTTCCTTTTCTTTCATCTCCTCTTGTTTTTTGGCACTTTTTTTGACACTTTGTTTTTATGTGTGCTTGCCTCCCTTTGGTATTTTTGTTTTAGGATTCACGGCAAGATGCAATCTATTAACTCAATAGCAGGGGCGCAATCTAACTTTGGATCTTCGGCAAAAAAAAATTAAGACCAGCAACTAGACACGACTCAACAGAACGAAAACTCAATTAAGAAAACTGAAAATAACAGGCTAAAGCAACAGCGGGCTAGGAAACTCTTTTTGACTGTCAATTTTCTGGATTCTAGGTAGAAAAAATTAAACTACTAAACTAGGGATAAATGAATTCCTACCGGCAATGTGAGCTCTGATACCAACTGATATGCACACGCCTCACCTTAAGATGCGTGCAGGTAGTTTTGTCCCGATCTTCCATCGTAGGAGAAATCCGTGGATAAATGTGAGTTGTGACCTTGACCAAGGGGTGGCTAACCACGATCCAACACGCGATCAGCAACCTCACAATCGCTAAACCACTTCTCAATAAAGAAAAGCAAGAGCAACAGCGGAAGGATACCAACACTCAATAATCTGAATTTTTGAACATTGTGTCGACGATTTGGACTCGGGGTCCTTAGTCGATCTTCTGCAAATTTGTGAGTTGCAGGACCTTTCAGGGTGCTCCTCCGGTAAAGTAGGATGAGTAATATCCGTATGGGCACAAAAGATTTTATACAGGTTCGGGCCCTCGATGGTGGGAGTAATAGCCCTACGTCCTGTTGTGATTTCACTCTATGAAATAAGATGTTTACATGAAGGAAGAAGAGATGATCATAGGCGATGATCTCTTCAATGTTACTGTCTATCTAACTATAACTAAGTCTTCAGGTTTGTTGAACGCCTGGTAGTGCTTGTATGCTTGACTGAATCATTAACTGTCCTTAGAACGTGCATTGACTACCTTCTAATACTAGACAGAAGGGCACCAATGCGAAACGGCCTTCGACAGTTGTTAGGATGCAGTTTCATTAACCGCACTTAACTTCCACGCAGCCTTAACACGTGCAATCAAGGGATAACCGCACATGCTAACCTCCTGGCAGTTGTCTTCATACGTGGAAAGATCTTCGTTATTCCCGGGATATGCCCGTTCAAAGAGTTAGGTCTTCCCGAATTATTCTGGTTGCAGATAATCAACGACCCTCTGACCGCGCATTGTCTGTAGTCTCCTGACCGCCCACCGTCTGCAGCCTCATGATCGCGCAAGGGCTGTGATCACGAATTATCTTTGTGTTCGCGCCCTTTAGGTCATCTGAGACCATAGCGACGGACTTATAGACACACCTCTAATCTGATTGTCCTAAACCAGATGTATATTACTTTGAACTAGTTCGCGTGATAATCCTCGTCACATTGAGACTCCGAATTGTACAAGTCAGCAAAGGCATGAGAATACAATGTGCATATCAACGAAGTCTACCTAAAACTATGACCATGCCTTCTCTTTTATAGAGGATGGTGTCTACAAAAGATAGAAGGTTTAAAACCAGAATTCTAATCTTAATCTAATTCGAAACAGAATAGAATCCTAACAAACTATAAAAAGAAATCCAGAACTAATTTTCACGGATTAGGACGGGACTCTTTCCTGTTGTTCACTCGCCATTCGTTCGGGTCTCCTAGTTGCATACCATATTGGATTTTGATGATTCTTGATGTGTTGGAAAGCTCTTTTGAATATCTTTCGAACAAGTACTCATATGACCGACTTGGACATCTATGCCAAAATTGGTGCTTGGTCGAAGTCGCTGAACAATCAAGCTTGGTCGGCAGACTGTATGGTCCTCAGGCTACGACCATGTGCTTTCGACCATGGGCTGCAACAGTGTGCCTCCGAGTATGGGCTAAGACATTTGGCGGTGCTGCAACCTTGAGCCTTTTTGGTGCTGCGACCTTGAGCCTTTCTGATGGAGCGCAGAGTTCTTCTGATCGATGAGGTCCAAGTGATTGTTGGTTGAAGTTGCTAGAAAAGTGTTCATTTTTCGTTGGCTAAAAATTGGATCAACAACTTCGTCCAGAACTCCCTCACATGTAACAACAAGCAAAGAACAACCATTAGGTAATACCATTTGTTCTGTAATTAAATAATTAATTCGTCCAAGAAGTGAATTCACCTATTGTGCAAGGCGACGCCCATGCGCTCGAGTTAAAGCATGTGAGTGTGTGGTCATGATGTCCTCATCACAAAAGGTTTAATCTAGGTCGCATACAAGAGTAATTGAGGAAGGAAAAGTACTTACCTTGGAGGCAGATGCTGGCTGGACCATCGAAGGGATTGGTACAAGAATAGTACCATCTGTGCTGCATATTCGATTAAAGTCTGAGTTATTTCTTGATTAAATAACTTAGTTAGTGAAATAATCAATACCTCAACTGTGACTCTGAAGGATATGAACCAATAGTCAAACACTGTCGGTTGTCAGCCTCTTTCCTTCTATCATAATCACTTGAGCAGAAGGCCTTGACACCATGTTCTGAGAAGCGGTGGTAGATAACTCCTCGTACCTCATTAGTTTCTTCGATGAGGACCCACTAGATGATCCAATATCACCACTAGTTCGCTTCTTAAAGATAGTTGCACCTTCAAGATCCTAAATAAGTCCAGAAAGTATCCGTTTGAAGAACTTTACACTGGAAGAAAGGTTAATGCAGATTCTTCAAAAGAGAGTTACCTCTTGAACTGCCTACATAAGACTATCTTCTACTGCTAATTCCTCTTCGTCACTATCGACAACTTGCTCAGAGTTTTGACCCACTATTAGAGCAGGAAAAGTGAAGAAGAGATGAGGTTAGAAGATAAAAGAAGTTCTAAAGACTTGACAATGGCTTACTAAAGGGATAAAACATTTAATGGCTATATGATTAGACTCATTCAATCATGAATAGTGGTTGATCCTGTTTTATCACTACCGCCGTCTTACACGTTTTAACTCTTTAATTCTATTGTAACCGTCAAGAAGATGGAGGAGTAATCATAAATAGGTATAATTACACATTATAGCCGGCACACGTCTACCTTTCAGTGACCCTATGGATTTTGTAACCGACGATCGGCGACGAGCTATAAAAGGAGGATCACTGGGAGAGATCAAGGGAGGCAAGAGATTCAAGACACAACTCTTTAGAACTAGCCACAGTAGAGTTACATTGACTGTAAGCTAAAGAATACAAGATTGTTCTTAGTTCATCTAACAACATCCATGCTTCTCTCCTTGTAACCCTCATTTTACATAGTGAAATCCTAACAGGACGTAGGGCTATTACTCATCATCAGAGGGCCCAAACTTGTTTAAATTCCTTTTTTCCTTTGACATAGCTATTATAATTTGCCTGAGATTCACCTTAGATACGCTTCACATTCTTCTCTAACATTTACATAAGTTTGACTAAGGATGAGAGTCCCAATCGTTGACAGTCACAGTCTTGGACAAGCAACCACAAGAGGAAGGTAAAAAGCTCCATTCAAAGCTAATAAACCTCCCTCCGGTGGTCGAACTGGCGACCGCATGGAAAAACAGACTAACCCGTAGGGAAACAACAAATGGTATCCATTACACAATGCTTCTGGGCATGACCTCAAGAATTGTCGCACCTGATTGAAGCGCATGGACGATTTTTATCAAGGAACTACACCTATGCCAACCATACTAGAAAGCGGTCAATCCCGAGGAACTAAAGACACAGATAGAGATGAGGTATTGCCATACCATGTACCTAACAATCACATTAATGTTATTTTTTGTGGATCTTCATCTTTTTTTCTAAGCGTCAATTTAAAGTCGTTTACCGGGAACTAAATAGTGCTGAATCTCCCCTAAGAGAACTTCAATATCCCCATTGGTCAGAAACTTCCTTGAACTTTAACCAAGAAGATTGCCCCAAAGGGTTGTCACAACCACGACGACTTCATTTGGTAATTTCCCCAATTATTGGCAATGCTAAAGTGGGAGGAGTATTAGTCGACGGGGTAGTTCTCTCTGTTGGATCAAAGATGCCGACTAGAGGGGGGTGAATAGGAGGCTTTAAAAACTTTAAGTAAAAACAAATTTTGCAAAGAGAAGAATCAAATTGCAATTCAATATATTAAAATGAAAAGATAAAGAGAACAAACACAAGATTTTTTCCGAGGTCTCAGAGACATGCCCGGTCTCCCCTAATCCTCGTTGAAGCACTCAAGTGAATTGAGTCTTGCTTCAATATCCAGGAAGGATATTTCTCACTAGTGGTTGCTTCTTGTCCACTCCGGAAAGGCGAGCACCGATGCCTTGTACAATCTTGCCGAGCCTCTCCAACAATCTTCGAACAAGAGAGATCCACAGCCACGCCACCAAACCGTCTAGGTGAGAGCGTTCACCAAGAGTAATAACCAGCAAGGTCTTCTCTCGACCTCTCACAATCACCGAGAAACTAATATGATGCAAATGATGCGAACAGAAAGCACTCGGTGGATCTGAAAAGCTCACGACTTGATCAAAAGATCAAGATTTTAACTCCAAAAACAAATGCTCAAGTATGTGTATGAGAAGAGGCTGCTTAGTGTTCAGAAACATCTGCTCAAAGCCTCCATTTATAGCCTCAAGGATCAAAAGAACTGTTGGAGCTTGAGCTGAAAATCAGCAGCTCAAACTAACAGTTAGTTTACCAAACTGACAGTCAGTTTGGGTCACGACCAGAAAGAAGTAAAATCTGGAGAAAACTCAACTAGCCGTTTGAGGTCGAAAAAAGAAATAAAACAGTGCAAACTGACATCCAGTAATGAGAGACTGATAGTCAGTTATGGGAGACTGACAGTCAGTCTCAAACTCAACGGCTGACAAAATTTATGGATAAAAAATATCTAGCCATTTGTGGTCGTCTATGGAAAGAAAACATCACATACTGACAGTCAGTCTCACAAACTGACAGTCAGTTTCGACCACAAAAAGTCCAGATCAAACAGAAGCTCAAATAAAACCACTTGAGGTCGAAATGCAAACTGACAGTCAGCATGGTCATGCTGACACTCAGTATAGGTCACAAATTTTTGGCTCAAAAACATACTCTCTGGACAACTGTCAGTATAAACAAACTGATAATCAGTTTAGCAAACTGACAGTCAGCCTAGATACAAATAGTTATAACTTTTGATCCAGAGGTCCGATTTAAATGTTTAATAGCTCGTTTGAAAGATAAGTTAACGGGCTATATTTTTGTAGACATAAGAAAAGACCAGATCTGCCTAGATCTTTCCAGAAAATGTAAAAACTTTTCTGCTGTCAAAAACTCAACTGAAAATCCAAATCTTTCGAAACCAAATCCAACCAAAAATAATGCAATGGAATGACCTAATAGTTTCTTGATTCATGCAGAAGTTTAGAGAGGACTTGCAACTCCTCTTTATAGTATGGTTAAATTTTAAAAAAATAAGATCCTAAACCGATCAACTTCCAAACGCCGAGATCGGTAAAAATGGCAACTCAGATTACCTTAGGTCCTTTGCATCTTCATGTTTACAATTACATCTCGTCTTTTGCTCTTTGGCGACTTGTGCTTCTATTTATTTTACGTCGGTTTCATTTTGATTATCCTGAATGTCTTCCCAAATGAACTCTGTATCAAATGTCTCAAAAACACAATTAGTCTGAAACGCTTGTTTTCATTAATCATAAAAATCAGGAATAATGGTCTAGATGCAACAATCTCCCCCTTTTTTATGCTTGATGACAACAAGTGTTTGATAAAAAAAATAATAGGTGAATAACTCCCCCTGAGTGTATGCATGATATCAATGTATAAGCAAAATTCCAAAGCATACAGCAAAGGCTAAAATATCACAACTATCCGAGCATCACAAAAGTATAATCCATTATATCCACATACCCATAACATAAAGAGATATTAAAATATGTCATAACCAACCATATCCATATAAAAACTAAACATCTATAATATATCTCCATAAGCATCCATAACACAAATATATATAAAATCATACATCATCCAAAACATAAAGTCATAAAAAAATTTCTCCCCCTTTGGCATCAAGCACAAAAAGGCGGCAGCAGAACCTAAAGGAGCCTAAGGCTCATCATCAGAGAAGCCTAGCATGGCTGTATCCCCAGAGCCTGTGGGAGATCCAGTCACGTCGACGGCAGGTGAAGCTGGAGGACTAAAAGCTGGAGCTGGTGCAGCAGTGGCCGTGGCCGCAGGGACTGAAACGGATCTTGGAGACGACGACGCCAGGCGAGCCCTCTTGCGAGGGACTAGAGAGGCTGAAGAGGGAAGCCGGCGCAGAATCTCCTCCTGCTAAGCAAGCAAGAGAAACAGCATCTGATGATGCTCCTACTGCGTACTGAGGATCTGCTACTACACCTGGATCACTTGATCGAGCTGAGAGGCGGAGGAGGATCCGGTGCCTGTCTCTGCAGTAGGTGCTGGATCAGACTCTTGAACTGGAGCCTCATCCTATGACTCCCCTGCAGCATCATCATCAGATGCGGGAGAATCAGGGCCAGCAACAGCCGCAGGCTAGGCACCGAGACGCCTGGCAGCCTGGCCCGGAGGGTAGAACTTCAGAGGATGATGGGGCCACGAGAGCTCAGAGTCAACGGCCCGAATGTGGAGAGGCACTGCCATGATGTACGGAGCGTACACCAACTGACAGTGCGAAGCAAGAAGAACGTGCTGAATCTCACTGATGATGAGATCAGCAACGTCGTAGGGCTCCTCCTGGAAGATGGAGATAAGAACGTGGAGGGCAAGATAGGTAGCTCTAGCCCTATCTCCGGTCATAGGAACTAGAGTGAGACGAAGAATCCGGAGGGCAAGGTCAACATTGCGGTGCAAGCCGGCAAGGTCAACATTGCGGCGCAAGCCAGCAATGTGACGAAGTTGGAATGGGCCGGAGCAAAGCATGGCCACCTCCCGATGCTCGAGATCAAGAAGGGTATGGAGCTGGCGCCCAGAAGCAGGGCTAACCAGTCCGAGAGCAACCTCTATCTGATCCTTCGTGACAATGTGGACCTGAAGGCCTGTCTTGAAGGTGATACAGTCGCGCTGAGGAGAAATGAAGACGGTGGAATAGAACTGCCGAATGGGCTCATCGGCCCAGTGGAGGGAGGAATCAGCGACTAGATTGCGGATCCCAACAGAAGCAAAAGAATCAGCTAGGGAGACGATGCCTGTGCGAGAGGCAATCATGTGCCAAGATAGAGATCGGTGGGTGAAAATGGGGACGCGGTTGTAGACGATGGTGAAGAGGTCGGGCTGCAGGTTTGTGTAAAAGGTTAGGACGTCGCATGCATCGTGACCAGTGGGACGCGGAGAGAGATAGGGGTTTGTGGAGCGAAGGGTGTGGAGGCGACTCGCGTGCCACCGGGAATAATCCACGGGCACGCGCTCAGGCGGCGGCGAGGGTTGGGACTCAGTCGGCTGACCCGATGAACGACTGTTGCTTGCAACGTTCTTCCGTCGGGCAACGCGACGAGACGACTAGGGCTGGTCAGACATGGTGAAAGAGAAACAGAGACGGAAAACAGAGAACCTGGACAGAGGAAGGAAACAGAGGAAACTGCAGGTCGACGAGGGAACGACGGCGACAAACAGAAACACGGCCGACGAGAGATGATCGAAAAACACAGCTAGGTGTAGGCACAAGAGTGACTGAAGCAGTGTCGAACCACGGCATGGTAGTGCACGGCGAGGCAGTGATGGTGGTGATGTGCAGCGCGGTGAGGCGGTGGCACAGTGGGACGGCGGCGCACGGCTTGACGGTGATGTGGAGAGGCGAGGTGGTGGCTCGGAGATGCGGCGGCGCGGCACGGTGAGGAGGACCTGACGACGAAAGGGGCTGTGGCAGCGAAAAGGAGAAGCTGAAGAGACAAAAGCAGAAACAGGGGTTTTAGGGTTTTGGGGCCCCAACTGACAATCAGTATGATATACTGACAGTCAGTTCCAAACCCAAAAACATGGAACTGACAATCAGTGTACAACACTGACAGTCAGTTTATAGAACTGAGTTTTGAAACTGACAGTCTGTTTATGAAACTGACAGTTAGTTTGAGTCTCAGAAACGACCAGGGGCTAAGACCAAAGACAATTGCACATAACTGACAGTCAGCTTGTGGAACTGACTGTCAGCATGGTCAACGACTTCGACCAGAGGCTACGAACAGGCTCCTAAGCAAAGGAACTGATAGTCAGTATGTCATGCTGACTGTTAGTTTGGACAATTTTGACTAGAAGTAGGATCTAACCAGAGAGGAAATACTAATATATTTTAATATATTTTAATACAATTATCACATCAACTAATATTAGATATATCAATAATATTCAATTCACTTCTGAGAAAACAAAATCTAGTCTCGTCTAGGGGTTTGGTGAAAATATCTGCTAGTTGTAAATCAGTTCTGATATAACTCACATCAATATCTCCTTTTGCCACATGATCTCTTATAAAATGGTGCCGAATTTCAATATGCTTAGTTCTAGAATGTTGAACAGGATTATTTGCAATTTTAATGGAACTTTCATTATCACACAATAGTGGCACTTTATCAAATTTACTTCCATAATCCAGAAATGTCTGCTTCATCCACAAAATTTGAGCACAACAACTTCTTGCAGACACATATTCTGCTTCAGTAGTGGAGAGAGCTACTGAGTTCTGTTTCTTAGATGACCTAGATACTAAAGATCTCCCCAAAAGCTGACAGTTACCAAATGTACTTTTCGATCAATCTTGCAACCAGCATAATCAGAATCCAAATATCCAATCAATTCAAAATTTGCATCTTTCGAAACCAAAGACCTAGATTGGGATAGCATTTCAAGTACCTAAGGATTCTTTTAATAGCAATTAAATGACATTCCTTAGGGGCTGATTGAAATCTAGCACATAAGCACACACTAAACATGATATCAGGCCTAGATGCAGCGATATAAAGCAAACTACCAACCATAGACCTATAGAGTTTAGAATTGACTAATTTTCCATTGTTGTCCATATCCAGATGTCCATTTAAGGCCATGGGGGTTTTGATTGCTTTAGCATCTTCCATCCCAAAGCGCTTGAGCAAGTCCTTCACGTACTTCGTTTGACTCACGAACGTACCGTTCTTGAGTTGCTTGATTTAAAGTCTAAGGAAGAAGCTTAGCTCATCGATCATTGACATCTCAAATTCCCTAGACATCATTTCTCCAAACTCATGACAAAAATGTTCATTAGTAGATCCAAAGATAATATCATCAACATATATCAAACATATGAACAAATCTTTTTCAATCATTTTTGTAAAAAGAGTTGTATCAACCTTCCCAATTTTAAAACCTTTTGATAAAAGAAAGTCTCTAAGTCGTTCATACCAAGCTCGAGGAGCTTGCTTGAGATCATAGAGAGCTTTAGACAGTTTAAACATGTGGTTTGAAAATTTAGAATCTTCAAAACTGGGAGGTTGTTCAACAAAAACTAGTTCTGATATTTCTCCATTTAAAAAGGCACTTTTTACATCCATTTGAAATAATTTAATATTAAAACTAGATGAATAAGAAAGAAGTATACGAATCACTTCAAATTTTGCCACAGGTGCAAAAGTTTCACCAGTGTCTAAACCTTCGACTTGAGTAAAACCTTGTGCAACAAGGCGAGCTTTATTTCTAATTACTACACCATTTTCATCTTGCTTATTTCTAAAGGCCCATTTTGTTACAATTACATTATGATCCTTGGGTCTTTCAACTAAAGTCCAAACTTCATTTCTAGAAAAATTATTAAGTTCCTCATGCATAGTATTTATCCAATCAGGATTATTTAGAGCTTCATCTACATGTTTAGGTTCTAGAGAAGATACAAACGAATGATGTTCACAAAACGAAGCAATGCGAGAGCGAGTTTGAACACCCTTACTGACATCACCCAGTATTTGATCTAGAGGGTGATCCTTGGTGATGGTATGATGTTGCCGTGGTGCTTCTTCTTGTGCATCATCTTCTTGAGTTTGTTCTGGTGGATCAATGTGAGGTGATGATGCATGTTGATCATCATCCTCAATGTTCTCATCATCTTCTTGATCATCTTCCCTTGGTTTGATGTCTTCAATTATAATGTTCTTCAAAGCTCCTTGAAGATCTTCACCTGAAACTTCACAAGAGACTTTCTTCTTTTGAGAGCCATTAGTTTCATCGAATTCTATGTCACAAGATTCTTCAATGCAACTTGTATTTTGTTTAAAAACATGATAGGCTTCGCTAGTGGTAGAGTATCCGACTAGAAAGCCTTCATCTACTCTTTTCTGAATTTTACCACCAAAGTTTCTTTTCTTAAAGATGTAGCATTTGCAGTCAAAAACTCGGAAATAAGAAATATTTGGCTTGCGCCCAATAAGAAGTTCATAGGGAGTTAAATTCAGAAGAGGATGCAAATAAAGCCGATTAATAGAATAGCAAGCGGTATGCACAACTTCAGCCCAAAAGGGAGTAGGAGTATCATACTCACTTAGTATAGTTCTTGCCATTTCTATTAGTGTTCGATTTTTCCTTTCTACAACTCCATTTTGCCGTGGAGTGTAAGAAGTAGAAAATTCATGGTTGATTCCAAGAGTGTCACAAAAATCAAATAAAGTTGAATTAACGAATTCTCCACCATGATCACTACGGATTTTCTTGATGGAAAGTTCGAATTCAGTGGTAATGCGTTTTGTAAAACTTTTGAAAACATCGGGGGCTTCAGATTTTTGGGAAATAAAGAAAACCCAAGTGTAGCGAGTAAAATCATCAACAATAACAAAGCCATAGTTGTTACCCCGAATACTTTGGAACTCAGAAGGTCTGAATAAATCCATATATAGCAGTTCCAAAGGTTTGCAATCAGTATAACACGTCTAATCGGATGTGAAGTAGCTACTTGCTTGCCATCTTGACAAGCGCTACAGGGTTTATCCTTTTCCAAATTCACATCTTTTAAGCCAACAACCAAATCATGTTTCAAAAGCTTTTTGAGTTGATTCATTCCAACATGTGCAAGTTTTCTATGCCATAGCCAACCTTTTGAGGTTTGAGAGACAAGACATGTTGAAAGAGATGCATCTTTTGAATTAATGATAATTATCATATTTGTGCATAATTTCTATATGTTTAAACCCCTGATCATGCACATATTAGTCATATACCTGGGCATTTACATAGATTATTCGAGATTTGCTACCAAATCGACCGGATTATTTGTTTTGCAATTCTTATCGCAGGTCAGCGCGAATCGGATGGATTTTTGGCTAGCAGTCGTGCCTCATCAACTTATTCCGACCTTCGGTCGATTCCAGATGGAAGTATGCGTTTCCGCGGACGCGTAGCAACCAACCGCGCCGAAATCGGAGTCTCCGGGGGCCCGGAATCCCAAACCCTAGCCATGAGGCCCCATTTCTAAATTCCCAAAACCTCGAGGCCTTGTCTACAAAAGTGCCAAATTACCCTTTTTACCTAGCCGCCGGCCACCTGAGGCATTGGAGCCTGGTTTTTCTTTTGTTACCTTCTTCTTCTGCCTCCCTCCTCGTGATCCACACCTCCGTCGACCACGCCAGCGACGACCAGGCCGTATGCCGCCAGCGGAGCTCCTTCACTGCCTTTCTTTTTCCTCTTTTTCTTCCTCCCCTTCTTCTTCCTTTTTCCTGTCTTCATCTTCCCCCATTTCTCCACCACAACACAAAAGCCTCCTCCAACCCCTTTCTTCACCACCTCCACTGCGCCACAGCCCGGATCCAAGCTACACAGTGCCCGAGCTGTGGCCTCCCTTCGCTCCTCCACCGCCTCTCCGCACCTCCTGCCGCCTCGCTCGCCGCGCATATCGCCGGATCTGACCGATCCGACAAAACAGCCGGCCCACGCCGGCGGATCCACTGCTTCCCGTGATGCGCCGCTCTCCCTCACTTTGCCCCGGAGCCGCCGCTGCCTCTCGTGCGCGTCACCGCCACCGGATCCGTAGCCTCCCTCTTCCTCGCGCCATAGCCGTCGTCTACACCACACCTCGACAGTGCCGCCACCGCCGCAACCGAGTCCCCTCAACCTCCTCGCACCGCCTCGGTCCAGCTCATCACAGGCATCCTCTTCTTCCACGGCCTCTTCATCGACTTGAGCAAGAGCATCTTGCGAAGCCGTGACTGCGAACATCCTGAGCCTCGATTGCTCCGACGTCCAAGCTTCTACGGTCGTCTTCATCAACTCCGACGAACTTCAGCAACCTCGGCAGCAGGCAAGAAATGTGGTTCAGTTCTCTTTGTCCCTTGCTTCTCAATGATTGAATTTTGATAACTGATGAATTGATGATGTGTGTATGAGATGATCGCTTATGTAAATGTGTTGAATCGAACTTAACTCTCTGAATTCGATATAAATGATATTTGGTACTGCAATAATCACTGTTATGTATTATATTTGTTGAATGCTTGCTGGAGGTTTAGTTGAATTAATAGTGATAAACTGAAACTGTTCTTGATTAGTTTCCATATTCTGATTGATTTGCAATGTTTTGAGTGGCTTAGTTCAGAGTTTTGTTGAATGAGCATGACAGGTTCTTCCCTATGATGATAAATTGTGATGGTAAACTGTTGTTTGCTGTTAGTAATTGATGTTTAATCAGTGTGTTGATTCCTGCATGAGTGTGTTTTGGGCTGAGTTGAACTGAATTCTTATGATTGTCTCGCTGTTGAATCTCTGTGTGATGCTTGAGTAATGATCTACATATTTGAGTTGTATTACATGTTCTTTAATCCATCTTCTGTTTAACTGTTCATTGTTGCAATTTGCATTGAGCTGTAGTTTAATTGAATTGCATTTCTGAATTGAAATGACTTGATCCCCTCCTGTGCTGAATCTATTTGCAAATTAATTTGGATTGTGATTTTCACAAAGTTGGCTGTTTGAGGTTGAGTTGTCGAGTGGAGTTGGCTCGGCTTTAGTGTTTACTTTGTACTTGTGTTTCGTAGATACACGCTGTAGATTGCGATCGATGATGGTTGTTTACGCTGCCTCTCGCGCTACCACTACACGATTTCTTTCTATTGCTTGTATTGCGAACACTAGTCCAGAATAAACATTAGTCGCCTGTCGCGGGGAGATCACCTCTCTCTTTCTTTGCATTCTTCTGACATCTTCTCTCTCTCTTTCGTCCGATTTATTTTCATTTGCCATCGATTTAGTCCAGTTTAACACGATTTGTTTTCTGTAAGAGAACGACTAAATACTCGTCTACTGCATCGTCCTCGTTCTATTGCGAGACAGTCTAGGCCGGTATCAATTTTTGGCACCGTTGCCGGGGACTAGATGAAAGCGAATGTGTTTTAACTAGATTAAATCATTTTGTTTGTGTTTTTGTTTTTGTTTTTGGTTTTTGTTTGCATCTTTTCCTGCCCATTTTTCCCTCCCGGCTCTTTTATTTCTCGCCCTTCCACTTGTCCTTTTCTCGTTGATTGATTTTTGCTGATTGAGGATATGGATGGTTCGTAGTCTTTTTGTGATGCATGTGACAATCTCAGTGCTAAACTAGATGATTTGCCTCGTCAGATGGATACAGCCCTTCGTGGATTATTTGCTCATATTAGTGTTGCTCCTATATGTTGTATTTGTGGTATTCGTGGTCATTCGCCCGCCACTTGTCGGCGTGGTTGATCATCTACTATATATCATCCTGGATGGCCTGCATACCCAAATTCACCGTATAGGAACAATTGCCCTGTTATCTCATCTGTATCTTCTAGCTATCATTTTCAGGGTTTTAGATACGGAGTGCGGCTTCCACGTACATCATATCAGTCTCCGTACTTGGCACATCAGCAGTACTCACAGCAGCCTCCTACATATGACGATACACCATCTAGACTTGAGGTGCTATTTGAGCATCATTTGAAAAAGGTGCATGAGTTTCTACATCCGTCTCCACAGTCTCCTCCCGAAATTGAGGATACATCCAAACTAGAGGCACTGATGGAGGGCTTGGTTAAGCAATCTGAGCGACTCATGACCCAGCATTCAAGGGATGTGGAATTATTGCGGGCTGAGATGCAGGGTGTGTGATCTTGCATAGCTGAGTTCAGAGGATACCGAGATCCAATCCACATCCTGCCATCTCAAGTACCCGCATTTGAGGCCATCACACCTCCATTGAGTGTCCTGGAGCCCACCCATGGCATGTATCTTGAAGACCCTCACAGAGAGACCACAGTATTGAGCGACGAGCTTCGACTCGATGTTCTTTCTTTGACGTCGCATCAATCACCTCCACCTCCTATTGATTTGATCATGTTTGATGATGATGATGGAGAGCTTATTTTCCAGATACCTCTGCGTCCGTTTGGACCATTTTCTTTTGATGATCCATTGACAGACGGACTAGAGATGGAGAGCATCAGTTTTGAGGTTGCAGACCCCCCAGATCACACCTATGATCCTCTTACTGATGACACTGAGCTCGAGACAGTTTTGTTTGATGATGCGGATTTGAGCTATTTTGTTGATGATTCTGTTATCCCTCTGCTTGATATTTAGACATCTGATACAGAGGATATTGATTTTGCGCATGATCTGCAGCTTCAGGAGTCTGAATTGGAGAGCTTCACGTTTGATCCTACGGACTTCCTGGACGATTCCTTGAGCCACGAGATCGAGAGGGAGATGTTCATATTTGATTCTAAGGGACTTCCTTCTGACATAGGGGTGCCGGTTCATCCTGATCTACCAGACATGACCCCCGTGGAGGTCCTTCCTACCCCAAACTTCACGCCATCCACTATTCAGGTAGACTCGAAACCCCTCTCGTATCATTATGAGTTGTCTAGTTCTGACGAGGTTATTCATATTCCTTTGAGTTGTCATTCATCCTGCATCGATATATGCCATCCTCATGATATGTATAGTCAGTCGATCTACGGGAAAGGATTTTCATGAGCTGACTTTCTGGAGGGCTTTGTCCCTACCATACACACGTGCTTGTTTGTTCTTGATCTTATTTGCAGGTTAGCATGTGTGGCTTCTCGACCGCGAGCAGACTTACTCTGAGTCGACATTCCTTGGGATCCTGGTGGATTCCCAGGTATGCTGCTTTCGATAGGAGGGTGGACGTGGAGCTTCTACCACGTCCCATACTTGCCTCTCCTTCCCACTCGCGCTTCAACGCCATATCTTTTGAGGGTTGAGCTTTCGACCTAAAAGAAGAGCTTCTCGGGAGGCAACCCGAGTGTTTTCTCTTTCTTTCTTTTCGTTATTTATTTTCCTTTATTTTGTAGGATTGTTCTTAGTTTCTTCTTTGGTTGTTCTTTTAGGGCATCATCCTCATATGGCGGCTTGGCACATTTGGAGTATTCTGAATGGCTCATCGCAACATTATTGTCTCCATCCTTCACCCGGTGAGCTATTGCGGACCTCTCATATGACCCTTGTGCATGAAATTTATTTTGTGTTCTCATCTCCATGTGTGATCCACCTCATATTGTTGCATTGTGGAACATGCAACCATTTAAGCTTGGGGGGAGGAATGCATTTCTTGTTGTGCTGTAATTCTAAAAATCTGAAAATCTGGGTCAAATTTTTCAAAATTGAGCTTCTTTGTGCAAGTTTGTGCTCATGTATGAGATCTGTTGTATGTACTTGCTTATCCTGCCTTGCTTATGTTGTGAATGATCTTTATCCAGCCTTGTGGGCTTGTTTATGTTGTGATATGACCTGTTGTATACTTGTGTTGTTTGGATTGCAAGAAAAATCTAGAAAGGTCATGTCGAAATTTTCTGGAAATTCTAGACTTGTGCGGATTTGTATCTATATGTGAGTGTTGTGGTTATGACTACATGTGCTTTCATTTTGCGTTTCACTGTCCTCATTTGGCTTTTGGAGCCTCTTGCATGTTGTGTTGAGTTTTTATTGCATGGTTTAGTGGCTCGATAGTCTATTATAGGCTGCATTGTGATTAACGATCTTTTAATGGTACTAAAACTGTTTGTACTTAGTTTCGTTGTGGATATTGTGGAAATACGAATGCTTACTGATATCTTTGTTACCGCATTCTATCTTGTATACTGAAATGTCAATTGTGAACCTAATCTCTACACACATGTTTAGAACACGAGTCTCCTAAATAATCATATAACTTGTGTAAACCAGATTTGAAAAAAATCTTGCTAATAAGGTCGCATTTGTTCGTTTTCTACCTTGTAGACACTGCCAAATTTTCTTTTCTTTTGAATAAAAGCTCTTCTGCTTCGTTGCTTCTCTGAGTCTTAGGTATGTAAGCATGGTTTACACATTTTCAAATCCAATAAGTGCACAAGCCTTCCCGCTACATCTTTTGACTCATGAGCATGTTTATAAAACACTCTAGTGGACTACCTACCGTAGAGCGAAGTACGGAGAGATCTGCCTAAATAAGTCGAAGGGTAGAGACTTACATGAGTACCAGATTTCGTTTTTCAAATAAAGAGAGCTCAAAAATTAATAAGGTTGAAACTGCTTATTTGATGTTTATGGAGACCGTAGTTCTTCGATGCTTGTGTATTGTTTATGCTCACTTTGAATTTCTATATACACGTATGGATGTAGGTGGTATGAGTAGAATTAAGCATTCTTATTTCCACCGTATCTAAAACTAAGCTAGTTACTTGCAATTTCAGTGCAATTATTAGATGGTTGAGTGCTTGAAACATATCTTAGTTTGCCGAGCTTACTAAATGATGTGTTTTACTCTTTCGCGTCATCTATACTCATGCTTGTCTGTCTGGATTTACATCTTATTGCATTGCTTGAGGACAAGCAAAGACTTAAGCTTGGGGGTGTTGATAATTATCATATTTGTGCATAATTTCTATATGTTTAAACCCATGATCATGCACATATTAGTCATATACCTGGGCATTTAAATAGACTATTCCAGATTTGCTGCCAAATCGACCGGATTATTTGTTTTGCAATTTTTATCGCAGGTCAGCGTGAATCGGATGGATTTCTGGCTAGTGGTCGTGCCTCATCGACTTATTCCAACCTTCGGTCGATTCCGGATGGAAGTGCGCATTTCCGCAGACGCGTAGCAACCAACCGCGCTGAAATCAGAGTCTCCGGGGGCCCGGAATCCCAAACCCTAGCCACGAGGCCCCATTTCTAACTTCCCAAAACCTCGAGGCCTTGTCTGCAAAAGTGCCAAATTACCCTTTTTACCTAGCCGCCGGCCACCTGAGGCATTGGAGCCTGGTTTTTCTTTTGTTACCTTCTTCTTCTGCCTCCCTCCTCGCGATCCACACCTCCATTCACCACGCCGGCGACGACCAGGCCGTACGCCGCCGGCGGAGCTCTTTCACTGCCTTTCTTTTTCCTCTTTTTCTTCCTCCCCTTCTTCTTCCTTTTTCCTGTCTTCATCTTCCCCCATTTCTCCACCACAACACAAAAGCTTCCTCCAACCCCTTTCTTCACCACCTCCACTGCGCCACAGCCCGGATTCAAGCTATGCCGTGCTCGAGCTGTGGTCTCCCTTCGCTCCTCCGCCGCCTCTCCGCACCTCCCGCTGCCTCGCTCGCCGCACATCCCATCGGATCTGGCCGATCCGACAAAACAGCCGCCCCACGCCGGCGGATCCACTGCTTCCCGTGCCGCGCCGGTCTCCCTCACTTCGTCCTGGAGCCGCCGCTGCCTATCGTGCGCGTCACTGCCATCGTATCCGTAGCCTCCCTCTTCCTCGAGCCATAGCCGCCGTCTACACCACACCTCCACAGCGCCGCCACTGCCGCTCCCGAGTCTCCTCAACCTCCTCGCACCGCCTCGATCCAGCTCATCGCCGGCGTCCTCTTCTTCTACGGCCTCTTCATCGACTTGAGCATGAGCATCTTGCGTAGCCGTGACTGCCAACATCCTCAGCCTCGATTGCTCCGACGTCCAAGCTTCTACGGTCATCTTCATCAACTCCGACGAACTTCAACAACCTCGGTAGCAGGCAAGAAATGTGGTTCAATTCTCTTTGTCCCTTGCTTCTCAATGATTGAATTTTAATAAACTGATGAATTGATGATGTGTGTATGAGATGATCACTTATGTAAATGTGTTGA
Source organism: Pharus latifolius (assembly GCA_019359835.1). NCBI lineage: Eukaryota > Viridiplantae > Streptophyta > Magnoliopsida > Poales > Poaceae > Pharus > Pharus latifolius. The sequence continues at coordinate 21,035,698 of CM033329.1, read as the reverse complement.
ATCAAACTTAACTCTCTGAATTCGATATAAATGATATTTGGTACTGCAATAATCACTGTTATGTATTATATTTGATGAATGCTTGCCGGAGATTTAGCTGAATTAATAGTGATAAACTGAAACTGTTCTTGATTAGTTTCCATCTTCTGATTGATTTGCAATGTTTTGAGTGGCTTAGTTCAGAGTTTTGTTGAATGAGCATGATAGGTTCTTCCCTATGATGATAAATTGTGATGGTAAACTATTGATCACCTTTTTATGTAACTTTGATTGCTGTTAGTAATTGATGTTTAATCAGTGTGTTGATTCCTGCACGAGTGTGTTTTGGGCTGAGTTGAACTGAATTCTTATGATTGTCTCAATGTGATGCTTGAGTAATGATCTACATATTTGAGTTGTATTACATGTTCTTTAATCCATCTTCTGTTTAACTGTTCATTGTTGCAATTTGCATTGAGCTGTAGTTTAATTGAATTGCATTTCTGAATTGAATTGACTTGATCCCCTCCTGTGCTGAATCTATTTGCAAATTAATTTGGATTGTGATTTTAACAAAGTTGGCTGTTTGACGTTGAGTTGTCGAGTGGAGTTGGCTAGGCTTTAGTGTTTACTTTCTACTTGTGTTTCGTAGATACTCACTGTAGATTGCAATCGATGATGGTTGTTTGCACTGCCTCTCACGCTACCACTACACGATTTCTTTCTATTGCTTGTATTGCGAACACTAGTCCAGAATAAACATTAGTCGCCAGTCGCGGGGAGATCACCTCTCTCTTTCTTTGCATTCTTCTGACATCTCTCTCTCTTTCGTCCGATTTATTTTCATTTGCCATCGATTTAGTCTAGTTTTACACGATTTGTTTTCTGTATTCCCTGTGGAAAGAACGACTGAATACTCATCTACTGCATCGTCCTCGTTCTATTGCGAGACGGTCTAGGCCGGTATCAATTAAAATCAACAAGATAAAGATTTCCAGAACGAAAGCCTTTGAAACTCAAGGAATTATCTTTCAAACTTTCAACTAAGACTTCTTTCGGATAAAAAGTGCAACGAAATCCAAGATCGCAAATTTATGCAACGGAAAGCAAATTAAAATTCAGAGATTTAACCAATAAAACATTAGAAATTGAAAGATCATTGGATATCGCAACTTTACCCAAGCCTACCACATTTCCTTGATGATTGTCGCGAAAGATGATCTTTTGATTTTCGCTTGAGTTATCTTCTAGTGAGGTGAACAGTTTCTTGTTGCCGGTCTTATGTTCGGAGCATCCGCTGTCTAGTACCCAATGCTTCCCACCGGTCTTGTAGTTCACCTTCATAAAAGAATCAAGTCTTTTTAGGTACCCAAACCTTTTTGGGTCCTTCAGTGTTAGCAATCAAAGCTTTGGGCACCCAAATTGATTTCTACTTTTTATTTAGCATGGGTGCACCAACAAATTTTGCTATGGCATACCCTTTCTTCGACCTTTGAAGCATGTAGCACGTATCAAAATAGTTTGGAGTCATTAAAGGACATCCTTCATGTGAATGACCAGTTTCATGGAATTTAAAGCAAAATGTGTTGCATACTTTTACAAAAATAGTTTTTGTACTTGATTTCTTTCCTTTCTTCGAAAAGTATCCAAGTCCTTTTCTAAATGAGCACTTTTGTTTGCTAAGAATAAGATCTAGAGATATTTTTCCTTTGTAGCAATTTTTTAGACCTTTTCCAAGTTTTTCAACTTGGGCCTTCAGTTCATTATTTTCATTTAAAATTGTTTCATTTGAAGTACAAGGAATATCAAGAGAACAAGTAGGAATAGCATGAGAAGGAGTTGTCGACGATTCGGACTCGGAGTCCGCGGGATTCGGCTGACCGCGTAATATCCCGAATGTGTAGTTCGCGTATAGCCCACGAACTTCTGACCGCGCAAGGCTTACGGTCTGACCGCGTAAAGCTGCGACTTGATCGCGTAAAGCTTGCGACCTCGTGGTGATGCCTCTCAGAATAGCTTGAGTTCGCATCTCCAGACACATGTCTGGTTCGAACCTGTCTTGAACCAGAAGTTTATTAGAAGTGACCCGGGTGTCAATCCTCGTCAGGAGTGTCATCTAGATCGCGCAAAATGGCCACATCAACCTTAGATGGAGCATGTGTAATATATTTAATGAGCAGACTTTCATATGAATCTTTTAATTCTGAGTATTGAGTACGTAAAGAAGAATACTCTTCTTTAAGTGCTCTATACTTCTTTTTAGTAATTCCAAACACTCCATTCAATTCAGTGATCATTTCAACAAGTTCATCATAAGAAGGGTCAGAAGAATGTACCTTTTCGTCACCCTTAGCCATAAGACAGAGGGATGAACTAGTCAAAGTATTTCCGAGAGCTAGTCCGGCTAGCTTCTTGGAGCAACCTTCTTCATCGTCGGAGTCAGAATCGAAGCTCTCTCCTCCCGACATCCATTCTCCGAAGCAGGCTTCTTTGGTTGCGTCATCGCTCTTCTTGAAGAATTTTTTCTTCTTGTTCCAAGTCTTGTTCTTGTTTGGACATCTTCATACTTTGTGTCCCTTTTCGTGACATCCGTAGCATATGATGTCCTTGAAATTTGATTGCTTCGGCCCCTTTGGTCGTGTGTCGATGTTGACACCCTTCTTGTGTAATCTGCGAAGAAGTTTCTGAGTATTCTTACCATAAGAGCTAGATCATCATCGGAGGAGCCATCGCTAGAGTCCTTTTTGGAGTTGGCTTTGAAAGCCAACGCCTTCTTCTTTGTCTCCGAAGGTTCGGCTGCTTCCTTCTTTTCCTTTTGATGCATCTCATGTGTAATGAGATTCCCATAGAGATCAGTTGGTGTAGTGGTCGATAGATCTGAGTTGGTGAGTACCGTCACCAATTTGTCGAAGCTTTCTGGAAGAGCCCTGAGCATCTTTCTTACAATTTCAGGGTCAGTAAAAATAACTCCTAGCCCCTTGAGTTCATTTACAATGTTGTTCAACCGAATAAACATGGAGTCCATGGACTCGGTTGACGACATGGTGAATATCTCATATCGTTGCCTTATCATGAGCAACTTTGCCTCTTTAACTTTAGCTGTGCCCTCATAAATTTCTTCGACGGTGGTCCAAACCTTGTGAGCTGTTGTGAGATTGCTCACACGGTTGAACTCGTTTAAAGATAAACCGGCAAAGAACGCATTTTTGGCCTGGGAATTTAAATGTAGTTTTCTCCTGTCGTCAACGGAGTGACTTGCCGGATCATCCGGAGGAGTAAAACCAAGTTTAACGATGTCCCATACATCAAACTCCATGGCCTCTAGAAATACCGACATGCGCACTTTCCAATACGGATAGTTAGTCCCATCAAAGATAGGCCCACATCCCGTATGACCGAGATGGAAGCCCTCATTTGACATCATCCTCTCTCTAGGCGGTGAAGCCTAATTAATGGAGAGACCAAACTCTGATACCAATTGTAGGATCAAAGATGCCGACTAGAGGGGGTGAATAGGAGGCTTTAAAAACTTTAAGTATAAACAAGTTTTGCAAAGAGAAGAACCAAATTGCAATTCAATATATTAAAACGAAAAGATAGAGAGAACAAACACAAGATTTTTTTCCGAGGTCTCGGAGACACGCCCGGTCTCCCCTAATCTTCGTTGAAGCACTCAAGTGAATTGAGTCTTGCTTCAATATCCACGAAGGATATTTCTCACTAGTGGTTGCTCCTTGTACAATCTTGCCGAGCCTCTCCAACAATCTTCGAACAGGAGAGATCAACAGCCACGCCACCAAACCATCTAGATGAGGGCGTTCACCAAGAGTAATAAGCAGCAAGGTCTTCTAGACCTCTAACAATCACCGAGAAACTAATAGGATGCAAATGATGTGAATAGAAAGCACTCGGTGGATCTGAAAAGCTCACAACTTGATCAAAAGATCAAGATTTTAACTCCAAAAACAAATGCTCAAGTATGTGTATGAGAGGAGGCTGCTTAGTGTTCAAAAACATCTGCTCAAAGCCTCTATTTATAGCCTCAAGGATCAAAAGAACCATTGGAGCTCGAGCTGAAAATCAGCAGCTCAAACTGATAATCAACTTACCAAACAGACAGTCAGTTTGGGTCACAACAAGAAAGAAGTAAAATCCGGAGAAAACTCAGCTAGCCGTTTGAGGTCGAAAAAGGACATAAAACAGTGCAAACTGACAGTCAGTTATGGGAGACTGACAGTCAGTCTCAAACTCAATGGCTGACAAAATTTACGGATAAAAAATAGCTAGCCATTTTTGGTCGTATATGGAAAGAAAACATCACATACTGACAGTCAGTTTCGACCACAAAACGTCCAGATCAAACAGAAGCTCAAATAAAACCACTTGAGGTCGAAATGCAAACTGACAGTCAGCATGTTCATGCTGACAGTCAGTATAGGTCAAAAAGTTTTGGCTCAAAAAACATACTCTCTGGACAACTATCAGTATAAACAAACTGAAATTTAAACTGACAGTCAGTTTTGCAAACTGACAGTCAGGCTGGATAAAAATAGTTATTACTTTTGATCGAGAGGCCCGATTTAAGAGTTTAATAGCTCGTTTAAAAGATAATTTAAAGGGCTATATTTTTGTCGATAGAAGCAAAAACCAGATCTTCCTAGATCTTTCTATAAAATGCAAAAAATCTTCTGCTGTCAAAAACTCAACTGAAAATCCAAATCTTTCAAAACCAAATCCAACCAAAAATGATGCAATGCAATGACCTAATAGTTTCTCGGTTTATGCAGAATTTTAGAGAGGACATGCAACTCCTCTTTATAGTGCGGTTAAATTCTAAAAAAATAAGGTCCTAAACCGAACAACTTCCAAACGCCGAGATCGGTAAAATTGAAAACTCAAATTACCTTAGGTCCTTTGCATCTTCATGTTTGCAATTACATCTCGTCTTTGCTCTTTCGCGACTTGTGCTTCTATTTATTTTATGTCGGGTTCATTTTGATTATCCTGAATGTCTTCCCAAACGAACTCTGTATCAAATGTCTCAAAAACACAATTAGTCTGAAACGCTTGTTTTCATTAATCAGTATAATGGCCCAGATGCAACACTCTCGACCTATTATTCGGCCAAGATCTTGACGAGATGCAGATACCTCGCTCAAAGATTATACCAGTGGCTGACCCATTCTCTGGGATCATCTCTGGTTCTTCGATGATGCCCGTCGGGCAAACAGTGTTTACCTGTAACATTGGGAGGACTGGACAATTTTCGAACAGAGTTGATTACTTTTGATGTAATTGATTTTGATTTAGCTTACAACACTATCTTTGGCAGGGCTTCACTTGCCAAGTTCATGGTGGCCACACACTACACTTACCAGTGCGTCAAAATACCAGGGCCAAAAGGCGTCATCACAGTCAAGGTAAGTCAAAATACAGCCCTCACCTGTGATCGCATTTCTTTGGAACTGGTTGATCAACTACCCCCACGGGATATCAAGTTGGCGACCAAAGAACCTGATGCGGTCAAGACAACTCTGTGACTAGATGAGAAACTCAAGCAAGCTCCTTTGTTCCCAAGTGACCCATCTAAGATAGTCTGGATTGGGTCAACACTGGATGCCAAATAAGAACTCGCTCTCATCACTTTCCTCTGAGCTAATGCAGATGTGTTTACGTGCAAACCATCCTACATGCCCGGAGTCCCAAAGAAAGTGATCGAGCGTAGGCTAGCAATTCGGCCAGGAAGACGACCAATAAAGCAAAAGCTCAGACTCTTTGCTCCTAATCATCAAGAAGCCATTTGTTCGGAGTTAACAAAACTCCAGGAAGATGGCTTCATTCCCGAGGTTATCCATCCCAAATGGCTCGCGAACCCGTTCATGGTCTTAAAGTCCAATGATAAGTGGCGCATATGCATTGATTACACCAATCTTAACAATGCCTGCCTGAAAGATTATTTTCCCCTTCCTCGCATCGATCAATTGGTCGATTCAACAATGGGTTGCGAACTGATAAGCTTCCTAGATGCTTACTCAGGCTACCATCAAATTAGCATGGCAGAAGTAAATGAAGAGAAAACTTCCTTCATCACACCTTTGGTACCTACTGTTACGTCAGAATGCCATTTGGGCTCAAGAACATTGGTTCCATGTACCAGCGCTTGATGCAGAAGACCTTTCTATCTCAATTAGGGCGTAATTTAGAAGCTTATGTAGATGATCTGGTTGTAAAGGGCTTCAAAAGCTCTAATCATGTAAATGATCTCACTGAGACTTTCTGTAATTTGAATAAACATGGAATCAAATTAAATCCCCACAAATGGACTTTTGGAGTTTCTTCTAGTAAACTTTTAGGTTTTCTTGTTTGTCACGAGGCATTGAGATTAATCCTGATAAAACATGGGCCATTGAGCAAATGAGGTCCCCTTCTTCAACGAAGGACGTTCAAAGCCTAACAGGACGACGACCTTAAGTAGTTTCATATCGTGGTTAAGAGAACGTGGTCTACCTTTCTTAAGATACTACCTAAGCACATTGGTTTCCAGTGGTTGGATGAAGCTAAAAAGCCTTTCAGGAAGTCAAAGCATATTTATCAAGTGCTCTAGTGTTAGTTTCCCCAGAAATAGGAGAACCGTTGCTCATTTACTTAGCTACAACTCCTTGCATGGTCAGTGCAGTACTAGTTGCAGAAAGGGACGGAGTGCAACAACCAGTGCATTACGTAAGTGAAGTACTAAACAGACCAAAGGAGCATTACCCCGAGATCCAAAAATCACTTTATGCCCTCTTAATAGCTTCCCAAAAGCTGCGACACGACTTTCAAGCGCACAATATTTCCATGCCATCATCCTTGCCCTTAGGGGACATACTTCACAATCCGGAGGCAACCGGTTGAGTTGCTAAGTGGGCAGTAGAGCTCGAAGCGTTTGATCTCCATTTCACTACTCGAGTAGCAATCAAGTATCAGATTCTTGAAGATTTCATGGTCGAAAGGACTAATCCTGAACCACTTGCGCAAGACCCTGCAGATTTCACAAAAACAACCTTTGGACAATGTACTTCGATGGTAGTCGCTGTTTTTTGAACTCGGGGGCTGGAGTGGTCTTAATCACACCTCAGGCGACCAGCTCCAGTATGTCATACAACTCCACTTTGTTGCGACTAATAATGCAGCAGAGTACGAAGGACTTCTAGCCAGGCTTCGAGCAGCTAAATTCCTTGGAATCCATCAGCTAGTGGTCTTTTCTTAGACTATTGCGACGATATCAATTCCAAGGTTTGTGTCGACGATTCGGACTCGGGGTCCTTAGCCGAACTTATGCAAAATTTGTAGGTTGTGAGACCTTTCAGGGTGTCCCTCCGGGAAGGTATGATGAATTATGGAGAGCTAGAGCACAGAGAGGTTTATATAGGTTCGGGCCCTCGATGGTGGGAGTAATAGTCGTACGTCCTGTTGGGATTTCACTATGTATAGTAAAAGGATTTACAGAGTTGTGAAAAAGATCTTCACAGGCGAAGATTTTTCCTCTATGTTTGTACAAGACAAAGCATGGAGGGCTTTGTGAAAGCTATCTAATTTAGACTATTGTCTTTGGGTTGTTTTCGTCTGATCTGGTTCGATCAATCGATGTCTCGACCCCCCTGGTTGACGCATTGGACTACCCCTTTATACTGGTCAAAAGGGTGCCAAGTCGTAACGGCATCGAACAGTTGCTTAGATGCGGTTTTGTCAACCGCTCTTAACTCCCACGCAGGCTTAACAAGCGTTATTCATGGATAACCGCATGTATTAACCTCCTGACGGTTGTTCTCTACGTGGAAGAATCTTCGGGATACTCGGGATATCCCTGTCACAGGGACAGAATAATCCCACTTCCTCCGGTCGAAAGTGCTCTGACCGCGCGATGTTGGCTGACCGCGCAGCATCTGCAGTCTTCTGTTCGTGTATAGCATACGAACTCCTGACCACGCACTAGCTGCGGTCTGATCGCGTAAAGACTCGACCTCGTGCCTGTGCTCCTCAGAATGACTTGAGTTCGCACCATCAGGCGCTTGTCTGGTTTGAATCTATCCTGAACCAGTCGTACATTTATTTGAACTGACTCGGGTATCAATCCTCGTCAGCTAGCCTCCAAATTTGAAGAGAACGAATGAACATGTTTACTTCAAATTTCGAGACTTACATCGGATATTTAACCCGACGCTTCAAATCTTCCACTTAGTGAAGCACTAAGTGTGGCGGTTGGTTCTCCGAGACAATCTCTGGGTAATATGTGACGGGTAATCACTACTACAGAATTCATCATCACAGTCGGGTCAAAACAGTCATCACAAACGGTTCTTACCCGTCAGTGATATTCAAGTCAGTGATAATCATGTACTATCACAGACGGTTTTTGATGTTTTCAACCATCAGTGATCTTTCCATTCACAGACTGTTATAAGATCAGAACCGTCCGTGATACTCATACTTCACAGACTGTTATAAGATCAGAACCGTCTGTGATACTCATACTACACAGACTGTTATAACATTAGAACCGTCTGTGATACTCATACTTCACAGACTGTTCTAACATCAGAACCGTCTGTGATACTCATACTACCACAGACGGTTTTAATCTCAGAACTGTCTCTGATAATATGAGTTTCGCAGACAGTTCTGATGTCAAAACCACCTGGGATCCTCACATTATCAGTGACGGGTCTGAGAACAGAACTGTCTGTGATACTCAGGTTTTGACCGCTGATAATTTGAGTATACACAGACGGTTTTGACATCAGAACCATCTGCGATACTCATATTTTACTGACGGTTCTGAGATCAAAACCGTCTGTGTTAGTATGAGTATCTTAGACAGCTTTGATGTCATAACAGACTGTGATACTCAGATTACCAGAGACGGTTTTGATATCAGAACTGTCTGTGGTACTCAAAATACACAGACTGTTCTGACATCAAAGATGTCTGAGATACTCATACTAACATAGACGGTTTTGATCTCAGAACCATCAGTAATAATATGAGTATCGCAGACGGTTCTGATGTCATAACCATCTGTGTATTTGGAGTATCAGAGACGGTTATGACCTCAGAACCATCTGTGTATTTAGAGTATCACAGACGGCTTTGAGGTCAAAACCATCTGCGATAGTGTGATAATCTTGAATATCACAGACGGTTTTTAGGTTAGAACCATCTGTGATAGTGCTATAATCTCAGAACCGTCTGTGATAGTGTGATATCACAGACGGCTCTGAGGTCAAAACCATCTGTGATAGTGTCATTATCAGTGACTGTTATAATCTCAGACGGTTGTAAGATCAAAACCGTCTGAGATGTCCTCTGTACAAATTGCATTTCATATATACAGTTCATGAATTTCATACATGCACAGTACTCAAATATATACAGTCTCATATATATTTGTACAATTGAACTCAGAAATATATTTGTACAGTACTAAAATATATACAGTTTCATATGCACAGTACTCAAATATATTTGTACCCCTCTGTATATAGCATTTCATATATACAGCACAGAACTCAGAAATATGTACAATTGAACAAATAAATGTAATCGACAATTAAAGTCAGTGTGTTAGATGTACAAATAAATATAAGGCCGCACTAATACGAACCTTGCAGGTCCCTAAACTTCCCCTAGGTTGATATGACCTCCGAAAGGAAAAACTCAGCGAGCATCCCTCGGACAATACCAATCTGCCGAGGGTCAAGGCTTTCTGAAGGGAAGTCGACCCCCTGCAGCAAGAGTTGGTACATAAAAAATTAGCTGCAGTTGTAAATTCTGTCAAATCAATACAAAGGGGAGCAGTTGTATACCTCGGGGAAATCTGGCCGGTGAGGGGTGATGATCAGGTCATACATGTGGCGCATCACGTAGAACCCACATGTATTGTCGTCCGGCTGCTGATGGCACTGCCAATTTACAGACCGAGAGTTAGGTGGGGACAAGTTATAAAGTAAAACAGATGCTAGTTGAAATTTGTACCGAAAATTGTAACCACTAAAACTTATCGGCTCGCCGCTCGTGTTGTCTCCCTACCTCAGCAAAGTACTTCGTGAAAGCCTTGTAGATAGTCAAAATTGACAGTTTGAGGATAGCCGAAATTGACAATTTGAGGACAGTAAATCTAGATGCATGCAAGACAGGTCCACATCACCTTTCGAATACATCTCGTGCTCCGCAATACGAGTACCCTTTCATCTGCAATGAGTCAAGGTAGAACACCATGTTGCTTTTCGGAATAAGTAGCAGCAGGATCCAGTGGTAGCTACATATTACACGTAAAGAATTAAAAATTTAATCTAAATTTGGGGGTGTGCACATGGAGACACTAATCTACGGGTGAAGTACTGATGAAAGCACTCACCTCTGGTTGTAGGGTACAAGTATATACTCCTTGTCGACCTGACCAAGCAACCCTCTTTTGATGTAGTCGACAACGAAGTCTGCGTCGGTCCTAAACATCACCTCGGCGGCCATCTAGGTGTCCAAGAAACCAGCAGGTATGCCCTTAGATTTGGCATAGTTGGTCATGCAGCTACACGGAAGTAACCAATTAATAAATGACATATATCCGTATATGCACGGATAGTAGGATACTTACAGCACCCAAGACCGTAGGATTGACAAGTCGAGCGCATCTTTGTTCAGTAAATTGTGCAGTCTTCGAAGGTCACCAGTAGGTCCCAATGTCGTTATGGAACTCTGCCACGGTGTACTTGACCACGATGTGCATCGGACGCTGCATCCTGGTCTAGTTTGTCCTCTTCATGTACCATGCATGCAGGCTCTGGCATGCTAACCCCATGGTCGAAATTGCGGTATCGGAGGCCATGGGCATCCCCAGAGCGAACGGTATGAGAGCTGGCGCACTCTTCTCGCTCTCCTTCGCCGGGTTCTTCTTTGCTTTTCCCCTACTAGCCAGCTTCTTGAATGGTTTCCTCTTAGTCGGAGTCAGCTTCGTCATCGGAGGGGTATGCTGGCTAGTAGGCCGTGTGTCGGTCTGTGATGTCTGTGATGTAAGAACCTACGTTTTAGGACACTAACTCTGAGGGCTATTATTACAGAATGAATTATGAAACTGGTGGGGGAATTACCTCATACAGGACGATGTCTTTCTTGGGCCATTGCACGAACGTGTGCCCCGCATCCCTGAGAGTGGTAATCTCGTCATTCGGTGGCTTCTCCAACGGAAAACCCTTGCAATGGTCAAAGACACTGTCCACCTGGACCCGTGCAAAACCCTCACATAGAGGGGCACCATGGATTGTGGCCCCCGCCGTGCATGGTTGCGCCATCCCACAGGCAGCCTCGATCGGGAAGAGACCGGCCAGCACCATAAGCTTGCAGGAGGCGGGTTCCTACAAACAATGCGCACTAACATGTTGAATTTCACCGCTTTTCACTTTCGAATGAATTAACATAGACAAACGGTCATTACCTGCAGAAAGTCCACCGGATACTTTGGAGAGGGCTCCGTCTGCGAAGACCCCGGCGCAGACGCGCAGCTACTACGGTGGCCAAGAATGGGGGTCGGTACTTCCGCTGCTAGAAGGGGGGTGCCCTGGGTTGCCTTTCTTAGCTCTTCATACATGGACCGCATCTCCGACAACTACTGCAGGAGTGCTTTGTCCCGAACAGCGAACTCCGATCGCATCTCCTCCTTGAGCCATTCATCACGGGCTTGGTGGGATCTCTTTCTCTTCTTAGCCGCCTCCTCATCATCAGGGAAACCATGCCTCCAAGGCACTGTGGCACCGAGGCCGCGCACGCGTCCTGGACGCTCCTTGTTTCCTAGCGCCGCTGTGAGGATATCCCTGTCCCTCCTCGGGTTGAACTCTCTGGATGCCGCCTGCGCACTCAGCGTCACCTGCAACAGGAGAACTTAGCAATACAGCCCATTGCATGCGTGTTACGAGGATAGTACGTGATCGGACAATCTTACCAGCCGGTCGATCACTTCCCTGTCCGCAGGGTTACTCACAGAGACGCTTCCGGAGGAGTTCATCGTCAATCTTGCTCGGCACCAATTGCGGGCGCGCACGTCCGTTATGCCCGCATAAGGACTGCCGGCCGAAGACTGGGAAGCCTCCTCGTCCTGCTTCCTCCACAATGCCTTCTTCCCCACATACCCACCACTGCCTAGTCTGTGTGGGTGGGTATTCTTGGCCTGGTTAGCCTGGCCCTTCGCACTAAGCTCCTGGAACTCTGGCTTGGCCTCCATCTCGACGAACTGCTGCCATGCCTCAGGAGTCACAAAAGGGAAGTCATCGAAGGGGGCCTTCGACTCCTTCACATAGAGCCTGACAAGGTGGCTCTTGAAGTTCCTCCACGCCTTGTTTATTGACATCAGTGTCCTCCGGTGGATGGTGAAGTGGCGATCCTCGGGAATGTGAAACACCGCCTGCATTTCTTCCCATAGCGCATCCTTGCACTCTGGGGGCACTTGACCCCAGTCGGAGGTGGTGATGGGCACCCGCTCCCTTGCCACTTTGCCGCATAGTGAGCGGTACTGACCGACAAGTTTGTCTGGAGCTTCCGGCACACCATTGTCGTCGAACTGGACATGCTGCTTTTCCCGCTTGTCCAGACGCGCGCATGTCGTCCGGCCTCGCCCCTTTCTCTTCTTTTGCGGGGTCACGGGGGACGAGCCGACCTCCGGCCCAGGCGTCTCATCGCAAGCGAGGTCACCCTGACTCCCCGAGTGGTGCATTTCGTCACCAGACATAGTTCCTAACATAAGTGAAAGAGAGAACAGTTTAAGAAAATCTGCAACTAATAATTCTATAACAAAACCCATATACTTATAATTAACCAAGAATGACAGAAACAGTGGGGAGGCGATGGAGGTGATCGCGTCGGAGGCGGGAGGGCGATGGAGGTGATCGCGCCTGACGGTGGAAAGGCGATGTAGATGATCGCGACGGACGGAGAGGAGGAGAAGGTGGGAGACGATCGAGGTGATCGCGACGGACGGTGCGAGGGCGGAGAGAGCTGGGGAAAACAGTTGTGAAGACTGGAATGAGCGGGACAAACCCCGCCTTGAACTATTAACCGCGACGATATTATCACAGTCGGTCCAACGCTCACAACTGTCTGTGATAATATTATCACAGTCGGTTCTCGCATCAGAACCGTCTGTAATAATCGACATAGTGATAGTCACCAGAGAGATTAGCACAGACGGTTTGGAGTTGAGAGCCGACTGTGACTCTGATTACCACAGACGGTTTGGAATTGAGAACCGACGGTGCACGTCAAGAACTCGAAGAGTCGGACACTGTTGAAAATATCACAGTCGGTTCTATATATATAACCATCTGTGATAATATTATCACAGTCGGTTCTCAAATAAAAACCGTATGTGGTAATCTACATAGTGAGAGATTATCACAGACGGTTGTGAGTTGAGAACCAACTGTGACTGAGATTATCACAGACGGTTGCGACTTGAGAATCGACCGTGCACGTGTACACTTGAAGAGTCGGAGACGCTGTTGGGAATATCACAGTCGGTTCTATATTCATACATGTCTGTGATAGGTCAAAACCATCCGTGATAATCTCTCTATTGAACGTTAGTTTTACAACTTGAAACTGATATGTAGCTTTCAACTCTGAATGCTCAAAAACTTGTTTTAAATGAACACTCAGATATTTCAAATGTAGTCCAAATGCTCTGTAAATTGGTTACAGTGTACGTAGATCCGATAATTGGTTACAATGTGGAGCATGCTCAAATAAATTTAACATACAATGTACGTGTAGCATGCTCAAGTTAATGTTACATACAAATGGGAACTTTCACCGACAATTTCCACGTACACAGCCATGTTATCCTCAACTTTCCACTTGCCGCGGCCCTGCAAAGACAAGAATTACAGGAGATATAAGCTATACCGATGGAAACAGAGAGATAAGGACATACAGTTGATTACCTTTAAAGTATAACCCTTCCTGGTGATCCATACGCACGTAACTGGTTTCGTCGGTGTCTTCAGTATCGACCTGTACGCCATCTCCAAATGGAGGAATCTCATCAAATTGATTGTATTCCTCCTCGTCTACGACATTTTCAACTCCAACAATCCTTCTCTTGCCATAAAGGACGACGTGCCACTTCTTATTGGCCGGGTCAGTGACATAAATGACCTGAATGGCTTGATTTGCAAGTATGAATGGCTCATCTTTATAAGCAACGCGATTGAGATCCACAAAAGTGAAACCGTAACTGTCAACCTTCACACCCTGTGGGATTTGGACCCATCGGCATCGAAACAGGGGAATCTTGAACAGTACGTAATCGAGCTCCCAAATTTCTTCAATGAACCCGTAGTATGAGTTCAATCCACGTACTACCCTTGTTGGGCCTGTCTTGGTGAACCCCACATGGAAAGCTTCTACGCTCACTCCACTATTTTGCACAGTGCTCTTTCGATCTTGAGCTTTCTTGTAAAATGTGTACCCAATGATGTCGTATCCCTGCCATGTCTGTACAGTAAACGTGGACCCTTTTGCCAACCATTTAAGGTTCTCACTTGCGGACTCTCCGGTGATTCGCACCTTCATCCACGCGTTGAATCGACTGTTATGTTGTCCCGTGATCCAAACCTCGGATCGGCGAGGATTGTCTTGTTGTAGCATCTCCTTGTGCTCGTCGATGTACGGAGACACCTCCGTCATGTGTTGCAAGACCCAAAATGAGCTTTCGAGTACATATCGAAATCAGGAGTGATGGCTCCCCGTCCAATAGTGCCAACACCATCAAGCCTCCCGTCGTGACGAGACACAAGAACTCCTATTGCTTCTACCTCGGCCATGTAATCGACGCAGAACTCAACAACCTCTTCCGCTGCATAACCTTCGACAATGCTACGCTCGGGCCGGGACCGATTCCTCACGTAGGCCTTAAGTACACCCATGTACCTCTCGAATGGATACATATAACGTAGGAACACGGGTCCACATATCTTGATTTCTCTGACAAGGTAGACGGTGAGATGGACTATGATATCAAAAAACGATGGAGGAAAATACATCTCAAGCTGACAGAGAGTTCGAACCACCTCGCTCTGCAGAGAATCCAGTCCATCGGGATCAATGACCTTGAAAGAAATTGCATTGAAGAAAAAACATAGCCTTGTGATCGTCTCTCTGACCTTATGCGGCAGAATACTCCGGATGGCAACAGGAAGCATTTGTGTCATCAACACGTGACAATCATGAGACTTCATACCCAGCAATTTCAAATCGCCCATGGACACAAGCTTTTTCATATTTGCGGAGTAACCCGATGGAACTTTAACACCACAGAGACACTTACAGAGTTCTGTCCTCTTAGCCTTGCACAAAGTGTAGCATGCAGGGGGGAGGTATATACGGCCTTTATCGTCCTCTCTCGGTGCTAGCTCAGGCCTGATTCTCATTTCGATCATGTCACGCCGCACATTGACGCCATCCTTTGTCTTCCCTGGAATGTTCAGCAATAGGTCGATTAAACTGTCACAAACATTCTTCTCTACATGCATGACATCAATGCAATGACGAACCTCTAAATGCTCCCAATACGGTAAGTCCCAAAATATCGATCTCTTCTTCCAAGTGTTCTTCGTGCGGGGTTTCAATTTACCACCCTTTCCAACACAACGTCTATGTCCTTCACCCGTGAGTAAACATCTTTCCCGCGCATAGGCTTCGGGGTTGAACCATCTTCCTTGTGGCCGTCAAATTCCCTCTTCCTCTTACGATACGCGTCCTTCTTCGGAAGAAACCTACGGTGACGCATGTACACTGTTTTCCTGCAATTCTTCAGCCTCACGCTCTCAGTCTCATCTTCGCAGTGGGGGCAGGCTTTGGCTCCTTTCGTAGTACGGCCCGACAAATTTCCAAGGGCAGGGAAATTGTTGATGGTGCAGAATATCATAGCACGTAGGATGAAGTTCTCTCGTTTGTATGCGTCCCATACCTGCACCCCTTCGTTCCACATTGTTAGGAGATCCTCTATCAATGGTGCTAGGTACACATCAATATCGTTTCCGGGTTGTTTTGGTCCTGAGATAAGTAGAGACATCATGATGTACTTGCGCTTCATACATAACCAAGGAGGAAGGTTGTAGATACACAAAAGAACCGGCCAAGTGCTATGTTGACTGCTCATGTTACCAAAATGATTAATTCCATCGGTACTCAACCCGAACCTTATATTTCTCAATTGTGCTCCGAAGTTAACAAATTCCCTGTCGATGTTTCTCCACTGCGAAGAATCAGCGGGGTGTCTCAACTTTCCATCCTTCTTCCGGTCTTCCGAGTGCCAATGCAGTAATTTTGCATCTTTACGGTTTGCAAACAAACGCTGCAAGCGGGGAATGACTGGCAAATACCACAACACCTTAGCAGGAGGTCCTTGCTTTATCTCAGCGTAGTCGCCGTCGTCTGTTCGGTCCTTAGTACACTTATAGCGGGATGTGCCGCACACCGGACAAACATGCATATCCTTGTAGTCGTTACGGTAAAGGATGCAATCATTAGGGCATGCATGTATCCTTTCTACTTCCATTCCCAAAGGACACAACAGCTTTTTGGCTTGGTAGGTGTTTTTTGGCAACTCATTTCCTTCCGGGAGCATGTCCGCCAAAAGATCTAACAGTGCAGTGAAACTCTTGTCGGTCCAGCTGTTGCTTGCCTTCAAATTTAACAGTTCAAGCACAGAGGCCAACATTGTGTACTTCGACTTGCAACCAGGGAACAACGGCTTTTCTGAGTCCTCAATCAAGCGCTTGAATTTGCCAAACTCCCTTTCACTGTAATTTCCTTCCACATCACGCAACATGTTATCTAAATGGTCATCCTCTGGCATATCCTCGTCGAAGTCGTTGTTCGGATCCGACATGTCCTATTCCTCAACCTGAGTTGCACTTGTTTCTATAGTTGGCTCTTCTCCATGGTGGACCCAACACGTGTACCCCTTTTTGAAGCCACGTCGGATCAAGTGGGCGACAATTTGAGATGAGTTGGTGAACATCTTAATATTCTGGCAATCTACACAAGGACAGTACATATATGGTAAACCCTTCTTCGCCATGTCTTGCTCAGCAACCTTTTCAAAATCAAAAACACCTTTCATGTATTCCTCACCCACTCGGTTGTCATTATATATCCAGTCTCGGACCATCTGCAATTAATCAAATTCATACACATGCAAATTAGTAAATCAATGGAGATCGATATTGATGATGAAATCAAGTAATGTGTATGCCTTGGGAGCAAGTACCAACCTTGGTTCGATCCTCAAATTTTTGCCCCCAAATGCTCCCCCGGCCTTTCGAGATTTCGCTCTTCCTTGCCCCAAATCTCTTCGAACTGGACAGTGTAGGTCGAGCAAGAGAGAACAACTAGCTCAAAACATCCGCCAAAAGACCTTTTATACCAGGTTCACTACAGACGATTCTATATAATACCGTCAGTAATATCGGTGCATTTTTGAAGAACAGAATATCATTGACGGGTTTCACTCTATTAACCGTCGGTAATATCGGCGCATTTTGTGATACTATGACAGAAATATCACAGACGGTTATGAACTCCAAACCGTCCGTGATAATTACAATATCACAGACGGTTCCTAGGTCAAAACCGTCCTCTTTACTATCACTGTCGGTTTTTACTTCAGAACCGTCTGTGATTATCAGTGTCGGATTTGACATCAGAACCGTACGTGATTATCACAGTCGGTTTTTACCTAAGAACCATCTGTGTTAATTATAAAATCAACAATCTGCAAGATTATCACAGATGGTTTTAAGGTCTGAACCATCTATAATATCCCGGATTGTTTGTTTGCATTCGACTACTGGTCATCAGTTGTTCCATTTATTTTTCATATTTGGTTCTATCTTATTTCAATGTTAGTATTTAAAAAAATGAACGTTCAGACTA
This sequence comes from Pharus latifolius, assembly GCA_019359835.1. Taxonomy (NCBI): domain Eukaryota; kingdom Viridiplantae; phylum Streptophyta; class Magnoliopsida; order Poales; family Poaceae; genus Pharus; species Pharus latifolius. Next base: position 21,017,755 of record CM033329.1, on the reverse strand, counting down.
TTTGGTTTTATCTTGTTTTTCATATTTGTTGTATATATGTTTGTGGATCTTCAAAGAATTTTGAGACTATTACAGTCGGTCCTGAAATTAAAACCGTCTGTAATCTTACAATCAGAGACGGTTTTGAGTTAAAAACCGTCTTGTTCGCAGCAGTATTTTCTTGTTAACATTTTCACACAGAACATCATTTGGTGATTATCAGTTACATAATCAATCGAAAAGCCAAATATATAAGGAAAAGAAATTTCTTATTTCTTACAATCTTTGCATACATAAGAGATACAATTAAGCGACCAATTAATTAGCGTCGACCTGTTCCAAAAGTAACTTACAAAGTTCTCCTAGGGACGTATTGGCATCAGTAGGATCTACACTGGCCGCCCCAGGAGAACTACCAATGGCTCTAAGACTATCAACATGATCTCTCAGCAAAGGAGTGGATTTGGCATCAGTAGGATCATCCAAGAAATTAAAGTTGATACAACAAAGGTGGAGATGAAGCTGCAACTCAAAGCACTCTGCCAAGTGCAGAATGGCAAAAGACATCCCCTCAGAATGCTTCTCCAGCGCCTCTTTTTTTTTTTGGAGAGTTCTGCACAAGGCAGCTTTCTCCTCCTGCACATATGCTTCTCCAGCTTCTCCTAGGGACGTATGCTGGGAGGGTGAAGATGATTGCCAAGCTTCAGAGTGGATTTGGACGTGGAAGTGTGAGCCTTACCCCAGAAAGTTGATCATCCAAGAAAAGCTGATGATACAAAGGTGTTGAAGAGGGGATATTGGAAGGATTGTTGTGGATCTCCAAAGATGGAGTCGATGCAACTGGAGGGGTTGCAAGGGGCAATGTGGCAACACAGGCCTCAGCACCCTCTAGAGTCTTCGCTGCAGCTCCACTGGAGGATCTTTCATCATTTCTAAGTCTCTTCTTTGGAGGGAGCATTTCCTCAGGCACCTGTGGATTTCGAAATGCATTTGTTTCGAGGTAATCAAGTCATAAAAGAAAGATCTGCATTAGAGTTTCAAAGAGGACTTACTTTATGAAGATCCTGATCGAGTTCATTCCTTATCTCTTCCTCATCACTCTCAATTTCAATAACCTCATTGGAATCTCGGCTCGCCATCAAGGTGGGAGTTGAGGAGGGAATAAAGACAGGGATTTAGGAGTCTCGCTATTGATAGAAACAGAAGGTGACGGTTCATATGCGCGGGTGCCTCGAGTTTTTAAAAGCGCACTACTGGTTTTCAAGGTCAATAAATTCATGATAACTTCTCGGGAGATAAACTGCAACACGGAAAAGGAAGTTGAAGAGTCAGATTAGATAATTCGATGCAAATTAAATTTGAAGTAAATAATTAAGTCTCTTCATCTGCTCAGTTATTATGTGCGGTTATCAACAATTGCATGTAGATAATTCGAAGTGTGGGCACTGTTGGGACTATCACAGACGGTTGGGATATCAAACCGTCTGCTTTAATATTACAGACGGTTCTCATGTCCAAACCGTCTGTAATATGACTATTACAGACAGTTCTGATGTCCGAACCGTCTTTACTATGCCTGGAATATTGAACTGTTCGACTTCTTCAAATACTTGTTCCCTCCCTGGAGTGTTTTGCTTCCATTCGAACCGCTCCACTTCTCTTTCTCCAAGAAATGAGGGAAAATTGCAAAATTTACATAAGAACAATTTTTTAGTTCATTTTTTCAACATTAATGAAAAACAATTTCCAAGTCGACGCTTCGTGTCCCCAGGTTAGTGCGCCGCGCAAACATCAGAAATGGAAAAGACACAACACACTGTTGAGAATTTGAAGTGGAGCGCACTACTTTCTTTTCAAGATCAATACCGTCATGATAAATATTCTCGGGAGATAAACTGGAACACGGCAAAACAGTAGTGCCCACTTTGGAAGTTGAAGCGTCAGATTACATAATTCGATGCAAATTAAATTGGAAGTAAATAAATAAGTCTCTTCATCTGCGCTGTTATTATGTGCGGTTATCAACAATTGCATGTAGAGAATTGCACTGTTGGGACTATCACAGACGGTTGGGAGATCAAAACCATCTGCGTTAATATGAAAGACGGTTCTGATGTCCGAACCGTCTTTAATATGTCTGTTGAATATTGAACTATTCGACTTCTACAAATACTTGTTCCCTCCCTGGAGTTTTGCTTCCAGTTGAACCGCTGAGAATTTGAAAGAAGTTGAGAATTTGAAGCGTCGATAACTGTTCGAAAATCACAGTCGGTCCTTACATAAAATCCGTCTGTAATATTACTATCACAGACTGTTTGGAGTTAAAAACCGTCTGTGATATTGATAGAAGTTGAGAACTCGAGGCGGCGGACACTGTTGGGACTATCACAGTCGGGCCTTACATAAAAACCGTCTCTAATGTGACAATCACAGACGTTTTGACCTCAGAGCCGTTTGTGATATTCAAAGCACGTTGATATATAACACTTCTATATTTTTTTTATATTATTTGCATGGGACCTGCGACTTCTATATTGTTTCTATATTATTTGAAGAGCTCCGATGGACTGCCCTCACAAGCCAAAGATCGCGATAGTCGTTCCTTGATCGCACACAGTGTACATACCTTTGTATGGTCGAATGTTCGACAAAAGCTAAAGAAAGATAAAGAAAGAGAGGGAAGATTGCATGCAGTTCAAGAATGTGCTGGAAAATTGGAAAGTTGACATAAGAACAAAGTTTTCAATAATTTTTTTCATCACTTACAAAAAAAAGTAAAAATACAGAATGCTAGGTCAAGCAGTGGTCTTAGCCCTGGCTGCATCTAGAATAGAGTCAGTTTGACTTGCAGCCAGGACGCAGGACTCCTCCAACGACAAGTTGTCCTTCTCAGGATCAAGTACTACAGCGTCGAGAAGGCCTGCGACCTCCCTCAGCTTCGCGATGGTATCCTTCATTGTCAAACCGCAGCCAGCGATGGTCATATCTGCGACTTTCTTCTCCTCGCGAAGACGCCTCGTCCTCGCCCTAGCAATGTCACCATCCGTCTTCATGCGCTGAATGCGCTGGAAGAGATCGTCAAGGTCAAGCCGTAGCCGAGTGTGCTTCTCCGTGAGGAGCTTGTGCTCCTCCTGGAGGGCCCTCAGCTCGGCCTTGACTTTGCCAGTGTCTTCCACGGCTCCCCTTCCCTGTGCAAATCAACAGGTCAAGAATGTATTGAACAGGGATTAACAATACAAGGGTACGTGTGAGACCCCCATTTGAGGATCACCTTGGTAACCGCCCAGGTAGGTTACACACAGCATGATGCCACATGAGCTCAAACCACACAAGCATAGTAATATCATTAAACAAGTATCAGGCCAACATGGCCAATATTACATAGCCAAAGCACCGAAAGTGGCGCTAAGTAGAGTTGCTAAGAAAATAACCAGTTTATCAGAACCAGAATCGGTATCCAAGTACCGAGCACACAACATGAAACACAAAGCGACGACAAACAGCTTGACTTCCATCCGCAGCGGGGTTGGAGGGGCTTCTCCCACATCTGACTTGACTTGGTGCGTAATCCTTCTAGAAAGTGGGCTCGTCCGGGGTGCTTCCATCTTCAGGTGAGTACTCATAACTGAAGGAATCGGGATCCTCGAATCCCTCTTCTACAGTTGGATATAAATGCAAGGGTGAGCACTTGGTGCTCAGCAACACTCATTCCAGGGATTAATGCAATTGTACTTACATGAGGGTGAAACATATGATTCCGGGGTTTTAGTTTCATATGGATAGAGATATATAGATTTCCAAGTCATTTGTTCAGTAAAACAGTACTTTTTTCATAAAAATGATACTTTAAACATTAAACAGGTTTTCAATAAAACATTGGATGTAGTGGTCTCCCATGAGTCACTACTTTGTTAACCGCATTATGAAAACATTCCAAAACATTACTTGTGCTATAACCCATGGATAACATCCACTACGAAAAGACTCCTGAATCTGGGAGTACAGAGTATCTGATACTTCTTTTACACTTTGCAAAGGTGTACCTCTTTTTAAATCCACTGGTTCACTCGGTTTTCAAATCGGATCAGCTCCATGTGACTTATACACATGTGACAAGGCCGAGATCACACAACGCTTTTGCAGTTCAGTATTAACAGTATCCCCGCCCGGTAAATAGACGGTTAAGTCTCAAGTACCGTTGTGGGTCTTCCCCACTGCCTTACTTCCTAGCCTCTCTGGTCTATGTTCCCGCAGGACACATAGCCTTGGTCTATGTCCACGCGAGACATACGACCATTTAAGATTACAACCGCTCACGGCTTAATCAGGTCTAGGGCGCCTTCCTTCTTTTACGCCTTTTCCTCTCATCATTTTTCTGAACTCACATCACTCGTGGCCGAACTTTGGCCTTCTAGTTTCCACGCGAGAAACCAGATCGTCAAACCATGCAGGGAACTGCTAATACCAAAAAGCTACTAAGTTGTGCCTGTCCCATACCAGGCAAGTGGTTGGTACGTTTACAATTCGCATAGAGACACAGCACAAGGTTCTCGTCCTTATGAACCAATAGTGAGGAGCATTCACATTCCCTGGTGCGCACCGCACCCTCTCCATACAATCCAATCCTCACTACTGATCCCTTTTATCAGTTTTCTTGACAAAACGGTTTTCATTATAACTTCTCATGTATTTGATCATTTCAAGTTTAATGTGGATATTCAGTATATGAGTCCTAGGGTGACAAAAGCATATATAAGAAGGTTCAATAACAAAAGGGGTTTCATGACTCATTAGGTAATATTTACTCATGTCATTCAAACATAACTTGTATCTCAAATAAGCATGCATAGTAAGAAACAGTGAATATACTTCTTAAGAAAATATTGGGTGAGACATGATCAAAGGAATGAGGCTTGCCTTGCAATGTTGGGTCTAGGTACTCAGACGGATCTTCAAAGACTTCTTCTGCTCCTTCAGCTTCTGACTGTGCGGCAATCAACCAACACACAAACACATACCATAAGCATACAGAAAGTAGTTTCCATAAAAATTATTAAGTAAATAAGTCATGCATGCAGGGGAAAAGGTTAGGGCAAGGTCACAAGGGCTCTGGTCGAAGAAACGGCTAAAAAGGATTGAACGTCGAAGGGTCGACATTCGGTTCATGGCTTTGGCATAACTTTAAACTGATCTTAGGATGGTTTTCTGGAGAAGTGATAGAAGGGAAAGATGTAGAACACTACTCCAGGAATCTAGGGGACAAAGTGACATTTCCATTGCTCAACCAGAAGGGGTCAAACAAGGCTAATGCCAGTGGCTGACATGCACTGACATAGTGCTGGACATGGCCAGAAACTAGGGCATGGCTTAACTTTTGATCCAGGGCTCCAATTGATGCAACACTTTGTCTGGGAGGTAGGCATTACTAACAGGGATAAAATACTCAACAGGGACAAGAGCTGAAAGTGGCCGGAGGGTGGCCAAATCCGGCGATGAACTGCGGTGGCGACACGGCACAGACATTGATCTGGACAAGAGCTTGGCAAGGGCATAACTCACAATCTAGGCAGATCCAGGTGTCGAGCTAGTGGAAAGAATTGCTCAGGGAGCTGAGGCAAAGCTAAGGGACAAGGTTTCAGGGGCTAGATCGGCCGGGAAATGATTCCGGCGACCGGCGCTGGAGAAGACGACACTGGAGATTGGGGATTTTTGATACAGGGCGAAAGAGCTCAATTCCAAGCTTGGGGATGATCCCTAGGGCACAACAAGGCTACTGGAGGGGTTAATTTTGCTGGGAGATGGCCGGAGAAGCTTGGCGGCGAGGTCCAGCAAACGGCCGAGGTTCCAAAATGGGATTTCTTCGATTTGAGCTCAATTGGGGATTTTGATTCTACAGGCTTGCTCTACTAAGCTTACTGATCAACTTCTTCTACAGAATCGAGAGCTAATTTGGAGGGAATCGAACGGCATTGGGGGAACAGGGCAAATCCGGAATCCGGCGATCGCCGGCGATGGGGATCGATCTGGTGCAATTGGTTGCTACTAAACAGAGAGGGGAAAGAGGGGAACTCACTGGTGAACTTGGATCGAAGAGAGGGGCTGTGGAATGGGCCAGCACCGTGAGCTCACTCACTGGCTCGCCGGAGAAGAAAGCGAAAACGGTGGAGTTTGGGACTTAGCCGATTTTCTGGAGGCTTGAGGCTCTCAAAGCACAGGAAGGGTTTAAATAGGCACGGGGACGGAGCTTGCGAAGGAAAACACGACAGCGGTTGCTTGCGCAGGGGAGAAACTTGTCGGGCGCAGGCGCAACGACGGCGACGGCGATGTGATACGCTTCAGGCGGTGCTGCAGCTTTGCCAGTAATGCCAGGGTGCCTTGGAACTTCGTCCGGGACGGCGCAGATGCGGAGGCAGCGGCATAGCTCCGGCAACGACACGTAATGCCATGCAAATGCCACGGCAACGGGAGCGCGCGCGCGAAAACAAAGCTCTGGAGCACGGCCGTTTATCCGCTGGGCAAGGCGATGCTACGGTGGCTAGCACGTGCGCGCGGGGTGGCTCGGTTGTTCACAACACAGGCGACAAGAAGCGATGGCCGGCGGCGAGCAAACGCGGCGAAAACCACGGCGCGGCTACGGCGAAGTGCACTGGTCGAAAGCAACGACCAGGCGCTGGTCGAATGGACCTGAAAAGAAGTTTGGGCCGTTCTGCAATTTTAAAACTTGCTCCAGGGACTGTTCTGTGAGGAAAATTTGAATAGAACTTGGGCCTGATTGCAAATTTGGAGATCTGAGGGTCCGATCTGAAATCTGATTTCGCAGCTAAGTTGCAAAAGATTATTAGAACTTATCCGGCCAAAGTTTGGTAAGATCGGGCAAGATCTGAAGGGTTTCGACAAAATTGGGGAAAAGCAGTTTAGGGTAAAATTAGGGTAATTAGGGTTATGAGACGGCAAGGGTCGAAACTCAGTTTTAGGATGAGATTTTGGAGATGATCCCGAAGGGAAAAATGTTCTGAACAACACTTAGAAGGGAATGGCTGAAGCAGATTGGGGTTTGGGGTCAAGATGTGGATTTTGGCTATTTTAGGGTTTGACAAAAACAGGGGTGTTACAAATCTACCCACCTTAGAAACAATCTCGTCCTCGAGATTAGGGCAGGTCAGAGAATAGGAAGGGAAATTCTCGGCGGAGATCTTCTTCTTTTTCCCAAGTTGACTCCTCCTCTGAGTGATTGTTCCACTGGACTCTGTAGAATCGGAGGGTTCTTGACTTCAGCACTTTCTCTCTGGTTTCCAGAATTCTAACAGGGTATTCTTGACAAGACAAATCTGGTTGAATCTCAATCTCTGCAGGAGATATCTGTTCCGTTGGTTTTCTCAAGCATTTCTTCAGCTGAGACACATGAAAGATGTCATAAATTCCGCTCAGTTCTGGTGGCAATTCCAACTTGTATGCCATTTCACCTTGCTTTTCCAGAATTCGATATGGTCCAACATATCTAGGTTTTAATTTTCCCTTCATCTGGAATCTTCGAACTCCTTTGTATGGCATAACTTTGAGATACACATAATCGCCCTCTTCAAAAGATAGCTCTCTTCTACGATTATCTGCATAGCTTTTCTGTCTAGATTGTGCTGTTTTCAGTTTTTCTTGTATGATCCTGACATGGGCTGTGGCTTCTTCTACCAACTGGGGTCCTAGATGTTGCTTTTGACCTATTTCTGTCCAATACAGAGGCGTGCGGCATCTTCTTCCATATAGAGCTTCATATGGTGCCATTTGTAGGCTCACTTGGAAACTGTTGTTATATGTGAATTCTGCATAAGGTAGAAATAACTCCCAAGAGTCTCCATAATCCAAAACACATGCCCTCAACATATCTTCCAAAATTTGGTTTACCCTTTCAGTCTGACCTCCAGTTTGAGGGTGATAAGCGGTGCTGAATTTTAACTTTGTGCCCAAGGCTTTCTGCAACTCTTGCCAAAATCTTAAAATGAACTGGGCTCCTCTGTCGGAAACGATAGCCTTCGGCACTCTGTGCAGTACGACTATTCTGCTGAGATACAGCTCTGCTAAGTCCTTAGCTGTATATATGGTCTTTACTGGAAGAAAATGTGCTACCTTTGTTAATCTATCTACTATGACCCATATAGAATCGAATACTTTTCTCGTCCTTGGTAGTCCCACAATGAAATCCATTCCGATTTCATCCCACTTCCACTCTGGGATTTGTAGAGGTTGTAGCGGTCTCGCAGGCTTTTGATGTTCTGTTTTCACTCTTTGGCATGTGTCACAAGCTGCGACAAACTTGGCAATTTCTCTCTTCATTCCTTTCCACCAAAAATTTTTCTTCAAGTCCTTGTACATTTTGGTGCTGCCTGGGTGTATGGAATATGGGGTTTGATGAGCCTCTTGCATGATCAGGTTTTTGATCTCGTGGTCATTTGGAATGCAGATACGGTCATCGTACCATAGGATTCCCTGTTCATCTTCTCGAAGGTTGGTTGTATCTTTGCTCTTCATGTCCTCTTTCATCTCTTGAAGGTCTGGGTCAATTGCTTGAGCTTGCCGGATCTTATCCTTTAACTCACATTCCATCTTCAGGGTAGTGATGGTTCCTTGGTCCACTAATTCTAGTTGCAGCCTTTCGAAGTCCTTAATTAGTTGCGTTGGCACTTCTAGCTGGGTTATCTGGTTGCAACGAGACTTTCTGCTCAAAGCATCAGCCACTACATTGGCTTTTCCAGGGTGATAGTGGATCTCTAGATCATAATCTTTGATCAGTTCTAGCCATCTTCTCTGCCTCATATTCAACTCCTGTTGCGTGAAGATATATTTCAGGCTCTTATGATCCGTGTAAATTTCGCACTTACTGCCTAGTAAGTAGTGTCTCCATATCTTTAGTGCATGTACGACCGCAGCTAGCTCCAAATCATGTGTTGGATAATTCTCCTCATGAGGTCGTAGCTGTCTTGAAGCATAAGCTATCACTTTCCCTTCTTGCATCAACACACATCCTAATCCTTGCTTGGAGGCGTCACAGTAGACTTGAAAATCCTTTTTGACGTCCGGTAGTATCAGGATTGGTGCAGTTGTCAGTCTTTTCTTCAACTCCTCAAAACTTCTTTCGCACTCCTCGGTCCAATTAAAAGAGGCGTTCTTCTTCAGTAGCTGGGTCAGCGGTTTGGTGATCTTCGAGAATCCTTCTACGAATCTTCGATAATATCCCGCCAATCCCAAGAAACTTCTAACTTCTGTTGCGGTTTCAGGTTGTTTCCACTCAGTAACAGCTTGTATCTTCAACGGGTCCATAAATATTCCTTCTCCTGAGATGATGTGTCCTAAGAAAGAGATCTTCTTCATCCAAAAAGCACATTTGCTGAACTTGGCGTATAGCTGGTGGTCTGCTAGTTTCTGTAGCACTATCCTCAGGTGATGTGCGTGCTCCTCCTCTGTCTTAGAATAGACAAGAATATCATCTACAAACACGATGATGCACTTATCCAGGAATTCCATAAGGATCTTGTTCATTAGATTCATAAATACCGCGGGTGCATTAGTTAATCCAAAGGGCATCACTGTAAACTCATGCAACCCGTATCTGGTCACGAAAGCAGTTTTAGGAATGTCCTATTCTCGGATCCTTAACTGGTGGTATCCCGATCTCAGGTCTATTCTTGAGAACACTTTCGCTCCTCTGAGCTGGTCAAAAAGGTCATCTATCCTTGGTAAGGGGTATTTGTTCTTAATGGTCATGTCGTTCAGCTTGCGGTAGTCTATGCAAAGTCGCATGCTACCATCTTTCTTCTTAACAAACAGCATTGGGGCTCCCCATGGTGATGAGCTTGATCTAATGAATCCTTTTTCTTCCAATTCAGCTATCTGCTTCTTCAGTTCCTCTTGCTCATGACCAGTCATCCGAAACAACTTTTTAGCATACGGAGCAGATCCGGGTTTCAGTTCAATAGTGAACTCTATATCCCTATCTGGTGGTAATCCGGGAAGTTCTTCTGGAAAGACTTCTGGGTACTCATTGACAATCGGCACCTCTTCAAGCTTCACTTCTTCAATGCAGTTCAATCTCTGCAGGTGGTCGCAGATTGGAGTTCTGTCTGCATGGAATGTAACTTGCTTTCCAATGGCATTTGTCAGGGTGATTGTTTTCTTCTCACAATCCATCAATCCCTTATGCTTGGCCAGCCAATCCATTCCAAGAATGACATCCAATCCTTGAAGGTTTAGAACTAGCATGTCTGCCAGGAATTCTAGATTGCCGATACAGAAGGCAACATTTCTACAGATAGAATTAACAATCATCCTAGCACCAGGTGACTGAATGATGATGGGATGCTCTAAAGCAACCACAGGCAAATTATTACCCAACAAGTGATCTTTTGACATGAATGAATGAGTTGCACCGGGATCAAATAAAACAACTGAAATCTGAGAGGAGATCAAGAGTCTACCGATCACGACGTCAGTTGCCTCTCCTGCTTCTGCAGCAGTCACGAAGTTGAGTCTTCCTCCGGCGGTTGGTGTTCCTCTCCCTCTGCTGGTTTGGAATCTTCCTCCTCTGGCTTGTGGTGCTCCTCTGGCAATAGTTCGTGCAGGTGCAGGGGATTTGGCTGCCTGAGCTTTAGCAACGCTGGGAGGTAAATGTCGAAGTGGACAAGTCTCTCTGTGGTGTCCTCTTCTGCCACAATGGAAACACTCTGCATTCTTCAGTGTACAATCTTTATAGAGGTGACTTCCTTTGCATCCAGGACATGTTAGAGTTGTTGGTGATGGAGTCCTCTGGGGTCTTGGAGGTGCGGGTGCTCTGAAAGCGGCTCTGGCATATGGCGCTGGTCTTCCTCGGCTAGAATTTCCTTGAAAAGGGTATGCTATACTTTTCCTCTTGCGGTCCTCTTCTACTATGCCTCTTTTCTCCTCCATTTTGAGCACTCGATTCACAAGGACTTGGAAGTCCGTGAACTTGTGCGTTGACAGGTGATACTGATATGAGTTTTGTAGGCCTTCGCAAAATCTGTCGATCTTCCGCTCTTCTGTCATGATATCTTCAGGTGCATACCTGGCCAATTTGATGAATTCATGCAAATACTGCTTCACCGTCCTTCCTCCTTGCCTTAAATTCAAGAATTCTCTGCGTTTGGCTTGGATAGCTCCTTTGGGGACGTGGTACTTACGGAACTGTTCCTTGAATTCATTCCAGGTAATGGAATTCTGATTAGGGTGTACCGTCTTGTAATTTTCCCACCATGCTGCAGCCGATCCTGTGAGCTGATGGGGTCCATACAGCAGCTTCTCTTCATCATTACACCTGACAGTATCCAATTTCCTCTCAATTTCTCTTAACCAATCGTCTGCCACAATCGGGTCTTCAGTGCAGGAGAAAGTTGGAGGACGCGTCTTTTGAAAGTCTGTCAGTCTTGCTCCAATGTTCGAACCTTCCTCGCGGCGTGTTGCGGAGTTTTGCATCAACTGTTCCAGAATTTGACTCTGTTCCTCTGCGGATCTCTATCGGTTTTGTTCCATCCCTATTAATATTTCTGTCAGATTTCCCCCTTGCGGTACTGAGGTCGATGAATTTGGCTGATCTGAGTCATCTCTAGTCCTTCTTGTTGATGTGTTCCTTGGGGCTTCTTCCGAGTCTTGGATTCTACCTCTGGTGTTCACCATTCTGTTCTGACAAGATAATTGAGAAAAGACAACTAATTCAAGAGAGCACAGATTGAACACAAGCTGAAAGAAAAGATCAACCCAAGAGATTGGATTGGAACATGCAATTGCTATTTTCAAAGGTTTTCAAAAGATACAAGGTTTTCACCTTTACAGCCTTAGAGTTACCAACAAACAATACAAGCAAAGCAACTACCACACCAAGAGCTAAAAACTAACGATTACAAGGGCTAAAGCAGAAGGGTCAAGCTGAAGAGAAAACTAGGATCTCCTGTCGGTCCTGGAAGAACTGCAAGGTTCCACTTCTTCGGGGTCTTCCTCTTCTTGATCTTCGTCGGCATCCATAGGGTCCCATTCCATATCATTGTCCTCTTCTTCCTCAGATGAACCGTTGGTGTCGCATGTAGCAATCTCTTTTCCTTTGCCTTCAGGAACTTCCTTCCCTTTCGCGAGAGTAGGATATTCTGGTGCAGGGGTGTTGATCACAATGCCACACGAAGCAGGCGTGAAATAACCCAGGTAATCCCTAGGTCTTCCCACACTCTTGCGGTCTGTGAGTCTTATCTTCAAGCGGTTCTTCTTGTTCACCGATCCTTCGTCTTCGACTTCTCGTGCTCTGCTAGGTTTAGCCAACTCTTGAATATGCTTCTCTTTCTCTTGGAGTTCTGAGCGAACCTTCGCAAGCGCTCCTTCGAGATAGTGACGGTCATCCCGAGCATTTTCATGCTCACGCAACAACCGAGTGTAGCTCGACTCCAAAGCTTGAACTACATCTCTGGTTTTGGTCAGGATGGCATCTCTCTGATTGGTGGAGGGATGAACAGTTCGACGATCCGATCCAGGGACTTGGTAGGGGACAAAGCAGAACGGAGAACCTATAAGAAAATCATCGTACAGCTGGCGGATGGTACCTATGGCACGACGAGCAGCGTCTTGGATAGCATCTTCTTCTTCTTCTCTACGAGCTTCCTTTCTTGTTGATCCTCTCCCGATCTCTGGAATCTCGTACACAATTACCGAGGCACGGAAACCAAAAGGTCTACCATCCACTTCTTCACGACGGACGTAGTAGACGGGTCGCTGGTTGTCTCTTGCTCCCAGAAATTGCATCATCATCCAAAGCATCAATGCCCACGATCCCAACTCGTCTCCGTGAATTAGCTTCTTACCAGGGGCCATCTGCGATGATGAGACACGGAACACTTAAAAGTAGGAAAAAGGTTTTGAAAATTTTCAAATAATACTCATTATGCTTTTCTTAAACAAATTAAGTTTTTCACAATTAGATTTTTGCCAAATAATCTAGCGATTCTCTACTTTAGGGAGGCCCATTCTAGTAAGGGTCACGACCTACAGTCAAGCTTCATGCTCTGATACCATTCGCTGTGAGACCCCCATTTGAGGATCACCTTGGTAACCGCCCAGGTAGGTTACACACAGCATGATGCCACATGAGCTCAAACCACACAAGCATAGTAATATCATTAAACAAGTATCAGGCCAACATGGCCAATATTACATAGCCAAAGCACCGAAAGTGGCGCTAAGTAGAGTTGCTAAGAAAATAACCAGTTTATCAGAACCAGAATCGGTATCCAAGTACCGAGCACACAACATAAAACACAAAGCGACGACAAACAGCTTGACTTCCATCCGCAGCGGGGTTGGAGGGGCTTCTCCCACATCTGACTTGACTTGGTGCGTAATCCTTCTAGAAAGTGGGCTCGTCCGGGGTGCTTCCATCTTCAGGTGAGTACTCATAACTGAAAGAATCGGGATCCTCGAATCCCTCTTCTACAGTTGGATATAAATGCAAGGGTGAGCACTTGGTGCTCAGCAACACTCATTCCAGGGATTAATGCAATTGTACTTACATGAGGGTGAAACATATGATTCCGGGGTTTTAGTTTCATATGGATAGAGATATATAGATTTCCAAGTCATTTGTTCAGTAAAACAGTACTTTTGTCATAAAAATGATACTTTAAACATTAAACAGGTTTTCAATAAAACATTGGATGTAGTGGTCTCCCATGAGTCACTACTTTGTTAACCGCATTATGAAAACATTCCAAAACATTACTTGTGCTATAACCCATGGATAACATCCACTACGAAAAGACTCCTGAATCTGGGAGTACAGAGTATCTGATACTTATTTTACACTTTGCAAAGGTGTACCTCTTTTTAAATCCACTGGTTCACTCGGCTTTCAAATCGGATCAGCTCCATGTGACTTATACACATGTGACAAGGCCGAGATCACACAACGCTTCTGCAGTTCAGTATTAACAGTATCCCCGCCCGGTAAATAGACGGTTAAGTCTCAAGTACCGTTGTGGGTCTTCCCCACTGCCTTACTTCCTAGCCTCTCTGGTCTATGTTCCCGCAGGACACATAGCCTTGGTCTATGTCCACGCGAGACATACGACCATTTAAGATTACAACCGCTCACGGCTTAATCAGGTCTAGGGCGCCTTCCTTCTTTTACGCCTTTTCCTCTCATCATTTTTCTGAACTCACATCACTCGTGGCCGAACTTTGGCCTTCTAGTTTCCACGCGAGAAACCAGATCGTCAAACCATGCAGGGAACTGCTAATACCAAAAAGCTACTAAGTTGTGCCTGTCCCATACCAGGCAAGTGGTTGGTACGTTTACAATTCGCATAGAGACACAGCACAAGGTTCTCGTCCTTATGAACCAATAGTGAGGAGCATTCACATTCCCTGGTGCGCACCGCACCCTCTCTATACAATCCAATCCTCACTACTGATCCCTTTTATCAGTTTTCTTGACAAAACGGTTTTCATTATAACTTCTCATGTATTTGACCATTTCAAGTTTTGTCGCGCCCCGAAACTGGGACAACGACTACTCCTGTAGAGACCTAGCTCGCTGCAGCTAGTCCAAACCACAAACCTTTGACTTCCCAGGATGAGCCAAACACAGGAGTATATTACATTGCAACAGAGTACTCACAAAATATTTAGCAGTGTGGCCTGCTGGCCTTAATATTACATAAAGAGGTTTACAATGCCTACAAGGCATTCAGGGTTTAGCAAAATATTTAACTACGCAGCAGAAGATAGGTGACCCTCCCACAAAAGAAGTTGACGGCAGAACAACACACTTCAGGGTTCTGGCGGAACTGATTCTCCTCCTTCTGGATCCACGTAGTACTCCGTGCCATCATCTTGATCAAGGTAGGCTCAATCTATTGAGTTGAATGTTGCAAGGGTGAGCACTTACGTACTCAGCAAGTCATCGGTAAGAGTAAATACATATAGTAGTGATGATATGAACCTAGACTAGTCAAGAATTATGGATATTTGTAAAATAATCTTTTTCTTTCATACCTCATCTCATGGCAGCACTTTTCATAAAGTAACATCATCATTCATGTTCACTAGATTATAGCACTACCGCGACACGTCGACACACGACAGCCCACGGCAGCACTCCTTATCATGACAACATATGTCATTTGGGTAATCTTGATTTAAACATATTTTATTTAGAAAATAGTACTTGTGTCACACCCCGTGGATTTAATCCACCGCAGCAGACTCCTATAAAACCCGGGAGCTCGGAGTATTCGAATACATTTTTAACTCTGCAGAGAGGTACCAATTTACCCGCAAGATATTCCACTTTCAAACCTTTCCTATCATAACAAAATGATTGGACCCCTGACTCACTTCATACTGTGAGCGGCAAGGTGGAAATAACAAGAACTTTTATTATGTATCACTTACAATTCACCCCCGACCCTGTGGCTCTCAGCGAGGCACAGTTGTGGCAGGTTGTATCCAAACCTCCACCCCTTTGCTTATTCCCATTACTGGGTCAGCGTGCTTGATCACCTTCAGTGATATGTGTGGGAGCCGCGCTCCGTGTTTATCGTGCATCACTACACATCTCATGCAGGGGTTTCATGTGCGATCCACATAATTACTTGTTCAGGCCTGTCCCATACCAGGCTTGCGGTTAACACGTTGTTCATGCCACTAGACGCACAACATAAGGTTCTAGTCCTTATATGCCAATGACCAGACCATCCACAATCCTGCACCTTCAGTGCCTGCATTCCTTTGCAGTCTAGCACCTCCAGTGCTACAGCCATCCACACCATTTTTCTGGTCATGGCTAGGGGTTTTATTTCATGAATATAAGTATATAAATACATATAATAGTTCATGGCTCAAAACTTGTTTATTTCACATTTCACAGATAACCAGTCTAGTACTGCCAATTCATAAATCAACCATTCTCAATCTTTCACATGCAATATTGCCTATATTCAAGGTTATATTATAGCAACATTTAAAATATAGGTTCAAGATGACCAAAGATATGACTTGCCTTCCGCGTCGTAAAATACAGCAGTCGGTGACGGGTCAACAGCGAAATCTTCAAAGTCAGCTTCTGAATCTGCTCGACGACAAACAAACATACAATAATTACTTATAATATTAAAATGTTTTAAGACTTATATGCAGAAATGCTTAACAAGAATGGTTGAACTAAACTGGAGATAAGTTGAACTACAAACTGAACTGAGTCGAGATTCTTGGGTTTCAAGGAATTTGGGCTAAGGATGGTGATTAGATAATCTTAGGGTTTCAAGTTTACGATAGGAATAATAATTTTGTGGCTGGTTTAATCGAAATAGCGAATGTCAATAGATCGACATTCGGATCAAAGCTTGGACATAGCTTTAAGAAAAGCTAGAGTGCTTATCTCAAGTTGTGGTAGAAGAAGAAAATGTAGATCACAACTCTACAAATTCAGTGGACAAAGTGGATTTCAAATTACACAACCAGAAGTGGGTAAACAAGGCCAATGCCATTGGCTGGCATATACTGAGAAAATGTCAAAAATTAGGGTTTAGCAACAAATATAATTCAAGGGCTCAAATCAAGTTGTGATAGAAGAAGAAATTGTAGATCACAACTTCAGGAATCTAAGGGACAAAGTTATGCTCAAGATGCACATCTGGAAGGCAGTGAAAAGGGCTAATGCCACTGACTGACATAGCCTGGCATTAATCTTGACATGGCCAGAAACTAGGGCTTAGCATAACTTTTGATCTAGGGCCCCAAATGATGCACCACTTTGTCTGGGAGGTAGGCATTGATAACAGGAATAAATCATTCAATAGGATCTAGGGCTGAAAATGGCTGGAAAGCAAGAAATTTGATGAGGAACTGAGATGAATTGGTTGTACAGGAACAGTTCTGGACAAGATCTTGGCATGACTATATCTTCCAATCTAGGCCGATCTAGGTGTCGGGCTAGAAGACAAAAATGCTCAGGAGGCTAAGGCACACACAGCGGACAAAGTGATTTGAGCTGAAACGGCCGGGAACACTTTTCCGGTGAACTGTGCCGGAGAAGAACACTGCTATTTGGGGTTTTTCAATTTAGGCCGAATGAACTCGATTCCAAGCTTGGGAAGTGATATATGGGTATGAGTAAGCTACTGGCGACGTCAATTTGGCCGGAGGATCGCCGGTGTGGCTTGGCGACGAGAGCCAGCAACTGATAAATTGCAAAATCGGGAATAGCTTCAAATTGGGCTCAATTGATTGTTCTAAGTTCACAGGCATGCTTGAGTTAGCTTACTGATCAATTTTGATTACAGATACGAGAGCTAATTCGGGCTGAATTAAGCTACATTACAGGAACAGGGCAATTGACAATTCCGGTGATCGCCGGCGTTAGGGGTCACCGGTGAGCAATTAAACAGTACTACACAGAGAGGATAAGTAGAGGAACTCACTGATGGATTCAATTTGGAGTTTGGTACAACGGATGAAGCTGGCACCGTGAGCCTCCTCGACGGCTTGCCGGAGAAGAAGACGAAAACAGGAGAGTTTCGAGACTTAGCTGATTTCCAGTGAAACAAGAAGTTGCTGGGGTACAGTGGTGTATAAATAGGCCAGGCGAAGCTTGCAAGGAGGGAGCAGTGAATTGATTTGGCAGCTGGTGATGCGATTGGTTGCGTGCTGAACATCAGCGGCGAAGACACAGCAAGAGCGGTGATTGCGACGGCGACAAGTCTGTAGCTGATCACCACGTTGGTTCATCGGGACTTTGCAACGCTAGAGCGCACGGTGGCGACAACAACTGGCACGGCGCAAAAGCAACTGACAAAAGCCTGGTGTTTCTGCTGCTGGTCGCGCACGAGGGCGGTGCTGTCGTCGACGCTGCCACGGTGTTGCCACGGCGATGGCTGAGACACTGACGCGTGCGCAATAGGAAGAGCAAGCATGCACGAGCACAAATGCAAGCGGAACTTGGCCGGCGGCGAGCGTGCACGGCGCATGGCAACCACGGCAATCTCTGGTCGTGCGCACAGTAGCTAGCCTGGTCGAATCTGGGTTCATTTGTAATTTCCAATTCTTGATTTGGACTGATATGTAAATCTAATGATTTGGAAGGTTTGTTCTGAATTTGATTCTGCTATTTTGGCAATCTTTATTCCACAGATGATTTGGCAAGGATTGAAAATAAAACTTGGCACATTTGGATAGCTTTTGATACAAACTGAAAATAGAGTAATTTAGGGTAAAATTAGATTTGAGTTTTGTCGATTTCGAATTCTGGCATTTAGGTTTTGATTTTGACATCTGTACAGAAGAGAAACCTGTGTTAAATAGCAATTAGAAAAGATCTGCTGAAGAAATTCTGAATTTAGAGTTAATCTGGAGATTTTAGTCTGTTTTAGGTTTTCAGATATCAGATAAGGACTAATTTGCGATAAGTCTTGGACTGATTTGTGAAAAAGGTTTAGATGATAAAATCTGGCTGTCAACTTTTTAGATTAAGGTATTGACATACCCATGATCATATTCCAGGAATAATTTGGTCTGAACTTGGTCAAGATTTTGATTAAATCTGTATTTCTAAACTTAGGGTATTTGGGTAATATAAGGTATTTCTGTTTTCGAAAACAGAAGGAGTTGATAATTCTGGGAGTTAGAGATAGAATTGGATCTGGGTTCTGAAGACTTTTAAGTTCAGAGTAACTGATAGATCACATCTGAACAATCTGATCTTAATTTGAGGTCATAGGATAGATTTTGGATATTTTAGGGCTTGAGATAGAAACTAATCTGGCTATTACTACAGATACATGCATGCATGCCATTTGTGAAAAAGGAAATTTTCACCCCTAACTCAGGGTGTTACAAGTTTAATGTGGATATTCAGTATATGAGTCCTAGGGTGACAAAAGCATATATAAGAAGGTTCAATAACAAAAGGGGTTTCATGACTCATTAGGTAATATTTACTCATGTCATTCAAACATAACTTGTATCTCAAATAAGCATGCATAGTAAGAAACAGTGAATATACTTCTTAAGAAAATATTGGGTGAGACATGATCAAAGGAATGAGGCTTGCCTTGCAATGTTGGGTCTAGGTACTCAGACGGATCTTCAAAGACTTCTTCTGCTCCTTCAGCTTCTGACTCTGCGGCAATCAACCAACACACAAACACATACCATAAGCATACAGAAAGTAGTTTCCATAGAAATTATTAAGTAAATAAGTCATGCATGCAGGGGAAAAGGTTAGGGCAAGGTCACAAGGGCTCTGGTCGAACAAACGGCTAAAAAGGATTGAACGTCGAAGGGTCGACATTCGGTTCATGGCTTTGGCATAACTTTAAACTGATCTTAGGATGGCTTTCTGGAGAAGTGATAGAAGGGAAAGATGTAGAACACTACTCCAGGAATCTAGGGGACAAAGTGACATTTCCATTGCTCAACCAGAAGGGGTCAAACAAGGCTAATGCCAGTGGCTGACATGCACTGACATAGTGCTGGACATGGCCAGAAACTAGGGCATGGCTTAACTTCTGATCCAGGGCTCCAATTGATGCAACACTTTGTCTGGGAGGTAGGCATTACTAACAGGGATAAAATACTCAACAGGGACAAGAGCTGAAAGTGGCCGGAGGGTGGCCAAATCCGGCGATGAACTGCGGTGGCGACACGGCACAGACATTGATCTGGACAAGAGCTTGGCAAGGGCATAACTCACAATCTAGGCAGATCCAGGTGTCGAGCTAGTGGAAAGAATTGCTCAGGGAGCTGAGGCAAAGCTAAGGGACAAGGTTTCAGGGGCTAGATCGGCCGGGAAATGATTCCGGCGACCGGCGCTGGAGAAGACGACACTGGAGATTGGGGATTTTTGATACAGGGCGAAAGAGCTCAATTCCAAGCTTGGGGATGATCCCTAGGGCACAACAAGGCTACTGGAGGGGTTAATTTTGCTGGGAGATGGCCGGAGAAGCTTGGCGGCGAGGTCCAGCAAACGGCCGAGGTTCCAAAATGGGATTTCTTCGATTTGAGCTCAATTGGGGATTTTGATTCTACAGGCTTGCTCTACTAAGCTTACTGATCAACTTCTTCTACAGAATCGAGAGCTAATTTGGAGGGAATCGAACGGCATTGGGGGAACAGGGCAAATCGGGAATCCGGCGATCACCGGCGATGGGGATCGATCTGGTGCAATTGGTTGCTACTAAACAGAGAGGGGAAAGAGGGGAACTCACTGGTGAACTTGGATCGAAGAGAGGGGCTGTGGAATGGGCCAGCACCGTGAGCTCACTCACTGGCTCGCCGGAGAAGAAAGCGAAAACGGTGGAGTTTGGGACTTAGCCGATTTTCTGGAGGCTTGAGGCTCTCAAAGCACAGGAAGGGTTTAAATAGGCACGGGGACGGAGCTTGCGAGGGAAAACACGACAGCGGTTGCTTGCGTCGGGGAGAAACTTGTCGGGCGCAGGCGCAACGACGGCGACGGCGATGTGATACGCTTCAGGCGGTGCTGCAGCTTTGCCAGTAATGCCAGGGTGCCTTGGAACTTCGTCCGGGACGGCGCAGATGCGGAGGTAGCGGCACAGCTCCGGCAACGACACGTAATGCCATGCAAATGCCACGGCAACGGGAGCGCGCGCGCGAAAACAAAGCTCTGGAGCACGGCCGTTTATCCGCTGGGCAAGGCGATGCTACGGTGGCTAGCACGTGCGCGCGGGGTGGCTCGGTTGTTCACAACATAGGCGACAAGAAGCGGTGGCCGGCGGCGAGCAAACGCGGCGAAAACCACGGCGCGGCTACGGCGAAGTGCACTGGTCGAAAGCAACGACCAGGCGCTGGTCGAATGGACCTGAAAAGAAGTTTGGGCCGTTCTGCAATTTTAAAACTTGCTCCAGGGACTGTTCTGTGAGGAAAATTTGAATAGAACTTGGGCCTGATTGCAAATTTGGAGATCTGAGGGTCCGATCTGAAATCTGATTTCGCAGCTAAGTTGCAAAAGATTATTAGAACTTATCCGGCCAAAGTTTGGTAAGATCGGGCAAGATCTGAAGGGTTTCGACAAAATTGGGGAAAAACAGTTTAGGGTAAAATTAGGGTAATTAGGGTTCTGAGACGGCAAGGGTCGAAACTCAGTTTTAGGATGAGATTTTGGAGATGATCCCGAAGGGAAAAATGTTCTGAACAACACTTAGAAGGGAATGGCTGAAGCAGATTAGGGTTTGGGGTCAAGATGTGGATTTTGGCTATTTTAGGGTTTGACAAAAACAGGGGTGTTACAGTACGTCCAAAAGATTGAGAGTTCTTACCGGGGAGGGCGAGGCTGACGATGCCATCGAGGATGCCATTGGCGCAGAGAAGCTAAGGAGTCAAACAGTCTGAGAACTATAAAAACTTGTAAAGTAAATGACAATTTTTCCACTTTCAATTTATAGAACTTCCAAAGCGATGCTTCGTGTTCTCCTAGGCGCCGCGCGCGAAGATCGGAGACAGAAATGATCACAGTTGCGAATTCAAAGCGCAAGTACTTTTCCAGTCGGTTCAGACATCAGAACCGTCTGTGATAAGTAGACTATCACAGACACTTCGTAGTTCACAACCGACTGTATAAATCACAGTCGGTTCTGAGTTCCGAACCGTCTGTGATAGTCTACTTATCACAGACGGTTCTCAGCTGGGAACCGATTGTATATATCACAGTCGGGTTTTAGGTTAGAACCGTCTGTGATAAGTAGACTATTACAGACGGTTCTCAGCTGGGAACCGATTGTATCTATCACAGTCGGTTTTTAAGTTAGAGCCGTCTGTGATAAGTAGACTATCACAGACGGTTTTGTGTTCAGAACCGTCTGGTTTACTGTCACAGTTGTTTTTGACATCAGAACCGTCTGTGATATCTGAACATATTCTCCCGACAGGCCTTCGCAGACAGTTTTCCATTGAACAGTTCATACCCGTCTGTGATGTGTGCCGTCCAGGATGTCTGTTTCTGTGGTAGTGAATGATGGCGCCGTTGAAACATTTTTTAACCCGAGGTAAAAGTGTAAATGCTTTAAAAACTCGAGGCGTTTGAAAACCGAACCGTCACCCTGGCGGCTATAAATACCAATGCCTTCGGATTTCAAAGCTTCACAACTTCTCTTCTCGGCTAAGTCTCCTTTAAAGCCATCTTCACTTTTCTTCTTATACACTCCTCGATGGCAGACCACAACATCATCGAGATTGAGAGTGATGAAGAAGAAGTTTTCGAGCAAGAATTACAGACGCCCGAAGATCCATCTCCTTCAAGGAAGAAACCCAAGGTTGATGAAGGATCCTCGAGCAGAAGAAAGGTGAAAGACGCATCATCATTCTTTCTTCCTTCAGTTCCTCTAGTTCTTCCTATCCATGCACCTCGGCAGGTCAAACTTTCATCTCCACCTTTGGAGGGATGTTCTTCTCATCTTTCTCCATCTCATCCCAATACTCCCCATTTTTGTTCAGGTGATCAATCTTCTGGTTGGAAGACTACACCTGCACGACCAGATGATCCTCAACTTGTGTTGGGGAAGCAATCTTATGGTGGGAAGGCCGCACTTCCACCATATGATGATCCTTGAAATTTATCGGGTGATCTACTTTCCAGGATGCCTATATCAACCTGTCACATGCAGGGACGGGTAATAATCTCTATCTCCTTTTGCTTGTTGTTATAGTTAGTGTGACTAACATTTGCAAATGTAGGAGATTGGAGGCCCTAGCGATCAACCTGTTGAGATCCCGCCGACCCCCTCGGACAAACTCTCCAAGGGGAAAAAGAGGCTCTAGAGAAGAAGACCAAAGAGATGTCTTCGGCGATTCTGCACCTGGCAGAATGTTTTGAAAGATCCCGCGAAGAGGCGCGCCAATTCCGTCGGGAGAGGGATCACGCTCAGCAACAGCGAGAACTCTCCGACCTTATTAGGAATAATAGTGCGTCTCTCGTTAGGGATGATGTAGATAGGCTTAGATTTGTTGCTAGTTCCCTGGGGGTTGTCAGCGTAGATCCTACTGACAACAACATGTCCCTAGGAGAACTTTACAAACTGCTCTCGGATCAGGTCGACGCTCTGGTCGCCGGTATCCCTTTTGTATGTCAAGAATGTCAGAAATAAAGACTTCTCTTTCTTCATATCATATGAATATTCTTTACAACTTCTGTGCGAAAACGTGGCCATAAGCAATGTCTTTACAACCACTCATACACAGGCAAACTTCAGTTCTGCGACCAGAATCGCATTTTAACATTGTACCGCGACTAGTACTGATACTGTGATCAGACTTAAAACCACGATTAGAACCGAAGTTCGATTTGGGAGATTACCGTGATCAGAACCGAAATTCGATAAGACTATTACTTCGACTAGAATCGGAGCTCAGTCAAAGACATAGTTCTCATTACGCAATAACCTGATCAAAAAATATCCGCACGTCCAACAACTGGGTCATAGGATATTTTTCATGATCAATTCGTGAAAGTTTAGAGGAAACATGAAGGAAAATGTCCTCCGAAAACTTTTGTAGAACTCTTCACGTTTTTGTACCCTCAAATCTGAAACAAAGAAGTCCTTTTGCTTCGGATCCGATGCAGGAAACGTCTAACAGGTTTGCCAGAGGAAAAACCCATTATGGGAAATGAATAAAATATTAAATGGAACGTTACTCCCAGTTGTGTGCCTCGTCGGGCCTATAAAAGGAGTAGGTAGCTTCTTGAGGAAGCCACACAGCCAGAAACCTGCCTTAGAACTCCGCCGCATAAAACCCTCATTGTTCACCGCCTCCATCTTCCCCAAAGTCGCCACCTTTCCTCATGATCTTTCGAAAGAAATGGCGTCCTGGAGCCGATCAGTCCATAACACCGAGGAGAGCCTTATGGCACTGGAAAAGGAAGAGATCCTTCCTCCACGGCTGCTAATCAACTGGCGGCCCGCGGAGAAGGACCAAGAAACCCCAATCGTCCAAGAGGGCGAACTGGTGGTTTTCGAGGAATACCTGCGATGCGGGTTCCGATTCCCTCAGAGTCGGTTCCTGAAGGGGATCCTGGAGCATTACGGGTTGGAGTTGATAAATCTCCACCCAAATGCGATATTGATCCTGGCAGTGTTCCAGCATTTGTGCGAAGCTTTCGTCGGAGTGTATCCCAGCGTGGATCTCTTCTGGCGTTTCTACTACTCGGCGTGGTCGAAGAGCGCCAATGCCACCGGATGTATCTAGTTCCGGATAAGGGAGAAGAAAGAGTATCCCTTCCCACCCCTGCGAGATTCTGTACATGGGTGGTACCAGAAGTGGTTTTACTGCACCCCTCCATCCGAGAGTGGGCTATGGTTCGAGAACTCGTGGCCAGAGAAACCGAGCGAGTTGGAATCTCCCCCTGCTCTGAATGCAGAGTACATGAAGCACTACGAAGTGATTCTTCACTTGGTCCAACAGGGACTAACGGCTTGCGACATTGTACGTGACTTCGTGAAGAATCGAGTGAGCCCCCTGCGTGAAAGGGCTCATCCGGCTTGGGAGATAAAGTCCATGGCAGACAGCACCCTGGACTACAACAATGGTACGTGACTTCGACAGTGAAATCTTATACCTTTGCTTCATACTTACTAACCGGTCTGCTGGAGACACAGTCCTGCCTTCATCCGAAATCGAGAGGCGGACCAATTACCTCCTCAAGGCCTACAGTGCCGCAGTGGAGGGAACCAACGGATCGCCTTGCCCACAAAGCTTAATCCACACCAGCGACGACCTCAAACAGGAACGTCAAAAGGTATGTTACCTTTCGCCAAGTTTTATTCGTAAGACATATATACATCTTGTACTAATAAGGACACCGGAATGGCATAGCTCTTGGGGAGATTCGCCGAGGCGACATTCCCGAGCAAAAATGTCGGTCTCCTGGGAAAGCCGATGATGAAGAATGTGAAGAAAATCTCTTCGAAGCCCAGGGCGAGAGATCCTGCCCCCAAGAAATCCAAGAAAATCCTTGGGGAAGGGTCTTCGCACAGAACTCCCCTTACCACATAGAAAACTGCGGTAAGATATCACATACCTCCCGTTACCCCAGGTACAAAATGGAATCACTTCTTCGTCGTACAGGGTGAGAGGAGCGAGGAGGAGGAGGACGACATTCCCCTAGTCCGCCGGAAGAGGAAGATAGCAACTTCTCAATCCGGCGAGACACTACCTTGCCCTACCGAGACAGAGGCAACTGCAGCAAACCCCGCGGCCACTAGGGATCCCGTGGTTGCGGGTGAGATCCCTGTTCCTGAAGCCCTGGAGGCTTCAGGTTCTGTGACTTCTCCCTCCCTGGTTGAAGGGACGATCACGGTAAAATTCCTCACGATCTTGAATTTTCCATTTCATCTGTATGTGTGCTTACCGAGTTACACTTATACAGGGAGAAGAAATTCCTCCCGTGACTCCTGTGAGTCCCAGGGAGGCGAATACTCCACTCCTGGCGGCAGGAGTGGAAATAATAGAGCAAGATTCCGCGACCAACCCCAGGGTCGTGGATGAGGTGCCATCTCCAGCAGTCCAGGAGACATCCCTGCCAATCGAGCAGGTTACCCCGAGTTCTTACCATTCAGGTCTTCATCATTCCCTATAAATATGCTTACAGGATGACATATATAAGGAGAAAAGGTCTTGTTTACGAAGAGAAAGACCAGGACGGACAACGACTGTCCTCTTTCTCTTGGGGAACCATCTTTGAAGTCCCAAAAGCTAATGGGATTTCAGTTAAGGTAAGAATTCCGTTCTGTTTATTCTAGATCAGGTTGTGGCATCCATCAGTGAGACCGACAACCTCCTTTTCTTACTTAGGTGTAGAGACACGGCACCTAACCCTTCAACAGCTTCGGCGAGGGTTGAAGTCTCTACCAGTGCTGAAGCCTCCGGTGAAGAAAGCTCTATCCCTTCTGTCCAGGAAGTCATCTG
Organism: Pharus latifolius; assembly: GCA_019359835.1. Lineage (NCBI taxonomy): Eukaryota > Viridiplantae > Streptophyta > Magnoliopsida > Poales > Poaceae > Pharus > Pharus latifolius. Next base: position 20,991,820 of record CM033329.1, on the reverse strand, counting down.
GGCTGTTGGGGACGAGTCGGGTGCGGAGACCCAATTGCAGGCATTGAAACCTGCAACTGAGGTTCAGCAGGCGTATCCACCTGCTGCTCCCGTCGAGGATGAGGCAAGTCCCTTGACTAGGCCTCCAGTCATCCCGAAGGATAAATCATTCCGGGAATATACAGAGGTATGTTGAACATTCCTCATGACACCTGAGTTTTGCATAGAATACAACTGACTTCCCTCTGTGTCACAGGAACTATCCCATATGACGGCCAAATTGATTGCTATAGTGGAAAGCATCGAGGCCATACAGGAGGAGAGAAACTTCTTGCAAGAGTAAGGAGAAATGCTCTTTGGTTTGCATGCATACAAACTTGTTATGATGATTATCTTTTTTATCGCAGGGAGGTTGCTTCTCTGAAGAAGAGCCTTGCCGATCGGGAAAATGACGAGCTCAGGGCGGCCACCACGATTTCACATCAAGAGGCGGAGCTCAAAGAACTGCGATCGCAGCTCTCAGGTGAGTCAACTTCTGACCAGAACGACTTGACTTTGTCGTTTAGACTGTTTGTAACGATCTCCTTATCGCAGCGCAAGCAAGTCAAATAAAATAGCTTGGTCAGGAGAAGGCATTCCTCTAGTTGACCATTGACTCTATCCGGAGGGCGAATAGAGACTTGAGCCTATCCATCTTCGAAAAGCTGAAGATGGTGGCCCGTCTTCTAAGGGCTGATGTGGTCGAGACCACAACAGACAACATTAGCCCAAGTGATTGGTCAAAACTGGTCATAGCCCAACCGGAATCACTACTCGAGTATCTTCCTGAAGATACACGGCGACAACAAGAGGCGATCAGAACAAGAGTCCGATCAGCAGCCTCCGCCATTCTCTGCCGGTTTCATCTCCACCATGGCCCAGATCTGGATCTAAATCCACTGGTAGGAACGGTAGAGATCGAGAGTGAGGAACAACTTGAGGCCATCATGGAGGAAGTTAAGCCTCTTGTAGATAAACTCTTGACTGAGCTCGGGATTGTGTAAACCCTATAGTTGTACAGACATAACTTATAGAATGCAATGCATGTATATTTTGTTTTGAAAGAAATCATATTTTTTGTTGTTTCATATAACCATATTCCCCTAGCCCCCGCCTGTGATTATATATACTGGAGACTTAGTATTATAAGCACAGGAAAAATACGAGTGTAACGACCAGGGACATGCGATCAGGCTAGCAATTAAAATTGATGCAATGCCTAACCTTGTTGCAAACCGGCAGCCACTCGAATGACCAAGGACATGACAGCAAGCCCCGTGTGCGTTGAGAAATGGCTTATTGAGGGGTGTCTTGTCTGGAAGTGGTCATGAGATCGGCTAGTGAATCCAATTTGGACGTTGTGGCGATATAACCACTGGCGACCAGCCCCCGAGTCAAGTTCGTAACACATGGGCATAAAAGGAAATATTCGTCGTATGAAACAAAAAGGCTTTTGTTTTATTAAACAATGCTAATTGAAAAGGAAAAGGGATTGAATACTTACACGTAGAACTTACGTAGTTGATCGATGTTCCAGGTATTGGACAAGATTCGACCATCCTCCATCGCTAATCGAGCTGATCCCGGTCGCGGCACCGAAACAACAGCGTAAGGGCCTTCCCACTTCGGGGAGAACTTGTTGCGACTGGATTGGTCTTGAATTTTTCGTAAGACCAAATCGCCCACGTGGAGACTACGTGGTCGCACCCTTTTGTTATGGTACTTGCGCAAAGCTTGCAAGTATATCGCGGACTTGATCAAAGCGCGATCACGCTTTTCTTCCAAGAGGATGAGATCTTGTGATCGCTGTTCGACCTGATCAACTCGTTCGAATTGAGCTGTCCGAACAGATCCAATATTAACTTCCATAGGCAATACGGCCACAGCCCCATAGACCAGATGGAAGGGCGTCTCACCGGTGGCTCGACTAGATGTGGTTCGTAGTGCCCATAGAGCTCGTCCGCCGAAGCCCCCGAGCGAGTCTTAAGGCGATCGAGAACACGTTTCTTGATGCCTTGCAGTATCTGCCCGTTGGCACGTTCCACGGCACCATTGCTCTGTGGATGTGCCACAGAAGCAAAGCACACCTTGGTCCCAATCTGATCGCAGTAATCCAGAAAAAGACCACTGGTGAATTGAGAACCATTGTCGGTGATGAGACGGTTTGGAACACCAAATCGAGCAACATTGTTCTTATGGAAGAACTTCTGTGCTGCTGCTGCGGTAATATTTCGTACCGGTTCGGCCTCAATCCACTTTGTAAACGTGTCAATAGCTACGAACAGAAACATATATCCATTGACCGCTTGTGGTATAGGACCGACAATATCCATTCCGCAGACCGCAAAAGGCCATGCAAGGGGAATGGTTTGTAACGCATAGGCAGGTTGATGAACCTGTCTCGCGTGAAACTGACACTGAGGACACATCTTGACCATATTGTTGGCATCATCGAGTGCCGAAGGCTAGTAGAATCTTTGTCGAAAAGCTTTTCCGACCAGTGTCCGATATGATGCGTGCGCACCACATACACCGTCATGTATTTCTTTCAAGAGGGATTTACCTTCCTCCTGAGATATGCAGCGCATGAATACTCCTTGAGCACCCTTTCTATATAAAACTCCTTCTATGAGCTTACATAGATGCGCTTTCCGAATCAACCAATCTCTTTCGGTTTCATCCTCGGGTAGGGTCCCATGTTCAAGAAAAACTCTCAATGGATGAGTCCAATCCTGTTCCTGACAAAGGTTGGTAACGCAGACTATTATCGGATCATCCTCGACCGAAGTCATAATCGAAGGATGTTCCAAGTGTTCAACGAACACTCCTGTCGGAGCTGATGTGCGTGAGGACCCAATTTTGGATAATTGGTCTGCGAGAATATTTTCCTTTCGCAGGATGTATTCGACTTCGAACTGACTGAAGTGTTTTTTCAATCTCCTCACTTCCCCCAGGTAATGAGCCATTGTCTCATCGGAGGTGCTGTACTCCTTGTTTACCTGGTTTACGACCAGCTGTGAGTCTCCCCTCACCAATAATCGATGGACTCCGAGGAATTTTGTTGCCCGGAGCCCTGCAAGAAGACCTTCATACTCTACTGCGTTATTGGTCGCAACAAAGTGTAATTGGAAGACAAACTTGAGCTGTTCGCCCTGAGGTGTAACTAAGACCACTCCAGCCTCCGAGTGTTGAAAACTACGGGAACCGTCGAAGTACATTGTCCAGTGATCGGGGCATTCCAATTTCTCGGGCACTTGTACGAGTGGCTCAGGGTTAGTCCATTCGACCACAAAGTCGGCCAAGACCTGAGACTAAACCACCGTGCGGGGCGTGAAATGGATATCAAAAGCACTGAGTTCGACCGCCCATTTGGCGATTTGACCAGATTTCTCCAGATTATGGACAATATCCCCCAACGGAACTGTAACATCCTGAGTTTTGGGGTGAAAAGTTTCTTTCTTAAAAGTCATGCATGCATATGTCTCTTCTAGATCAACCAAATCAGCCTCAACTTTATTCTGTTCTAGCCCTAAATCTCCAAAATCTATCCTTTGACCCCAAGTCAAGATCTGACTTGCCAGATTTGATCTATCAGTTATCCTAAACCTAAAAGTCTTCAGGAGCCAGATTGAATTCTAACCCTAACTCCCAGTATCTAAGTCTCTTTCTGTTTTCGAAAACAGGAAATCCAGATTTACCCTAAGTACCCCAGTTTCCAGATAATTGAGTTATTTTGATTTAACCCTATCCAGACTCAAGTATCCACTGGAATATGTTCCTAGGTATATCCTCAACTAACTCCAAAAAGTTGGGAACCAGATTAATTCATCTGAACACTTTTCGCGGGAAGGTCCAAATTTTACTGCGAATAGGTCCTTTTCTGTTTACCTGGAAGCCTGAAAAGGCTAAAATCTACAAATCAACTCCAACTCCAGAATTTCTTCAGGGAACACCTGCCAGATGCTATTTTATACAGATCTCTCTTTTGATCAGACTTCAAAATCTCTCTCCAATCACCAAAACTCGAGATCGACAAAATCCAGATCTGTTTTACCCTAATTTTACCCTATTTTCGAAAATAGGTGAAATCCCTCAAATCTAATCAAACTTTCTCCAAATTGAGCTAAATGAGTATTAATAGAAATATTATACTCAGCCATGGAATCAAATTCCAAATTGAACCTCTCAAAGACCAGATTTGCAGTTTAGTCCAAAGCCAAACCAACAATCATCGCAAATCAGTCCCTGGTTCGACCACGGGCTACTGTGCACGACCAGGCTGTTACAATCGACCACGAGTGCCAGAGTTTGGTCGTCGCCGTTGCCGCTGCCGCAGTTTCGTCGCCGGCGACCTCCAACGTTGCCACCTCCGCCACTGTTTCCTTGCCACGTGTGTGCATCGTGTTCGCCACCGTGGAACAGCTTCATCCCGCCAGCAGCGCCTTCGCTCTCCCGCGCACGTGCCCGACAATGGCAGCCCAGCTGCGCCACATTGTAAACATGCCTGGGGGAAACATCAACTCGCCGTTGCATCAACCAGGACTGCGCGCCAGGCTGCAAAAGCCGGCACGGCCGCTGGAGCGCGTCGCTTCGCTGCTGTCCCGCCCGGCCGGTCAATTCGCCGTCGATTCGAGCTTCAATTCTCCAGGCAATTCCAGCCGTTGCTAGCTCCTTGCTGTGCCTATAAAAGCCACCCCAGCCCATCTCGAAGACACTCACACCAGAACCACTCAAGTTCCTAACCCCGCTCTCTTCTTCGTCTTCTCCAGCGAGCTCGAGAAGAGGCTCACGGTGCCAGGCCAATCCACTGCACCGAGCTCCAAATTGAAGCTACCAGTAAGTCTCTCTCATCCACTTACCTGTGTAGTAGCAGCCAATTGAACTCTAGCGCACCTCATCGCCGGGAATTGCTGATTTTCCCCGACAACTCCGGCGAGCAATTAAACCCTAACTAAACCAAATTAGCTCTCGAGCCTATGATCAAACATGATCAGTGGACTGTGTAGAACACATCTAAGCAACCAGAATCACCAATTTTGCTAAAACTTGGAAAACTCCAAATTTACACCTTGCATGCAAACTGGGACTCGCCGTTAAGCTTCTGTGGTGATTTTCCAGTTAAATTGACTTCACACCCAGCTTTGTTATACCCTAGAGACCCTCCTCAAGCAAGGACTCGAGTTCAATTGCCCTAGAACAGAAATACCCAAATCACACTAGTACAGAAATGCAGTCTTCTAACGGTAAAAAACACCCTTCTACTATCGATTTTTGTACCGATAGAGATAGACACGATAGAACATGTTGGGGGAAATCTCCACGCCGTCAAGTCCAGGTAAGTTCATGACTGCCCGGGGACAGTGGCCTCCGGTGCCTGCCCCGGGCGCCGCCTTTTAGGCGCCCGGGACCATGCCTCCGGGGCATGTCCCGGGCGCCGCCATTTGGCCCCCGGGGCCGTGTCCCCCGGGCATCTCCCGGGCGCCGCCATTTGACCCCCGGGACCGTGCCCCCCGGGCATGGCCCGGGCGCCGCCATTTGGCCCCCGGGACCGTGCCCCCCGGGCCGGCCCCGGGCGCCGCCATTTGGCCCCCGGGACCGTGCCCCCCGGGCATGTCCCGGGCGCGGCCAATTGACCCCCGGGACCGTGCCCCCCGGGCATGTCCCGGGTGCCGCCATTTGGCCCCCGAAACCGTGTCCCCCGGGCATGTCCCGGGCGCCGCCGTTCGCCCGGGGATAGTGGCCTCCGGCGCCCGCCCCGGGCGCCGCCATTTGGCCCCCGGGACCGTGCCCCCCGGGCATGTCCCGGGCGCCGCCATTTGCCCGGGGAGAGTGGCCTCCGGTGCCTGCCCCGGCCGCCGCCTTTTGGGCTCCCGGGACCCTGCTCTCCGGAAGAGGTCCCGGACGTCACCGCCCTCCTAAAAGGTAAGATCCCTGTTTGTTTATCACGTGCAGGTCACGCGAGGGACGCCTCGGGAATCAGCGACCACCTGTGAAGCATCCAAGACGTTTGACCGGGAGAAGGACGGTCCTACCCTTCAATCCGACGGTGGCTCCCGGGGTAGTTTAGGTTTTTTGCTTCTTTTTGGGGCTATAAATAGCCCTTGTACCCCTCTGTTGTAAGGGATCACTTCATTATTGTTTGGAATAGCTAATCTCACAGACGTGCTCCGGAAGCCTCTCCCCCGGAGAGAGCTCCCCCAGCCGACTCCGGTCGGGAGCGCGTCGACAGGACTAGGGCCCCCACTGGGACCCGAACCTGTATAAATCCTCGTGTCTTTTCTTGTGTTTGTCCGGCGGGGGAGGACCGGTCACCCGGTCAACCCGCGCTGTGTAATCTCCGCTAGGATCGTCTTCAAAACCTGCCGGGGTATTCTTAATACCACGACAGTTGGCGCCGACCGTGGGGACCCGTGACGAATCGCCATGGCTCCCCCGAGAACAAGGGCCCGCGCCCTTCCCGGTGACGCCGGTCCCGGTGACTTGGCGCCACCCGTCCGGGACGCTGCTGTTTCGGCGCCTCCGTCCGGAGGCGACCATTCCCAGGTACCGCCTCCCACCTTTCCTCCCAATCTAGGAGCCTCCACCTCCGGGTCGCTCCCGGCGGCCGCGGGGACCTCGGCCGGGACGAGTTTCCCCCCGACGGCTCCCCCGGCTCCCCGGGATGCCCTGCTGGAGGCTCTCGTGGAGGGCCAGCTCCGCGCCCAGCGCTCTATGGACGAGCTCCTTAGTGTGTTGGCGCGGCCCTCGGCTCCCGCATCCTCGCCGCACCCGTATCCGGGGATCATGCCCCCGTTTACGGGATACCCAGCGGCCCCTCCGGCGTCAGGGGGGCTGTCTACCCCGTATAATCCCGCTGGGGGGTTCCCTCCCCCCGCGGGATATACTTCCGGACACTTCTCGGCACCCGGGCCTGTCCCGGTGCCGGGAGGCTATTTCATGCCCGGGCCCTTCGTGGCACCAGGGGGGTACCCCGTCCCCGGCTCGCTTCCGGGGCTGGGGGGTCATTTCATGACGGGGGCTATTCCTACGCCGGGAGCTAGTCCCGCCCCCCGCGTTGCGTTTACCGCACCGGGGCAGGTCGACAGAGCAGCTCCCGTGCCTCAGCGAATTTCCCCCCGCATTGGCTCCCCAACCCAGGACGTCGCCGAGGGGGCTCACCCCCCACTGGTTCCGGATGTCACAGGGGTTTCCCCCTTCCCGGTCCCGGTCGTTGCCACGGGGGCCCCCTCTTCGGATCCTAACGCCGCCCCGGGCGCCCCCTCCCCGGTTCCGGATGGTGCAGGGGCTCCCCCCTTTCCGGTCCCGGGGGCCGTCCCAGGGGGCTCCCCCCAGCAGGCCCCGGTAGCTTCCGGGCCGGCTGCTACAGTGCAGGAGCTCCCTCCCCCGGCGAAGCAGGTCCGCCTCTCCCGGGGGGAGGTTGAGCGAATGTATTCTCCCAGCCACGGGGAAGAGCTTCCCCCCGGTCGTTGTCACAGGGAGCCTCGCTCTCGCACCGGTCGGGGGAAGAGACCCGCCGAAGAACCATCCTCCCCGGAGGGAAGCCCGGACGTCCGGGAAATCAGTCCCAGCCCGGAAGAGAAGCGTCGTCACCACCACTCTGGCGGCCCTCTTGGGCCGCTACCTGACTCAGATAACGAGGGGGCGTCCCCCGTTAAAGAAGACAGTGACTGGGGCTTCCCCCGGGAAGCGCAGGGGGCGAACCAGCCTCTATGTCGAAGACTCCGCAGCATCCGATGGCCGCGGCCCTACCGTCCCCCGCACATCGAGCATTATAATGGCGAGGCGGATCCCTACGAGTTCGTGCAGATTTACTCCACAGCCATCTCCGCGGCGGGGGGGGACGAGAGCGTCCAATGCAACGTCTTCCCCCTCTACCTCACCGGCGTTGCCCGCTCCTGGTTTTACAATCTGAAGGCGGGCTCCATCAAGTCTTTCTCGCAGCTGAAGCGGGAGTTCTGCGCCAACTTTCAGGGGAATTACGTACGTCCCCTGGATTCTTCACAGCTATACACAGTGCGCCAGAGGACCGGGGAGACCATCAGAAGCTTCTTCAAGCGCTTTGCCCAAGTGAAAAGCAAAGTGGCCCACGTCCCGGACTCCACAGTCATCGAAGCCTGCAAAAGCGGCATCCTCCCGGGGGAGCTCCACCGAAGGCTCTCCCGGAGCTGCCCCTCTTCCGCCGACGAGCTCTTCAACGTGCTCGAAAAGTACGCTCGGGCGGAGGAAGAGGACATCTGGAAGAAGACCCAGGGGGCTCCTGCCCCCGCCGAGCGGGGGGCCCGGGATCCCCCCAGACGCCCCAGGCACGGGGGCCGTAGCGAACCACGGCCTCGGGACACTTTTGTCCTCGAGGGCGGAGGCGGCTCGTGCGACCCCCCAAAGGGCAACCGCCCCTTTCCCAAGCCGAGAGGCCATGGGGGAGGACAGTCTTCGCGCGGCCGCGAAGGCCCCGCGGGGAGAAGCCGGGAAGGACCGTGGTGCAGCTTCCACGGGTCCAGTACCCACGCCACCCGAGATTGCCACCAGCTGCTGCAGCACTTCGCGGCGTTCCTCGACCAGCGCGGGCAGGGGGGGGGGACTCCGGCCTCCTTGCCCCCTCGGCCAGCTGTCCCGGCCCTTCCTGCTCCCGCGGGGGGGCAACAGGTGCAGGAGGGGGAGCCTTCAGACGCTCTCCCCTTTCAAACTTCTCAGCGCCGCATCAATGTCATCGTAGGGGTCTCCGCCTCCGGGCGGGACTCCAAGGGCCAGCGCAAGGAGTACGCGCGAGAAGTTAAGGTAGTGGGGGTGCTACACGCGTCCGTGCCGCCCAAGTGGTCGGACGTCCCCCTCACCTTTACGGCGGAAGACGCGCGAGGGGTTCGCTTCCCCCATGACGACGCGCTTATTGTCTCCGCGACAATCTACAACTGCCACTTAGCCCGCATCCTCGTGGACGGCGGAAGCTCCGCCGACGTCCTGTTCCTCAAAACATTCAAGGAAATGCAGGTGGATGAGAGGCTCCTGCAACCAGCGGCAGGGCCTCTGCAAGGGTTTGTCCCGGGGAAGGCGATCCACCCCGTGGGCAAGGTAGATCTCCCGATCACCTTCGGCACCCCGGAGAACTACCGGACCGAGCTAGTACGCTTCGACGTAGTGGACCTCCCCTCCTCCTACAATGTAATTATGGGGAGGACTACGATCAATCGGCTGGGGGCTGCCACCCACCAAAACTATTTGTGCATGAAGATCCCCGGGCCGCATGGTGTGATCAACGTCCGGGGGGACCAAGACGTGGCCCGTGCCCTATACGAGCGGGCTGCTGCCACAATAGGAAGCGTCAACCTGATCAAGGTACCCGGGGGGGAGGCTCCCCCCCCGAACGTAGACGTCGCTGCGCCATCCCCTGGGAGGCCCCTCCTCAAGCCGCGTCCGGAAGGGGGCCTCCGGAAGGTCCCGCTGTCCCCGGGCAGTGGAGACAAAACCGTCCAAATCGGGGCAGAGCTCCCCCAAGACCACGCAGCGCAACTCGCAGCCTTTCTGCGCGAAAACTCCGATGTTTTTGCGTGGAAACCTTCGGACATGCGGGGCGTCGCCCGGGAGGTTATTGAGCACAAGCTCGCGGTAACCCCCGGTCACCCCCCTATCAAGCAGAAGTTGCGGAAGCTCTCCCTTGAACGTCAAGAAGCCATCAAGACGGAGATAGCCCGGCTCCGAGAGGCGGGGTTCATCCGGGAAGTGTTGCACCCCGAGTGGCTCGCAAACCCCGTCCTCGTCAAGAAATCAACTGGTAAGTGGCGCATGTGCGTGGACTTCACCGACCTTAACCGCGCTTGCCCCAAAGACAACTTCCCGCTCCCGCGGATCGACCAGCTCGTTGACTCCACCGCGGGGTGCGAGCTGATGAGCTTCTTAGACGCCTACTCGGGATACCATCAAGTCCGGATGGCGGAGGGGGACGAGGAAAAGACGAGTTTCATAACTCCCCTCGGAACCTTCTGCTACCGCCACATGCCCTTCGGGCTCAAGAATGCGGGAGCCACCTTCCAGCGCCTGATGACGCTGGTCTTCAAAGATCAAGTCGGCCGCAACGTCGAAGTCTACGTAGACGACGCGGTCGTCAAGAGTCCCCGTGCAGCCTCCCACATCGACGACCTCACAGAGACCTTCCGCAACCTCCGCGCGTTCGGGCTTAAGCTCAACCCGGAGAAGTGCGCCTTCGGGGTGCGCGGGGGAAAGCTCCTGGGTTTCCTCGTGTCCCAGCGGGGCATTGAGGCAAACCCCGAGAAGATCCGGGCCTTCCTAGACATGCCCCCGCCGCGCTCCGTCAAAGATGTCCAGCGCCTCTCCGGCCGCCTGGCCGCACTCAGTCGCTTCGTCTCCCGTTCGGGGGAGCGGGGCCTCCAGTTCTTCAAGATCCTCCGAGGGCTTGAGGGGTTCCGCTGGACCCCCGAGGCCCAGGAAGCATTCAACGACCTCAAGAAGTACCTCTCGAGCCCTCCAATGCTCGTGAGCCCGTCTCCGGAAGAGCCCTTGCTCCTCTACCTCGCCGCGACCCCCGTCGCCGTCAGCGCGGTTTTGGTGAAGGAGCAAGGGGGGCGGCAACACCCCGTGTACTACGTCAGTGAAGCCCTCCAGGGGGCCAAGACTCGGTACACGGAGATGGAGAAGATTTGCTACGCTCTCCTCATGGCGTCCCGGAAGCTCCGGCACTACTTCCTAGGGCACCCCATCACCGTTCCGTCGTCCCTCCCCCTGGGGGAGGTACTGCGGAATAAAGAAGCCACCGGCCGGATTGGGAAGTGGGGGGCCGAGCTTGCCCCCTTCTCCCTGTCCCTTACCGGCCGCTCCGCAATCAAGTCGCAGGTCCTCGCAGACTTCGTCGCGGAGTGGACTCCCGCCTCTGGGTCCGGGGACGAAGATCTCCCTGTGCCGCCCCGACGCAGTGACCATTGGAGCCTGCTGTTTGATGGGTCGCTGTGTCTCGCCGGGGCTGGCGCGGGGGTAGTCCTCCGGAGTCCCGAGGGGAAGGAGCTCGAGTACGCCGCGCGGCTCGAGTTCCCCGCCACCAACAACGTCGCCGAATATGAGGCTCTGCTCCTCGGGATGCGCCTCGCGCGCTCCCTGGGGATCCGGCGCCTCCTAGTAAAGGGAGACTCTCAGCTCGTTGTCTGCCAAATGGACAAATCTTACCTGTGCCATGACGCAAATTTAAGTCTTTACTTGCAGGAAGTACGAAAAATGGAGAAACACTTCGACGGCCTTGAGGCCCGGCATATCCCGCAAAGGGAAAATGACCGGGCTGATGCTTTGGCCCGGGCGGCAAGCGCCCGGGAAACGCTCCCCAAGGGGGCCTTCTTGGAAACAATCACGAAGCCCTCGGTGGCCTCCCCGGACGCAGGCCCCGAGCCTCCGGTCCCGGAGGTCGCCGAGATCGTCCGGCCGTCGTCATGGATGGATCCCCTCATCTCCTTCATCAAGGGGGAGGGGGACCCTCCCAGCAAGACCGAGGTTAAGCACCTCCGGGCCCAAGCCCGGGCATATCTCCTGCTCGAGGGAAGGCTCTACAAGCGGGGGGCTTCAGCCCTCCTGCGCTGCCTCCCCCGGTCGGAGGGACTTCAACTCCTGGAAGACATCCACGCGGGGAGCTGTGGTTCTCACCTAGCCCCGCGTGCCATCGCCGCCAAGGCCCTTCGGCAGGGTTTTTACTGGCCTACAGTCATGCGCGACGCGCGAGACCTTGTCTCCACGTGCGAAGCATGCCAGAAGATGGCCAAGGGCTCGAATCTCCCCCCTGTAGCGCTGCGGACTATCCCCATCACTTGGCCCTTCGTGCGCTGGGGGATGGACCTCTTAGGACCTTTCCCCCCAGCGCCCGGAGGATACAAGTATGCGGTGGTCGCGGTCGACTACTTTACAAAGTGGGTCGAGGCGGAGCCCTTGGCTAGCATCACCTCCCGGGCCGTTCAGCGGTATTTCTGGAAAAACGTCGTTTGTCGTTTTGGTGTCCCCCGGGAAATCACCGTGGACAACGGGACCCAATTCGACTCGGCATATTTCCGGGAATTCTGCGAAGGTCTGGGGGTCGTCATCCACTTCGCCTCAGTGGCCCATCCCCAAAGCAACGGGGCCGTCGAGAGGGTCAACGGCGTAATCCTACAGGGGTTACGCCGGAGACTCGAACAAACCGCTTCCAAGCGGGGCGCGTGGGCAGAGGAGCTCCCTAGCATCCTCTGCTCCATGCGCACGACCCCGTCCCGGGCCACAGGGCGTGCTCCCTTCTCCCTAGTCTACGGGGCGGAGGCAGTCCTCCCCCCGGAGATTGGCTTCCGGTCGCTGCGGGTCGAGCTCCTGAACGGAGCCACGACCGCGGCCTACCGGGCCAACGAAGACAACCGGCGGCTGGAAATCGACCTCGTGGAGGAGGAACGCGACCGAGCGCTCCTCCGCCACGCCATCTACGAGCGCGAGATGTCGCGCGCATACAACCAGCACGTGCGCGAGAGAGCTTTCCGCCTTGGGGACCTTGTCCTCAAGCGCGTCACAGACCCCCAAGCCCAGGGTAAGCTCTCCCCCAAGTGGGAGGGCCCCTACAGGATCTCCGCTGTCCTAGGCTCGGGGGCCTACAAGCTCTCCAACCTTGAAGAGCAGGAGCTGAAGCACACCTGGAACTTGCGTTTACTTCGCAAGTTCTACGTTTAGCCTTACGGGCCTGTCCCCTCCCCCGGGGCGGTCACGCCGGAGGGGGAGGGGGGACACTGTAGCTTCCCTTTTTCCCCCTTCGCGGCATCGCAGGGGGGCTTTGTATATTTCGTTAATAAATGCATAGCCTTTGTTCTTTAACTGTCTCACTGCAGGTTGTTTTTGTTTACTGCCCCTAGTGGTGATGCCCTCCCCGCGAGGATGCCTTCCCCGTGAAGATGCCCTCCCCGCGAGGATGCCCTCCCCGCGAGGAAGTGGGCCAGTCCCAACAAGTCCCTACAACGGAGCCTGCACTCCCGTAGGGCGGCTTACGATCAGCCCTCGTGGACTGAGGGTGTAAGCGGCAACCCGGTCCCCAGCGGCCGTGGTAACGAGTCACTTTGGGAGACTAGTCCCCTGCCCAAACACTCAAGTCCCGTCTTCGGGCACTTCCTCCTCCGGGAGTAGACGCTCTCCTCAGCGAGATGTCTAATGGCTTTCTGGATTATCTTCCTCCTCCGGGAGTCGACGATATTCCCGGCTCCCCGTTCTCACGGCGACCGGAAGATCGGCCCCTTGCGGCTCGATTGGATCTATCTTCCTCCTCCGGGAGTCGACGTTATTCCCGGCTCTCTGTTCTCACGGCGACCGGATGATTATCTCTCGAAGACATTATTCCCGGTTCCCCGTTCTCACGGCGACCGGACGAACCCTCCCGGGAAGCTCCCCTCCGGAGGTCATTGGCTTTTCATGAGCCCCTTCCGCGCCTTGTTCCCGGTTCCCCGCTCCCCCGGCGGCCGGACGAATCTCTCCCAGTGGCCCCGGCCACCCCGGAAGGTCCCTCCCTCGGAAATCCTGTTTTCACAATTTTCTAACTTAGAAAATATTTCTACAGGTTATGCTCCCCCCGGGGACCCTGTTTCCCCCACAGCACGCGGAGGCTTCCTCCCGCCCGCTGTGGGCGGGGGGGGACAGGGGGTCCCCGGGTCACCCACGAAGGAACTTAGCTCATCCTTGTTAAGATGAGTCGTCCAGACCATCCAAGAAGAAGAAAATAAAGAGGCAGTAAAAAGTTTAACAATGCTTTATTGATCGGCAAACCCGGAGGACATCTTCCCCCTCCAGTGGGTTTCGGAAATGATACAACCCGGGTCCTAACCCGGGGGATTTTCTACGAGCCTAAGGCCCCTACGCCTAAAGCTCCCGGAGGCGCTCCCTTAGCTCCCGGGCCAGGTCCCGGTACAGCGCCCGGACGCGACGCTGAGAATCCCGAAGTACGTCTTCGGGCCAAAACTTGTACCCAGCCGGCGGAAGTATCCGGAGAGGAGGTATCATCTGGGCCCTCGGGCGCGGGGGAGTTAATTCAGCACGGCTGTTGTCAAAATTATCCAAGTGCCATTCCGGGCGCCACCTCAACCGGACGGGCTCCTGGGCAGTACCGCCGTCGCGCCTCCCGGAGACAAGGCTCAGCAAAATCAAAGCCGCTTGGGCGTCCCCCGGAGAGTTTCTCTCGGACCGTTGCTCGGGAGCAACCCCCCGGGAAACCTGGTAACATTTTATTGCAAAGACTTAGAAAAATTTCTAATATATTTCATTGCAAAATGTTTGTGTACAAGTGCCCGGGGCTTCTCCTAAGAAGCTACCGGAATCAAAATGCCTAACAAAATAAAAAGGGGTCCTAGCTAAAGACCCGGGGGAGGCTCATACTTTGGCATTGGGGTCCTCCCCCCGGGAAGCTTCCTCCGTGGCCGGGGCAGGGACGTCCGCGGCCGGAGGCGCCGGTGTCGGGAACCACGTCCGGATGATCCGGTCGTAGAACCCCTCCGCCAGCAGCTCTACCTCCCGGCGCGTTGGCTCGAAGGCCTCCGGGAAGCCCCGGGGGATGCGCCCCCCGATCGCCCGGGCGCCGACCCCACGGTAGTCAACGAGCCCCGCGGCGGCCGCGATGACGGGGATCGCTCGGCCCCGTGCCCGGACGTCCGCAGCCTCCGGGATGGCGGAGACTTGTGCGTTAAGAAAACGCACAGCCTCCGCCAGGGTCGCCGGGGGCACCTCCGGGCCGCTCCCGGAGCCCAGGCTAACGCCAAGGCTTTCCAAGGCCGAGCGGACGGAGCGGCCCGCGTCCGACAGTGCCCGGACGCTGGAGCTCTCGAGCTCCCGGAGCGCCTTCTCCCGCACCTTGGCCTCCTCGCGGAGACGGATGTAGGCGCCCTCCGAAAGGTGCACCTGCGCCCGGGCCCGGGACAGCTCGTCAAGAGCTTCGTCCCGCTCCCGGATGGCCGCCTCCCACTGCTCGACGCAGGCCGAGGCCCGGCTCTCCGCCTCCTTGAGCAGCCGGGTGACCCGCTGCTCAAGGCCCCAGGTAACAGTCGCTACCTACAAAATGCATAAAGAGTTAGAAAAATCTTAAGTGCAGAAAAAAAAACCGGTGTGGAGAGCTCGATTTACCTGGGCTCCGAGGGACTCGAGCCCCTCAAAACGCTCGTGGAGCGTCCCTCCTGCCACGAGGGCCTGCACCTTCCGGTTGTGCAGGCCCTCCGCGTAGCGGGCCACCTCCCCCGCTGGAAATAGGGAGGTGTCTTGCCCGGCCCTCCTGTCGCGGCCGGGAGAGGGCCCCCGGACCTCTGAATCCGGGAGCACGGCCGGCGTCGCCGGCGTCTTCGTCGACGAAGTTTCCTCCGAAGACGAAGACGAAGATTGGACGGGGATCTCCGCCCGGGGGGGGATCATTGGGCCTTTCCCCGCCCCAGGCCGGAGGGCCCTCGGAGCCTCCTGCTCCGGGGGGACCTCGAAGACTGAGGGGCTCCCCCCCTCCTCATCCACCGGCCAGAGGCGCGGGGGCGCCGCCCCCGAAAACCGCACTTCTAGCCTCTCCGGCGCCAATGCCGCCGGGAGAGGCGAGAGGAGCGTCACGCGAACTGGCGACGGGGCGTAGTCCGCTGAATCGGACCCCGCCCCATCGACAACCACCTCCTTCCCCCGGGCCTCGACGGGGGCCTCCGGGGGCGGAGGCGTTGCATCTGCCCGGGGTGCCGCCCGGGCATGTTCGGCTCCGGGAGCTGCGTCCCGGGCCCTCACCGGCGTCGTCGCCGGCGCCGTCGCCGGAGCCGGGGTCTTCTGGACCCGGGGCTTTTTGGGCTCCGAGCCCCCGGCCGCGTCCTTCCCCCGTTTATGAGACCCGGGGGTGGGAAGGGGCTTCCTCTCTGGAAGCCTGAGCCCGTAGGCCCCGGCCACCAAGTTCCGGGGAGGCCCCTCCCCCACGAGGCGCACGATGCGCTCGTGTTCGTCGGCGAAGTACCTCCCCAGGAGGTGCTCCGCCTTGTCCCTCGCCGCCGGGTACGGGCGCACTGCAAGAGGTAAAAAGTTAGTCGATTTTTCATAAAAAACCGCAAGTACAAAAATGCAGGGGACTTACGCCGCGTCACCGGCTTGACCGGAGGCCACTGCTCCGGGCCCATGCCGATCCCCCTTCCCCCGCGTGAGAAGGGGGAAAGCCGCAGGAGCGCCAGCTCCTCGGCGGCGTCCCGCATTGAGCGGGCCTTCTTCGCCAGCACCACCTTCCCGAGGAGCTCGAACTCCTCGTCCGTCCACACCGGCGGCTTCGGTGCGGATGATCGGCTGTAGGTGGGAGGCTCCGGGGCATAGACCACCGCCTCGTCCCGGACCCGGAGGTAGAACCACCTCCGGAGCCAGTCCCCCCAGTGGTCCCGGGAGGCCGCCGCCGGGTAGTCCGCCACCCGGGAGGGCAGCATTTGGACCATCACCGAGCCGAAGGGGGACTTCGGTCCTCCCTTCACCAGGTGGGAGCTCCGCGCCGCCGGTTCATAGAAGTACCGGAAGGCGCGGAGGGTGGGCTCCCGCCCGGTCGCTGTCTCGTAGAGCCATATAAAGAGGCCCATACGGACGAGCGCGTTCGGGGTGAGGTGGTTGAGGGCCACCCCGTTCTCTTTGAGAAACTCCCGGAGCATCGGATGCACCGGGAGCCGGAGCCCCGCCTCGAGGAAGGCCTCGAAGGCCACGACCTCTCTGGGCCTGGGGCGGGGGGCTCCGTCCTTCTTTAGGGGGACCCGGATGTCCCCCTCTTCGACGACGCCCTTCTTGACCAAGGACTCCGCGTCCGAGGCCGAGAACTCGGAGGCCCAAAGGAAATCCACGGGGATTTCCTCCGGGGGCACCTCCGTGGTCTTTGCTCGACCTTTGGGCGCCATTAGGTGAGTTCTTTGTTTTTCGGTGGCTAAGTTTTCAGGTGGCTATCAACGACTCCCGGACGCTCGCTACCGGAGGAGGCTACCGGAGAAACTACCGGAAGAGCGCTACCGGGAGAGCTGAAGCTGGAGTTGAAGATTTGGAATGAGCTTCCGGGGCCCCCTAAGGCCCTATTTATAGAGGCTGGCCGTGATCTAGATGCGCGCCACGTGGCCCCCTCGGATCAATCTGGACCACTGATTCAAACCGCGCGCGGGAAATGAAGGGACAGGCGCGTAAATCGAGACGCCGGTTCAAACCGCGCGTGCATTTATTGCGAAAACGGCGCGGCCATAAAGTGCCCGGCACAGAAACCGAAGCGTCGTCGGGGCTCCGGTGATTTTCGTCCGGAGTTTGCGTCCGGAGATTTCCCCGATACCGTAACCATTCCCCTCCGGGGGCTCAGGCTTCGTCCCCGGAGGGCATGGGGGGCTGCTGTTGGGGGAAATCTCCACGCCGTCAAGTCCAGGTAAGTTCATGACTGCCCGGGGACAGTGGCCTCCGGTGCCTGCCCCGGGCGCCGCCTTTTAGGCGCCCGGGACCGTGCCTCCGGGGCATGTCCCGGGCGCCGCCATTTGGCCCCCGGGGCCGTGTCCCCCGGGCATCTCCCGGGCGCCGCCATTTGACCCCCGGGACCGTGCCCCCCGGGCATGGCCCGGGCGCCGCCATTTGGCCCCCGGGACCGTGCCCCCCGGGCCGGCCCCGGGCGCCGCCATTTGGCCCCCGGGACCGTGCCCCCCGGGCATGTCCCGGGCGCCGCCAATTGACCCCCGGGACCGTGCCCCCCGGGCATGTCCCGGGTGCCGCCATTTGGCCCCCGAAACCGTGTCCCCCGGGCATGTCCCGGGCGCCGCCGTTCGCCCGGGGATAGTGGCCTCCGGCGCCCGCCCCGGGCGCCGCCATTTGGCCCCCGGGACCGTGCCCCCCGGGCATGTCCCGGGCGCCGCCATTTGCCCGGGGAGAGTGGCCTCCGGTGCCTGCCCCGGCCGCCGCCTTTTGGGCTCCCGGGACCCTGCTCTCCGGAAGAGGTCCCGGACGTCACCGCCCTCCTAAAAGGTAAGATCCCTGTTTGTTTATCACGTGCAGGTCACGCGAGGGACGCCTCGGGAATCAGCGACCACCTGTCAAGCATCCAAGACGTTTGACCGGGAGAAGGACGGTCCTACCCTTCAATCCGACGGTGGCTCCCGGGGTAGTTTAGGTTTTTTGCTTCTTTTTGGGGCTATAAATAGCCCTTGTACCCCTCTGTTGTAAGGGATCACTTCATTATTGTTTGGAATAGCTAATCTCACAGACGTGCTCCGGAAGCCTCTCCCCCGGAGAGAGCTCCCCCAGCCGACTCCGGTCGGGAGCGCGTCGACAGGACTAGGGCCCCCACTGGGACCCGAACCTGTATAAATCCTCGTGTCTTTTCTTGTGTTTGTCCGGCGGGGGAGGACCGGTCACCCGGTCAACCCGCGCTGTGTAATCTCCGCTAGGATCGTCTTCAAAACCTGCCGGGGTATTCTTAATACCATGACAGAACAAGACTGGACATTTTCTATCGGTAAATAACCGACAGAAGAAGTTCACTATTCTATCGGCATATTATGAATCTACCGATAGAAAACCCGTCGTAGTCTTACGTCCATCGGCAGGGAAAGTACCATTATTCTAACGGTTAATTACAATATTACCGACAGAAAAAATCATAATATTCTATCGGCATATTTGGAGTGTACCGATAGAAAACTCGTCGTCAGTGGTTGGAAAAGTACCACTATTCTAACGGCTAATTATAAGTTTACCGATAGGAAAAATCATACTATTCTATCGGCATCTTACAAGTTTACCGATAGAAAACTCGTCGCTAGTGGATTAAAAATACCACTATTCTAACGGTTAACTACAAGATTACCGACAGAAAAAATCACACTATTCTATCGGCATATTAGGAGTGTACCGATAGAAAACTCGTCGTCAGCGGTTGGAAAAGTACCACTATTCTAACGGTTAATTACAATATTACCGACAGAAAAAAGCTTAGTACTCTATCGGATATGTATGAGTTCACCGGCAGGAAAGGTCACACTCTTCTAACGGTTAATTTTGATTGTACCGATAGAAAAAAGGACAGTAGTCTCTCGGTTGTTGATGAATTTACCGATAGAGCATTCACATATACAGTACTTTATTTGCATTCACAATACAGTACATTCACATATACAGTACAGATGCAATACAGTATAGATTGGATACACAATACAGTACAGATGCAAGGTAAATTCACAGAACAAATTGACACATTAGGCAGTTATTCACATTTATTCACATATGTATAGACAAATACAGATTGCAATCCAATGTGGACATTTATTCACATATATATATTTATTCACATGTATATGAACAGTCTATGCAGAGTACACAAAAAGGAGAAAATTGTCATGCTGGATGGTTGGGCGCTACTTCCTCCATGACATATTGTGCCCAGATTTGTCGAAGATATATAATCTTTGCATTTTCATATTGGTCTTTCGACATGGCGATCTGCAAGCATGTGTGCATACTGAGTAACTAACTTCGATCCTAATTTAGAACGTGACACCCATTTTTGAAATTTGAGTTAGCTATCGATGCTTACCTGGGGGAATCGGGAAAAGTTTGTCTGCACTAGGTCGTACATGTAGCGCAGCACATAAAATCTGCATTCCCACGATTGCGGCTGCTGATGGCACTGAGATAATTGCATATGCGAATACATGTTAGCTATATATTGTTTCCATAAACTAATTAAGCATAAACAAAAAGTCTCGTGAGTACCTCATATTCTTTCCAAGCTAGTACGGAGCCCTGCAGTGCGGCATGCCTCCCTCCAGCGGACACATATTTATCAAAAGCCCTGCATTTCAGTTAGTATTGCCAGTTAATGTATTATCATTAGCTAGTGAGGTCAAAATATAAATCAAACATATAAGTTACTTACGCCTCCATATTCCCCTTGAGCACATATTCCATCGATAATCTGTCACGCATCGAATCGAGGTAGTACACCTCGTTCCTCGGCGGACATATCACGATGAGGATCCAGTGGCCCCTGCATTGTACGTAAAAGAGGACCGCTAGCTCAAAGTACATCTCAGGTGTAACATACAAGATTGAGTTAAATTAGTACGAAATGCACTAACCTTTGGTGGTACGGCACCAGAATGAAGTCCCTGTCCTGCTGCGCCATCAGCGCGCTGGATATGTACTGCTCAGCGTGCGCGGCGTCCTGCTCTAGCATCGTGAGGCTTATTTTCTCTAGGTCGAGGAAACCCACCTTGTCACACGCAGCCTCCGATGCTAGCCTGTACATGCACCTGCATGCGAAGGACGAGATTAATATTAATTTCACAGAAAGTTACTCAGTATTCAAATGAACTGCAACATTAATGCAGAGTTAGCAAACAGAGTTAGAAAACAGCAATACATAGCATCAGCAAACTCACAGGACTCCAGTCCGTATGATGGACATATCGAGCTCCCGCCAGTTGTAGAGGTCGAACAGATCCTCGTCTGCCACGGATATAGTCCCGGGCTCACGGTGGAACTGCCCAGGCCTGTAGGGAACTAAGAAGTTCAGGCTGCGCCGAGCTCGATGTAGGTACCAGTCGTGGAGGTCTCTGGTTGATCGATCCAATTTCCGCAAAGATGCCTCCGACAGGAGTGGGAGCGCGTTCGTGAACGTCCACGGCAGTCCCTGTCGCCCTTTGCCCTTGCCTTTGCCGCCCTTGCCTTTTGCCGGGGACTGAGCGCGTACCTTCGAAGGCAAGGGCGAGGTGATGGCGGCTTTCTTCCGAGGTGGAGGCGTGGATGCGCTGGGTGGGGTCGAGGCCGTCTTTGATGTGTCCAGGTTCGCACGAGATCGGCCCTCATGCCCTGAGCTGGGGGCGCAGTCCCCTGGTAGCCCCGCGGCAGGCCACTTCAATTAATGAGCACGTATGTTAGATTATGCAAGTTGAGTGTACTGAGTAGGATGTAATCTAAAATGTGTAGGATTTACCGGTTGTATTACAAGACACTTCTTGGGCCACTGTACGTAGGAGCCCACTGCCTCAGCAAGTGTCTGCAGTTCCTCTGTTGGGACTGGCAACGGAGAATCGTTGTAGCCCGGCATGGCCATGTCCACCTGTACCTTTGCGAAACCCAACCGCAGAGGTACACAGTGGACCCGGACATCCGGCCCAGACGGATATACGAAGCCGTGTCCAACCACTTCCTGCCCGGCGCCTACGTGATTCTGTAGGATGCAGCCCTCCGGCCCCTGCAAATTTGTAACAATTAAAATAGGTTAGCGAAACAACTCTAACAGAATGGGAGTGGCATCAACTTAAGTGCACAGATGAAGGCTTGCAGTACCTCAAGTAGATCCACTGGATCCGCGAGTACCTTCGAAGCGCAACTGCTTATCCGACCCCGCGGGGTACCGTCGTCCTGGGGATCTGCATCTGCACTCTTGGCCAGCAATGTTTCTCTCAACCGTGCAAACTCTTCCCTCATTTGTGCGACCTCGGTCTGCACCTCAGACTGTACCTCAGCCCGTATCTCAGCCCGCATCTCCGCCCGTATCTCCTCCCGTACCTCAGCCCGTATCTTATCGGAGAAGTCAGCTTCCTTTTCCTTCCAGGTGCGGGCCTTCTTCCCCGGTGGAGCCGGATCTACGAAACCGGCCTTCCACGACACAATGGCTCCCACGGCCCGTGTCCGCCCGGGATGCACCTTATTTCCTAGAGCCCGGGTGAGGATGTCGTTCTCCCTCTGCGGGGTAAACAATCCCTCCGCTGCCTCCTTCTCAAAAGAGATCTGTTACATTTGAAGGTACCTTGTGAGACAAATTGCCTTATATACACTTGTGCGCACACAGTTTACGAGGTTAGCCAACTTACCATTCGCCTCACAACGTCGGCGTCCCCAGGGGTTGCGAACTGCACAGACCCCGTGGACGACACGGACCCCCTCCCCCTCCACCATCGCTTGCACCTCTCATCCCGGATCTCGGAGAGCGGCAACTCAGGGGTGTCGATGACAGGATTTTGTTCGTCTTCCTTCTTCCACTGTTCCTCCTTCCCCGCATAGCCCCGGGATCCGAGCCGATGCGGGTGGTCGTTCCTCTTCTGGATCGCCCTATTCTTCTCGCTAAGGGCCTTGAACTCCTCAGTCCCCTTCTGCTTGGTGAATTCCTCCCATACCTCCTCCGATATGAAGGGGTACTTCTCGCAAGGAGATTTCCCCGCAGCTAGGAAGTTACTGACGAGCCAACTCTTAAAGGTTTTTCATGTTCCATTCATGTCCTTCAAGCAGGCAGTCCTAGGTGTATCGTCGGGGATGTTCCACTTAGCCTGTTTCCGAAAAATGCATACAATTAATCACGAGTTAGTTAAACTTTAGTATAAGCCAAGAGAACGTGATTACGAAAGAGTTCAGCGATTTCAGTTCATTTAACCTTCACTTCCGCCCACAACCTATCCCTCTCGTCCGCCGTCACGTCCTTCCAGCTCTGGACGGTGATCTTCACCCTTTCTTTCGCCAACAGCCCAACGTAGGCCGCGTACCTCCCAGCATTCTTTCCAATCGGCCTCCCAAATTGGTTGAACTCACAAGAAAGATCAGTGCGTTTGGCCAAACGCCCCAACGTCGTCGCGCCTCGCCCCACCCTCTTGCGCTGGGATGTAACAGCCCCATCTTCAGTAGTTACGATGGGGTTGGCCCTAGTCGAACCACTAGTACCATCCGATGAAGACGACGACATGTCTTCCCCTACAAAACCTTCAACAAACCATATATATGGCAATTAATTCGCCTTGGACTTCCATAACTCAGCCCAGGACTGGAGACTAATTAGGGCGGCAAAAGGGAAAATAATACAAAAAGAAAGACATGCATAAATTACTTACTGAACTCTTCAGAAATATTTTCTATCGGTAAACACATGAGCTGCCGATAGACCATAACAATTACCTCCACACAAGACAATTTTTCTATCGGCAAACACGTGAGATACCGATAGAACATAACAATGTTCTCTACATATGGAATTTTGTTGACAAGCCACCATTCACTGTCATCACATAACATTCTCGATGATTTGCTACACTAATATTCATGGGCCAGCATTATTATTTCACACGTAAATATGCACACAAGCATCTAAGTGCCACTGTGCATAATCTTTAGCCTAGCCTGTATGTGAGTCATCAGGACTTCACAGCTATTAGGTTGGGAAAAGTCATGTATATAGGCATTTGAAACATATACATCGAAGACCCATCCACATTGCCATATATTCATACGAAGTGAGTAAAAATTCCCAACCAAACTAGTACATTGCATGGCTCATGTCCTTCCAGATCCAAATTAAGTTTTACTACTTGTGCAGAAAAATTTTCTATCGGTAAACACATGAGCTGCCGATAGAATATGTGTAAGAACACCTCCAACATATAATCTGCATTACATGGCAGTTGGATACAATTGATCACACATACAGCAGTATAGAGAAGTTAAAATCTCAAAACAGGTTCATTACAGCACTGGAACATATTATGTAAACCCTAATTAAAATCAACATTGCCTGCGGAATGTACATAAGCCAACACAATAGGGAACCCTAGTGTAATTGCAAAACTCGAAGAATTAGTACGTGCAAAACACTAGGATCAAATAAAGAAGATGCTGGAAATAGAACGACGAATTAGGGTATTTACGGCGGCGATCAGTTCTGGTGATGCAGAGGCGGTGTAGAACGCAGCAGCGGCGGGCGAAGGACGAAAATAAGAACCGGTGGCAGTGACGAACCAGTGTCCAGCCGGCGATCGTCGTGTGGGAGAGAGGAAGTGAGTGCTCACGGCGGAGGTTGGGGTTTTCTTCGCTCTCGAAGAGACGCAGTGCTCTAAGGTGGAACTGTTCGAGTGGAGGGAAACTAAAGGGCCGTGTACGAGTAATAAAGTAGCGGACGAACTTTTCTATCGGTATAACAAAATGATACCGATAGACTTATGTAATTTTCTATCGAAACAACAAAATAATACCGATAGAAAAAGTAAATTTCCCGGAAAAATATTCGAATTAGTGGATGCATTTTTCTATCGGTATAAACAATAAAATCCCATGAGACCAATTTTCCACAGAAAATTTTTTTAAAGTGCTTGAGATTGGGTGCCATTTTTCTATCGGTAAAAACAACAAAATACCGTGAGAGTAATGAAAAGGTGCCCTTTTCTATCGGTATAAACAAAAAAATCCCGTGAGCCCAATTTTCCCCAGAAAATTTTTTTGATTAAGTGCTTGAGATTTGTGTGCCCTTTTTCTATCGGTAAAAACAATAAAATACCGTCAGAGTAATGAAAAGGTACACAATTTAACATCAAACAGACCGTGGTTGAAAGCTGCAGAATGTTAAAGAAAGAGGGAAGATAGCCGGAAAATTGGAAAATTGACATAAAAAGAAATTGTTCATTCATTGTTGTTTTATCACTTACAGAAAAAAATAAAACCCAAAATGCTAGGTCAAGGGGTGGTCTTAGCCCTGGCTGCATGTAGAATAGAGTCAGTTAGACTTGCAGCCAGGACGCAGGACTCCTCTAGCGACAAGTTGTCCCTAGGATCAACTACTACCGCGTCAAGAAGGCCTGCGACCTCCCTCAGCTTCGCTATGGTATCCTTCATAGTCAAACCGCAGCCAGCGATGGTCATATCCGCGGCTTTCTTCTCCTCGCGAAGACGCCTCGTCCTCGCCCTAGCATTGTCACCATCCGTCTTCATGCGCTTAATGCGCTGGAAGAGATCGTCAAGGTCAAGCCGTAGCTGAGTGTGCTTGTCTGTAAGGAGCTTGTGCTCCTCCTGGAGGGCCCTCAGGTCAGCCTTCACTTTGGCAGTGTCTTCCACGGCTACCATTCCCTGTGCAAATCAACAGGTCAAGAATGAACTGAACATGGATTAACAATACAGGGGTAAACCGAGGAGATTTAGTGTTCTTACCGGGGAGGCCGTGGATGACGATCCCATGGAGGTTGCCATTGTGAAAGAGAAGATGAGGAGTCCAACCGTTCGAGAATTAGAAAAACAACAAAATACCGCGACGCATGGCGAGGTACTTATAGAGTTTCCAAGGCGACGCATGGCGACACGGTTGAGAATTCGAAGCGGCAGAGTATTCTTCTATCGGTAAAAACAGGAAAAAACCGTCAGACAACAAATACAGTGAGACAAATTAATTTATTCTAACGGTAAAATAGAACAATACCGATAGAAAACGTTTTGAAGTGCCTGAGAGAAGATGTCCTTCTCTATCGGTATAAATAACAAAATACCGTCAGGTATTTTTGCTGAACTTAATTTGAAGAGGCTGCGATGAGATTTTTGCAAGTGCTATTTGAAGGGAAGAATTAAATATTTACAGGATAAAGGTACTGTACATGTTAGAACTCATGCTGTGGAGTAAAATTGAGATGTATTAATGCTGTGGGCTGTTTGCTTGGCATTTATCCCTGAAATAGAAATTAATCATCAATGGTTCTCAACCCATAATCCTTCTTCGTGGTCATCTCGCAGATACGTTGTTTCGTCGATATCTTCAGTACGGATAGATTGAATGTCCTCTAAAAATGGAGGTATTTCATCGAATTGGTTATACTCCTCTTCGTCGACAACATCTTCGACCCCAACAATACGTCTCTTGCTGTGGAGGACAACATGCAAGTTTGGATTGGCCGGGTCAACGATGTAGAATACCTGTGTGGCTTGCTTTGCAAGTATGAATGGATCGTCTTGGTGTCCGACTCTACCAAGATCGACGAGAGTAAACCCGTAACTGTCAACTTGAACACCTCGAGGGATTTCGACCCATTGGCATCGAAACAGGGGAATCTTAAGTAATCCGTAATCGAGCTCCCATATTTCGTCAATAACACCGTAATATGAGTTCAGCGCCCTTACTGACCTGGCATCCTCGGAAATAGCAAACAGTGTCACTCCGCTACATTGCGTGCTACTCTTGGCGTCTTGAGCTCTTGTGTAAAATGAATACCCATTGATGTCGTACCCCTGCCAAGTCCCTACAGTGAATCTTGGGCCTCTAGCCAACCATGTCACAGTTTCACTTACGGAGCCCTCGGCAGCTCGCGTGACTCTTTCTTGGATCCACTCAGCAAATTTCCTGTTATGTTCTCTGCTTACCCAAACGTCTGACTTCGAAGGATTCTGTGACCGTAACATTAACTTGTGCTCATGTATGTATGGCTCGACCTCCGTCATGTGTTGTAAGACCCAAAAATGTGATTTTGCGTACACATCACGAGCGGGGACGATAGCTTTGAATCCAATCGTTCCAATTCCCTCAAGCCTACCCTCGTGTCGGGACCTAGGAACACCAATTGGGTCAACCCCGGCCATATAATCTGTGCAAAATTCAATCACCTCCTCGGCGGCATAACCTTCCATGATACTCCCCTCGGGTCGACGACGAGTCCTTACGTATCCCTTCAATACACCCATAAATCTCTCAAATGGATACATGTAGCGCAGGCACACGGGTCCACAAAACTTAATTTCTCTGATAAGGTGAACAATCAGATGGACCATAACATCAAAAAAGGATGGAGGGAAATACATCTCGAGCTGACAAAGAGTTGTAACCACGTCGCGTTGCAAAGCGTCCAGTCCATCGGGATCAATTACCTATGAGGACACAGTTGCGCCAAATATTCATATCAGAAAAATCTTCTAATTAAGCTCCACAAATGGAGGTAGTGAACTTATAGTACGAGTGCACGTACTTACCTTGCAAGATATTGCGTTGAAGAAATAACATAGGTTTGTGATTGTCTCTCTGACTTTAACTGGGAGAATGCCTCTGATAGCAATGGGAAGCATCTGTGACATCAAGACATGACAGTCGTGGGACTTCATGCCAACCAGTCTTAGGTCCTTCATAGACACAAGTTTTTTCAAGTTCACGGAGTACCCACATGGAACTTTAACACCGTGCAGGCATCGACAGAGTTCTGTTTTTTCGCTCTTGGACAACGTGTAGCAGGCCGGGGGGAGGTATGTACGCTTTCCATTCTCTAAAGGTGCAAGCTCAGTCCTTATCCCCATTTCCAGCATGTCACGACGAGCTTTCACACCATCCTTTGTCTTTCCCGGAATGTTCAACAACAAACCAATCAAACTGTCACAGACATTTTTCTCTACATGCATGACGTCAATGCAATGTCGAACTTGTAAGTGCTCCCAGTACGGAAGATCCCAGAGAATCGATCTCTTCTTCCAAACATTTTTTTCTCGAGGTTTAGAATGCTTACTGAACTCAACTTTGATGTCGTTCACGCGTGAGTAAATCTCCTTACCGGTCAGAAACACTGGAGCTGATCCCTTCTCAGGCTTCCCGTTAAATGATTTCCTCTTCTTACGGTACGTGTGATGCACCGGAAGAAACCTGCGGTGACCCATGTACACTGTTTTCCGGCAGTTTCGCAGCCACATGCTCTCAGTTTCATCTAGGCAAATAGGGCAAGCCTTGGCTCCTTTCGTACTATACCCCGACAAATTGCCGTAGGCAGGAAAATCATTTATGGTGCAAAATATCAGGGCCCGCAAGATGAAATTCTCTTTCTTGTATGCATCCCACACCTGCACACCCTCGCTCCACAATTTCTGTAAGTCCTCGATTAAAGGCGCTAGAAACACGTCAACATCATTTCCGGGTTGTCTGGGTCCTGAGATTAGTAACGCCATCATGATGTACTTGCGCTTCATGCATAACCAAGGAGGAAGATTGTAGATGCATAAAAGAACCGGCCAAGTGCTGTGCCGGCTGCTCATATTACCATGTGGGTTCATACCATCTGTACTCAGCCCGAACCTTACATTCCTAAGTTCGCCGCCGAACTCAGCAAATGTTCTGTTAATGTTTCTCCATTGAATAGAATCAGCTGGGTGTCTCAGTTTTCTGTCTTGTTTCCGGGCTTCAGCATGCCAACGCAAGTGCTTCGCGACTTTCGGATTTGCAAACAGCCGCTTCAATCTAGGTATCACAGGCAAGTACCACACAGTTTTTGCCGGGGGCCCTTTCCTTACCTCGTGACGTTCACTGTCAATCCGGTCCCTACGCGTATACCTCGATGCGCTGCATCTTGGACAAACATGCAAACTGGAGTACTCGTTACGGTACAACACACAATCATTTGGGCATGCGTGTATTCTTTCGATTTCCATTCCCAACGGACACAACAGTTTTTTGGCTTGGTAAGTAGATCTTGGCAACTCATTTCCCCCTGGAAGCATGTCCGCTAGAAGATCTAATAGTGCCGTGAAACTCTTATCACTCCAACCGTTTCCTGCCTTCAAGTTATATAATCTCAGCACAGAAGACAGTTTTGTAAATGTTGCACATCCAGGGAACAAAGGCTTCTCAGAGTCAGCAATCAGTTTCTCAAATTCACAGAAGTCATTTTCATTGTAATCTTGCTCTACATCACGTAACATCTCATCTAGATTGTCATCATCATCATCTACGTGCACATCGGAATGAACATTACCAAAATTGGGATGATCATCGATATTATTGCAATCCACATCCGAGTCGTGCTGATTGGTAGTAGTGGTGCTTGTTTCCTCAAGATCTTCGCCATGCCATATCCAACGGGTGTATCGCGCGTTAAAACCACGACGAATCAAATGACTCTTAATTTGATCAGAGTTGCTAAACCTCTTCAAGTTCATACAATCTGTACAAGGACAGAGCATATTTTTCTCTCCCTTCCTCTCCTTTTGTTGCTCAGCAAATTTAATAAACTCATTCACACCATCCAAATATTCAAGAGTAGTACGTTTTATTCAATACATCCAATATTTCCTGTCCATCTACAATTAACAAAATTTAACGAGTAAGCCATGCATGAAACCTGCCCGATTAAGTTATGTATATGTACATGTACAGCCTCTTACAACAGATACATGTGTTGAACCCTAGCTAGCCTGACGAAATTAACACTAATTAACCTAGCTAACTACACAATACAAGCGAGTTAGCTCCTAAAACATGACGCATTTCCAGCTACCAAGCTCCCAAGCTTAGAGCTACAAACTTGGAACTACACAATACAGCTAGCTTGCAAGTAGAGAGGAAGGGAGATCTAGAGGGAGAGAGAGATAAGTGTCGACGATTAAGCATACCTTAAAGAGAGGGGCGCAATCAACTTCCCTCCAGCCTGCGCTGATCACCCTAGCAGTGTAGCTGGAACTTTCGTCACAAACAGAGGGACACAGAGTGCAACAGAACAAATTAAAGAGCAGCTCAGCAATGGTCGAGTGGGGTTTTCCTTATAATGGACATTTTTCTAATGGTAAATATATGAAAT
This sequence comes from Pharus latifolius, assembly GCA_019359835.1. Lineage (NCBI taxonomy): Eukaryota > Viridiplantae > Streptophyta > Magnoliopsida > Poales > Poaceae > Pharus > Pharus latifolius. The sequence continues at coordinate 20,962,520 of CM033329.1, read as the reverse complement.
AACCGTCAGACTAACTTAGGTAATTTGCCGCTCACATATTCTATCGGTACAAACACACACATACCGTTAGAGAATATACATGACTGAGCAAATATATGTATTTTTCTATCGGTAAATATGTGTACTTACCGTTAGAATATGCATGACTGAACAAATATATGTATTTTTCTATCGGTAAATATGTGCATTTACCATTAGAATATGCATGACTAAACAAATATATGTGCTTCCTATCGGTAAATATGTGTATTTACCGTTAGAATATGCATGACTGAGCAAATATATGTATTTGTCTATCGGTAAATATGTGCATTTACCGTTAGAATATGCATGACTGAGCAAATATATGTATTTGTCTATCGGTAAATATGTGTACTTACCGTTAGAGGAGGTACTGTTACCAAACTGGGACAAACATGCACATGCCATTTCTCACATTCAAGGAATCATATCAATGTAATATCAAACAGATCTTACATCAAACGGATCTTAACTAGAAGATAAAGCAATATATTTCAAGAAATGCTAATTTGTGGATTAACTAGGAGACACAAAAATACTTTTCGTAGGTAGTTGGGACTTCATCTTGCCAAAGAAATTACAGATGCCAGTTCACAAATTCAGGTACAAACATACACATGCCAGTTCACCAATACAAATTCAGGTACAAACATACACATGCCAGTTCACAAATTGAAGTGCATGTCTGAAACAGCAGTACAAATACACACCTACCTACCAATACAATTAAATACACAAATGCTCCCTGCACATTGAAGTTCATGTCCCAATTAGCAATACATGATACACAAATATACAACAATATACAAATACAACAATTCACACATTCGATGTATATTACAAAAGCCACGTCTGAAATTAACAACAGATCACGACGAGGACCCAGTGGCCCATACATGCATTTTACATAAAAGGGAACCTTTGCAGGTTGCCACAATGCAACTACCGACTACAAGTTAGACCTGATACATCACAAATCCATTCATCCAAAACAGCAAATGTCTGAACCACATTGGACTTAACCATAGGAGTTCAGTTTGAAGACGCCCGAGGAGCTGGAACTGCCGTCGACATACATTTGTACGTATTGGTGATTTCCTCGGACTCAAACTCGATCAACTCAACTCAACTCAACTCAACTCCATTAACAAAAAGAACCTACCTTCCAAGATGTTGTTCTGTGTAGTGATGGTGTAGAATGGCTGTGCAAATAACAACAATTCTTCTTCTCCAAGCAGGTAAGCATCTGGCCACAAGCTGGTGCATGCAAAAACATGTAAGATGCTTTCTATAGGTCCTGATTTGAGAAACACGCCGGGCTTAAGCATCTTCTCGACCGAGCCAACCAAGATCTCGCCCTTCACGTCCTTCCAGCTCTCGACGGTGATCTTCACCATTTCTTTTGCCAACAAGCCAACGTAGGCAGCGTACTGCGATGAAGAACCGTGAAATACGTTGCCCCTCACGAGCATCATCCAAGGACCTGAACAGATCATAATCATATTGAAAAGAAGACACATAAAAATGAAGGATACAAAAAAAGCAGAATTATTGCCATAATCGGATTAGAATAATCTAACAATATTGCAGAAATTTTACGTACCTTCCTTGGGATGCCGACGTCTAGAGGGCGTCGATGGAGGTGCGGAGGTGCAGCGGTCCCCTGTAGAGGTGCGCCGGCCGTCCATGGAGCTTACGGGTTAGGACTACGAGCCCCAGATGAACTGTGAGAATGAAAGAGACATACCCGTGTATTTATACAATTATATATTTTCTATCGGTAAGAAAACAGAATATCGTTAGTAATAAAAACATCTGTAGAAGCCGAATGGTTCTATCGGCACAATAAATATTACCGAAAGGAATTTTTGTACATACTCTATCGGTGTGTACGTACATTACCGATAGAATATTACTAGTTGTAGAAGGCCAACAGTTCTAAGATATTTTGTGCAATATTCTACCGGTATAAACATTCATTACCGATAGAATAAAACTATTTGAAGACGAACAGTTCTAAGCAATTTTCTATATATTCTAACGGTAAAAGAATCCATTACCGATAGAATAAAAATATTTGTAGAAGGTCAACTATTCTATCGGCGAACTACATATTGCCGATAGGAATTTTTAATATACTCTGTCGGTATATTCATACAGTAGCGATAGAATAAGTCTAGTTGTTGAAGTCGACCAGTCCTATCGGCGCACAACATTCTTCCGTCAGTACTTATGCATCTCTTCTAACGGCAAATATGTTCATCACCGCTAGAGTAAATCATACTATTTATTCTATCGGTAAGTTTCTTAGAAACCGATAGGGAAAATACATCCGTCGGGCTTTTATGACCGCGAGGCACATTTTCTATCGGTTTTGTGCTGTTTCGCTAATAACCGATAGAAGATAGGGGTTAGTAGACTGCATTTCTGTACTAGTGTCAGGATTGAGTTCATCCTTCCTCCAGCCAATATCTTCTAAATTCAGCCACTCCAGCTCAAACCACCTTGCCATATAGATGTTTTGGATCATTTTGAGCAACTTTGTCTTCTACCACAACCCCTAATTCGGCCTAGAACAGGAGTTATGGCTATGCCCTAGTTGTTGTACTGTTTGTGCTGCAGGTACTCCAGGCCAGTCAACTTCTTCGCTGGTTTTCATCACCTTCCAGCCATCTCCTGCCCTAGATCCTGTTGAGACATTTGTTTCTGCTACAAATGCCTAACTACCAGACAAAGTGGTGCATCAATTGGAGCCTTGAGTCAAAAGATATGGCTAACCCTAGTTTCTGGCCATGTCAACCCTATGCTAGGCTGTGTCAGGCAATGGCATTGAGCCTTTTCACCCACTTCCAGCCATGCGCTTTGAAAATAACTTTGTCCCTTAGACTCCTGACATCGTGATCTACACTTTTCTCTACTGTCACAATTTGAGTTGAGCCCTCTATCATTCATCGACCCTATGTCGATGCCTTGAACCGAATGTCGACCTAAAGACGTTCGCTGTTTTTTTTTTTAAGCGAACCAGTCGCAACCTTGATATCATTCTGATATTTTCAGACATTTGGAACCTTGTAACCTTCAACAACTAACCTAATCCTAATCAATTTCTAACCTAATCATCTCAGAATCATCAAGACTTCATCTTTGCATCAATGCATATAGTATAATAATGTATTGAAAAGATTGTGATTATTGGTTATTTGTTGGTTTGGAGAGCAGATCAAGAGCCCCAGTTCGAGGACTTCACTGCAGATCCGACGTCAACTGCTGTATTTTACGATGCGGAAGGCAAGTCATATTCTTGGTCATCTCGAACCTATATTTTAAGAGTTGCTATAACATAACCTTGAATATAGGTAATATTGCATGAGAAAGATTGGAAATGGTTGATTTATGAATTGGCAGTACTAGACTGGTTATCTGTGAAATCTGAAATAAACAAGTTTTGAGCCATGAACTATTATACATATTGTTGGGGGAATCCGCAGCGGTCCCACGTAGTCCCAAGGTGGCCACGGTGGAACCCGGTGAGACCCGAAGGCACCGGGCCCTTGGTGGGGCCCGGAAGGTCTCCGGGACCCCGGTAACTCCCGGTTAGACCCGGAGGGTCCCCGGGCCCCCGGTGACACCCGGCGACACCCGGAGGGTCTCCGGGACCCCGGTGACACCCGGAGGATCTCCGGGACCCCGGTAACTCGGGGTGAGACTCGGAGGGTCCCCGGGCCACCGGTGACACCCGGTGACACCCGGTGACACCCGGAGAGTCTCCGGGACCCCGGTGACACCCGGAGGGTCTCCGGGACCCCGGTAACTCCCGGTGAGACCCGGAGCGTCCTCGGCCCCCGGTGACACCCGGTGACACCCGGAGGGTCTCCGGGACCCCGGTAACTCCCGGTGAGACCCGGAGAGTCCCCGGCCCCCGATGACACCCGGTGACTCCCGGAGGGTCTCCGGGACCCCGGTAACTCCCGGTGGGACCCGGAGAGTCCCCGGCCCCCGATGACACCCGGTGACTCCCGGAGGGTCTCCGGGACCCGGTAACTCCCGGTGACACCCGGAGGGTCCCCGGGACCCCGGTTACACCCGGTGACACCCGGTGAGATCCGGGAGGTCCCCGGAGCCCCGGAGGGTTCTGGGGAGCCCGGGCCCATGAAGAACTGTTGTTGACCGTGGGGCCTCTAGGAGGCCCTTGCCGCCACGTGTCAAGCATCCAGGCCGTCCGTCAGGCCAAAAGACGTCTTCGCCCTTCCATCTGACGGCCGCAGCGAGGACATTTTTGTCTTTTGTATTTCTTAGGGGCTATATAAACCCCTCTTGTACCCTTTTTCAGGGATTCCAATTCATTTCATATAAACACAATTCCCGGCTCTCTTGGAGACCTCTCCCCGAGAGCTCACCTCCCCAGCGGACTCGTGTCCGGAGAGAGCCAACAGGACTAGGGCCCCCACTGGGACCCGAACTTGTATAAACCTCTGTCATTTTCTGTGTTGCCCGGCGGGAGGAGACCCGTAACTCGGTCTGCTCGCGCCGCTGTAGTGCTGCGCACGTCCGAACCTGCCGGGGTATCCGTAATACCACGACAGTTGGCGCCGTCCGTGGGGAGTTCGCGACGAATCGCCATGGCTCCCGCAACCACCAGAGCTCAAGCCCTCTCATCTCCCGAGAGCACTGGTCCTAGTAACCCGGCTCCGCATCCGCGAGATGAGGCTTCTGCGGCCCTGCCGCCCGGGGGTGCACGGGCGGAGGACTCGCTTCCTCTACTCGCGGCCTCCGGCCAAAGGGTCCTCGTTTCCGACCCAGCGGCCGCAACCGAGCTTCCGGGGCCTAGTGCGCCCCAACTCTCCGTTCCGGTCTCCGGAGATTCCATGCTGGGGGCTTTGATCCAGGGCCAGCTTCGTACCCAGCACACCCTGGAAGAGCTGCTGCGCGTCCTGGTGCGGCCTCCGTATCCGTTCATGGGGGCCCCGCCCCAATTCTTCATGGGGAACCCCGCCTTTCCCGGGCCGGGGATGTTCCCCGTTCCCGGGGGTGCCCCTGGGCCATATCCGATCCCGGGGACACTTCCCGCGCCGGGGAGTCAACTCGTCTCCGAGCCCCCCCCTGCCTCTGGGGGTCGCCCGGCCCCGGGTCCAGAACCCCCGCGAGCGGCTACCGCCGCTCCGGGCACAACCCCGGCGCCTGAGCCCGGCAACCTCCGTGGGCCGACGCCCGTGATCGGTGCACCGCCCGCTCCCGCGGACGCCCCGGGGACTCGAACTGGGACCACTCCCGCTGCCGAACAGAGCGCGGACCCGGCGCATGGCTCGATCCGCGCGCCGGCACCGTCCACTGGGACTGTGGCAAACGCGCATCAGCTCCCTCCCCCTCCAGGGTCACCCCCGCGGGCGCCCCCAGCGGATCAGACGCGCTTCACAAGGGAGGAGGTCGAGCGAATGCGTACCGCCAGGTCCGGAGAAACCACCTCCCGTCATCGGTCAGGACTCCCCCGAACCCACGGGCGCGCGGAGACGCGCTCCCAAATCATCCGGGGGAAAAGACCGTTCAAAGAAGCTGCCACCACTCCTGAGGGATACCTTGATGCCCAAGAGGTCAACTCAACCAACCCGGAAGAAAAGAGACGACACCGCCAAACCGGCGGACCGCAGCCACCCCTTCCAGACTCCGACAATGAGCACGCGTCCCCGGCAAGCGATGACGGCGACCATGGATCCCCCAAGGAAGTTGAAGGGACCAACCAACCGTTGTGCAGCCGTCTCCGCTGCATACGCTGGCCGCGGCCTTACCTCCCGCCGCACATTGAGCATTACAATGGTGAGGCCGATCCTTACGAGTTTGTGCAGGTGTACTCGACGGCCATCTCGGCGGCCGGGGGGGACGAGACAGTGCAATGCAATGTCTTCCCCCTCTACCTCACGGGCATCGCACGCTCATGGTTCTACTACCTGAAGGCGGGATCCATCAAGTCCTTCGTGCAGCTGAAGCGCGAATTTTGTGCGAACTTCCAAGGCAACTATGTGCGGCCCTTGGACTCGTCCCAGCTCTACACCGTCCGGCAGAGGACGGGGGAGACTATCCGCAGCTTCTTTAAGCGCTTCGCTCAGGTGAAAAGCAAAGTGGCGCATGTCCCTGACTCCACGGTCATCGAAGCGTGCAAGAGCGGGATACTCCCCGGGGAGCTCCACCGGAGGCTCTCTCGGAGCTGCCCCACCTCCGCCGACGAACTCTTCACCGTACTTGAGAAGTACGCCCGCGCGGAGGAGGACGATCTTTGGAAAAAGAACCAGGGGGCTCCTGCCGCCGCCGACCGGGAGCCAAGGGACCCCTCAAGCAAACATCCCCGAAGAAGTGATCGTCGCGAGCCACGGCCTCGGGACGCTTTCGTCCTCGAGGGCGGAGGCGGCTCGCGCGACAGCGCCAAAGGCAGTTGCGCCCCTCCTAAGTCAAAGGGTTACGCTGGAGGACAATCCTCCCGCGGGCGCGAAAACCGCGCCAAGGAGAGCAAGGAGGGCACAGCCAACGTGTGGTGCACCTTCCACAAGTCGAGTACCCACGCTACTCGAGAATGCCATCAGCTTCTATAACACTTCGCGGCCTTCCTCGACCAGCGCAGCCAGGGGGGAGGGGGCCCTGCCTCCTTGCCTCCCCCGACAACTTTGCCCACGCTCCCCGCTCCCGCGGGTGAGCAGCAAAGACAAACGCAAGAAGGGAGCCCAGCTCAGCAGCTCCCCTTCCAAACCTCCTAAAGACGCATAAACGTCATTACGGGGGGATCTGCCGCGAGAAGGGACTCCAAGCGCCAGCGCAAGGAGTACGCGCGAGAAGTGAAGGTAGTGGGGGTGCTGCATGCGTCTCCGCCACCAAAGTGGTCGGACGTCCCCCTCACCTTTACGGCGGAAGATGTGCGCGGGGTTCGCTTCCCGCACGACGACGCGCTCATCGTCTCAGCTACAGTCTACAACTGCCAACTGGCACGTATCCTCGTCGACGGTGGGAGCTCCGCCGACGTATTATACCTGAAGGCGTTCAGGGAAATGCAAGTCGATGAGAAGCTACTGCAGCCCGCACTCGGGCGGTTACAAGGCTTCGTTCCCTGGAAGACCGTCCACCCGGTGGGGAAGGTCGATCTACCAATGACTTTTGGCACCCCGGGGAACTACCGGACGGAGATGGTCCGATTCGATGTGGTGGACCTCCCCTCTTCATACAACGCTATTATGGGGAGGACTACGTTCAACCACCTGGGGGCGGCGATTCACCAGAACTATCTCTGCGTGAAAATCCCTGGGCCTCACGGTGCAATCACCGTTCGAGGCGATCAGAACGTGGCCCGCGCTCTTTACAAACGCGCCACCGCCGCCGTCGGGAACATCAACGTGATCAAGACCCCGGGGGGGGCACCTCCCCCTGAATCTCATGCAGCCCCGGCCGTTCCCCTCGGGAGGCCATTTTCGAGGCCACGCCCCGAGGGAGACCTTCAGAAAGTCCGACTGTCCGCGGGAGGTGAAGAGAGAACCGTCAGGATCGGAGCAGACCTCACCGAGGAGCACGCCGAGCGGCTCACGGTCTTCCTTCGCGAAAACTCAGACGTTTTCGCATGGGAACCCTCGGACATGCAAGGCGTCGCCCGGGACATCATTGAGCATAAGCTCGCTGTGATCCCCGGCCGCTCCCCGGTCAAGCAGAAGTTGAGGAAGTTATCTCTCGAGCGCCAAGACGCCATCAAGGTAGAGGTCTCCAAGCTTCTAGAGGCGGGGTTCGTGCGAGAGGTCCTCCACCCCGAATGGTTGGCAAACCCCGTCCTCGTGAAGAAATCAAGTGGCAAGTGGAGGATGTGCGTGGATTTCACTGATCTCAACCGCGCTTGCCCAAAAGATAACTATCCACTCCCGCGGATAGACCAACTGGTTGATTCGACCGCGGGGTGCGAACTGATGAGCTTCCTCGATGCGTATTCGGGATACCATCAGGTTCGAATGGCTGCAGAGGACGAGGAAAAGACGAGTTTTATAACTCCCCTCGGCACCTTCTGCTATCTCCACATGCCCTTCGGGTTGAAAAACGCCGGGGCAACCTTCCAGCGTCTCATGACGTTGGTCCTGAAGGATCAAATCGGCCGCAATGTCGAGGTCTACGTTGACGATGCGGTCGTCAAAAGCCTCCGCACGGCCGCACACATCGACGACTTGGCGGAGACCTTTTGCAGCCTCCGCAAGTACGGGTTGAAGCTCAACCCAGAAAAATGCGCTTTCGGCGTACGCGGCGGGAGGCTGCTTGGCTCCTTGGTGTCCCAGCGGGGCACTGAGGCGAATCCCGAAAAAATTCGGGCCCTGCTGGACATGCCTCCCCCACGTTCCGTCAAAGACGTGCAGAGGATTGCAGGCCGCCTGGCCGTGTTGGGTCGTTTCGTCTCGCGGTCAGGAGAACGCGGGCTCCAGTTCTTCAAAATCCTTCGGGATCTCAAGGGGTTCAGGTGGACTCCCGAGGCCCAGACGGCGTTCGACGCGCTAAAAAAGTACCTCGCGAGCCCTCTGATGCTCGTGAGCCCGTCCCCGGGGGAACCCCTGCTACTATACCTCGCCGCGACCCCCGTCGCAGTGAGCGCGGTGCTCGTGAAAGACCAGGATGGACAACAACGTCCTGTGTACTACGTCAGCGAGGCCCTTCAAGGGGCTAAGATGTGGTACACTAAGGTGGAGAAGCTGTGCTACGCCCTCCTCATGGCGTCGCGAAAGCTCCGCCACTACTTCCTCGGGCACCCAATCACGGTCCCGTCATCTCTCCCGCTGGGAGAAGTAGTGCGAAACAAGGAGGCCACCGGCCGGATTGGCAAGTGGGGAGCCGAGCTCGCTCCTTTCTCCCTCACCTTCATGGGCCGCTCCGCCATCAAGTCACAAGTCCTCGCTGACTTCGTGGCGGAATGGACCCCGACCGCCGAAGCGGACGAAGGGACTCCCCTCGCCCCTCCCCGGTGCCAGGACCATTGGACACTCATGTTCGATGGCTCCTTGTGCCTTGCCGGGGCCGGCGCGGGGGTGGTTCTCCGGAGTCCCGGAGGGGAGATGCTGGAATACGCCGTCAGACTCGAGTTCCTGACTACAAACAATGTCGCCGAGTACGAGGCCCTCCTCCTGGGATTGCGCCTCGCGCGCTCCCTGGGAATTCGCCGCCTCCTAGTGAAAGGAGACTCCCAGCTGGTGGTCAACCAAATGGACAAGTCCTACTTGTACCACGATGCGAACCTGAGTCTATACTTGGGCGAAGTGCGAAAGATGGAGAGACACTTCGAAGGCTTGGAGGCCCGGTACATCCCCCGACGGGATAATAACCGGGCCGACGCGTTGGCCCGGGCGGCCAGCGCCCGGGAACCTCTTCCCAAGGGCGCCTTTCTGGAAATCATCACAAGACCCTCGATAACCCTCCCGGACGCGAATCCTGAGGTTCGCGTCCCGGAGGTTTCCGAGGTCACTCGGGCTGCCTCGTGGATGGATCCCCTCATCTCCTGCAGAAGGGACGAGGGGGAACCTTCCAGTGACGTTGAGGTGAAGCGTCTCCGCGCTAAAGCCAGGGCGTACGTCCTGCTGGACGGGAAGCTTTACAAGCAGGGGGCTTCCGCCCTTCTTCGCTGCCTCCCGCGGGCCGACGGACTCCAGCTCCTCGAGGACATACACTCGGGGAGCTGCGGATCCCACGTGGCTCCGCGGGCGGTCGAGGCGAAGGCCCTTTGCCAAGGATTTTACTGGCCCACGTTGGTTCGCGACGCGCGGGATCTAATCTCCGCGTGCGAGGGCTGCCAAAAGATGGCAAAGGGCACCAGGCTCCCCTCCGCGATATTGCAAACTATCCCTGTTACTTGGCCCTTCGCGCGCTGGGGGATGGATCTCCTTGGTCCCTTCCCCCCGGCACCTGGGGGCTACAAGTACGCGGTGGTCGCCGTGGATTACTTCTCCAAGTGGGTGGAAGCTGAGCCCTTGGCCAGCATCACTTCCCGCGCGGTGCAACGGTTTTTCTGGAAAAATGTCATATGTCGCTTCGGGGTCCCCCAAGAAATCACCGTCGACAATGGGACCCAGTTCGACTCGGCATATTTCCGGGAATTCTGCGAAGGCTTAGGCACTACCCTCCATTTTGCCTCCGTGGCACATCCCCAAAGCAATGGGGCCGTTGAGAGAGTCAACGGCATGATCCTGCAAGGCCTGCGCCGACGGCTTGAACAGACCGCCTCCAGACGAGGCGCGTGGGCAGAAGAGCTTCCAAGCATCCTCTGCTCCATGCGCACGACCCCTAGCCGAGCAACAGGGCGAACGCCTTTCTCGCTCGTCTATGGGGCCGAAGCAGTTCTCCCCTCGGAGATTAGTTTTCGATCGCTGCGGGTCGAGCTCCTCGACGGAGCTCCGACCGCGGCGCATCAAACCAACGAGGATAATCAACGGTTGGAGGTCGACCTCGTCGAAGAAGAACGCGACCGAGCGCTTCTCCACCACACCATCTACGAGCGCGAGATGGCACGCGCGTACAACCAGCGCGTGCGCGAAAGGGCTTTCCGCCTTGGGGATCTGGTCCTCAAGCGCGTGACAGACCCCCAAGCCCAGGGCAAACTATCCCCCAAGTGGGAGGGCCCATACAGGATCTCCGCAGTCCTAGGCTCGGGAGCCTACAAGCTCTCTACACTTGAAGACCAAGAGCTCACGCACACCTGGAATATAACCTTGCTCCGCAAGTTCTATGTTTAGCCTCCGGGCTCGCAACCTCCTCCGCCGCGCTTCTGCGGGGGGAGGCTTATGTACTCAATTCCCTCCCCGGCCGCGCCTTCGCGGGGGGAGGCGTTGTATCTCATCGCATGTTAATACAAGTGGATTCTGTGCTCAACTCTGGAATTTTTACGTCTTCATTAAATTGAATGGCTTTTTTCTACTTCACCGCTGGAATTCTTTTACAGGAGTTTTTCTCCTCTATAAAAATCCCCTCCCCGTGAGGATGCCCTCTTCGTGAGGAAGTGGGCTACCGCAGCCTAAAGTCCCTACGACGGGAGCACAGCTCCCATTGGGCGGCTTACGGTAACCCCTCGTGGACTGAGGGGGTAAGCGGCAACCCAGTTTTCACAAACTGCGGTAACGAGTCACTTCGAGAGATTAGTCCCCCCTCGAACACTCTACACCCGCTACCGGGTTACGAAACCCTCCTAAAGGAATATACGTTGCCTTCCGCGGCACACAGAGAACTCGGCTTTCGGAGTTTGCTCTCAAAGCATAGCCCCTCCTCGGTCACGCACCATCCGTAAACCCCCGGAAGTCCCGCCGGGGAACCGCGAAGGTTTCCGGTAGACACCCCCGCCAACCCCCGGGACCCGACGAGGGACTACGCAAACTAAGCACCCCATGCAGTCCAGGCCCCTTCACTCCTTACCCACAGCGCGCGGAGCTGAGCTGCACCCCGCTGTGGGGGGGGGAGGAAAACCCTGGACCCGAACAGAAAAACAACGGCTTTATGCGAAAGGCTTCAAAGTTTCTGAAGCAAAGGCACGACGAACAAACAAATCTACGGTCTTAATTGATACATCACACTAGGGAACAACCCACCCCAGTTAAAGCACCCTCCGGGCAAAACCCGAGCGCGCGAGTATGGGAATGATTCCCAACAAGCAACTACAACTAATAATCCCGGAGACCCTCTGAGATCTCCCGGGAGAGGACCTTGTACAAACTCCTCATACGCCGAAGAGCCCGCCGAAGGAGATCCTCTGGCCAACATTCGTAGCCGGCCGGGGGGAGTATCCTGAGCGGGGGGACTTTCAAAGCCCCCGACCTCGGAGGAGGCAACTCAGCGCGACAATCGTCGAAGTTTCCTAGGTGCCACTCCGGGAGCCAACGTAGAAGGGCTGGCTCCCCGGAGGCACTTTCCTTCGCAAAGTCGTCATGTGCAAACTCGGAGTCCAGCCCGGAGGATGCTCCCCCGGCTGCCAGACTTAGTAAGATCAAGGCCGCCCGGGCACCGCCTGGGCTAGACCCCCCAGGCGACCCTCGAGCACTCTCCAAAAGATGGTCTTCAGGGCAAGAAAGCCCTGGAAAAGCGACGTCCAAAGATACCTGCTAACAAATTGAACACATTTAACGAAAGAACTACTTTATTTCAGTCAAAAGGTATTTACAAGTTCCCGGGTCTCTCTCTAAAGAAGCCGTCCGGAGCAAAAAGCCTAAAAAAAAGAAGCCTAGTCTAACAGGGGGGGGGAGGAGCTCATACTTGCCCGTCCTTGTTCCCCCCTGGGGGGACGTCAGTGCTGGCCGATGCGCCCTGGCCCGGGCGCCGGTCGCCCGTCTCCATGGCGCCAGTGATGCGATCGAAGAGAACCTCGGCGGACTGCTCTAACCCAGGCCGCCGAGGGTCGAAGAAGGCGGGGAAGCTCCGGGGGACCAGATCCCCGATAACTCGACCGCCCTCCCCGCGGTGCTCGACGAGGGCCGCCGCCAAGGCAATCACCGGGACGGCGAGCCCGCGCGCCCGCGCCTCCGCGGCAACTGGGATCAGGGCGACCTGCGCACAATGAAAGTGCGCGGCCTCCCCGACCGATGTCGGAGCCGGGTCAGGGCTGGCCCCCCGACCAAGCTCGATCCCGAGCCCCTCGAGGGTGGTGCGGATCGCCCGGCCCCCGGCGACCACGGCCTGGATGCCCGAGGCTGCGGCCTCTCGCTCCGCCTGCAACTCCCCGCGTAGCCGGGAAGCCACATCCTCGGCGGCGGCGAGACGAGCCTGCACCGCGGCTAGCTCTCTGAGCGCCTTCTCCTTCCCAGTGCGCTCGAAGGCCGCTATGTCCTCGGCAGCACGGAGGCGCGTAGCGAGCCGGGCCCTAAAGCCCCGGGCTAAGGCGACCGTCTGCAGAGAAACCGTTATCAGGATGCAATCAACAAAAAAGCATAGGGCTCAAGTAACTTACCCGAAGCCCAGAGGCGATGACCGCATCGACGTCGCCCTCGTCGCCCCCTGGGTCACTCCCTCGGGAGGCCTCCCCCCCGGGCAGAGCATCCTCTGAAGTTCCGTCGTCGGAAGAGCCGGAGGCCTGATCCGTCGGCGCCGGAACCCCGGGGCGAACGAACAGGCCCTTACCCCTCCCGGGTACAGGGAGCGCCGCCGTCGCGGGCCGAACCGCCGATGAACCCGTCTCCGGGGCCAGAATCGAGGCCATCGGAAGGCCGCCCGGCATCCGGAACCGGACGGAGACCTTGCTGGACGAGGGCTGTGGCCGGGGCCTCGCGGGGGCCGGAGGCGGCGAAGGGCTCGGGGCGTACATCTCAGAGTCCGAGCCCTGACCCTCCCCGGTCGGGACACCGCCCATCGGATCCGGCCCGCCCGAGGTGTCGAGAGCGGCGGCAGATGGCCCGGCAACTGCCGCCGCAGCCTCCTTCGCGGGAGAAGGCGTCGGAGAAGACCGGGGCCTCGCCGGGCTCCTCCGGGGTCGAGACCCCGCCGGGCTGCCAGACGGACGGGACCGCTTCGACGGCCCGCCGGCAGCCTCCTTCCCCCGCTTGCGTGAAGCAGGGGTAGGCAGAGGGGCCCGGGCTGGGAGCCTCAGCCCGAACGCCTTCGCGACGACGTTTCGGGGAGGGCCCTCCCCGATAGCCCGCAGCACCCTCTCGTGCTCGTCCTCATAGTATCGGCCAACGAGGTTCGCCGCGACCTCCTTGGCCCGACCGTAGGACCTAACTGAAAGAGCAAGAAAAAGGAAGCAAGTGTTAGGGAGAACCCCCTAGCGGGAAGAAGGAATCTGAATACTTACGGTTCGCCACTGCCATCCGGGGTGGTCTGTGCGCCGGCGACATCCCCCTCCCTCGGCGGGTCTGGAACGGCGCCACCCGGAGAAGAGCCATCTCCTCCGCGAGGTCCCGCATAGACCACCGGAATCGAACCTCCGCCATCACGGTGAGGAGGTTCATCTCCGCCTCGGTCCACTCGAGGGCCACCGGAGCGCTAGTCCTCGAGTACGTGGACGGCTCCCGGAAATAGGTCACCCCCGGGTCTCCTACCCGGAGGTAGAACCAATGCCGGAGCCAGTCCCCCCAATGGTCCCGGGAGGCCGCCACCAGGTACTCGTCGGCGCGGCCCGGAGTCAGCTGGATCATGATGGAGCCGAAGGCCGATCTAGGGCCGCCTCTCCTCACTACCGGGCCCCTCGCCGCCGGCTCGCAGAAGTACCGCAGGAGCCGCATGTTGGGCGTCACTGCGGTCGTCTCGCACAACCATATGAACACCCCCATCCGGACGAGGGTGTTCGGGGTGAGGTGGTTGAGCACGAGTCCGTACAACTGCAGGAAGTCGCGGAGCAGCGGGTGCACGGGAAGCCGAAGGCCGACCTCCACGAACGCCTCAAAGGCCACCACCTCCCCGTCCCGGGGGCTCGGCACCTGCTCCGCCGGGCCGGGGATCCTGATATCCCCCGCCTGGAAGTAGCCGCGCTCCAAGAAGGCCTCAAGGGCCCCCGAGGAGAACTCGGTGACCCCAAGGAAATCGGAGGTCAACTCCTCCGCAGGCAACTCGGAGACCTTGGCGCGGCTCTTCGGCGCCATCACGAGCAAATTGCAGAAATCGCCAAAAACTGCCGGAGATTACCGGAAGTCACCGGAAATCACCGAAACCTACCGGGAATTACTGGGGGCTACCGGGAACTACCGGAAACCACCGGACGCCTCCGGGCAGAAATGTCACCGGGAACTACCGGGTGTCTCCGGGCGAAGTCTCCGGAAGCCACCGGGAACTACCGGAAATCACCGGGCGAAGTCACCGGAGGCTACCGGAAACCACCGGGCAAAGTCACCGGAAACTACCGGAAGTCACCGGGAGAAAACTATGGTTTGTGGGAGTTCGAGGGCTTGTGAACGTGCTCAAGTGGAGGGCCCCCTTACCTATTTATAGGTGAGCGAGGGGGCCCGGATGCCCGACACGTGTCCACAAAGCCATCAGAGCCGCGGAGTCGAACCGTCGCGCGCGGAACGAAGCGACGCGAACGCGGGCGCATCGGGGCGATGCGTCGGTCCGCGAATGGACGCGTCCCGCGGAGAAACGGTTCGGGAGCCGAAGCGCCGCGGGGCGTGTGGGACCGCGGGATACGAAGCGTTGCAAGGGAGGTTCACATACCCGTCGAAGGCACCAAGTGCCCCCGAGGGGCTGGGGGGCTGCTGTTGGGGGAATCCCCAGCGGTCCCACGTAGTCCCAAGGTGGCCACGGTGGAACCCGGTGAGACCCGAAGGCATCGGGCCCTTGGTGGGGCCCGGAAGGTCTCCGGGACCCCGGTAACTCCCGGTGAGACCCGGAGGGTCCCCGGGCCCCCGGTGACACCCGACGACACCCGGAGGGTCTCCGGGACCCCGGTGACACCCGGTGACACCCGGAGGGTCTCCGGGACCCCGGTAACTCCCGGTAAGACCCGGAGGGTCCCCGGGCCCCCGGTGACACCCGGTGACACCCGGAGGGTCTCCGGGACCCCGGTGACACCCGGAGCGTCCCCGGCCCCCAGTGACACCCGGTGACACCCGGAGGGTCTCCGGGACCCCGGTAACTCCCGGTGAGACCCGGAGAGTCCCCGGCCCCCGATGACACCCGGTGACTCCCGGAGGGTCTCCGGGACCCCGGTGGGACCCGGAGAGTCCCCGGCCCCCGATGACACCCGGTGACTCCCGGAGGGTCTCCGGGAGCCCGGTAACTCCCGGTGACACCCGGAGGGTCCCGGTGACACCCGGTGAGATCCGGGAGGTCCCCGGAGCCCCGGAGGGTTCTGGGCAGCCCGGGCCCATGAAGAACCGTTGTTGACCATGGGGCCTCTAGGAGGCCCTTGGCGCCACGTGTCAAGCATCCAGGCCGTCCGTCAGGCCAAAAGACGTCTTCGCCCTTCCATCCGACGGCCGCAGCGAGGACATTTTTGTCTTTTGTATTTCTTAGGGGCTATATAAACCCCTCTTGTACCCTTTTTCAGGGATTCCAATTCATTTCATATAAACACAATTCCCGGCTCTCTTGGAGACCTCTCCCCGAGAGCTCACCTCCCCAGCGGACTCGCGTCCGGAGAGAGCCAACAGGACTAGGGCCCCCACTGGGACCCGAACCTGTATAAACCTCTGTCATTTTCTGTGTTGCCCGGCGGGAGGAGACCCGTAACTCGGTCTGCTCGCGCCGCTGTAGTGCTGCGCACGTCCGAACCTGCCGGGGTATCCGTAATACCACGACACATATTTATATACTTATATTCATGAAATAAAACCCCTAGCCGTGACCAGGAAATGGTATGGAATGGTGGTAGCACTGGAGGTGCTAGACTGCAAAGGATGTGCAGGCACTGAAGGTGCAGGGTTGTGGATGGTCTGGTCACTGGTATATAAGGACTAGAACCTTGTGTTGTGCGTCTAGTGGCATGAACAAACGTACTAACCGCAAGCCTGGTATGGGACAGGCCTGAACAAGTACTTATGTGAATCGTATATGAAACCCCTGCATGAGATGGAAAGTAATACACTAAACTCATGGGGTTCAGCTCCTCCACGTATCACTGAATGTGATTTGATCAAGCACGTTGACCCAGTAATGGGAAGAGGCTTATGGGTGGGGGTATAGCCCGCCACAACTGCGGTTTGTGTGAAGAAAACTGCAGGGTCAGGGGTGAATTGTAAGTGAAACATAACAAAAGTTCTTGTTATCTCCACCTTGCCGCTCACAGTATGAAGTGAGTCAGGGGTCCAATCATTCTGATAGGATGGGCTTGAAAGTGGAATATCTTGCGGGTAAATTGGTACCTCTCTGCAGAGTTAAAAATGTATTCGAATACTTCGTGCTCCCGAGTTTTAGGAGTCTGCTGCGGTGGATTAAATCCACGGGGTGTGACACAAGTATTATTTTCTAAATAAAATATATTAAATCAAGATTACCCGAATGATATGTGTTGTCATGATAAGGAGTGCTGCCGTGGGCTTCATGTGTTGACGTGTCGCGGTAGTGCTATAATTTAGTGAACATGAATGATGATGTTATATTATAGAAAGGTGCTGCCATGAGTTGAGCCAGGAAAGGAAAAGATTATTTTACAAACATCCATAATTCTTGACTAGTCTAGGTTCATATCATCTCTACTATATGTATCTACTCTTACCTATGACTTGCTGAGTACGTAAGTGCTCACTCTTGCAACTTACAATTCAGTAGATGGAGCATTCTACAACCAAGACGAAGGCATGGAGGACTTCTTGGATCCAGAAGGAGGAGCGTCAGTTCCGCCAGAGCCCTGATGTGTGTTGTTCTGCTGTCCACTTCTCTTTGTGGGTGGGTCACCTACCTTCTGCTGTGTAGATGTTGTTTTGCTAAACCATGTATGCCGCGAAGGCATTGTAACCTCCTTATGTAATATTAAGGCCAGCAGGCCACACTGCTTAAATATTTTGTAAGTGACTCTGTTGCAATGTGATATACTCCTGTGCTTGACTTATCCTGGGAAGTCAAGGGTATGTGTATGCTATGCATATATGGGACCAGCTGCAGCGAGCTGGGTCTCTACAGGAGTAGTCGTAGTCCTAGTTTCGGGGCGCGACAAGAAGGTGGTATCAGAACAACATGAGAACTTGACTGTAGGACGACACCTTTAGGGATTGGCCGTGCCAGGAAGACGTAAATTATTTAGAAAACTATTTGTTGAAAATTGTATTTTTATAAAAATAATGAGCTTTGTAGCTCCTAAAAACTTTTATTTCAAAATCTTATTTGGATTTTCTAAGAATCGGTAAGATTGTGAGAGTGTGTCCTATTGTTTCAGAGTGTCTTAGGGGTTGGTTTTGTGTAGATAGAGCTAGTGGTGCTCTTGATAGCTTTGTGATTCGCTGTTGCTTTTGCAATGGTTAACTTGTGTATTATGGCTAGTAGCCCAAGTATTTTATGCATTAAAATAGTTTGCATTAATTTCTGCATTGCTGTCTTAGTTGGCCCTAGTTAGTTAGATCAGTCTAAACCTTTTTCAGAGCCACCATGGTTGATACAAGAAGAAGATCCCGAAGCAGTGGAGAAGACAGGGAACAAACTCCGCAGGGAGAAGATACTAGGACAAGAGACCCTTTGTTTCAACAAGGACCTCAGAGTTCCAATCCGCCTCAGAATGAACAACTCAGTCTGCAGGAAATCCTTCTGTCAATGGAGAAGAATCGACAGGAAGCTCAGACGGCCCATACTCAGTTATTGGCTCAGATAATTCAGAGATTGCCTATTGGAACAACAGAAGGAACTATTGTAGGAACCATATTAGCAGATTTCCAAAAGACCCGTCCACCAACATTCTCTAGTGCGACCGATCCCATGGTTGCAGATGATTGGTTAAGGGATATCGAGAGGAAACTGGACACAGTCCGATGCAGCGACCGAGAGAAGGTTTTGTTTGGATCACACCAGTTAGTAGGAGCTGCAGCTGCATGGTGGATGAACTACCAAGAGGCCCACCTTGACAAAGATAGCATCTCTTGGACGGAATTCAAGGAACAATTTCGGAAATTTCATGTACCTACCGGCGTCATAGCTGCCAAACGTCGGGAATTCCGTAATTTGGTTCAAGGAAACAAGACAGTTACAGAATATCTGCACCAGTTCACTCACTTAGCCCGATATGCACCTGGAGATGTCGATACTGAGGAGAAGAAAATAGAACGCTTTACAGAAGGACTTCAACATTACCTACAGTACCAAATCGCTTCCCATGAGATAACTGAATTTCAGACACTAGTGAACAGAGTCCTAAAGGTAGAGGAGAAGAGGAATATAGGAGAAGAAAATCGGAAGAGGAAGATGCTCCAGCAAGCGCGACCACAAACAGACCCAACCAGAGGAAAGACTCCCATCACCTCCAATTTTCAACCATCATATCAAGCTCCTAGACCGGCAACGACGATGTGCCCAACCTGCAGAGGAAACCATCATCAGAAGGATTGCCCTCGCACGAATATCATTTGTTTCCACTGTGGACAGCGTGGACATCGTAGAGAATTTTGTCCTTTGATTCGACTTCCATCATCCATTGCCAGATCACAGGCAAGAACACAACCAGAAGCACCCAGAGTACCAGTGTCACAACCACAGAATTCTAGAGGAACTCCACCAGGAAGAGGAGGAAGCATGGCCAACCGAGGAAGAGAAAGAGATGGAACACCAACAGCAAGTCCAGGAGGAAAGTTAAACTACATCCAAGGAGCAGGAAACATCACCGACATTCTTCGAGGTAGATCTTTGACTCAGTTGCACCCACCTTAATATTATTTGGTCCTGGCAATTACATCTGAAGTTGAAATGCATATAAAGCAAGTACCCTTAGAATACTCCATATCAGATTATATAAGTTTAATGGGAAATCATTCAGAACAAGAAGCTACTTGGAAGAAGGAAGAGAATTTTCAGTGAACCTATCCCAATTCTTATCTTTCCTTGCTTTAGGTAAATCTCGGGGCGAGATTTCTTTAAGGAGGGTAGATCTGTAACATCCTGAGTTTTGGGGTGAAAAGTTTCTTTCTTAAAAGTCATGCATGCATATGTCTCTTCTAGATCAACCAAATCAGCCTCAGCTTTATTCTGTTCTAGCCCTAAATCTCCAAAATCTATCCTATGACCCCAAGTCAAGAACTGACTTGCCAGATTTGATCTATCAGTTATCCTAAACCTAAAAGTCTTCAGGAGCCAGATTGAATTCTAACCCTAACTCCCAGTATCTAAGTCTCTTTCTGTTTTCGAAAACAGGAAATCCAGATTTACCCTAAGTACCCCAGTTTCCAGATAATTGAGTTATTTTGATTTAACCCTATCCAGACTCAAGTATCCACTGGAATATGTTCCTAGGTATATCCTCAACTAACTCCAAAAAGTTGGGAACCAGATTAATTCATCTGAACACTTTTCGCTGGAAGGTCCAAATTTTACTGCGAATAGGTCCTTTTCTGTTTACCTGGAAGCCTGAAAAGGCTAAAATCTACAAATCAACTCCAACTCCAGAATTTCTTCAGGGAAAACCTGCCAGATGCTATTTTATACAGATCTCTCTTTTGATCAGACTTCAAAATCTCTCTCCAATCACCAGAACTCGAGATCGACAAAATCCAGATCTGTTTTACCCTAATTTTACCCTATTTTCGAAAATACGTGAAATCCCTCAAATCTAATCAAACTTTCTCCAAATTGAGCTAAATGAGTATTAATAGAAATATTATACTCAGCCATGGAATCAAATTCCAAATTGAACCTCTCAAAGACCAGATTTGCGGTTTAGTCCAAAGCCAAACCAACAATCATCGCAAATCAGTCCCTGGTTCGACCACGGGCTACTGTGCACGACCAGGCTGTTACAATCGACCACGAGCGCTGGAGTTTGGTCGTCGCCGTTGCCGTTGCCGCAGTTTCGTCGCCGGCGACCTCCAACGTTGCCACCTCCGCCACTGTTTCCTTGCCACGTGTGTGCATCGTGTTCGCCACCGTGGAACAGCTTCATCCCGCCAGCAGCGCCTTCGCTCTCCCGCGCGCGCGCCCGACAACGGCAGCCCAGCTGTGCCACGTTGCAAACATGCCTGGGGGAACAACAACTCGCCGTTGCATCAACCAGGACTGCGCGCCAGGCCGCAAAAGCCGGCACGGCCGCTGGAGCGCGTCGCTTCGCTGCTGTCCCGCCCGGCCGGTCAATTCGCCGTCGATTCGAGCTTCAATTCTCCAGGCAATTCCAGCCGTTGCTAGCTCCTTGCTCTGCCTATAAAAGCCACCCCAGCCCAGCTCGAAGACACTCACACCAGAACCACTCAAGTTCCTAACCCCGCTCTCTTCTTCGTCTTCTCCGGCAAGCTCGAGAAGAGGCTCACGGTGCCAGGCCAATCCACTGCACCGAGCTCCAAATTGAAGGTACCAGTAAGTCTCTCTCATCCACTTACCTGTGTAGTAGCAGCCAATTGAACTCTAGCGCACCTCATCGCCGGGAATTGCTGATTTTCCCCGACAACTCCGGCGAGCAATTAATCCCTAACTAAACCAAATTAGCTCTCGAGCCTATGATCAAACATGATCAGTGGACTGTGTAGAACACATCTAAGCAACCAGAATCACCAATTTTGCTAAAACTTGGAAAACTCCAAATTTACACCTTGCATGCAAA
The DNA here is from genome assembly GCA_019359835.1 of Pharus latifolius. Classification (NCBI taxonomy): domain Eukaryota; kingdom Viridiplantae; phylum Streptophyta; class Magnoliopsida; order Poales; family Poaceae; genus Pharus; species Pharus latifolius. The sequence goes on along the minus strand of CM033329.1, from coordinate 20,941,363 downwards.
CTGGGACTCGCCGTTAAGCTTCTGTGGTGATTTTCCAGTTAAATTGACTTCACACCCAGCTTTGTTATACCCCAGAGACCCTCCTCAAGCAAGGACTCGAGTTCAATTGCCCTAGAAGAGAAATACCCAAATCAGGATTGAGTTCATCCTTCCTCCAGCCAATATCTTCTAAATTCAGCCACTCCAGCTCAAACCACCTTGCCATCTAGATGTTTTGGATCATTTTGAGCAACTTTGTCTTCTACCACGACCCCTAATTCGGCCTAGAACAGGAGTTATGGCTATGCCCTAGTTGCTGTACTGTTTGTGCTGCAGGTACTCCAGGCCAGTCAATTCTTCGCTGGTTTTCATCACCTTCCAGCCATCTCCTGCCCTAGATCCTGTTGAGACATTTGTTTCTGCTACAAATGCCTAACTACCAGACAAAGTGGTGCATCAATTGGAGCCTTGAGTCAAAAGATATGGCTAACCCTAGTTTCTGGCCATGTCAACCCTATGCCAGGCTGTGTCAGCCAGTGGCATTGAGCCTTTTCACCCACTTCCAGCCATGCGCTTTGAAAATAACTTTGTCCCTTAGACTCCTGACGTCGTGATCTACACTTTTCTCTACTATCACAATTTGAGTTGAGCCCTCTATCATTCATCGACCCTATGTCGATGCCTTGAACCGAATGTCGACCTAAAGACGTTCGCTGTTTTTTTTTTAAGCGAACCAGTCGCAACCTTGATATCATTCTGATATTTTCAGACATTTGGAACCTTGTAAACCTTCAACAACTAACCTAATCCTAATCAATTTCTAACCTAATCATCAAGACTTCATCTTTGCATCAATGCATATAGTATAATAATGTATTGAAAAGATTGTGATTATTGGTTATTTGTTGGTTTGGAGAGCAGATCAAGAGCCCCAGTTCGAGGACTTCACTGCAGATCCGACGTCAACTGCTGTATTTTACGACGCGGAAGGCAAGTCATATTCTTGGTCATCTCGAACCTATATTTTAAGAGTTGCTATAACATAACCTTGAATATAGGTAATATTGCATGAGAAAGATTGGAAATGGTTGATTTATGAATTGGCAGTACTAGACTGGTTATCTGTGAAATGTGAAATAAACAAGTTTTGAGCCATGAACTATTATACATATTTATATACTTATATTCATGAAATAAAACCCCTAGCCTTGACCAGGAAATGGTATGGAATGGTGGTAGCACTGGAGGTGCTAGACTGCAAAGGATGTGCAGGCACTGAAGGTGCAGGGTTGTGGATGGTCTGGTCACTGGTATATAAGGACTAGAACCTTGTGTTGTGCGTCTAGTGGCATGAACAAACGTACTAACCGCAAGCCTGGTATGGGACAGGCCTGAACAAGTACTTATGTGAATCGTATATGAAACCCCTGCATGAGATGGAAAGTAATACACTAAACTCATGGGGTTCAGCTCCTCCACGTATCACTGAATGTGATTTGATCAAGCACGTTGACCCAGTAATGGGAAGAGGCTTATGGGTGGGGGTATAGCCCGCCACAACTGCGGTTTGTGTGAAGAAAACTGCAGGGTCAGGGGTGAATTGTAAGTGAAACATAACAAAAGTTCTTGTTATCTCCACCTTGCCGCTCACAGTATGAAGTGAGTCAGGGGTCCAATCATTCTGATAGGATGGGCTTGAAAGTGGAATATCTTGCGGGTAAATTGGTACCTCTCTGCAGAGTTAAAAATGTATTCGAATACTTCGTGCTCCCGAGTTTTAGGAGTCTGCTGCGGTGGATTAAATCCACGGGGTGTGACACAAGTATTATTTTCTAAATAAAATATATTAAATCAAGATTACCCGAATGATATGTGTTGTCATGATAAGGAGTGCTGCCGTGGGCTGTCATGTGTTGACGTGTCGCGGTAGTGCTATAATTTAGTGAACATGAATGATGATGTTATATTATAGAAAGGTGCTGCCATGAGTTGAGCCAGGAAAGGAAAAGATTATTTTACAAACATCCATAATTCTTGACTAGTCTAGGTTCATATTATCTCTACTATATGTATCTACTCTTACCTATGACTTGCTGAGTACGTAAGTGCTCACTCTTGCAACTTACAATTCAGTAGATGGAGCATTCTACAACCAAGACGTAGGCATGGAGGACTTCTTGGATCCAGAAGGAGGAGCGTCAGTTCCGCCAGAGCCCTGATGTGTGTTGTTCTGCTGTCCACTTCTCTTTGTGGGTGGGTCACCTACCTTCTGCTGTGTAGATGTTGTTTTGCTAAACCATGTATGCCGCGAAGGCATTGTAACCTCCTTATGTAATATTAAGGCCAGCAGGCCACACTGCTTAAATATTTTGTAAGTGACTCTGTTGCAATGTGATATACTCCTGTGCTTGACTTATCCTGGGAAGTCAAGGGTATGTGTATGCTATGCATATATGGGACTAGCTGCAGCGAGCTGGGTCTCTACAGGAGTAGTCGCAGTCCCAGTTTCGGGGCGCGACAGGAACGGAGGAGGGTACTGTGATCTCGTGAGCTTGGAAATAATGTCGTAGCTTACGGGAAGCCATCAGTAGTGTGTAAAGTATCTTCTGGACCTCATGGTATCGCTCCTTAGGCCGTGATGTACCTCGCTTACATAGTAGATCGGTTTGTGTATTCCTTCCCTATCCGCGATCAGGACAGCGCTGACCGCGTGCGGGGTGGCCGCCAAATAGAGAAGCAATGGTTCTCCTTTGTCGGGAGACACCAAGACTGGTGGACTAGATAAATATGCCTTCACCTCCTGAAATGCTTTCTCGGCCTCATCGAACCATGCGAAATTGTGATGTTTCCGCAGGGCCTTGAAGTAAGGTAGTCTCCTCTCGCCTAGTCGCGATATGAATCGACTTAAGGCCGCCATGCGACCAGCCAGGCGTTGAACATCTTTCATGGTCGAGGGAGACCTGATCTGTTCGATAGCCCTGATCTTTTAAGGATTGACTTCAATGCCTCTGGAACAAACAAGAAAACCAAGGAGTTTTCTTGAAGAAACCCCGAAAGAACATTTCTCCAGGTTCAATTTTATTCCAAAGCGATTCAAATTACAGAAGGTTTCAGCGAGATCGTCCAAATGAGACAATCTATTAGTGCTTTTTACAACCAAGTCGTCTACATATGCCTCGAGATTACGGCCTATCTGGGAAAGAAAGATCTTTTGCATCAAGCGCTGGTACGTGGAACTTGCGTTCTTGAGACCGAACGGCATTCTGACGTAGCAGTAGGTGCCGAACGGGGTGATGAAGGAAGTCTTCTCTTCATCCTCTTCTACCATGCTAATTTGATGGTATCCTGAGTAGGCGTCCAGGAAGCTCATCAGTTCGCAACCCGTGGTTGACTCGACCAGCTGGTCGATGCGAGGAAGGGGAAAGTCATCCTTCGGACAGGCACTGTTGAGGCTAGTGTAGTCGACGCACATGCGCCACTTACCGTTTGACTTGCGGACTATGACCGGATTTGCAAGCCATTCCGGGTGATTGACCTCGCGAATAAACCCAGCTTTAGGAGTTTGTCCAACTCCTCTCGGATGGCTTCTTGTCAGTCGACAGCAAAATGCCTGAGTTTTTTCTTTATTGGTCGTTGTCCCGGTCAAATTGCTAACCTGTGCTTGATTACTTCCCTTGGGACACCGGGCATGTCGGACAGTTTCCACGCAAACACATCTGTGTTAGCCTGGAGGAAAGTAATGAGCTCGAGTTCCTATTTGTCATCCAGGCCTGATCCGACCCGAATTGTCTTGGATGGATCATCTGGGTACAAAGGAACTTGTTTCAGTTTCTCATATGGTCAAGGAGCAGCCTTGATGGTGTCAGCGGTGACTATGGCGACCTGAGCGTCCCGGAGGGGAAGTTGGTCCACCATCTCCAAAGATAGCCAATCACACATTAATGCCACGTTGCGACTGCCTCGGATCGAGATGACACCTTTGGGGCCAGGCAATTTGCCGCACTGATAAGTATAGTGTGTTGCCATCATGAACTTAGCAAGAGTTGGCCTGCCAAAGATTGCATTGGAAGCCGAATCATAATCAATTACATCAAAAGTAACCAATTTTGTTCGGAAGTTATCCGGTTCTCCCAGTGTGACCGGGAGGACCACCTGTCCCAACGGCATCATGGAGGGACCAGGGATTATCCAATAAAATGGATGGATTATGGGCTTAATCTTGGAATGAGGAATTTGCATCTCGTCGAGCGCCTTGACCAATAAAATGTCCAAGGAGCTTCCTCCGTCGATTAGGACCCTTTCGACTCTCGCATTACTGATGATCGAGGTAATGACCAGAGGGAGTCTCAGTGGTGGAGTAAGCCCCGCAGGACTATCAGTGCGATCAAACGTCAAAGGTGTAGCCGACCAACGGGGGTACTGAGGTTCACCAAGGGATGTCTCCGTTTGGTTAACCTTTCGATAAAAGGCCTTAAACTGCCTTTTGGAAACAAAAGAGGAGGAACCTCCGAAAATAATATTAACATGATTGTGAGGTACCTGGTAAGGCATCTCTTCATCCCCGTTGGCATCTCTAAGTCCGCATGCTTGTTCCTTAGTTGGTAAGGTCGGCATCGGTCCAATCCCCTGGTAGAAGTCATCTAACTGCTTCAACCAACTCCTGCAATTTTTGAGGTCGTGGCCTGCGAAATTGTGGAGCAAACAACATTGCTTGCCTTCCTGCGGGTTAGTCGACTTCTCTGGATGGTCAGCACTACGGCCACCAGAAGCAATTTTATTTTTAAATGAAGGCTTGTTACCTTTGGTCAAAGGAGGCTTCTCTACAACTGCGACCTCGCGGTACTGTCCAGAGCGATTCCTTTTCGACTTCTTCGACTTCCCACTCGACGAAGATTCCAGCTTCTTGCTTGGATCTTCCTTCCTAGCGTCCTTGAGACCTGGTTGAGGTGGTAGGTTACCTTTATCGACCATCCGGTTCCATTCGACAGCCTCAGCTGCATCGGAATATCGATCAGCCATATCAAAGAGATCGGCTACTGATCGAGGAGGATGGATGAGCAAGTCTGCGGTGAATCTCCGATATCAAACGGCACGTTTAAATGCCATGATAAGGAGCTGTCAGATATGTTCGGGATGGTATTCCTCACCCCGACAAACCTCTTGACAAACTGACGAAGGGTTTCGGTTGAAGTTTGCTGTAGTCGATGTAGGTCGTCCTCTTTACCCTGCTTTTGGTAACAATTTTGGAAATTGCTGAGGATAGCGTCGCACAGCATTTCCCAGTTATAAATAGAACCTTCGGGCTGATTAAACAACCAGGTTCTTGCCGGTCCTTCAAGGAATATTGGCAGGTAGTTGGCCATGACCCGGTCATCGCCTCCTGCCGCTTGGATGGCAGTAATGTAGATTTGAAGGAACTCGGATGGGTTCTGAGTTCCATCGAACCTTTCTATGGCCCCTGGTCTAAACTTGTCCGGCCAAACGACCGCACGAAGGTCGGGCGAGAAAGCTTTACAACCAACGTAGGAACCGTGAACTGTCCTGTGACTTTCGACCGGATCGCGAGTGACCTCACGCAATGGAGAAGCCACTCGCGGTCGTAAGAGAGTGGACAGGGATTCAATCCCTATCACGAGAATCCTGTGCCCGCCTGGACTTGTCCTGGCAGGATGGTACAGGCGGCGGGTAACTTCGTCGACCAGAACCAGAGTGAGAACGCTCTCGGTTGTTGGAACGTGTTACCGACCGGGAAGAGGCCGTGGGGGTCGCCTCAGATGCGACCTGATCCAACCTCTCCGCCAGGATTATGGTGAAGGCCGATTTCTGCGCATCCGTGACCGTAGGAGGAAAATTACGCATGACCTCCACGATAGATCAGAGTCTGCCATGTGTACTTCTCCTAGGGGCACCAGGTGTTACCGTTTCTTCATCCACTGGGAAACGCGCCAGAGGCAAAGAAGGGGTCTAGTCACGTCTGCGACCATGTGATCGTCGGGAAGAACTCGAAGCAGCATCGTAACGAGCTTGCGCATCTTGAAGAGCCTCTAGGGCAGTTCTGCGTAGTTCGTTGTCTTGTTCCTTGAGATCTTGATCCTCCTTCTATTTGCGTTCCTTCTCTTCCCAAGCAGCCCGTTGATCAGGAGTTTCCTCTGATAAGGCAGCAAACTGTCTAGGGAGAGAGGTCGAGGAGGGAGAAAGCATCTCGGTTTGTTCCGAGTCAGACTCGAAATCAAAGAGACGATGGAGGTTATCAGGGTCGAATCTCTCCGGGCTGATCTCCTAGTCGATATGATCCTTCCCTTCAGCGGGGTCGTATGATGGACCAGACTCACCCTCTAACACATTAAGAACATTGGTGGGTTCTGACCTTGCGCTAGTCGCCCCCCGGTCGATGGACATGACCTGGAGAGTCGATTCGACCTCTGGGAGATTTTTGCCTCCAATTTCCTCCATCGGAACAGGATCGCTCGGAGAAGGCATCGGAATGTGAGCATAATCTTCGAGATCGAAATCGTTCTCAGAATCATATGCTCCAGCCATAATTCAGTGAACCTCCGGATGAAAATTAGGACGCCTTGAGAAAGGCCCCACGGTGGGCGCCAGGTGTCGACGTTTCGGACTCGGGGTCCTTAGCCGAACTTATGCAAAATTTGTTGGTTGTGAGACCTTTCAGGGTGTCCCTCCAGGAAGGTATGATGAATTATGGAGAACTAGAGCACAGAGAGGTTTATACAGGTTCGGGCCCTCGATGGTGGGAGTAATATCCCTACGTCCTGTTGGGATTTCACTATGTATAGTAAAAGGATTTACAGAGTTATGAAAAAGATCTTCACAGGCGAAGATTTTCCCTGTATGTTTGTACAAGACAAAGCCTGGAGGGCTTTGTGAAAGCTATCTAATTTAGACTACTGTCTTTGGGTTGTTTTCGTCTGATCTGGTTCGATTAATCGATGTCTCGACCCCCCTATTTGATGCATTGGGCTACCCCTTTATACTGGTCGAAAGGGCACCAAGTCGTAACGTGTCGCGCCCCGAAACTGGGACAACGACTACTCCTGTAGAGACCTAGCTCGCTGCAGCTAGTCCCAAACCACAAACCTTTGACTTCCCAGGATGAGCCAAACACAGGAGTATATTACATTGCAAGAGAGTACTCACAAAATATTTAGCAGTGTGGCCTGCTGGCCTTAATATTACAAAAAGAGGATTACAATGCCTACAAGGCATTCAGGGTTTAGCAAAATATTTAACTACGCAGCAGAAGATAGGTGACCCTCCCACAAAAGAAGTTGATGGCAGAACAACACACTTCAGGGTTCTGGCGGAACTGATTCTCCTCCTTCTGGATCCACATAGTACTCCGTGCCATCATCTTGATCAAGGTAGGCTCCATCTATTGAGTTGAATGTTGCAAGGGTGAGCACTTACGTACTCAGCAAGTCATAGGTAAGAGTAAATACATATAGTAGTGATGATATGAACCTAGACTAGTCAAGAATTATAGATATTTGTAAAATAATCTTTTTCTTTCATACCTCATTGTCGACGATTCGGACTCGGAGTCCTCAGCCGAACTTATGCAGAACTTGTAATAGTGAGACCTTTCAAGATGACCCTTCGGGAAGGTATGCTGAACAATGGTGAACAGGAGCACAGAGAATTTAGACAGGTTCGGGCCCTCGATGGTGGGAGTAAAAGCCCTACGTCCTGTTGAGATTTCACTAAGTGTGGTAAAATGTTTACAAATGGAAGGAAAAGTCCTCACAGGCAAGGATTTTTCCTATAAAAGTGTACAAAGATAAGCTAAAGAAGACTTAAAAATGCTATATGAGGTGTGCCGTAGACTTGGCTAACTTGGATCCTCCTTTGATTGATACTTCATGCCATCCTTTTATACTGCTTGAAAGGGTGCCATGTGAAGGAAACTGCATCAATCGGTTGCACGGACGGTTGGATACGGTTTTTGAAACTGCTCTTAACCTCCACGCAGGTTAAACACGTGTTATTCATGAATAACTGTACGTGTTAACCTCCTGACGGTTGATTTTCCACGTGTAGGAATCTTCGGGATACCTAGAATATCCTGTCGTATGGACAACAGAATAGATAGATCCCAGGTATCCTGATCGGCAGATGTTCTGACCGCGGGATTCGGCTGACCGTGTAATATCCCGAATGTGTAGTTCGCGTATAGCCCACGAACTTCTGACCGCGCAAGGCTTACGGTCTGACCGCGTAAAGCTGCGACTTGATCGCGTAAACCTTGCGACCTCGTGGTGATGCCTCTCAGAATAGCTTGAGTTCGCATCTCCAGACACATGTCTGGTTCGAACCTGTCTTGAACCAGAAGTTTATTAGAAGTGACCCGGGTGTCAATCCTTGTCAGCTAGCCCCCAAATTCGAAGAAAACGGAGAGACGTGTTTATTTCGAATTTAAAAACCGTGCATTGGATTTTTAACCCGGCCCTTTAACTTCTCCACTTAGTGGCGCACTAAGTGAAAACGGTTGGTTTTTCAAGACGGGTTCTGACATTACGTGACGGGCAATGATGGCGCCGTAGAGATTTTTATCTCGAGGTAAAATTGTAAATGTCTTTAACGAAACTCGAGGTGTCTGGGAGGCGAACCGTCGACCTGGCGGCTATAAATACCAGACCCCTGGACATGTAAAGATTTACAATTTCCCTCTCACGCCTAAGTCTTTTTCTTGTTACCTGGCCTCCTTCCTTTTCACTTACTCTTTCCAATGGCAGATCACGAAATCATCGAGATTGAGAGCGATGAAGGGGAAATTGTCGAACAAGGGTCTCAAACTAATGAGGTCCTGTCTCCCTTAAGGAAGAAACCCAAGGTTGACGAAGGATCTTCCAGTGGAACAAAGGTGAAGAATGTAGCGAGTTTCTTTCTTCCTTCAGTTCCTTTGACCCTCCCCGTTCATGCCTCTCGGCAAGTTAGGCCTTTATCCTTAGAGAAAGATCCCTTCACATCCAATTCCCCCATCCTTTTGGGTGATCAACATCCTGGTCGGCAAGCGGTGACTATCCCTCGATCAGATGATTGCCATATTGGGTTGGCGAAGCAATCTTCTTCTGGGAAGGTTGCACTTCCACCATATGGTGATCTTCCTCCCAAGATGGGTGTATCAACGGGTTATGCACCGGGACAGGTAACAATTCTTCTCCCTTTTTGCTGATAATTTTAGTTAATATGACTAACTTTTGCAAAATGCAGGAGGTAGGAGGCTCCAGCGATCAGCCTTCTGCTGCTCCATCTCTTCCTTCCGGACAGACTCTTCTGGAAGAGAAGAATGCCCTGGAGAAGAAGACCGAGGAGATGGCCTCGAAGATTCTGCGTTTAGCAGAATGTCTTGATCGATCCCGAGAAGAGGCGCACCATTTCCGTCGAGAGAGGGACTTCGCTCAGCAACAGCGAGAACTCTCTGACTTGATTAGGGACAATAGTGCGTCTGTTGTTAGGGACGATATAGATAGACTTAGAGTAGTTGCTAGTTCCTTGGGGGTTGTCAGTGTAGATCCTACTGACAACAATATGTCCCTTGGGGAACTTTGTAAACTTCTTTCGGAACAAGTCGATGCTTTTATCGACCGTATTCCTTTTGTATGTAAAGAATGTAATAAATAAAGTTTCTTTTATTCATATGAACATTCTTCATACCTTCTGTGCGAAATTATGGCGAAAAGCTTAGTCCGCGACCATTCATACACAGGAAATTTCAATTCTGCGATTAGAATCGCGCTTTAAAAGATCACCATGACCTGCCCTGATGCCGCGATCAGACTTAAGGCCGCGGTTAGAACTGAATTGCGACCAGAGTTGAACATCCGGTTAGACTATTACTTCGATTAGAGACGAAGTTTTAGCCTAGAACATGATTTCGATAAAACCATAACCCAATTAGAAACACTTCAGTACGTTAAAAATTGGGTTACGTGATTTTTTCGAACAAAATGTTCAAAGTATAAAAAGAAAAAACTTCCTCTGAAAAGTACTGGAAATTTTTCAGTCCTTTAACACTTTCAGTTTCCAAAACAAAGAAGTCTTTTTGTTTCAGATCCGACGCCTGAGTACTTTATCCGGTCCATCAGAGACAGTATCCATTATGGGAAATGAATAAAGCATTTAATGGAACGTTTGAAACGAGCCGTTTACTCATTAATGCGTCGCCTTGGGTCTATAAAAAGCAGTAGGTAGCTTCTTGAGGAAGCCATTCAGCCGCGAAAAAACCCTTAGAATTCCCGCCGCTCAAAACCCTCACTTTCTTCAGCCTTCATCTTCCCCAAATCGCCAGCTTCCCCTTTGATTCTACACCATAGATGGCGTCCTGGAGCAGATCCATTCATCATTCTGAGGAGAGCCTGATGGTGCTTGAGAAGGAGGAGATCCTTTCTCCGCGGCTGCTCATTAACTGGCGACCTGCGGAGAAGGACCAAGAAACCCCAACTGTCCAAGAAGGCGAGTTGGTGGTTTTTGAGGAGTATTTTCGTTGCGGGTTCCGATTCCCTGAGAGTCGGTTCCTTAAGGATATCTTTGAACATTACGGGTGGGAATTGATCAACCTCCACCCCAACGCGATGCTGATTCTTGCAGTATTCCAGCATCTCAGTGAAGCCTTCGTCGGAGTATATCCCAGCGTGGATCTTTTCCGACGATTTACTTTTCGGCGTGGTCGAAGAGCACCAACGCCGCTGGATGCATCTACTTCCGGCTGAGGGATAAAAAGGAGTATCCCTCCCCACCTCTGCGAGACTCAGTGCACGGGTGGCACCAGAAATGGTTTTACTGCACCCCGCCGACCGAGAGCGGGCTGTGGTTTGAGAACTCGCGGCCGGAGAAAACGAGCGAGTTGGATACTCTCCCGGCGATGAACGCGGAGTTCATGAAGCATGCCGAGGTCATCCTTCACTTAGTCGAACAAGGGCTGACGGCACGTGACGTCATCCGAGACTTTGTGAAGAATCGGGTGAGCCCCCTACGTGAAAGAGCTCATCCGACTTGGGAGATCAAGTCCATGGCGGACACTACCCTGGACTATAACGAAGGTACTCATTTCTGACATTGAAATCCTTTTGTCATTTTTGAAATGTATCAATTTAACTCGTATCTGGGAACAGTCCTGCCCTCAGCTGAGATTGAGAGGCGGACTAACTACCTCCTCAGGGCGTACAACGCCGAGGTAGAGGGCCCCAAGGGATCGCCTCGCCCCCAAAGCTTGATTCATGCTGGCGACGACCTTAAACAGGAGCGCCGAAAGGTAAACTTTCCACTTGGCCTCTGTTTTGCAGGTTTCATGTATGTCCAGCACTAATCAATCCCATTGGAATGAGAACAGCTCCTAGGGAGGTTTGCGGATGCAACATTCCCAAGTGAAAATGTTGGCTCTCTGAAGAAGCCGACGGCGAGGAACGTGAAGAAGGTCTCTCAGAGACCCAGGACAAAGAGTCCTGCCTCTAAGAAGACCAAGCTGAACCCTGGAGAGGGGTCTTCACGAAGCATTCCTCGTCTCGCAAGAAAGACTGCGGTAAGATATCGCATTCCTGCTACTTTTTCAGGCGCGACATGGAATCACTTCTTCGTCGTACAGGGAGAGGGGAGCGAGGAGGAAGAGGATGACGTTCCTCTGATCCTTCGAAGGAGGAAGATCGCGGATCTTCCATCCAGCGATGCCCCAGGCAGCCCCGCAGAGACCACAGCTGCCGAAGAAGCGGCCGTGGTTGACCCTGCGACCACTGAAGATCTTGTGGTCGCAGGTGACCTTCCAATTCCTGAAGCCCCCGAGGCTTCAGGGTCAATCATCTCTGCTTCCCTGGTCGAAGGGACGACTAAGGTAAAGGATCTTTTCGATCATTCCCTCCATGGCTCTTTCTGCGCATTTGACAAGTTAATGTACATACAGGAAGGAGAGCTTCCCCCTGGGTCCACTGGGGATTCCAGGGAGGAAAATCCTCCTCCTCCGCGGACAGAGGAGGAGGTAGACGAACAAAGGCCGGCTGTGAAGGTTCCAGCAACTCAGGAATCGCCAAGGCCTTCGGATGCAGCCCCACCAGTTAGTCTGGTGGTCCAGGTAAAGATCTTTCTATGTGTTTTTACCCGTTCCCTAAGAATATGCCTGTAACATGATATTTCCAGGGGGGTGCTGTCTTATTTACCATAAGGAAGGCAAGAACCGGAGATGGTTCTCCTTCGCAAGGGGAATTTTCCCAGAAGTCCCAGGAACGAATGGGATTTCGAATAAAGTAAGAACTCTTACTTGACAGTAATCTTATATAAAAGCTGTCTGACCCACTCTTCCTGTTAGGCAAAAGAAGACAGCGCCTATACCTTCAACCGCCACTGGGGAGGTTGAAGCTAGGGCTGATGAGGGAGCCTCTAATGAAGAGCGCTCTACTCCCGTGGTTCAGGAAGTCGTCCGGACCGCGGGAGGTGAAACAAGTACAGGGACTAGGTCACCACCAGTGACCTCTGGGGGTGGCGTCCGGCCGGCACTCCCATCAACTGTCCCCGTCGCAGGCACTTCAGGCGCGCTAGCAAGGATTCCTGCTAGCATGGATGTTGCCGCTTTAAATAAGTTTATGAAGGTATGATGACCCCTGTTTCGGCGTTTGAAACGCCTTTAGAGTATATTTAACTCTCTTGCTTCGTGTCACAGGGCTTGTCATGGGTGACGAGCCAGTCGCATGCTGCAATGGCTAGCATGGCGGCTGTTCAAAAAGATCGTGACGGCTTGCGCAAGTGAGGATCGTCATTCTTCTGTTAATATAAGTAGGCTTTAATTGTGACTAACCTGATTTTGCTGCAGAGAGGTTACGTTCTTGAAGAAAGAGTTAACCAAGATAAAGCTGAACTCAGTTACAGAGTTCCAGAAACTACGGACTGAAATCAATAGACTTCAGTCTGAAAATGCTGGTAAGTCGATTCCCAACTTGAGAAGACTTAAAGACATTTCTTGTTAATAACCTCTTTTCTTTGTACAGCGCAAGCAGGTCGCATTAAACAGCTCGGCCAGGACAAGATGCTTCTCGAGTCCTCGCTCAACCATACTGATCAAGTGGTCAAAGAGTTGAGCCTACTGGTCTTCGAAAAACTGAAGGCCATAGCCAGCCTTTTGAATACCAACGTGGTAGAGTTGAGGAAGGACGACCCAAATGTCAGCGATTGGGCATCACTGCTCACAACTCAAGCAGAATCACTGCTCGAATATCTCCCTGGAGATTTACGGCGACGTGAAGAGACAATCAGGACGAGAGTCCGATCAGCCGCTTCTGCCGTACTCAGCAGGGTTCGACTTCACCATGGCCCAGATGCGAATCTGAGCGCACTGGTGGGACCGGTTGAGGTCGAGAGTGAAGAACTGCTTGACGCCGTTATTGAAGAAGTTAAGCCCTTCGTTGACAAGCTCTTGGCTGAGCTAAGGATCGAATGATCCTTATATTTTGTAACCAAACAATTGTAATTACAATGCTATGTATGTAAAACTATTTTTTCAAAAGAAAGTGCATATTCACATCATAAGTTTCATACTATAAGTATATTCCTCTAGCCCCCGCCTCTGTTTTGTGAATACTGAAGCCTTAGTATTTTAAGTAGAGGGGAAAACATAAGTATGATGACCAGGGATATGTGCTTCAAGCCAATGATCAAGATTAAAATAACATTTTAACCTTATTGCAAACTGATAGCCACCCGGATGACCGAAGACTAGCCAGATAGTCCCATGTGCGTTGAGAAACGGCTTATTTAGGAGTAACTTATCTGGAAGTGATCATGAGATTGACCAGCGAATCCGGTTGAAAAATGCTGTAATAACCTAACCGCCAGCGATCAGCCCCCAGGTCGAATTTGTATAATTTGGGCTTAAAGAAAAACACTCATTGTATGAAAACAAGACATGCTTTTTATGAAAAGATGCTAATTGAACAGGAAAAAAGTGATTGGAATACTTACACGTAAAACTTGCGAAGTTGATCGATGTTCCAAGTATTGGACAAAATCCGACCATCCTCCATGGCTAACCGCGCAGATCCTGGCCGCGGCACTGAGACGACAGTGTATGGTCCCTCCCACTTTGGGGAGAATTTATTGCGGTTAGACTGGTCTTGAATTTTTCGTAAAACCAAGTCGCCCACGTTGAGATCACGTGGTCGCACCTTTTTACTGTGATACTTGCGTAGAGCCTGCAAGTATACCGCGGACTTTATCAGGGCGCGATCACGCCGTTCTTCCAGGAGGATGAGATCTCGCGATCGCTGTTCGGATTGGTTGACCTGTTCGAATTGATTCGTGCGAGCAGATCCAATACTTACTTCCATAGGCAACACAGCCTCGGCTCCATAGACCAAATGGAAGGGTGTCTCACCGGTGGCTCGACTAGAGGTAGTCCGTAGTGCCCATAGAACAGTATAGAGCTCGTCTGCCCAAGCCCCCGAGCGGGTCTTGAGGCGATCAAAAACACGTTTTTTGATACCTTGCAATACTTGCCCATTGGCCCGTTCTACGGCACCATTGCTTTGTGGATGTGCCACGGAAGCAAAGCACACCTTGGTCCCAATCTGATCGCAGTAGTCTAGGAAAAGACCGCTAGCGAACTGAGAACCGTTGTCTGTGATGAGACGGTTTGGAACACCAAATCGTGCCACAATGTTCTTGTGAAAGAACTTTTGTGCGGCTGATGCAGTAATATTTCGTACTGGTTCGGCCTCAATCCACTTTGTGAATGTGTCAATGGCTACGAACAAAAATTTGTATCCATTGACCGCTTGTGGCATAGGACCGACGATGTCCATTCCCCAGATCGCGAAAGGCCATGCGAGAGGAATAGTTTGCAATGCATAAGCAGGTTGATGAACCTGTCTTGCATGAAACTGACACTGTGGACACATCTTGACGATAAGCTTGGCATCATCGAGTGCCGAAGGCCAGTAGAATCCCTGTCGAAAAACTTTTCCGACCAGTGTTCGGTATGACGCGTGTGCACCGCATACACCGTCATGTATTTCTTTCAAGAGGGATTTTCCTTCCTCCTGAGATATGCAGCGCATGAATACTCCTTGAGTACCTTTTCTGTACATAACCCCATCTATGAGTTTGTACAGACGCGCCTTTCGAATTAACCGATCGCTTTTGGTTTCGTCCTCGGGTAGGGTCCCATGTTCAAGATAGACCCTCAATGGATGAGTCCAATCTTGTTCCTGACCGAGGTTGGCAACGAAGGCTATTGCCGGATCATCCTCGACCGAAGTCATGATCGAAGGATGGTCCAAGTGTTCAATGAACACTCCTGCCGGAGCGGATGAGCGTGAGGATCTAATTTTGGATAATTGGTCTGCGAGAATGTTGTCCTTTCGCGGGATGTATTGGACTTCGAAGTGACTGAAGTGTTTTTCCAATTTCCTCACTTCCCCCAGGTAATGAGCCATTGTCTCATCGGAGGTGCTGTACTCCTTGTTTACCTGGTTTACGACCAGCTGTGAGTCCCCCCTCACCACTAATCGACGGACTCCGAGGAATTTTGCTGCCCGGAGCCCTGCAAGAAGACCTTCATACTGTGCTGCATTGTTGGTTGCAACAAAGTGTAGTTGAATGACATACTTAAGCTGTTCGCCCTGAGGCGTAACTAAGACCACTCCAGCCCCCGAGTGTTGAAAACTACGGGAGCCGTCAAAGTACATTGTCCAATAATCGGGGCACTCCAGTTCCTTTGCCAACTGCACGGGTGGCTCAGGGTTGGTCCATTCGACCACAAAGTCGGCCAAAACCTGAGACTTAACCGCCGTGCGAGGGGTGAAATGGATCTCAAAGGCACCGAATTCGACCGCCCATTTGGCGATTCGACCAGATTTTTCTGGATTTCGGACAATATCCCCTAAAGGAAAAGAGGAGGGTACTGTGATCTTGTGTGCTTGAAAATAATGTCGTAGCTTACGGGAAGCCATCAGTAGTGCGTAAAGTATCTTCTGGACCTCAGGGTAGCGCTCCTTAGGACCATGAAGTACTTCGCTCACATAGTAGACGGGTCTGTGTACTCCTTCCCTTTCCGCGATCAGAACTGCGCTGACCGCGTGCGGGGTGGCCGCCAAATACAGAAGTAATGGTTCTTCCTTTTCAGGAGACACCAATACCGGCGGACTGGAAAGGTATGTTTTTACCTCCTGAAACGCTTTTCCGGCTTCGTCGGACCACGTGAAGTTATGATGTTTACGCAAGGCTTTAAAGAAAGGTAGTCCCCTTTCGCCTAATCGCGATATGAAGCGACTTAAAGCCGCCATGCGACCAGCCAGGCGTTGAACATCCTTCATGGTCGAGGGCGACCTCATTTGTTCAATAGCTCTGATTTTCTCAGGATTAACCTCAATGCCCCTGGAACACACAAGGAAACCAAGAAGCTTTCCTGAAGAAACCCCGAAAGAACATTTCTCCGGGTTCAATTTTATTCCAAAGCGATTCAAGTTACAGAAGGTTTCAGCAAGATCGTCCAAATGAGACAATCTTTTGGTGCTCTTTACAACCAAGTCGTCTACATATGCTTCGAGATTACGCCCTATCTGGGAAAGAAAGGTCTTTTGCATCAAGCGCTGGTACGTGGAACCAGCGTTCTTGAGACCGAATGGCATTCTGACGTAGCAGTATGTGCCGAACGGGGTGATGAAGGCAGTTTTCTCTTCATCGTCTTCTGCCATGCAAATTTGATGATATCCCGAGTAGGCATCCAGAAAACTCATCAGTTCGCAACCCGCAGTGGAGTCAACCAGCTGGTCGATGCGGGGAAGGGGAAAGTCGTCCTTCGGACAGGCACTGTTGAGGCTAGTATAGTCGACGCACATGCGCCACTTGCCATTTGACTTGCGGACCATGACCGGATTGGCGAGCCAGTCCGGGTGATTCACCTCACGGATAAACCCGGCTTGTAAGAGTTTGTCTAACTCTTCTCGGATGGCTTCCTGTCGGTCGGTGGCAAAACGCCTGAGCTTTTGCTTTATTGGTCGTTGTCCAGGTCGAATTGCTAACCTGTGCTCAATTACTTCCCTTGGGACACTGGGCATGTCGGACGGTTTCCACGCAAACACGTCTGCGTTAGCTCGGAGGAAAGCAACGAGGTCGAGTTCCTATTTGTCACCCAGGGCTGACCCAACCCGAATTGTCCTGGATGGGTCATCTGGGTACAAAGGAACTTGTTTGAGTTTTTCATCTGGTAGAGGAGCAGCCCTGATCGCATCGATGGCGACAGTTGCGACCTGAGCGTCCCGGAGGGGAAGTTGATCGACCATCTCCAAAGATAGCCGGTCGCACGTGAGTGCCACGTTGCGACTACCTCGGACCGAAATGACACCTTTGGGGCCAAGCAATTTCCCGCACTGATAAGCGTAGTGCGTTGCCATCATGAACTTAGCGAGAGTAGGCCTGCCAAAGATTGCATTATAAGCTGAATCACAATCGATTACATCGAAAGTAACCAATTCTATTCGGAAGTTATCTGGTTCTCCCAGAGTAACCGGGAGGACCACTTGTCCCAATGGCATCATGGAGGGGCCTGGGATTATCCCATAAAACGGATGGATTATGGGCTTGATCTTCGAACGAGGAATTTGCATCTCGTCGAGTGTCTTGACCAATAAAAGATCAAGGGAACTTCCCCCGTCGATCAGGACCCTTTCGACTCTCGCGTTACTGATGATTGGGGTAATAACCAGAGGTAACCTCAATGGTCGAGTTAGCCCCGCAGGACAGTCAGCGCGGTCGAACGTCAAAGGCATATCCGACCAACGGGGATATTGAGGTTCACCAAGGGATGTCTCCGTTTGGTTAACCTCTCGGCAAAAAGTTTTAAACTGCCTTTTGGAAACGAAAGAGGAGGAACCTCCGAAAATGACATTAACATGATTTTGAGGTACCTGGTAAGCCAT
Organism: Pharus latifolius; assembly: GCA_019359835.1. Classification (NCBI taxonomy): domain Eukaryota; kingdom Viridiplantae; phylum Streptophyta; class Magnoliopsida; order Poales; family Poaceae; genus Pharus; species Pharus latifolius. The sequence goes on along the minus strand of CM033329.1, from coordinate 20,923,466 downwards.
TTCTTCGTCTCCATCGACGTCTCTAACCCCGCACGCCTGCTCTTTGGGCGGTAAGGTTGGCATTGGCCCAGCTCCTTGGTAGAAATCATCCAGCTGTTTCAACCAACTCCTGCAGTTTTTGAGATCGTGGCCTGCGAAATTGTGGAGTGGACACCACCTTTTGCCCTCCTGCGGATTAGTTGATTTTTCTGGCTGGTCGGAATCCCAGCCACCAGAAGCAGTTTTACTTTTAAAAGAAGACTTATTACCTTTGGTCGAAGGTGGTTTCTCCGCGACCGCGACCTCACGGTACTGTCCAGAGCGGTTCCTCTTCGACTTTTTTGACTTCCCACCCGGTGAAGACTCCGGCTTTTTGCTCGAATCTTCTTTCTTGGCGTCCTTGAAGCCTGGTTGGGGCGGTAGGTCCCCCTTGTCAGCCATTCGGTTCCATTCGACTACCTCGGCTGCATCGGAGTATCGATCAACCATATCGAACAGATCGGCCACCGATCGAGGAGGGTGGATGAGCAAGTCTTCAGTGAATCTCCGGTATCGAACGGCATGCTTAAATGCCTTGATTACGGAGCCATCAGATATGTTCGGGATGGTATTTCTTACCCCGACAAACCTCTTGACAAACTGCCGAAGCGTTTCGGTCGAAGTTTGCCGCAATCTATGCAAGTCGTCCTCCTTACCCGGCTTTTGGTAACAGTTTTGGAAATTGCTGAGGATGGCATCGCATAGCATTTCCCAATTATAGATAGAACCCTCAGGCTGATTGAACAACCAGGTTCTAGCCGGTCCTACGAGGACTGTTGGCAGGTAGTTGGCCATGACCTTGTCATCGCCTCCTGCTGCTTGGATGGCAGTAATATAGATTTGAAGAAACTTGGATGGGTTCTGAGTTCCATCAAACCTCTCAATGGCCCCTGGTCGAAACTTATCGGGCCAAACGACTGCTCGTAGGCCAGGCGAGAAAGCTTTGCAACCAACGTAAGGACCGTGAACCGTCCTGCGACTTTCGGTCGGGTTTCGAGCAAACTCACTTAATGGCGGGGTTACTCGGGGTCCCAAACGAGAATGAACGGGAACTCGATCCCTACTGCGAGAGTCCTGCATTCGCCGATATTTGTCCTGTCGGGACGGTATAGGCGGCGGGTAACTCCGTCGGCCAGAGCCAAAATGAGGACCATCTCGATCACGGGAATGTGTCACTGAGCGGGAAGAGGCTGTTGGGGTCGCCTCGGATGCGACCTCGTCCAATCTTTCCGCCAGGATCCTGTAAAAGGCCGGTCTCTGTGCATCCGTGACCGTAGGAGCAAAATTGCGCATGACTTCCGCGATAGATCGCAGTCGACCATGGGTACTTCTCCTAGGGGCACCAGGTGTTATTGTTTCCTCGTCCACTGGGAAGTGCTCCGGTGGTAAGGAAGGAGTCTGGTCACGTCTATGACCACGCGACCGTCGAGAAGAACTCGGGGCAGCATCGTAACGAGCCTGCGCATCTTGAAGAGCCTCTAGGGCAGTTCTGCGTAGTTCGTTGTTTTGTTGCTCGAGATCTTGCTCCTCCTCCTGTTTGCGATCTTGTTCTTCCCTGGCAGCCTGTTGATCGGGAGTTTCCTCCGACAATGCAGCAAACTGCCTAGGGAGAAAGGTCGCCGATGGGGAGAACATCTCGGTTTGTTCCGAGTCGGACTCAAAATCAAAGAGACGGTGGAGGTTATCAGGGTCAAACCTTCCTGGGCTAATTTCAGGGTCACCATCATATTTTCCCTCAGCGGGATCGTACGATGGGCCGGACTCATCACCTAGCACATTAAGAACCTCTGTGGGTTCTGACCTTGTGCCAGTTACCTCTTGATCGATTAACATGACTTGGGGAGATGATTCAGCCTGGGGAAGATTCTGGCCTTCGACCTCTTCCATCAGAACAGGATCACTTGGAGAAGGCATTGGGATATGAGCATAATCCTCGAGATCGAAATCATTCTCGGAATCATATGCTCCAGCCATGTTTCGGCAAACCTCCGAATTTGAATTAAGACGCCTTGAGAAAGGCCCCACGGTGGGCGCCAGCTGTCGACGATTCGGACTCGGAGTCCTCAGCCGAACTTATGCAGAATTTGTAATAGTGAGACCTTTCAAGATGACCCTTCGGGAAGGTATGCTGAACAATGGTGAACAGGAGCACAGAGAATTTAGACAGGTTCGGGCCCTCGATGGTGGGAGTAAAAGCCCTACGTCCTGTTGAGATTTCACTAAGTGTGGTAAAATGTTTACAAATGGAAGGAAAAGTCCTCACAGGCAAGGATTTTTCCTATAAAAGTGTACAAAGATAAGCTAAAGAAGACTTAAAAATGCTATATGAGGTGTGCCGTAGACTTGGCTAACTTGGATCCTCCTTTGATTGATACTTCATGCCATCCTTTTATACTGCTTGAAAGGGTGCCATGTGAAGGAAACTGCATCAATCGGTTGCACGGACTGTTGGATACGGTTTTTGAAACTGCTCTTAACCTCCACGCAGGTTAAACACGTGTTATTCATGAATAACTGTACGTGTTAACCTCCTGACGGTTGATTTTCCACGTGTAGGAATCTTCGGGATACCTAGAATATCCTGTCGTATGGACAACCGAATAGATAGATCCCAGGTATCCTGATCGGCAGATGTTCTGACCGCGGGATTCGGCTGACCGCGTAATATCCCGAATGTGTAGTTCGCGTATAGCCCACGAACTTCTGACCGCGCAAGGCTTACGGTCTGACCGCGTAAAGCTGCGACTTGATGGCGTAAAGCTTGCGACCTCGTGGTGATGCCTCTCAGAATAGCTTGAGTTCGCATCTCTAGACACATGTCTGGTTCGAACCTGTCTTGAACCAGAAGTTTATTAGAAGTGACCCGGGTGTCAATCCTCGTCACTCATCTCATGGCAGCACTTTTCATAAAGTAACATCATCATTCATGTTCACTAGATTATAGCACTACCGCGACACGTCGACACACGACAGCCCACGGCAGCACTCCTCATCATGACAACATATGTCATTTGGGTAATCTTGATTTAAACATATTTTATTTAGAAAATAGTACTTGTGTCACACCCCGTGGATTTAATCCACCGCAGCAGACTCCTATAAAACCCGGGAGCTCGGAGTATTCGAATACATTTTTAACTCTGCAGAGAGGTACCAATTTACCCGCAAGATATTCCACTTTCAAACCTTTCCTATCATAACAAAATGATTGGACCCCTGACTCACTTCATACTGTGAGCGGCAAGGTGGAAATAACAAGAACTTTTATTATGTATCACTTACAATTCACCCCCGACCCTGTGGCTCTCAGCGAGGCACAGTTGTGGCAGGTTGTATCCAAACCTCCACCCCTTTGCTTATTCCCATTACTGGGTCAGCGTGCTTGATCACCTTCAGTGATATGTGTGGGAGCCGCGCTCCGTGTTTATCGTGCATCACTACACATCTCATGCAGGGGTTTCATGTGCGATCCACATAATTACTTGTTCAGGCCTGTCCCATACCAGGCTTGCGGTTAGCACGTTGTTCATGCCACTAGACGCACAACACAAGGTTCTAGTCCTTATATGCCAATGACCAGACCATCCACAATCCTGCACCTTCAGTGCCTGCATTCCTTTGCAGTCTAGCACCTCCAGTGCTACAGCCATCCACACCATTTTTCTGGTCACGGCTAGGGGTTTTATTTCATGAATATAAGTATATAAATACATATAATAGTTCATGGCTCAAAACTTGTTTATTTCACATTTCACAGATAACCAGTCTAGTACTGCCAATTCATAAATCAACCATTCTCAATCTTTCACATGCAATATTGCCTATATTCAAGGTTATATTATAGCAACATTTAAAATATAGGTTCAAGATGACCAAAGATATGACTTGCCTTCCGCGTCGTAAAATACAGCAGTCGGTGACGGGTCAACAGCGAAATCTTCAAAGTCAGCTTCTGAATCTGCTCGACGACAAACAAACATACAATAATTACTTATAATATTAAAATGTTTTAAGACTTATATGCATAAATGCTTAACAAGAATGGTTGAACTAAACTGGAGATAAGTTGAACTGCAAACTGAACTGAGTCGAGATTCTAGGGTTTCAAGGAATTTGGGCTAAGGATGGTGATTAGATAATCTTAGGGTTTCAAGTTTACGATAGGAATAATAATTTTGTGGCTGGTTTAATCGAAATAGCGAATGTCAATAGATCGACATTCGGATCAAAGCTTGGACATAGCTTTAAGAAAAGCTAGAGTGCTTATCTCAAGTTGTGGTAGAAGAAGAAAATGTAGATCACAACTCTACAAATTCAGTGGACAAAGTGGATTTCAAATTACACAACCAGAAGTGGGTAAACAAGGCCAATGCCATTGGCTGGCATATACTGAGAAAATGTCAAAAATTAGGGTTTAGCAACAAATATAATTCAAGGGCTCAAATCAAGTTGTGATAGAAGAAGAAATTGTAGATCACAACTTCAGGAATCTAAGGGACAAAGTTATGCTCAAGATGCACATCTAGAAGGCAGTGAAAAGGGCTAATGCCACTGACTGACATAGCCTGGCATTAATCTTGACATGGCCAGAAACTAGGGCTTAGCATAACTTTTGATCTAGGGCCCCAAATGATGCACCACTTTGTCTGGGAGGTAGGCATTGATAACAGGAATAAATCATTCAATAGGATCTAGGGCTGAAAATGGCTGGAAAGCAAGAAATTTGATGATGAACTGAGATGAATTGGTTGTACAGGAACAGTTCTAGACAAGATCTTGGCATGACTATATCTTCCAATCTAGGCCGATCTAGGTGTCGGGCTAGAAGACAAAAATGCTCAGGAGGCTAAGGCACACACAGCGGACAAAGTGATTTGAGCTGAAACGGCCGGGAACACTTTTCCGGTGAACTGTGCCGGAGAAGAACACTGCTATTTGGGGTTTTTCAATTTAGGCCGAATGAACTCGATTCCAAGCTTGGGAAGTGATATATGGGTATGAGTAAGCTACTGGCGACGTCAATTTGGCCGGAGGATCGCCGGTGTGGCTTGGCGACGAGAGCCAGCAACTGATAAATTGCAAAATCGGGAATAGCTTCAAATTGGGCTCAATTGATTGTTCTAAGTTCACAGGCATGCTTGAGTTAGCTTACTGATCAATTTTGATTACAGATACGAGAGCTAATTCGGGCTGAATTAAGCTACATTACAGGAACAGGGCAATTGACAATTCCGGTGATCGCCGGCGTTAGGGGTCACCGGTGAGCAATTAAACAGTACTACACAGAGAGGATAAGTAGAGGAACTCACTGATGGATTCAATTTGGAGTTTGGTACAACGGATGAAGCTGGCACCGTGAGCCTCCTCGACGGCTTGCCGGAGAAGAAGACGAAAACAGGAGAGTTTCGAGACTTAGCTGATTTCCAGTGAAACAAGAAGTTGCTGGGGTACAGTGGTGTATAAATAGGCCAGGCGAAGCTTGCAAGGAGGGAGCAGTGAATTGATTTGGCAGCTGGTGATGCGATTGGTTGCGTGCTGAACATCAGCGGCGAAGACACAGCAAGAGCGGTGATTGCGACGGCGACAAGTCTGTAGCTGATCACCACGTTGGTTCATCGGGACTTTGCAACGCTAGAGCACACGGTGGCGACAACAACTGGCACGGCGCAAAAGCAACTGACAAAAGCCTGGTGTTTCTGCTGCTGGTCGCGCACGAGGGCGGTGCTGTCGTCGACGCTGCCACGGTGTTGCCACGACGATGGCTGAGACACTGACGCGTGCGCAATAGGAAGAGCAAGCATGCACGAGCACAAATGCAAGCGGAACTTGGCCGGCGGTGAGCGTGCACGGCGCATGGCAACCACGGCAATCTCTGGTCGTGCGCACAGTAGCTAGCCTGGTCGAATCTGGGTTCATTTGTAATTTCCAATTCTTGATTTGGACTGATCTGTAAATCTAATGATTTGGAAGGTTTGTTCTGAATTTGATTCTGCTATTTTGGCAATCTTTATTCCACAGATGATTTGGCAAGGATTGAAAATAAAACTTGGCACATTTGGATAGCTTTTGATACAAACTGAAAATAGAGTAATTTAGGGTAAAATTAGATTTGAGTTTTGTCGATTTCGAATTCTGGCATTTAGGTTTTGATTTTGACATCTGTACAGAAGAGAAACTTGTGTTAAATAGCAATTAGAAAAGATCTGCTGAAGAAATTCTGAATTTAGAGTTAATCTGGAGATTTTAGTCTTTTTTAGGTTTTCAGATATCAGATAAGGACTAATTTGCGATAAGTCTTGGACTGATTTGTGAAAAAGGTTTAGATGATAAAATCTGGCTGTCAACTTTTTAGATTAAGGTATTGACATACCCATGATCATATTCCAGGAATAATCTGGTCTGAACTTGGTCAAGATTTTGATTAAATCTGTATTTCTAAACTTAGGGTATTTGGGTAATATAAGGTATTTCTGTTTTCGAAAACAGAAGGAGTTGATAATTCTGGGAGTTAGAGATAGAATTGGATCTGGGTTCTGAAGACTTTTAAGTTCAGAGTAACTGATAGATCACATCTGAACAATCTGATCTTAATTTGAGGTCATAGGATAGATTTTGGAGATTTTAGGGCTTGAGATAGAAACTAATCTGGCTATTACTACAGATACATGCATGCATGCCATTTGTGAAAAAGGAAATTTTCACCCCTAACTCAAGGTGTTACATAACGGCATCAAACAGTTGCTTAAAGGCGATTTCGTCAACCGCTCTTAACTCCCACGCAGGCTTAACACGTGTTATTCATGGATAACCGCACGTATTAACATCCTGACGGTTGTTCTCTACGTGGACGAATCTTTGGGATACTCAGGATATCCCTGTCATAGGGACAGAATAATCCCACTTCCTCCGGTCAAAAGTGCTCTGACCGCGCGATGTTGGCTGACCGCGCAGCATCTGCAGTCTTCTGTTCGCGTATAGCATACGAACTCCTGACAGCGCACTAGCTGCGGTCTGATCACGTAAAGACCGCGACCTCGTGCCTATGCTCCTCAGAATGACTTGAGTTCGTACCATCGGGCGCTTGTCTGGTTCGAATCTATCCTGAACCAGTCGTACATTTATTTGATCTGACTCGGGTATCCATCCTCGAAAGTTTGTTTCGCATTCGTCGCTCATCCACAAAGCAAAGGAGCAGTCGAACGTGTCAACGGGCAAATAATACAAGGGGTCAAGAAACAAGTGTTAGACCGCCTTAAGATACGCTCGGGGGATTGGGTAGATGAACTCTAGACTGTTCTCTGGGCCACTCGTACCACACCCAGTTGAGCAACGGACGACATGCCTTTTGAACTGGTGTTTGGTGCCGAAGCCATGTTGCCAAGTGAAATCAACTTGGCTCTCCTCGCGTAAACAATTTCAATATTATAGATCCACAGGAAACACGTGAAGATGAACTCAACCTTCTGGAAGAAAAGCATAATCAAGCACTGTTTTGGTCCACAACATATTTACAAGCTTTGTGTAAATATCACAGCAAAAGGGTGTGACCACGTAGCCTTCATGTCGAAGACTTGGTTTTGAGAAAGATCCAAAATTAGTCTAATCGCAATAAGTTATCTCCCCAATGGGAAGGTCCCTACACTGTGGTCTCAATGCCGTGACTAGGATCGGCTTGCTTGGCTATGGAAGATGGTAGAGTTCTATCCAACCCCTGGAACATAGACCAGCTAAGCAAATTTTACGCGTAAGTCTTTTTCCATTCTTTATTGTACATATCTATATTCAGTAAAATGCAATTCCCTATCTCGATGTTACAGTTATCTCACTACTACAGAAGTGCATTCCGCTAACCCTTATTTTCTAACGGTTGTAAGCAATCTAGGAAAAATCCGATAGAATAGGATGACAGCGGCGGAAAACCATCATTTTACTATCGGTTACACACTAATCCAACGTTAGTGAAATGCAAATACTTTTTACTATCGGTCATTACTGTACAAACCGATATAATATATTAAATAGTACTATCGGTTTTCTTTTTGTAACTGATAGTAAAATTGTGAACTTTATACTATCGGTTATTACTGTACAAACCGATATAATATATTAAATAGTACTATCGGTTTTCCATTTTTAACTGATAGTGAAATTACTGACTTTTTACTATCGGTTATTACTGTACCAACCGATATAATATATTACAATAGTACTATCGGTTTTTCGTTCGTAACAGATAGTAAAATTACTCACTTTATACTATCGGTTCGTACTGTATTAACCGATATAATATATTGAATAGTACTATCGGTTTTTCTCGGGTAACTGATAGTGAAATTACTGACTTTTTACTATCGGTTATTACTGTACTAACTGATACAATATATGAAATAGTACTATCGGTTATATAAAACAAACCGATAGTAAAATGACTTCATATACACTAATGGTTATGACAGTGGGGACCTTATTTTACTATCGGTTAGTGTTGTTGAACCGATAGTAAAATTGGACAACTTAATTAGGTCGACCCCTGCTCTGCGCTCTACATGTTGGAATCATTTCAGCCGCGCACAACTCCAAGCTAGAGTGATCTGGAGAAGCTAGCTGAGAGGTTGATCATATTTCCATCCCCCTCGGTATTGTCATCTTCTCATCACCTCTCTCTCTCTCGATCACTGTTTCACACTCTCCCTCTCTCTCTCTATTTGCAATTCATTAAACTAGATACATGTATTTCCAAGCTAGCTAGAAGGCTGGGTTGGCTAGCTAGCTATAGCTTGCTGAATTTCATATGCTAGCTAGCTGGCTCTTCCAATTAATGCATGCATCAAGTTAATTAGGGTTTCATATATACAAATCCATTTAATGTAATTAAACAGCTCATGTACACACATATGGCCTAGCTAATTATGTTTCATTCATATATGCATGCCCTGAGTCATTAATTATTTATTTGAATTTGTCAATTTTGTGAAATAATTGTAGATGGACCGAGAATATTGGATGTATGGAATAAAACGTACTACTGTTGAGTATTTGGAGGGTGTGAATGGATTTATTAAATTTGCTGAGCAAGAAAAGGCGAAGAAGGAGAGAAAGATATGCATTGTCCTTGTATAGATTGTATGAACTTAAAAAGGTTCGGCAACTCTGATCAGATTAGGAGTCATTTGATTTGTCGTGGTTTTAACGCACGCTATACCCGTTGGATATGGCATGGTGAAGATCTTGAGGAAACGAGCACTACCGCTACCACTCAGCAGCACCCGGAAGTGGATTGCAGTAATGATGATCATGATCAAAACATTGATAATGTTCATTCGGAAGTCCATGTAGATGACGACAATTTAGATGAAATGTTACGTGATGTAGAAGAGGACTACAGCGAAAACGATTTAGCTAAATTTCAGAAATTAATTGTTGATTCTGAGAAGCCTTTGTTCCACGGATGTGAAACATTTACAAAGTTGTCTTCTGTGTTGAGATTATATAACTTGAAGGCAAGCAACGGTTGGAGCGATAAGAGTTTCACGGCGCTATTGGATCTGTTAGCGGACATGCTTCCAGAGGGAAATGAGTTGCCAAGATCGGTATACCAGGCCAAAAAACTATTGTGTCCGTTGGGAATGGAAATCGAAAGAATACATGCATGCCCAAATGATTGTGTTCTGTACCGTAACGAGTACGAGGATTTGCATGTTTGTCCAAGATGCGGTGCATCGCGGTATAAGCATGGGGACATAATTTATCACAATGGATGTGATGAGGTAAAGAAAGGGCCTCCGGCCAAAACTGTGTGGTATTTGCCTGTGATTCCCAGATTGAAACGGCTGTTTGCAAATCCGAAAGATGCGAAGTACTTGCGTTGGCATGTTGAAGGACGGAAACAAGACAGAAAACTAAGACATCCAGCTGATTCCATTCAATGGAGAAACATTAACAGAACATTTGGTGAGTTTGGCGGCGAAGTGAGGAATATAAGGTTTGGGCTGAGTACGGATGGTATGAATCCACACGGAAATATGAGCAGTCGACATAGCACTTGGCCGGTTCTTTTATGCATCTACAATCTTCCTCCTAGGTTATGTATGAAGCGTAAGTACATCATGATGTCGTTACTAATTTCAGGACCCAGACAACCCGGGAATGATATTGACGTGTTTCTATCACCGTTAGTCGAGGACTTACAAAAATTGTGAAGCGAAGGGGTGCGGGTGTGGGATGCACATAAGCGAGAGAACTTCATGTTGCGGGCCATGATATTTTGTACCATAAATGATTTCCCGGCCTATGGAAATTTGTCGGGGTATAGTACGAAAGGAGTCAAGGCTTGTCCTATTTGCCTGGATGAAACTGAAAGCATGTGGTTATCGAACTGCAGAAAAACAGTGTACATGGGTCACCGCAGATTCCTTCCGATGCATCACACCTACCGTAAGAAGAGGAAGTCATTCAATGGGAAGCCTGAGAAAGGATCAGCCCCAGTGTTTGTGACTGGTAAGGAGCTTTACTTGCGCGTGAAGGACATCAAAGTTGAGTTCGGTAAATGTTCTAAACCTCCAGGAAAAAATGTTTGGAAGAAGAGATCGATTCTTTCGGATCTGCCATATTGGGAGCACTTACAAGTTCGACATTGCATTGATGTCATGCACGTAGAGAAAAATGTTTGTGACAGTTTGATTGGTTTGTTGTTGAACATTCCAGGAAAGACGAAAGATGGCATCAACGTTCGCCGTGACATGCTCGACATGGGCATAAGGATTGAGCTTGCACCGTTGGAGAAGGGAAAGCGGACATACCTCCCCCCGGCCTGCTATACTTTGTCAAAAAGAGAAAAAACAAAACTCTGTCAGTGCCTACATGGTGTCAAAGTTCCATGCGGGTATTCTGCAAACTTGAAAAAACTTGTGTCCATGAAAGACTTGAAACTGGTTGGTATGAAGTCCCATGATTGTCATGTACTGATGTCACAAATGCTTCCCATTGCTATCAAAGTCAGAGAGACAATTACAAAGCTATGTTATTTCTTCAACACAATATCTGGCAAGGTACGTAAGCGTGTACTCCTAGCAAGTTAATTAGCTCCATTCGTGGAACTTGTCAGATTTTTTGGATCTGAATATTTGCTGCAACTGTGTCCTTTCAGGTAATTGATATGGATGGACTGGATGATTTGCAACGCGATGTGACTACCACTCTTTGTCAGCTGGAGATGTATTTCCCTCCATCCTTTTTTGATATTATGGTCCATCTAATTGTTCACCTTGTCAGAGAAATTAAGTTTTGTGGACCCGTGTTCCTGTGCTACATGTATCCATTTGAGAGATTTATGGGTATCTTGAAGGGATATGTAAGGAATCGACATCGGCCTGAGGGCAGTATCATTGAAGGTTATGCCGCCGAGGAGGTGATTGAATTTTGCACCAACTATATGGCCGGGGTTGACCCAATTGGCGTTCCTACGTCTCGGCATGAGGGCAGGCTTCAGGGCATTGGGACGATTGGATTTAAAGCAGTCGTCCCCTCTAGTGATCTGTATGCAAAAGCCCATTTTTGGGTCTTACAGCACATGACGGGGGTGGAGCCATACATACACGAGCACAAGGAAATGTTACGGAAACAGAATCCCTTGAAGCCAGAGATTTGGGTCACCAGAGAACATAATAGGAAGTTTGCTGGGTGGATCGAAAATAGAGTCCTGCAAGCTTCTGAGGGCGATGTAGATGAAGATGTTACATGGTTGGCCAGAGGGCCTAGATTTACTGTAGGGACTTGGCAGGGGTATGACATCAACGGCTATTCATTTTACACAAGAACTCAGGACGAGAAGGGTGCTATGCAATGTAGTGGAGTGACACTACTTGCTATTTCGGAGGATGCCAGGGCAGTAAGAGCACTCGACTCATATTACGGTGTTATTGAGGAAATATGGGAGCTCGATTATGTATTACTTAAGATTCCTCTGTTTCGATGCCAATGGGTCGAAATCCCTCGAGGTGTTAAAGTCGACAATTATGGGTTTACTCTAGTCGATCTCAGTAGAGTCGCACACAAAGATGATCCATTTATACTTGCTGAGCAAGCCACACAGGTGTTCTACATCGTTGACCCGGCCAACCCAAAGTTGCACGTTGTCCTTCACAGTAAGAGACGTATTGTTGGGGTCGAAGATGTTGTGGATGAAGAAGAGTACGATCAGTTCGACGAACTACCTCCATTTTTAGATGGAATCCTTCAATCTGTCCCTACCGAAGATATTGACGAAACAAGTTACCTGCGAGATGACCACGAAGAAGGATTATGGGTGGACAACCATTCTTGACTAATTTGCAATATGTAAGTGACGTATATTACTTGGATCGAAGAATGTTCAAATCATTTTTCAAAAATTCTTTGGGAAAACATACGTGATGCATTGAGAATCATTTCTGCAAATTTTCATTTCAGTTGGAGTATATACTTGATTTGAGCAATAATTGATTCTTTTCACAAATATATATGAAAACTGCAAATTTTCATTCCATGATTGGTCTTTACTGTTAATTTATTTCAAAATTATTGCAAGCCATTTGCATGGGGTTTCAGGTGTCTTTACAAGTGCAAAATGATGTACTGAGACCCATCTGTATTTGTTCTCAAGAAATACCTTTAGATCAATTTAACAGTATTATACTATCGGTTTCAACCTCCAAACCGATATGAAATTAACATATACTATCGGTTTATTATCATAACCGATAGTAAATACAATACAAAATGATGTACTGAGATCCTCTGTAATTCTTCTAAGGGAAATCCTTTAGGGTCAATATCATTGTATTTTACTATCGGTTATAACTGTGAAACCGATATGAAATTAAACTATACTATCGGTTTATCGTTCACAACCGATATTGATTTACACTGTGTTATGAGCCCCTGTTCTTAGTTTACTATCGGTTTACTGTTCACAACCGATAGTGATTTACACTGTGTTACGAAAACCCTAACTTACATGTTTTTACTATCGGTTTTGTGGTGATGAACCGATAGTAAATATCATTTATTAGGTTATAACCTGCACGATTTTCCCTCCAGTGCAACTGATCACATTCCAAATCGAAAAATACTCGCGCGGAAAACCCTAGATTCGCCGACGTTCGCTTCTTCGCTCCTCTGCGCCACTGGTTCTCCACCGCCTCCGGTATTGCATTGCGCCACCGCCTCCGGCCACTCCACGATCGACTGTAAGTGTTCTTGACCAAATCACTCGCGTGTATTGCTTAATTTTGTATGCAATGGTTCATATCCCGTTCCATGGATTACAAATATAAACCTAGAGTAAAATTCATGAACTACAAACTTGATAGCTATGAGAATGACAGAATTGATCAAAATCACTAGCAATTTGTCATACAGTGTAGTTCACTATCGGTTTCTTATTCAGAACCGATAGTAAATACCCTAAACTGAATTTTCTGTTAATTATTTCTCATTTTATAATTTTCATCTGAAATTTTGGTTCATTTATATTTTAACATACCTTATGTTCCTGCTGAGCAATTACTTTATGTTTCTGCTGAGCAATTTTGAAAATTTTTCCTAATTCAGACTTGATTACTATCGGTTTGACTTGGAAAACCGATAGTAAATAGTAGTGCCATCATAGTTTGCACTGCTAATTTGAATTTTCTGTGAATTACTTCCCATTTTCTAATTTTCATCTCAAATTTAGGTTCATTTATATTTTAACATACCTTATGTTCCTGCTGAGCAATTACTTTATGTTCCTGCTGAGCAATTTTGGAAATTTTTCCTAATTCAGACTTGATTACTATCGGTTTGACTTGGAAAACCGATAGTAAATAGTAGTGCCATCATAGTTTGCACTGCTAATTTGAATTTTCTGTGAATTACTTCCCATTTTCTAATTTTCATCTCAAATTTAGGTTCATTTAAATTTTAACAGACTTTATTTTCCAGCAGAGAGATTAGCATAGTTTGCACTGCTAATCTTTTAAATTTTCCTGAATATAGACCTTAGTACTATCGGTTTTCCTTTCAAAACCGATAGGAAATATAGTATGTGTTAGTTTGCACTGCTCATCTGAATATTCTGTGAATTACTTCCCATTTTCTAATGTTCATCTCAAATTTAGGTTCATTTAAATTTTAACAAACTTTATTTTCCAGCAGAGAGATTAGCATAGTTTGCACTGCTAATCTTTTAAATTTTATTGAATACAGACCTTAGTACTATCGGTTTTCCTTTCAAAACCGATAGGAAATAATGTATGTGTTAGTTTGCACTGCTCATCTGAATATTCTGTGAATTACTTCCCATTTTCTAATGTTCATCTCAAATTTAGGTACATTTAAATTTTAACAGACTTTATTTTCCTGCAGAGAGATTAGCATAGTTTGCACTGCTAATCTTTTAAATTTTCCTGAATACAGACCTTAGTACTATCGGTTTTCCTTTCAAAACCGATAGGAAATAATGTATGTGTTAGTTTGCACTGCTCATCTGAATATTCTGTGAATTACTTCCCATTTTCTAATGTTCATCTCAAATTTAGGTTCATTTAAATTTTAACAGACTTTATTTTCATGCAGAGAGATTAGCACAACAATTTTAGTTATGAACTTTGTCATGTACCTTTCTTCATATCAATTGGATGGTTTGTTCATGGTATTTTAGGTAAAGCCATGTCGGCATCTTCCTCGGCTGATACTAGTGATTCGGCGAGGGCGAACGTAGATGGCACTGCCTCGTCCCAGCGCAAGAGGAAGGCGCGAGGCGCGACGATGTTGTGTCATTTGGCCAAACGCGCGGATCTTTCCTGTGAGTTCAACCAGTTCGGGAGACCGATCGGGAAGAACGCCGGGCACTATGCTGCCTATGTTGGCTTGTTGGCGAAGGAAAGGGTGAAGATCACCGTCCAGAGCTGGAAGGACGTCAAGGCCGACGAGAGGGATAGACTGTGGGCGGAAGTGAAGGTAAAATTAATCAAAATCACTGAACTCTTGAGTAATCACATTCCCTTGGTTTATCCTAGAGATTAGGTAAGTCCTACTTATATGCACCATTTGAAACAGGCCATGTGGAACATCCCGGACGATGGTCCCAAGATAGCTTGCTTGAAGGACATGAACAACACGTGGAAAACCTTCAAGAGCGTCCTCGTCAGTAGCTTCCTCGCTAAAGGCGAATCTCCATGCGAGAAGTACCCCTTCATAACGGAGGAGGTATGGGAGCAATTCGCCCAACAGAAGGGGACTCCTGAGTTCAAGGTATGAATGGTTCCTTTGCTTGGTTACACCATTGTATGCAGTAAGCATTGGTGCTTTAATTTTCTTGTTTCTGGTACGAAGGCCCTCAGCGAGAAGAACAGGGCAATCTAGAGGAGGAACGACCACCCACACCGGCTCGGCTCTCGCGGCTATGCGGGGAAGGAGGAGCAGTGGAAGAAGGCTGAAGACGAGGCGTCGCATTTCGTCAACTCCCCTGACCTACCACTCCCCGAGATCCGCGATCAGCGATGCAAGCGCTGGTGGCTGGCCAAAGGGACCGTGTCAACCACGGGGACTGTGGCGTTCCCAAACCCCAGGGACGTCGAGGTCGTGCAGCGACTCGTAAGTTGGCTAACTATGATCACTAGTGTGCTCACAAGTTTGTATATATTTCTTCCTCACAATGGAGAGCTTTCAATGTAACAGATCTCTTACTCGAAGGAGGCGACCGACGGATTGTTCAGTCCCCATAGGGAGAACGACATCCTTACCCGGGCTCTAGGGAACAAGGAGCATCTAGGGCGGACGCGAACCGTGGGGGCTGTGGTGCCATGGAAGGAAGGCTTCTCGGAGCCCGGGCAAAAGGCGAAGAAGCCTGGCAGCTAGAAGGAAAGGGAAGTGGAGCTATCTTAGAAGATACGGGCAGATGTGACTGCACAATTCGCGGACATGTTCACTCAAATGAACGAGAAACATGAATGCCTCAGCCGAGTTGTGCAGTCCAAGGGTTTAGATCCAACTGCCGAGGTCGACGCTGCCAGGCCGAGTAGTGTTGGCTCGAAGGTTCACGTGGATCCGGTGGACCTGATCGAGGTATTCCAACTCTTGAGCTATATATGCAGTTCGGCTGATGCCACTCCCGTTACGTTAGAATTGTTTCGCTAACCTGTTATAATTGTTGCAAATTGCAGAAGCCGGAGAGCTGTAGCCTATTGATCAACATAGGCGACAAACCTGTTGCGGTTGCAAACGGGGTCGTATACCAGTCTTGGGAGGATGTCCGGATCCACTGCGTACCTCTGGAGCCTGGATTCGTAAAGGTACAGGTGGACATGGCCCTCCCGGGCTACAGCTCTTTTCCGTTGCCCGTCCCAACGGACGAAATGCGGACAATTGGCGAGGCATTGGGCAGTGGACAGTGGCCCAAGAAGGGTGTTAGACTACAGGAGGTAAACCCTAGCCATTCTAGCTTACAACTCAATTAATATACTTAATTTGCAAAATCTAATTTAAGCGTTTGTACTTAAAGTGGACGATGGATACCAGCACACTTCCTGAGGACACCACCCCCACCACAACGCATGAGCGAACTCCTTCGGCCCCCATGCCTCCTCCGACGGCCTCAAACCCTTCTCCATCAAATGAGGCCGACGGCACCACACCCCAACCTTCGAAGGTATACACTCGCTCCCCGCCCAAAGGCAAGGGCAAGGCCAAAGGCAAGGCCAAACAAAGCCAGCCAGGTACGTTCAAGAACGGGTCCCCACTCGTGTCGGAGTACCTTCTGCGCAATATGGATCAAATAACCAAAAGTCTCCACGGGTGGTACCTGACCCGGTCTAGGCGCCGCATCAACTTCTTGGTTCACTTCAGGCCAGCCCATTTTCACCGTGAGCCCGGGAGCATATCGATGGCCCACGAGGATTTGTTCGACCTCCTCAACTGGCGGGAGCTTGATATGTCCATCATACGAACTGGAGTGCTGTGAGTGTGCTGTTGTCTGAAGTTATCACAATTCGTTTCATAAATCTAATCACTTTTTGTATGCAGTACTTACTAATGTCTACTTTGCATCCAGGTGCATGTATAGGCTGGCGTCGATGAGGGCATGTGACAAGGTGGGTTTCCTCGACCCAGAGAAAATAAGCCTCACGATGCTAGAGCACGACCAAGCACATGCGGAGGAATACATATCAAGGGCACTACTAGCGCAGCAGGACCGAGAGTTCATCCTTGCGCCGTACCACCAAAGGTTAGTGCATTTCCTACTAATTTAACTCATTCTTGTATGTTACGCCTAACATATGTATGAAACGGTTCGCTTATATATGCAATGTAGGGGCTACTGGGTCCTCGCCGTCATTTGCCCATGGATGAATGAGGTCTATTACCTCGATTCGATGAGCGACAAGGTGGCGCATGTTTTCACCCTCACATGGCACATAGACGCGTAAGTAACATAGTTGTCTTAAATTTTTCTCTGACTAGCTAATTAATGATAACATATTAATCGGCAATGCTAAATTAAATACAGGGCTTTCAAAAATTATGCTAGTGCTGGAGGGAGGCATGACGCGTCGAAGGGCACAACAATTTCTTGGAAAGAATATGAGGTAATTAATACGGATGGAAGTACTCATGATGAGTCTTTTAATTTAAGCTTAATTAGTTCTTTCGAGTAAATGTGGGTTTATGTCTTTGCATATGCAATTTTTCCAGTGCCATCAGCAGCCACAATCGTGGGAATGTGGCTTCTATGTCATGAGATTCATGTATGACCTGATCAGGAGAAACTTTGCCCAATTCCCTAAGGTAACTATTTTTCCTGACTCAAAGTCGAACTTTAATTGGATGTGACATACGATCCTAACTTCATACACGCATATATGCAGAGCACCATGTTGAAAGAGCAATATGAGTTGCCTCAATTGAAGGAGCTGTGAACAATTTGGGCTCAATATGTCATGGAAGAAGTGGCTATCAACGATCGATAGTAACTGACTTGTGTTGATTACTGTATTTGTGAATATATATTGAATGTGTTGATTGCTGTATTTGTGAACAAACTCAATATGTGAATAGATTCATTGATGTATTTGTGAATAAACTCGATCAATATGTGCATAAATTCAATCTGTCCAATTTGTGAACAATATGTGAATATGTGAATATTGCTGAATTAGTGTATTTGTGAACAAATTGATCAATATGTGAATATTGCTGAATATTTGTAAATATTGATGTATTTGTGAATGATCCAATGTATCTCTGTATAGCTGTATGTATATGTGCATGATTCCAGTATTAACCGTGCCAGTACATAACCGATAGGAAAAAATAATATTACTATCGGTTATATACCACAACCGATAGAATAAATATTACATTCCTATCGGTTCAGATGCAACAACCGATAGAATAAAGTTTTCAGTACTAAACGTGTCTACAAATTACTATCGGTTATATACTACAACCGATAGAATAAATATATCAGTGCTATCGGTTCATATACAACAACCGATAGAATAAAGTTTTCAGTTCTAAACGTGTCTACAGAATACTATCGGTTATATAATATAACCGATAGAATAAAGTTTTCAGTTCTAAACGTGTCTACACAATACTATCGGTTTAGATAATACCCGATAGAAAAAAACATTAACATTACTATCGGTTTAGATCCTAGCCGATAGAAAAATACTAAACAATACTATCGGTTTATATACGAGCCGATAGAAAAAATATATATAATACTATCGGTTTAAATTTGAGCCGATAGAAGAAATAGTCGATAGCGATTAGTGAACGTTGGGAATGTAGGTGTTTTACTAACGATTTTTGAACCGATAGAAGTGTTCTGCTCATCTACTATCGTGCCGACCACTATCGGTAAGAGAACCGATAGTAGAGTGGATTTTTAACCGATAGTGAAAAGCATTTCTGTAGTAGTGTCTCCTCTCTTATGTCCTCTGTTTTCAATGGGCCACTGTGAGACCCCCATTTGAGGATCACCTTGGTAACCGCCCAGGTAGGTTACACACAGCAGGATGTCACATGAGCTCCAAACCACACAAGCATAGTAATAACATTAAACAAGTATCAGGCCAACATGGCCAATATTACATAGCCAAAGCACCGAAAATGGCGCTAAGTAGAGTTGCTAAGAAAATAACTAGTTTATCAGAACCAGAATCGGTATCCAAGTACCGAACACACAACATAAAACACAAAGCGACGACAAACAGCTTGACTTCCATCCGCAGCGGGGTTGGAGGGGCTTCTCCCACATCTGACTTGACTTGGTGCGCGAACCTTCTAGAACGTGGGCTCGTCCGGGGCACTTCCATCCTCTGCCGGGTACTCATAACTGAAGGAATCGGGATCCTCGAATCCCTCTTCTACAGTTGGATATAAATGCAAGGGTGAGCACTTGGTGCTCAGCAATACTCATTCCGAGGATTATTGCAATTGTACTTACATGAGGGTGAAACATATGATTCCGGGGTTTTTAGTTTCATAAGGATAGAGATATATAGATTTCCAAGTCATTTGTTCAGTAAAACAGTACTTTTGTCATGAAAATGATACTTTAAACATTAACCAGGTTTTCAATAAAACATTAGATGTAGTGGTCTCCCATGAGTCACTACTTTGTTAACCGCATTATGAAAACATTCCAAAACATTACTTGTGCTATAATCCATGGATAACATCCACTACGAAAAGACTCCTGAACCTGGGAGTACAGAGTATCTGATACTTCTTTTACACTTTGCAAAGGTGTACCTCTTTTTAAATCCACTGGTTTACTCGGCTTTCAAGTCGGATCAGCTCCATGTGACTTATACACATGTGACAAGGCCGAGATCACACAACGCTTTTACAGTTCAGTATTAACAGTATCCCCGCCCGGTAAATAGACAGTTAAGTCTCAAGTACCGTTGTGGGTCTTCCCCACTGCCTTACTTCCTAGCCTCTCTGGTCTATGTTCCCGCAGGACACATAGCCTTGGTCTATGTCCACGCGAGACATACGACCATTTAAGATTACAGCCGCTCACGGCTTAATCAGGTCTAGGGTGCCTTCCTTCTTTTACGCCTTTTCCTCTCATTATTTTTCTGAACTCACATCACTCATGGCCGAACCTTGGCCTTCCAGTTTCCACGCGAGAAACCAGATCGTCAAACCATGCAGGGAACTGCTAATACCAAAAAGCTACTAAGTTGTGCCTGTCCCATACCAGGCAAGTGGTTGGTACGTTTACAATTCGCATAGAGACACAGCACAAGGTTCTCGTCCTTATGAACCAATAGTGAGGAGCATTCACATTCCCTGGTGTGCACCGCACCCTCTCCATACAACCCAATCCTCACTACTGATCCCTTTTATCAGTTTTCTTGCCAAAACGGTTTTCATTATAACTTCTCATGTATTTGACCATTTCAAGTTTAATGTGGATATTCAGTATATGAGTCCTAGGGTGACAAAAGCATATATATGAAGGTTCAATAACAAAAGGGGTTTCATGATTCATTAGGTGATATCTACTCATGTCATTCAAACATAACTTGTATCTCAAATAAGCATGCATAGTAAGAAACAGTGAATATACTTCATATGAAAATATTGGGCGAGACATGATCAAAGGAATGAGGCTTGCCTTGCAATGCTGGGTCTAAAAACTCGGACGGATCTTCAAAGACTTCTTCCGCTCCTTCAGCTTCTGACTATGCGGCAATCAATTAACACACAAACACATACCATAAGCATATAGAAAGTAGTTTCCATAGAAATTATTAAGTAAATAAGTCATGCATGCAGGGGAAAAGGTTAGGGCAAGGTCACAAGGGCTCTGGTCGAAGAAACGGCTAAAAAGGATTGAACGTCGAAGGGTCGACATTCGGTTCATGGCTTTGGCATAGCTTCAAACTGGTCTTAGGATGGTTTTCTGGAGAAGTGATAGAAAGAAAAGATGTAGAACACAACTCCAGGAATCTAGGGGACAAAGTGATATTTCCATTGCTCAACCAGAAGGGGTCAAACAAGGCTAATGCCAGTGACTGACATGCACTGACATAGTGCTGGACATGGCCAGAAACTAGGGCATGGCTTAACTTTTCATCCAGGGCTCCAATTGATGCAACACTTTGTCTAGGAGGTAGGCATTACTAACAGGAATAAAATACTCAACAGGGACAAGAGCTGAAAGTGGCCGGAGGGTGGCCAAATCCGGCGATGAACTGCGGTGGCGACACGGCACAGACATTGATCTGGACAAGAACTTGACAAAGGCATAACTCACAATCTAGGCAGATCCAGGTGTCGAGCTAGTGGAAGAAATTGCTCAGGGAGGTGAGGTGAAGCTAAGGGACAAAGTGGTGTCGGCTGAATCGGCCGGGAACGAATTCCGGCGACCGGCGCTGGAGAAGATGACACTGGAGTCTAGGGGATTTCGCTACAAGGTGAATGAGCTTAATTCCAGGCTTGAGAATGATCTCTAGGGCACAAGAAGGCTACTGGAGGGGTCAATTTTGCTGGGAGATGGTCGGAGAAGCTTGGCGCCGAAGTCCGGCGAACGGCTGAGGTTCCAGTTTGGGATTTCTTCGATTTGGACTCAATTGAAGATTTTGATTCTACAGGCTTGCTCTACTAAGCTTACTGATCAACTTCTTCCACAGAATCGAGGGTTAATTCGGGCTGAATGGGATAGCATTTGGGAAACAGGGCACTTGGGCCTTTCCGGCGATCACCGGCGATGGGGATCGATCTGGTGCAATTAGTTGCTACTGAACAGAGAGGGGAAAGAGGGGAACTCACTGGTGAACTTGGATTAAAGAGAGGGGCTGTGGAATGGGCTAGCACCGTGAGCTCACTCACTGGCTCGCCAGAGAAGAAGGCGAAAACGGCGAGAGCTCTGGAAAAATGGCTAAGTCCTGAGATGAAGTTTAAGCACAGCACTGGAGGGTTTAAATAGGCACGGGGACGGAGCTTGCGAGGGAAAACACGACAGCGGTTGCTTGCGCCGGGGAGAAACTTGTCGGGCGCAGGCGAAACGACGGCGACGGCGATGTGATACGCTTCAGGCGGTGCTGCAGCTTTGCCAGTAATGCCAGGGCGCCTTGGAACTTCGTCCGGGACGGCGCAGATGCGGAGGCGACAACGTAGCTCCGGCAACGACACGTACACGCATGCAATTGCCACGGCAACGGGAGCGCGCGCGCGAAACGCTACTGGAGCGCGGCCGTTTAACCGCTGGGCAAGGCGACGCAACTGTGCTGGCACGTGCGCGTGGGGTGGCTCGGTTGTTCACAACACAGGCGACAAGAAGCGGTGGCCGGCGGCGAGCAAACGCGGCGAAAACCACGGCGCGGCAACGGCGACGTGCACTGGTCGAAAGCAACGACCAGGCGCTGGTCGAATGGACCTGAAAAGAAGTTTGGTCCGTTCTGCAATTTTTGAAACTTGCTCCAGGGACTGTTCTGTGAGGAAAGTTTGAATAGAACTTGGGCTTGATTGCAAATTTGGAGATCTGAGGGTCCGATCTGAAATCTGATTTCGCAGCTAAGTTGCAAAAAATTATTAGAACTTATCTGGCCAAAGTTTGGTAAGATCGGGCAAGATCTGGAGGGTTTCGACAAAATTGGGGAAAAGCGGTTTAGGGTAAAATTAGGGTAATTAGGTTTCTGAGACGGCAAGGGTCGAAACTCAGTTTTAGGATGAGATTTTGGAGTTGATCCCGAAGGGAAAAATGTTCTGAACAACACTTAGAAGGGAATGGCTAAAGCAGATTAGAGTTTGGGGTCAAGATGTGGATTTTGGCTGTTTTAGGGTTTGGCAAAAACAGGGGTGTTACAAATCTACCCACCTTAGAAACAATCTCGTCCTCGAGATTAGGACAGGTCAGAGAATAGGAAGGGAAATTCTCGGCGGAGATCTTCTTCTTTTTCCCAAGTTGACTCCTCCTCTGAGTGATTGTTCCACTGGACTCTGCAGAATCGGAGGGTTCTTGACTTCAGTACTTTCTCTCTGGTTTCCAGAATTCTGACAGGGTATTCTTGACAAGATAAGTCTGGTTGAATCTCAATCTCTGCAGGAGATATCTGTTCTGTTGGCTTTCTCGAGCATTTCTTCAGCTGAGACACATGAAATACGTCATGAATTCCGGTCAGTTCTAGTGGCAATTCCAACTTGTATGCCATTTCACCTCGCTTTTCCAGAATTCGATATGGTCCCACATATCTAGGTTTTAACTTTCCCTTCATCTGGAATCTTCGAACTCCTTTGTATGGCATAACCTTGAGATACACGTAATCGCCCTCTTCAAATGATAGCTCTCTTCTATGATTATCCGCATAGTTTTTCTGTCTAGATTGAGCTGTTTTCAGTTTTTCTTGTATGATCCTGACATGGGCTGTGGCTTCTTCTATCAACTGGGGTCCTAGATGTTGTTTTTGACCTATTTCTGTCCAATACAGAGGCGTGCGGCATCTTCTTCCATATAGAGCTTCATATGGTGCCATTTGCAGGCTTGCTTGGAAACTGTTGTTGTATGTGAACTCTGCATACGGTAGAAATGATTCCCAAGAATCTCCATAATCCAAAATACATGCCCTCAACATATCTTCCAAAATTTGGTTTACTCTTTCAGTCTGACCTCCAGTTTGAGGGTGGTAAGCGGTACTGAACTTTAACTTTGTGCCCAGGGCTTTCTGCAACTCTTGCCAAAATCTTGAAATGAACTGGGCTCCTCTGTCAGAAACGATAGCCTTTGGCACTCCGTGCAGTACGACTATTCTGCTGAGATACAGCTCTGCTAAGTCCTTAGTTGTATATAGGGTCTTTACTGGGAGAAAATGTGCTACCTTTGTTAATCTATCTACTATGACCCATATAGAATCGAATCCTTTTTTCGTCCTTGGTAGTCCCACAATGAAATCCATTCCGATTTCATCCCACTTCCACTCTGGGATTTGTAGAGGTTGTAGCGGTCCCGCAGGCTTTTGATGTTCTGCTTTCACTCTTTGGCATGTGTCACAAGCTGCGACAAACTTGGCAATTTCTCTCTTCATTCCTTTCCACCAAAAATTTTTCTTTAGGTCCTTGTACATTTTGGTGCTGCCTGGGTGTATGGAATATGGGGTTTGATGAGCTTCTTGCTTGATCAGGCCTTTGATCTCGTTGTCATTTGGAATGCAGATACGGTCATCGTACCATAGGATTCCCTGTTCATCTTCTCGAAGGTTGGTTGTATCTTTGCTCTTCATGTCCTCCTTCATCTCTTGAAGGTCTGGGTCAATCGCTTGAGCTTGCCGGATCTTATCCTTCAACTCACATTCCATCTTCAGAGTAGCGATGGTTCCTTGGTCCACTAATTCCAATTGCAACCTTTCGAAGTCCTTGATCAGTTGTGTTGGCACTTCTAGCTGTGTTATTTGGTTACAACGAGACTTTCTGCTTAAAGCATCAGCTACTACATTGGCTTTTCCCGGGTGATAGTGGATCTCTAGATCATAATCTTTGATCAGTTCTAGCCATCTTCTCTGCCTCATATTCAACTCCTGTTGCGTGAAGATATATTTCAGGCTCTTATGATCCGTGTAAATTTCGCACTTACTGCCTAGTAAGTAGTGTCTCCATATCTTTAGTGCATGTATGACAGCAGCTAACTCCAAATCATGTGTTGGATAATTCTCCTCATGAGGTCGTAGCTGTCTAGAAGCATAAGCTATCACTTTCCCTTCTTGCATCAACACACATCCTAATCCTTGCTTGGAGGCGTCACAGTAGACTTGAAAATCCTTTTTGACGTCTGGTAGTATCAGGATTGGTGCAGTTGTCAGTCTTTTCTTCAACTCCTCAAAACTTCTTTCGCACTCCTCGGTCCAATTAAAAGAGGCGTTCTTCTTCAGTAGCTGGGTCAGCGGTTTGGTAATCTTCGAGAATCCTTCCACGAATCTTTTCGATAATATCCCGCTAATCCCAAGAAACTTCTGACTTCTGTTGCGGTTTCAGGTTGTTTCCAATCAGTAACAGCTTGTATCTTCAACGGGTCCATAAATATTCCTTTGCCCGAGATGATGTGTCCTAAGAAAGAGATCTTCTTCAGCCAAAAAGCACATTTGCTAAACTTGGCGTATAGCTGGTGGTCTGCTAGTTTCTGTAGCACTATCCTCAGGTAATGTGCGTGCTCCTCCTCTGTCTTGGAATAGACAAGAATATCATCTACAAACACGATGATGCACTTATCCAGGAATTCCATAAGGATCTTGTTCATTAGATTCATGAATACTGCGGGGTGCATTTGTTAATCCAAAGGGCATCACTGTAAACTCATGCAACCCGTATCTGGTCACGAAAGCAGTTTTAGGGATGTCCTGTTCTCGGATCCTCAACTGATGGTATCCCGATCTCAGGTCTATTCTTGAGAATACTTTCGCTTCTCTGAGCTGGTCAAAAAGGTCATCTATCCTTGGTAAGGGGTATTTGTTCTTAATGGTCATGTCATTTACCTTGCGGTAGTCTATGCAAAGTCGCATGCTACCATCTTTCTTCTTAACAAAGAGCACTGGGGCTCCCCATGGTGATGAGCTTGATCTGATGAATCCTTTTTCTTCCAATTCAGCTATCTGCCTCTTCAGTTCCTCTTGCTCATGACCTGTCATCCGAAACAACTTCCTAGCATACGGAGCAGATCCGGGTTTCAGTTCGATAGTGAACTCTATATCCCTATCTGGTGGCAATCCGGGAAGTTCTTCTGGAAAGACTTCTGGGTACTCGTTGACAATCGGTACCTCTTCAAGCTTCACTTCTTCAATGCAGTTCAATCTCTGCAGATGGTCGCAGATTGGAGTTCTGTCTGCATGGAATGTAACTTGCTTTCCAATGGCATTTGTCAGGGTGATTGTTTTCTTTTCACAATCCATCAATCCCTTATGCTTGGCCAGCCAATCCATTCCAAGAATGACATCCAATCCTTGATGGTTTAGAACTAGCATGTCTGCCAGGAATTCTAGATTGCCGATACAGAAGGCAACATTTCTACAGATAGAATTAACAATCATCTAGCACCAGGTGACTGAATGATGATAGGATGCTCTAAAGCAACCACAGGCAAGTTATTACTCAACAAGCGATCTTTTGACATGAATGAATGAGTTGCACCGGGATCAAATAAAACAACTGAAATCTGAGAGGAGATCAAGAGTCTACCGATCACGACGTCAGTTGCCTCTCCTGCTTCTGCAGCAGTCACGAAGTTGAGTCTTCCTCCGGTGGTTGATGTTCCTCTCCCTCTGTTGGTTTGGAATCTTCCTCCTCTGGTTTGTGGTGCTCCTCTGGCAATAGTTAGTGCAGGTGCAGGGGATTTGGCTGCCTGAGCTTTAGCAACACTGGGAGGTAAATGCCGAAGTGGACAAGTCTCTCTGTGGTGTCCTCTTCTGCCACAATGGAAACACTCTGCATTCTTCAGTGTACAATCTTTATAGAGGTGACTCCCTTTGCATCCGGGACATGTTAGAGTTGTTGGTGATGAAGTCCTCTGGGGTCTTGGAGGTGCGGGTGCTCTGAAAGCTGCTCTGGCATATGGCGCTGGTCTTCCTCGGCTAGAATTTCCTTGAAAAGGGTATGCTATACTTTTCCTCTTGCGGTCCTCTTCTACTATGCCTCTTTTCTCCTCCATTTTGAGCACTCGATTCACAAGGACTTGGAAGTCCGTGAACTCGTGCGTTGACAGGTGATACTGATATGAGTTTTGTAGGCCTTCGCAAAATCTGTCGATCTTCCGCTCTTCTGTCATGATATCTTCAGGTGCATACCTGGCCAATTTGATGAATTCATGCAAATACTGCTTCACCGTCCTTCCTCCTTGCTTTAAATTCAAGAATTCTCTGCGTTTGGCTTGGATAGCTCCTTTGGGGACATGGTACTTACGGAACTGTTCCTTGAATTCATTCCAGGTAATGGAATTCTGATCAGGGTGTACCGTCTTGTAATTTTCCCACCATGCTGCAGCCGATCCTGTGAGCTGATGGGGTCCATACAGCAGCTTCTCTTCATCATTACACCTGACAGTATCCAATTTCCTCTCAATTTCTCTTAACCAATCGTCTGCCACAATCGGGTCTTCAGTGCAGGAGAAAGTTGGAGGACGCGTCTTTTGAAAGTCTGTCAGTCTTGCTCCAATGTTCGAACCTTCCTCGCGGTGTGTTGCGGAGTTTTGCATCAACTGTTCCAGAATTTGACTCTGTACCTCTGCGGATCTCTGTCGGTTTTGCTCCATCCATATTAATATTTCCGTCAGATTTCCCCCTTGCGGTACTGAGGTCGATGAATTTGGCTGACTTGAGGTATCTCTAGTCCTCCTCGTTTATGTGTTCCTTGGGACTTCTTCCGAGCCTTGGATTCTACCTCTGGTGTTCACCATTCTGTTCTGACAAGATAATTGAGAAAAGACTACTAATTCAAGAGAGCACAGATTGAACACAAGCTGAAAGAAAAGATCAACCCAAGAGATTGGATTGGAACATGCAATTGCTATTTTCAAAGGTTTTCAAAAGATACAAGGTTTTCACCTTTATAGCCTTAGAGTTACCAACAAACAATACAAACAAAGCAACTACCACACCACGAGCTAAAGACTAACGATTACAAGGGTTAGAGCAGAAGGGTCAAGCTGAAGAGAAAACTAGGATCTCCTGTCGGTCCTGGAAGAACTGCAAGGTTCCACTTCTTCAGGGTCTTCCTCTTCTTGATCTTCGTCGGCATCCATAGGGTCCCATTCCATATCATTGTCCTCTTCTTCCTCAGATGAACCGTTGGTGTCACATGTAGCAATCTCTTTTCCTTTGCCTTCAGGAATTTCCTTCCCTTTCGCGAGAGTAGGATATTCTGGTGCAGGGGTGTTGATCACAATGCCACGCGAAGCAGGCGTGAAATAACCCAGGTAATCCCTAGGTCTTCCCACACTCTTGCGGGCTGTGAGTCTTATCTTCAAGCGGTTCTTCTTGTTCACCGATCCTTCGTCTTCGACTTCTCGTGCTCTGCTAGGTTCAGCCAACTCCTGAATCTGTTTCTCTTTCTCTTGGAGTTCTGGGCGGACCTTCGCAAGCGCTCCTTCGAGATAGTGACGGTCATCCCGAGCATTTTCATGCTCACGCAACAACCGAGTGTAGCTTGACTCCAAGACTTGGACTACATCTCTGGTTTTGGTCAGGATGGCATCTCTCTGGTTGGTGGAGGGATGAACAGTTCGACGATCCGATCCGGGAACTTGGTAGGGTACAAAACAGAAAGGAGAACCTATAAGAAAATCATCGTACAGCTGGCGGATGGTACCTATAGCACGACGAGCAGCGTCTTGGATAGCATCCTCTTCTTCTTCTCTACGAGCTTCCTTTCTTGTTGATCCTCTCCTGATCTCTGGAATCTCGTACACAATCACCGAGGCACGGAAACCAAAAGGTCTGCCGTCCACTTCTTCACGACGGACGTAGTAGACGGGTCACTGGTTGTCCCTTGCTCCAAGGAATTGCAACATCATCCAAAGCATCAACGCCCATGATCCCAACTCGTCTCCGTGAATTAGCTTCTTACCAGGGGCCATCTGCGATGATGAGACACGGAACACTTAAAAGTAGGAAAAAGGTTTTGAAAATTTTCAAATAATACTCATTATGCTTTTCTTAAACAAATTAAGTTTTTCACAATTAGATTTTTACCAAATAATCTAGCGAATCTCTACTTTAGGGACGCCCATTCTAGTAAGGGTCACGACCTACAGTCAAGCTTCATGCTCTGATACCATTCGCTGTGAGACCCCCATTTGAGGATCACCTTGGTAACCGCCCAGGTAGGTTACACACAGCAGGATGTCACATGAGCTCCAAACCACACAAGCATAGTAATAACATTAAACAAGTATCAGGCCAACATGGCCAATATTACATAGCCAAAGCACCGAAAATGGCGCTAAGTAGAGTTGCTAAGAAAATAACTAGTTTATCAGAACCAGAATCGGTATCCAAGTACCGAACACACAACATAAAACACAAAGCGACGACAAACAGCTTGACTTCCATCCGCAGCGGGGTTGGAGGGGCTTCTCCCACATCTGACTTGACTTGGTGCGCGAACCTTCTAGAACGTGGGCTCGTCCGGGGCACTTCCATCCTCTGCCGGGTACTCATAACTGAAGGAATCGGGATCCTCGAATCCCTCTTCTACAGTTGGATATAAATGCAAGGGTGAGCACTTGGTGCTCAGCAATACTCATTCCGGGGATTATTGCAATTGTACTTACATGAGGGTGAAACATATGATTCCGGGGTTTTTAGTTTCATAAGGATAGAGATATATAGATTTCCAAGTCATTTGTTCAGTAAAACAGTACTTTTGTCATGAAAATGATACTTTAAACATTAACCAGGTTTTCAATAAAACATTAGATGTAGTGGTCTCCCATGAGTCACTACTTTGTTAACCGCATTATGAAAACATTCCAAAACATTACTTGTGCTATAACCCATGGATAACATCCACTACGAAAAGACTCCTGAACCTGGGAGTACAGAGTATCTGATACTTCTTTTACACTTTGCAAAGGTGTACCTCTTTTTAAATCCACTGGTTCACTCGGCTTTCAAGTCGGATCAGCTCCATGTGACTTATACACATGTGACAAGGCCGAGATCACACAACGCTTTTACAGTTCAGTATTAACAGTATCCCCGCCCGGTAAATAGACAGTTAAGTCTCAAGTACCGTTATGGGTCTTCCCCACTGCCTTACTTCCTAGCCCCTCTGGTCTATGTTCCCGCAGGACACATAGCCTTGGTCTATGTCCACGCGAGACATACGACCATTTAAGATTACAGCCGCTCACGGCTTAATCAGGTCTAGGGTGCCTTCCTTCTTTTACGCCTTTTCCTCTCATTATTTTTCTGAACTCACATCACTCATGGCCGAAACTTGGCCTTCCAGTTTCCACGCGAGAAACCAGATCGTCAAACCATGCAGGGAACTGCTAATACCAAAAAGCTACTAAGTTGTGCCTGTCCCATACCAGGCAAGTGGTTGGTACGTTTACAATTCGCGTAGAGACACAGCACAAGGTTCTCGTCCTTATGAACCAATAGTGAGGAGCATTCACATTCCCTGGTGCGCACCGCACCCTCTCCATACAACCCAATCCTCACTACTGAACCCTTTAATCAGTTTTCTTGCCAAAACGGTTTTCATTATAACTTCTCATGTATTTGACCATTTCAAGTTTAATGTGGATATTCAGTATATGAGTCCTAGGGTGACAAAAACATATATATGAAGGTTCAATAACAAAAGGGGTTTCATGATTCATTAGGTGATATCTACTCATGTCATTCAAACATAACTTGTATCTCAAATAAGCATGCATAGTAAGAAACAGTGAATATACTTCATATGAAAATATTGGGCGAGACATGATCAAAGGAATGAGGCTTGCCTTGCAATGCTGGGTCTAAAAACTCGGACGGATCTTCAAAGACTTCTTCCGCTCCTTCAGCTTCTGACTCTGCGGCAATCAATTAACACACAAACACATACCATAAGCATATAGAAAGTAGTTTCCGTAGAAATTATTAAGTAAATAAGTCATGCATGCAGGGGAAAAGGTTAGGGCAAGGTCACAAGGGCTCTGGTCGAAGAAACGGCTAAAAAGGATTGAACGTCGAAGGGTCGACATTCGGTTCATGGCTTTGGCATAGCTTCAAACTGGTCTTAGGGTGGTTTTCTGGAGAAGTGATAGAAGGAAAAGATGTAGAACACAACTCCAGGAATCTAGGGGACAAAGTGATATTTCCATTGCTCAACCAGAAGGGGTCAAACAAGGCTAATGCCAGTGGCTGACATGCACTGACATAGTGCTGGACATGGCCAGAAACTAGGGCATGTCTTAACTTTTGATCCAGGGCTCCAATTGATGCAACACTTTGTCTGGGAGGTAGGCATTACTAACAGGAATAAAATACTCAACAGGGACAAGAGCTGAAAGTGGCCGGAGGGTGGCCAAATCCGGCGATGAACTGCGGTGGCGACACGGCACAGACATTGATCTGGACAAGAACTTGACAAAGGCATAACTCACAATCTAGGCAGATCCAGGTGTCAAGCTAGTGGAAGAAATTGCTCAGGGAGGTGAGGCGAAGCTAAGGGACAAAGTGGTGTCGGCTGAATCGGCCGGGAACGAATTCCGGCGACTGGCGCTGGAGAAGATGACACTGGAGTCTAGGGGATTTCGCTACAAGGTGAATGAGCTTAATTCCAGGCTTGGGAACGATCTCTAGGGCACAACAAGGCTACTGGAGGGGTCAATTTTGCTGGGAGATGGCCGGAGAAGCTTGGCGCCGAAGTCCGGCGAACGGCTGAGGTTCCAGTTTAGGATTTCTTCGATTTGGACTCAATTGAAGATTTTGATTCTACAGGCTTGCTCTACTAAGCTTACTGATCAACTTCTTCTACAGAATCGAGGGTTAATTCGGGCTGAATGGGATAGCATTGGGGAAACAGGGCAATTGGGCCTTTCCGGCGATCACCGGCGATGGGGATCGATCTGGTGCAATTAGTTGCTACTGAACAGAGAGGGGAAAGAGGGGAACTCACTGGTGAACTTGGATTAAAGAGACGGGCTGTGGAATGGGCTAGCACCGTGAGCTCACTCACTGGCTCGCTGGAGAAGAAGCCGAAAACGGCGAGAGCTCTGGAAAAATGGCTAAGTCCTGAGATGAAGTTTAAGCACAGCACTGGAGGGTTTAAATAGGCACGGGGACGGAGCTTGCGAGGGAAAACACAACAGCGGTTGCTTGCGCCGGGGAGAAACTTGTCGGGCGCAGGCGCAACGACGGCGACGGCGATGTGATACGCTTCAGGCGGTGCTGCAGCTTTGCCAGTAATGCCAGGGCGCCTTGGAACTTCGTCCGGGACGGCGCAGATGCGGAGGCGACAACGTAGCTCCGGCAACGACACGTACACGCATGCAATTGCCACGGCAACGGGAGCGCGCGCGCGAAACGCTACTGGAGCGCGGCCGTTTAACCGCTGGGCAAGGCGACGCAACTGTGCTGGCACGTGCGCGTGGGGTGGCTCGGTTGTTCACAACACAGGCGACAAGAAGCGGTGGCCGGCGGCGAGCAAACGCGGCGAAAACCACGGCGCGGCAACGGCGAGTGCACTGGTCGAAAGCAACGACCAGGCGCTGGTCGAATGGACCTAAAAAGAAGTTTGGGCCGTTCTGCAATTTTTGAAACTTGCTCCAGGGACTGTTCTGTGAGGAAAGTTTGAATAGAACTTGGGCTTGATTGCAAATTTGGAGATCTGAGGGTCCGATCTGAAATCTGATTTCGCAGCTAAGTTGCAAAAGATTATTAGAACTTATCTGGCCAAAGTTTGGTAAGATCGGGCAAGATCTGGAGGGTTTCGACAAAATTGGGGAAAAGCGGTTTAGGGTAAAATTAGGGTAATTAGGTTTCTGAGACGGCAAGGGTCGAAACTCAGTTTTAGGATGAGATTTTGGAGATGATCCCGAAGGGAAAAATGTTCTGAACAACACTTAGAAGGGAATGGCTGAAGCAGATTAGGGTTTGGGGTCAAGATGTGGATTTTGGCTGTTTTAGGGTTTGGCAAAAACAGGGGTGTTACAGCCACGCCCGGGGGCTGGCCGCAACGCAAACTCTTTAACATAATGCCTAAGTTGATTTGTTGACCGATCTAATGATCACATCTATCCAAGACACAGCTCTGTAAGCAGTTTCACAACGCTTAAAGACTTGATAGAATGTTCTGCATCATTAGAGTGGCTGTCAGTTCACAACAAGCTTGCGCATTTACCTTCATATGTTTGTTCTTGCGACCATATGATCACATACAATCGACGCTCCTTGTTTTAAGCCATCGTTACACGCATAAGAGACTACCTCAGCTGTTCTCAATCAAATTACCATTGTTTTATCTTGCAACCATGATCCCCAACTAAAACATATGCATGGCCGCAGAAGGGCGCTAGGGAAAATATAACTATAACATTAAAACAAGGAAAGTACTAGGCATTTCAATATTTTATTTGTATGATCAGAAACTTTGCTAACTATGTGTATTTGCCAGGTACCAAACCATCGCTAACCCAGGTAAGATATTTTTGTTTCTTTGTTGTTACTTTCTTCCAAAAAGGTAAAACACAAAGAAGTACATCAACAAAGGCGGAGATCACTATAAGAGGTTTGATCTCAGCCCCGATTGCGCCCAATTGATCTTCACTGTCAAAAACCACGTTTCCCACCACTGGGTTCAAGTCCAATGTCAGGTTTTGGTGATGTCGGAGTTTACAGAGTATTGTAGAGGTCACTTCACTGACATCGGTCTTCAGTGCCTCCTTACGCTACCTCATAAACTGGAATGTAAGCGACAAGCGAACCAGACTGGGCGGCGACCAGGTTGCCAGACTCAGTAAGTGACAGATCATCCTTC
Organism: Pharus latifolius; assembly: GCA_019359835.1. Taxonomy (NCBI): domain Eukaryota; kingdom Viridiplantae; phylum Streptophyta; class Magnoliopsida; order Poales; family Poaceae; genus Pharus; species Pharus latifolius. The sequence goes on along the minus strand of CM033329.1, from coordinate 20,889,959 downwards.
TCAAGATTGACGATTTCTTCATCAAACGAGTCTGCAACTTTCTTCAGTTTTGCCAAAGTACTTTTCTCAATGAGATGACAGTTTCTGACGATCTCCTCCAGACCTTCCTTCTCGTCGAGGGCTAGCTTTGTCGTCTCTTTGGCTTTGTTATTGGCTGACCTGAGGTAATTAATGGTATCATGGAGCTTATCAAGGTCGAGTCCGTGCCTGATAAACTTCTTCTCCAATTGATCCTTTTCCTCGGTCATCTTAAAGTTTACTTCTTTTTTATCTGATCAGAGAACGAAACAACTTCGGTATAATTTGATCTTCAAAAATTCAGGGAAACAATACCAAATTCTACTCAAATGAACTTACGATCAATGTCGGCTTGCAATTTACTGTAAACCGATGAGAGGCTCTCTTTCTCCCGTTGGAGACAATCATGTGATCGTGTTTTCTCCTTCAAGGATGTGAGGGCTTCTAAGAGTCTCTTTTTGTTTTCCCTCAGAGCTTCAGCCACTGCAACCTTTCTATTGTTGCGTTCTATGGCTATTTCTTTTATTAAGGCAGAGTTTCCCCTGCGACAACGATAAAGGATGGTTATTCCAGTTCACAAAAAGAATTAAAGGAAAAGCAAAATACTTACTACTTCACGCGGTCACACTCCGCTTGTGCGACCTTGAATTGCTCTATCAATAGACCAACCATGGTCGTGTTGCGAGCCGAGTTCTAAGAGAGAACAAAAATGGATATCTGACGACAAATCCCAGATAAATCCTGAACGACGGTGAGTAGGAATTTTTACTTACTTCCATAATATCTTCTAGATATTTTTTTGATCCAATGCCTTGACTGGACGAGGCCAAGCCATCGCGCGCCTTCCTGGGGTTGTGAGCTTCAGGGATCATCTCTAGTGCAGGGCACTGAGGATCAGTAGGCTGAATGGTTTCGTCAACCAACAGAAAGAAAGATGCGTCTGCCTGTGCAACCGTCTCCGTGGTTGCGGTCACCGCTGCGACCTGAGCTTCATCATCATTGATGGGTTCAATATACAACACATCTGCAACCACCTTGTCAATGATGCTCGCAGGGTCTTCCAAGATGTCGTGCAAAGGTGCAACCTCAGTAGTCACAGTGGCTTCTACTGTAGCTACTGGCCCTACAGCGATCTCACTCATGGTAGGGAGGACTACCAAAGCAGTTTGTCTCCCTTCGACCATGGCTGGTTCCATTTCATTCACTGGAGTCGATATGGCCACTGTTGAGGGAGCCCTGTACATTCAGTTCATAGGTGACTAGGTTGTTCCCAACTAAGTAATGTAACATAGTTAGAAACAAAAAACTATTTACCTGATGCTGAGCCTCAGGAGATTTCGGGAACTTGACACCCTACTTTGGGGATACAGAAGCGAGGATAGCGCCTTGGATGAGGACCTCTTCAGAAGCTCTACTGAAATTTTCCTATGGACGATCATCGGAGTTTCATCGTCCTCCTCATCAATTCCTTCCCCTGAACAAGCAAAAAGTAATTCCCAATCGTACCTGTCGAAATACAAGGGGTAAGAATCTTTATCGCAGCCATCTTCGAACCAGTTCTGGGGGCCTTGGATGAACCGCCGCTGTGGTCGTTTTCAATCCGGCCATAGTAAGGACAAAAGCCCTCAGTTTTTTGGTTATGGGTGTGGTCGGTCCTCTGGACTTTGGAGCTTTCTTCAACTTCTTTGACGAACCACCAGAAGGACCATCATCGCCAATGAATCTTTTCATCCCCACCGTTTGGCCTTCGAGGAACTACACAGATCAAAATGATTTTCATTAGTTATCATTGTTCGATTATAAAACAGGTACAAGTTTTTTGAAGGAGACATACCCTTCGTCGCGCCCGCCCAATTTCGTCGACGCTCCCGACAAGGCTCTCCGGTCTCGGCGCGTTTGCATCGCCTTCCTCGGCCAAATTGAAAGATTTCAGAAGGTAACTAGTCCTTACTTCAATGTTAGAAGGGGACAACTCTGAAAGATGAAAAACATCAAACCAACACTCCCAAAGGAAAACAAATTGAGCCATACTATACCAATTTGACTAAAACTCAAACATCAAACACTTACCAATGCTCCAATCCCCGGATGCATCCTCCATCGTCTTGATCTCCCACACCGGGTGATCCTCTTTTTCAGAGGACTGATCCGATTCTTTACAAAATCCTGGATCACATCCCGAGTGGTCAAGCTGTCGTCTATCAGGTACTCAGCACCTGGGCTTGCCTCCTCTACTCATCATCAGGGGGGAGATATCCTTCTCTTTACTGTTCTCTAGCTGCCGATTGGCCAACCAGAGATGACTTGCTTTTGGTGCGGTGCAGTAGAACCACCGCTGGTACCACTTGTGCACTGGGCCCTACAGTGGAAAGGGGAGAAGGTCCTTCTCCTCCCGCAACCGGAAGTAGACATAGCCTGGAGTGGCTGTGCCCTTCGAACTTGCCAAGAAGTAGTATTGGCGGAATAAATCTACATTGGGCAAAACTCCAGTGTAGGCCTCGCACAGATGTTGAAATGTAGCGAAGATCAACACGAAGTTAGTGTTTAGACTCACCAACTCCAAATCAAAGTGGGCGAGGACCTCCCACAAGAAGTCACTTTCTGGCAGGTGGAAACCGCAGCGCAAGAAGTCCTTGAACACCACCAACTCGCCCTCTTGCACCTTCAGGCTCTCCTTGTTCTCCCCAGTAGGCCACTCAAAATTAGCAAACTAGAGGGAAGATAACCATCGGCTTCCAAGCCCAACAACCCCTCCTCTGATCAGTGGCTCGATCACGTCCAGCACACCATCAGATTACGTTTTTGATGAAAGCTGTGAAAAATAAATGACACAAATAGTGAATGCAAAGAACTCAGCAAAAACATGGAAAATCGTGATGGGTTTACGTCCACAAGCAGGGCTCGGGACGAAGGGTTTAAAAACGCACTTCCCTTGGGTCCTTCACCGTTGTTCATGCCGCACAACAAAAGCTGTTTTTTGTATTAAATGCCCATCAAAACAAACCTGCCACGTGCACTCAGAATCCCTCAAGGGTTCAACGGGAAGTCGAACCAAAAAGACATCTTTTCATAAATTAATTGAAACGCCTTTTTCAGTCTAAAAAAGCCTGTTCACTTCAACTTCAGGGGCTAACTGACAAAGATTGCTATTCTCATGGCCTCACTCAATCGCCCTGCAACAAACGTTATATGATCGCGATAGTCGTTCACTACTACAGAATTCATTATCACAGTCGGGTCAAAACAGTCATCACAGACGGTTCTTACCGTCAGTGATATTTGAGTCAGTGATAATCATGTACTATCACAGACGGTTTTCAACTGTCTGTGATCTCTCCCTTCACAGACTATTATAAGATCAAAACGATCTGTGATACTCATACTACACAGACTGTTATAACATCAGAACCGTCTATGATACTCATACTACACAGACTGTTATAACATCAGAATCGTCTGTGATACTCAAATTATCAGAGACGGTTTTGACATCAGAATCGTCTGTGATACTCATATTATCAGAGACGGTTATAACCTCAGAACCGTGTGTGGTACTCCTAATACACAGACTATTATAACATCAAAGCCGTCTGAGATACTCATACTAACACAGACGGTTTTGATCTTAGAACCGTCAGTAATAATATGAGTATCGTAGACGGTTCTGATGTTAAAACCATATGGGATTCTCACATTATTAGAAACGGTTCTGTTGAGGGAAATCTCCATGCGGTCAAGTCCAGGTAAGTTCATGACTGCCCGGGGACAGTGGCCTCCGGTGCCTGCCCCGGGCGCCGCCTTTTAGGCGCCCGGGACCGTGCCTCCGGGGCATGTCCCGGGCGCCGCCATTTGGCCCCCGGGACCGTGCCCCCCGGGCATGTCCCGGGCGCCGCCATTTGGCCCCCGGGGCCGTGTCCCCCGGGCATGTCCCGGGCACCGCCATTCGCCCGGGGATAGTGGCCTCCGGTGCCGGCCCCGGGCGCCGCCATTTGGCCCCCGGGACCGTGCCCCCCGGGCATGTCCCGGGCGCCGCCATTTGGCCCCCGGGGCCGTGTCCCCCGGGCATGTCCCGGGCGCCGCCATTCGCTCGGGGATATTGGCCTCCGGTGCCTGCCCCGGGCGCCGCCATTTGGCCCCCGGGACCGTGCCCCCCGGGCAAGTCCCGGGCGCCGCCATTCGCCCGGGGATATTGGCCTCCGGTGCCTGCCCCGGGCGCCGCCATTTGGCCCCCGAGACCGTGTCCCCCGGGCATGTCCCGGGCGCCGCCATTCGCCCGGGGATAGTGGCCTCCGGCGCCTGCCCCGGGCGCCGCCATTAGGCCGGGGATATTGGCCTCCGGTGCCTGCCCCGGGCGCCGCCATTTGGCCCCCGAGACCGTGTCCCCCGGGCATGTCCCGGGCGCCGCCATTCGCCCGGGGATAGTGGCCTCCGGCGCCTGCCCCGGGCGCCGCCATTAGGCCCCCGGGACCGTGCCCCCCGGGCATGTCCCGGGCGCCGCCATTTGCCCGGGGAGAGTGGCCTCCGGTGCCTGCCCCGGGCGCCGCCTTTTGGGCTCCCGGGACCCTGCTCTCCGGAAGAGGTCCCGGACGTCACCGCCCTCCTAAAAGGTAAAATCCCTGTTTGTTTATCACGTGCAGGTCACGCGAGGGACGCCTCGGGAATCAGCGACCACCTGTCAAGCATCCAAGACGTTTGACCGGGAGAAGGACGGTCCTACCCTTCAATCCGACGGTGGCTCCCGGGGTAGTTTAGGTTTTTTGCTTCTTTTTGGGGCTATAAATAGCCCTTGTACCCCTCTGTTGTAAGGGATCACTTCATTATTATTTGGAATAGCTAATCTCACAGACGTGCTCCGAAAGCCTCTCCCCCGGAGAGAGCTCCCCCAGCCGACTCCGGTCGGGAGCGCGTCGACAGGACTAGGGCCCCCACTGGGACCCGAACCTGTATACATCCTCGTGTCTTTTCTTGTGTTTGTCCGGCGGGGGAGGACCGGTCACCCGGTCAACCCGCGCTGTGTAATCTCCGCTAGGGTCGTCTTCAAAACCTGCCGGGGTATTCTTAATACCACGACAGTTGGCGCCGTCCGTGGGGACCCGTGACGAATCGCCATGGCTCCCCCGAGAACAAGGGCCCGCGCCCTTCCCGGTGACGCCGGTCCCGGTGACCAGGCGCCACCCGTCCGGGACGCTGCTGTTCCGGCGCCTCCGTCCGGAGGCGACCATTCCCAGGTACCGCCTCCCACCTTTCCTCTCAATCTAGGCGCCTCCACCTCCGGGTCGCTCCCGGCGGCCGCGGGGACCTCGGCCGGGACGAGTTTCCCCCCGACGGCTCCCCCGGCTCCCCGGGATGCCCTGCTGGAGGCTCTCGTGGAGGGCCAGCTCCGCGCCCAGCGCTCTATGGACGAGCTCCTTAGTGTGTTGGCGCGGCCCTCGGCTCCCACATTTTCGCCGCACCCGTATCCGGGGATCATGCCCCCGTTTACGGGATACCCAGCGGCCCCTCCGGCGTCAGGGGGGCTGTCTACCCCGTATAATCCCGCTGGGGGGTTCCCTCCCCCCGCGGGATATACTTCCGGACACTTCTCGGCACCCGGGCCTGTCCCGGTGCCGGGAGGCTATTTCATGCCCGGGCCCTTCGTGGCACCAGGGGGGTACCCCGTCCCCGGCTCGCTTCCGGGGCTGGGGGGTCATTTCATGCCGGGGGCTATTCTTACGCCGGGAGCCAGTCCCGCCCCCCGCGTTGCGTTTACCGCACCGGGGCAGGTCGACAGAGCAGCTCCCGTGCCTCAGCGAATTTCCCCCCGCATTGGCTCCCCAACCCAGGACGTCGCCGAGGGGGCTCACCCCCCACTGGTTCCGGATGTCACAGGGGTTTCCCCCTTCCCGGTCCCGGTCGTTGCCACGGGGGCCCCCTCTTCGGATCCTAACGCCGCCCCGAGCGCCCCCTCCCCGGTTCCGGATGATGCAGGGGCTCCCCCCTTTCCGGTCCCGGGGGGCGTCCCAGGGGGCTCCCCCCAGCAGGCCCCGGTAGCTTCCGGGCCGGCTGCTACAGTGCAGGAGCTCCCTCCCCCGGCGAAGCAGGTCCGCTTCTCCCGGGGGGAGGCTGAGCGAATGCATTCTCCCAGCCACGGGGAAGAGCTTCCCCCCGGTCGTTGTCGCAGGGAGCCTCGCTCTCGCACCGGTAGGGGGAAGAGACCCGCCGAAGAATCATCCTCCCCGGAGGGAAGCCCGGACGTCCGGGAAATCAGCCCCGGCCCGGAAGAGAAGCGTCGTCACCACCACTCCGGTGGCCCTCTTGGGCCGCTACCTGACTCAGATAACGAGGGGGCGTCCCCCGTTAAAGAAGACAGTAACTGGGGCTCCCCCCGGGAAGTGCAGGGGGCGAACCAGCCTCTATGTCGAAGACTCCGCAGCATCCGATGGCCGCGGCCCTATCGTCCCCCGCACATCGAGCATTATAATGGCGAGGCGGACCCTTATGAGTTCGTGCAGATCTACTCCACCGCCATCTCTGCAGCGGGGGGGGACGAGAGTGTCCAATGCAACGTCTTCCCCCTCTACCTCACTGGCATTGCCCGCTCCTGGTTTTACAATCTGAAGGCAGGCTCCATCAAGTCTTTCTCGCAGCTCAAGCGGGAGTTCTGTGCCAACTTCCAGGGGAACTACGTGCGTCCCCTGGACTCCTCGCAGCTGTATACTGTCCGGCAGAGAACTGGGGAGACCATCAGAAGCTTTTTCAAGCGCTTTGCCCCAGTGAAGAGCAAAGTGGCCCACGTCCCCGACTCTATGGTTATCGAAGCCTGCAAAAGCGGCATCCTCCCGGGGGAGCTCCACCGAAGGCTCTCCCGGAGCTGCCCCTCTTCCGCCGACGAGCTCTTCAATGTGCTCGAAAAGTACGCTCGGGCGGAGGAAGACGACATCTAAAAGAAGACCCAGGGGGCTCCTGCCCCCGCCGAGCAGGGGGCCCGGGATCCCCCCAGACGCCCCAGGCAGGGGGGCCGTAGCGAACCACGGCCTCGGGACACTTTTGTCCTCGAGGGCGGAGGCGGCTCGCGCGACCCCTCGAAGGGCAACCGCCCCTTTCCCAAGCCGAGAGGCCATGGGGGAGGACAGTCTTCTCGCGGCCGCGAAGGCCCCGCGGGGAGAAGCCGGGAAGGACCGTGGTGCAGCTTCCACGGGTCCAGTACCCACGCCACCCGAGATTGCCACCAGCTGCTGCAACACTTCGCGGCATTCCTCAACCAGCGCGGGTAGGGGGGGGGGACTCCGGCCTCCTTGCCCCCTCGGCCAGCTGTTCCGGCCCTTCCCGCTCCCGCGGGGGGGCAGCAGGTGCAGGAGGGGGAGCCTTCAGATGCTCTCCCCTTTCAAACTTCTCAGCGCCGCATCAACGTCATCATAGGGGGCTCCGCCTCCGGGCGGGACTCCAAGCGCCAGCGCAAGGAATACGCGCGAGAAGTTAAGGTAGTGGGGGTGCTACACGTGTCCGTGCCGCCCAAGTGGTCGGACATCCCCCTCACCTTTACGGCGGAAGACGCGCGAGGGGTTCGCTTCCCCCACGACGACGCGCTCATTGTCTCCGCGACAATCTACAACTGCCACTTGGCCCGCATCCTCGTGGACGGCGGAAGCTCCGCCGACGTCCTGTTCCTCAAAACCTTCAAGGAAATGCAGGTGGATGAGAAGCTCCTGCAACCAGCGGCGGGGCCTCTGCAAGGGTTTGTCCCGGGGAAGGCGATCCACCCCGTGGGCAAGGTAGATCTCCCGATCACCTTCGGCACCCCGGAGAACTACCGGACTGAGCTAGTCCGCTTCGACGTAGTGGACCTCCCCTCCTCCTACAATGTGATTATGGGGAGGACTACGATCAATCGGCTGGGGGCTGCCACCCACCAAAACTACTTGTGCATGAAGATCCCCGGGCCGCACGGCGTGATCGATGTCCGGGGGGATCAAGACATGGCTCGTGCTCTATACGAGCGAGCTGCTGCCACAATAGGAAGCGTCAACCTGATCAAGACACCCGGGGGGGGGCTCCCCCCCCGGACGTAGACGTCGCTGCGCCGTCCCCTGGGAGGCCCCTCCTCAAGCCGCGTCCGGAAGGGGGCCTCCGGAAGGTCCCGCTGTCCCTGGGCAGCAGGGACCAAACTGTCCAAATCGGGGCAGAGCTCCCCCAAGACCATGCAGCGCAACTCGCAGCCTTTCTGCGCGAAAACTCCGATGTTTTTGCGTGGAAGCCTTCGAACATGCGGGGCGTCGCCCGGGAGGTTATTGAACACAAGCTCGCGGTAACCCCCGGTCACCCCCCTATCAAGCAGAAGTTGAGGAAGCTCTCCCTCGAGCGTCAGGAAGCCATCAAGACGGAGATAGCCCGGCTCCGAGAGGCGGGGTTCATCCGGGAAGTGTTGCACCCCGAGTGGCTCGCGAACCCCGTCCTCGTCAAGAAGTCAAGTGGCAAGTGGCGCATGTGCGTGGACTTCACCGACCTTAACCGCGCTTGCCCCAAAGATAACTTCCCGCTCCCGCGGATCGACCAGCTCGTTGACTCCACCGCGGGGTGCGAGCTGATGAGCTTCCTAGACGCCTACTCGGGATACCATCAAGTCCGGATGGCGGAGGGGGATGAGGAAAAGACGAGTTTTATAACTCCCCTCGGAACCTTCTGCTACCGCCATATGCCCTTCGGGCTCAAGAATGCGGGAGCCACCTTCCAGCGCCTTATGACGCTGGTCTTCAAAGATCAGGTCGGCCGCAACGTCGAAGTCTACGTAGACGACGCGGTCGTCAAGAGCCCCCATGCGGCCTCCCACATCGACGACCTCGCAGAGACCTTCCGCAACCTCCGCGCGTTCGGGCTCAAGCTCAACCCGGAGAAGTGCGCCTTCGGGGTGCGCGGAGGGAAGCTCCTGGGTTTCCTCGTGTCCCAGCGGGGCATTGAGGCAAACCCCGAGAAGATCCGGGCCTTCCTAGAGATGCCCCCGCCGCGCTCCGTCAAAGATGTCCAGCGGCTCTCCGGCCGCCTGGCCGCGCTCAGCCGCTTCGTCTCCCGTTCGGGGGAGCGGGGCCTCCAGTTCTTCAAGATCCTCCGAGGGCTTGAGGGGTTCCGCTGGACCCCCGAGGCCCAGGAAGCCTTCAACGACCTCAAGAAGTACCTCTCAAGCCCTCCAATGCTCGTGAGTCCGTCTCCGGAAGAGCCCTTGCTCCTCTACCTCGCCGCGACCCCCGTCGCCGTCAGCGCGGTTTTGGTGAAGGAGCAAGGGGGGGGGCAACGTCCCGTGTACTACGTCAGTGAAGCCCTCCAAGGGGCCAAGACTCGGTACACGGAGATGGAGAAGATTTGCTACGCTCTCCTCATGGCGTCCCGGAAGCTCCGGCATTACTTCCTGGGGCACCCCATCACCGTTCCGTCGTCCCTCCCCTTGGGGGAGGTACTGCGGAATAAAGAAGCCACCGGCCGGATTGGGAAGTGGGGGGCCGAGCTTGCCCCCTTCTCCCTGTCCCTTACCGGCCGCTCCGCAATCAAGTCGCAGGTCCTCGCTGACTTCATCGCAGAATGGACTCCCGCCTCTGGGTCCGGGGACGAAGATCTCCCTATGCCGCCCCGACGCAGTGACCATTGGACCCTGCTGTTTGATGGGTCGCTGTGCCTCGCTGGGGCTGGCGCGGGGGTCGTCCTCCGGAGCCCCGAGGGGAAGGAGCTCGAGTACGCCGCGCGGCTCGAGTTCCCCGCAACCAACAACGTCGCCGAATACGAGGCTCTGCTCCTCGGGATGCGCCTGGCGCGCTCCCTGGGGATCCGGCGCCTATTAGTGAAGGGAGACTCTCAGCTCGTTGTCTGCCAAATGGACAAATCTTACCTGTGCCATGACGCAAATTTAAGTCTTTACTTGCAGGAAGTACGAAAAATGGAGAAACACTTCGACGGCCTTGAGGCCCGGCATATCCCGCGAAGGGAAAATGACCGGGCTGATGCTTTGGCCCGGGCGGCAAGCGCTCGGGAAACACTCCCCAAGGGGGCCTTCTTGGAAACAATCACGAAGCCCTCGGTGGCCTCCCCGGACGCAGGCCCCGAGCCTCCGGTCCCGGAGGTCGCCGAGATCGTCCGGCCGTCGTCATGGATGGATCCCCTCATCTCCTTCATCAAGGGGGAGGGGGACCCTCCCAGCGAGACCGAGGTTAAGTGCCTCCGGGCCAAAGCCCGGGAATATCTCCTGCTCGAGGGAAGGCTCTACAAGCGGGGGGCTTCAGCCCTCCTGCGCTGCCTCCCCCGGTCGGAGGGACTCCAACTCCTGGAAGACATTCACGCGGGGAGCTGTGGTTCTCACCTAGCCCCGCGTGCCATCGCCGCCAAGGCCCTTCGGCAGGGCTTTTACTGGCCTACAGTCATGCGCGACGCGCGAGACCTTGTCTCCGCGTGCGAAGCATGCCAGAAGATGGCCAAGGGCTCGAATCTCCCCCCTGTAGCGCTGCGGACTATCCCCATCACTTGGCCCTTCGTGCGCTGGGGGATGGACCTCTTAGGGCCTTTCCCCCCAGCGCCCGGAGGATACAAGTATGCGGTGGTCGCGGTCGACTACTTTACAAAGTGGGTCGAGGCGGAGCCCTTGGCTAGCATCACCTCCCGGGCCGTTCAGCGGTTTTTCTGGAAAAACGTCGTTTGTCATTTTGGTGTCCCCCGGGAAATCACCGTGGACAACGGGACCCAATTCGACTCGGCACATTTCCGGGAATTCTGCGAAGGCCTGGGGGTCGTCATCCACTTCGCCTCAGTGGCCCATCCCCAAAGCAACGGGGCCGTCGAGAGGTCAACGGCGTAATCCTACAGGGGTTACGCCGGAGACTCGAACAAACCGCTTCCAAGCGGGGCGCGTGGGCAGAGGAGCTCCCTAGCATCCTCTGCTCCATGCGCACGACCCCGTCCCGGGCCACAGGGCGTGCTCCCTTCTCCCTAGTCTACGGGGCGGAGGCAGTCCTCCCCCCGGAGATTGGCTTCCGGTCGCTGCGGGTCAAGCTCCTGAACGGAGCCACGACCGCAGCTTACCGGGCCAACGAAGACAACCGGCGGCTGGAAATCGACCTCGTGGAGGAGGAACGCGACCGAGCGCTCCTCCGCCACGCCATCTACGAGCGCGAGATGTCGCGCGCATACAACCAGCGCGTGCGCGAGAGAGCTTTCCGCCTTGGGGACCTTGTCCTCAAGCGCGTCACAGACCCCCAAGCCCAGGGTAAGCTCTCCCCCAAGTGGGAGGGCCCCTACAGGATCTCCGCTGTCCTAGGCTCGGGGGCCTACAAGCTCTCCAACCTTGAAGAGCAGGAGCTAAAGCACACCTGGAACTTGCGTTTACTTCGCAAGTTCTACGTTTAGCCTTGCGGGCCTGTCCCCTCCCCCGGGGCGGTCACGCCGGAGGGGGAGGGGGGACACTGTAGCTTCCCTTTTTCCCCCTTCGCGGCTTCGCAGGGGGGCTTTGTATATTTCGTTAATAAATGCATAGCCTTTGCTCTTCAACTGTCTCACTGCAGGTTGTTTTTGTTTACCGCCCCTAGTGGTGATGCCCTCCCCGCGAGGATGCCTTCCCTGTGAAGATGCCCTCCCCGCGAGGATGCCCTCCCCGCGAGGAAGTGGGCCAGTCCCAACAAGTCCCTACAACGGAGCCTGCACTCCCGTAGGGCGGCTTACGATCAGCCCTCGTGGACTGAGGGTGTAAGCGGCAACCCGGTCCCCAGCGGCCGTGGTAACGAGTCACTTTGGGAGACTAGTCCCCTGCCCAAACACTCAAGTCCCGTCTTCGGGCACTTCCTCCTCCGGGAGTAGACGCTCTCCTCAGCGAGACGTCTAATGGCTTTCTGGATTATCTTCCTTCTCCGGGAGTCGACGATATTCCCGGCTCCCCGTTCTCACGGCGACCGGAAGATCGGCCCCTTGCGGCTTGATTGGATCTATCTTCCTCCTCCGGGAGTCGACGTTATTCCCGGCTCTCTGTTCTCACGGCGACCGGATGATTATCTCTCGAAGACCTTATTCCCGGTTCCCCGTTCTCACGGCGACCGGATGAACCCTCCCGGGAAGCTCCCCTCCGGAGGTCATTGGCTTTTCATGAGCCCCTTCCGCGCCTTGTTCCCGGTTCCCCGCTCCCCCGGCGGCCGGATGAATCTCTCCCAGTGGCCCCGGCCACCCCAGAAGGTCCCTCCCTCGGAAATCCTGTTTTCACAATTTTCTAACTTAGAAAATATTTCTACAGGTTATGCTCCCCCCGGGGACCCTGTTTCCCCCACAGCACGCGGAGGCTTCCTCCCGCCCGCTGTGGGCGGGGGGGGGACAGGGGGTCCCCGGGTCACCCACGAAGGAACTTAGCTCATCCTTGTTAAGATGAGTCGTCCAGACCATCCAAGAAGAAGAAAATAAAGAGGCAGTAAAAAGTTTAACAATGCGCTTTATTGATCGACAAACCCGGAGGACATCTTCCCCCTCCGGTGGGTTTCGGAAATGATACAACCCGGGTCCTAACCCGGGGGATTTTCTACGAGCCTAAGCCCCTACGCCTAAAGCTCCCGGAGGCGCTCCCTTAGCTCCCGGGCCAGGTCCCGGTACAGCGCCCGGACGCGACGCTGAGAATCCCGAAGTACGTCTTCGGGCCAAAACTCGTACCCAGCCGGCGGAAGTATCCGGAGAGGAGGTATCATCTGGGCCCTCGGGCGCGGGGGAGTTAATTCAGCACGGCTGTTGTCAAAATTATCCAAGTGCCATTCCGGGCGCCACCTCAATCGGACGGGCTCCCGGGCAGTACCGCCGTCGCGCCTCCCGGAGACAAGGCTCAGCAAAATCAAAGCCGCTTGGGCGTCCCCCGGAGAGTTTCTCCCGGACCGTTGCTCGGGAGCAACCCCCCGGGAAACCTGGTAACATTTTATTGCAAAGACTTAGAAAAATTTCTAATATATTTCATTGCAAAATGTTTGTGTACAAGTGCCCGGGGCTTCTCCTAAGAAGCTACCGGAATCAAAATGCCTAACAAAATAAAAAGGGGTCCTAGCTAAAGACCCGGGGGAGGCTCATACTTTGGCATTGGGGTCCATCCCCCGGGAAGCTTCCTCCGTGGCCGGGGCAGGGACATCCGCGGCCGGAGGCGCCGGTGTCGGGAACCACGTCCGGATGATCCGATCGTAGAACCCCTCCGCCAGCAGCTCTACCTCCCGGCGCGTTGGCTCGAAGGCCTCCGGGAAGCCCCGGGGGATGCGCCCCCCGATCGCCCGGGCGCCGACCCCACGGTAGTCAACGAGCCCCGCGGCGGCCACGATGACGGGGATCGCTCGGCCCCGTGCCCGGACGTCCGCAGCCTCCGGGATGGCGGAGACTTGTGCATTAAGAAAACGCACAGCCTCCGCGAGGGTCGCCGGGGGCACCTCCGGGCCGCTCCCGGAGCCCAGGCTAACGCCAAGGCTTTCCAAGGCCGAGCGGACGGAGCGGCCCGCGTCCGACAGCGCCCGGACGCTGGAGCTCTCGAGCTCCCGGAGCGCCTTCTCCCGCACCTTGGCCTCCTCGCGGAGACGGATGTAGGCGCCCTCCGAAAGGTGCACCTGCGCCCGGGCCCGGGACAGCTCATCAAGAGCTTCGTCCCGCTCCCGGATGGCCGCCTCCCGCTGCTCGACGCAGGCCGAGGCCCGGCTTTCCGCCTCCTTGAGCAGCCGGGTGACCCGCTGCTCAAGGCCCCAGGTAACAGTCGCTACCTACAAAATGCATAAAGAGTTAGAAAAATCTTAAGTGCAGGAAAAAAACCGAAGTGTGGAGAGCTCGAGTTACCTGGGCTTCGAGGGACTCGAGCCCCTCAAAACGCTCGTGGAGCGTCCCTCCTGCCACGAGGGCCTGCACCTTCCGGTTGTGCAGGCCCTCCGCGTAGCGGGCCACCTCCCCCGCCGGAAATAGGGAGGTGTCTTGCCCGGCCCTCCTGTCGCTGCCGGGAGAGGGCCCCCGGACCTCTGAATCCGGGAGCACGGCCGGCGTCGCCGGCGTCTTCGTCGACGAAGTTTCCTCCGAAGACGAAGACGAAGGTTGGGCGGGGATCTCCGCCCGGGGGGGGATCATTGGGCCTTTCCCCGCCCCAGGCCGGAGGGCCCTCGGAGCCTCCTGCTCCGGGGGGACCTCGAAGACTGAGGGGCTCCCCCCCTCCTCATCCACCGGCCAGAGGCGCGGGGGCGCCGCCCCCGAAAACCGCACTTCTAGCCTTTCCGGCGCCAATGCCGCCGGGAGAGGCGAGAGGAGCGTCACGCGAACTGGCGACGGGGCGTAGTCCGCCGAATCGGACCCCGCCCCATCGACAACCACCTCCTTCCCCCGGGCCTCGACGGGGGCCTCCGGGGGCGGAGGCGTTGCATCCGCCCGGGGCGCCGCCCGGGCATGTTCGGCTCCGGGAGCTGCGTCCCGGGCCCTCACCGGCGTCGTCGCCGGCGCCGTCGCCGGAGCCGGGGTCTTCTGGACCCGGGGCTTTTTGCGCTCCGAGCCCCCGGCCGCGTCCTTCCCCCGTTTATGAGACCCGGGGGTGGGAAGGGGCTTCCTCTCCGGAAGCCTGAGCCCGTAGGCCTCGGCCACCAAGTTCTGGGGAGGCCCCTCCCCCACGAGGCGCACGATGCGCTCGTGTTCGTCGGCGAAGTACCTCCCCAGGAGGTGCTCCGCCTTGTCCCTCGCCGCCGGGTACGGGCGCACTGCAAGAGGTAAAAAGTTAGTCAATTTTTCATAAAAAACCGCAAGTACAAAAATGCAGGGGACTTACGCCGCGTCACCGGCTTGACCGGAAGCCGCTGCTCCGGGCCCATGCCGATCCCCCTTCCCCCGCGTGAGAAGGGGGAAAGCCGCAGGAGCGCCAGCTCCTCCGCGGCGTCCCGCATTGAGCGGGCCTTCTTCGCCAGCACCACCTTCCCGAGGAGCTCGAACTCCTCGTCCGTCCACACCGGCGGCTTCGGTGCGGATGATCGGCTGTAGGTGGGAGGCTCCGGGGCATAGACCACCGCCTCGTCCCGGACCCGGAGGTAGAACCACCTCCGGAGCCAGTCCCCCCAGTGGTCCCGGGAGGCCGCCGCCGGGTAGTCCGCCACCCGGGAGGGCAGCATTTGGACCATCACCGAGCCGAAGGGGGACTTCGGTCCTCCCTTCACCAGGTGGGAGCTCCGCGCCGCCGGTTCATAGAAGTACCGGAAGGCGCGGAGGGTGGGCTCCCGCCCGGTCGCTGTCTCGTAGAGCCATATAAAGAGGCCCATACGGACGAGCGCGTTCGGGGTGAGGTGGTTGAGAGCCACCCCGTACTCTTTGAGAAACTCCCGGAGCATCGGATGCACCGGGAGCCGGAGCCCCGCCTCGAGGAAGGCCTCGAAGGCCACGACCTCTCCGGGCCTGGGGCGGGGGGCTCCGTCCTTCTTTAGGGGGACCCGGATGTCCCCCTCTTCGACGACGCCCTTCTTGACCAAGGACTCCGCGTCCGAGGCCGAGAACTCGGAGGCCCAAAGGAAATCCACGGGGATTTCCTCCGGGGGCACCTCCGTGGTCTTTGCTCGACCTTTGGGCGCCATTAGTGAGTTCTTTGTTTTTCGGTGGCTAAGTTTTCAGGTGGCTATCAACGACTCCCGGACGCTCGCTACCGGAGGAGGCTATCGGAGAAACTACCGGAAGAGCGCTACCGGGAGAGCTGAAGCTGGAGTTGAAGATTTGGAATGAGCTTCCGGGGCCCCCTAAGGCCCTATTTATAGAGGCTGGCCGTGATCTAGATGCGCGCCACGTGGCCCCCTCGGATCAATCTGGACCACTGATTCAAACCGTGCGCGGGAAACGAAGGGACAGGCGCGTAAATCGAGACACCGGTTCAAACCGCGCGTGCATTTATTGCGAAAACGGCGCGGCCATAAAGTGCCCGGCACAGAAACCGAAGCGTCGTCGGGGCTCCGGTGATTTTCGTCCGGAGTTTGCGTCCGGAGATTTTCCCGATACCGTAACCATTCCCTCCGGGGGCTCAGGCTTCGTCCCCGGAGGGCATGGGGGGCTGCTGTTGAGGGAAATCTCCACGCGGTCAAGTCCAGGTAAGTTCATGACTGCCCGGGGACAGTGGCCTCCGGTGCCTGCCCCGGGCGCCGCCTTTTAGGCGCCCGGGACCGTGCCTCCGGGGCATGTCCCGGGCGCCGCCATTTGGCCCCCGGGACCGTGCCCCCCGGGCATGTCCCGGGCGCCGCCATTTGCCCGGGGAGAATGGCCTCCGGTGCCTGCCCCGGGCGCCGCCTTTTGGGCTCCCGGGACCCTGCTCTCCGGAAGAGGTCCCGGACGTCACCGCCCTCCTAAAAGGTAAAATCCCTGTTTGTTTATCACGTGCAGGTCACGCGAGGGACGCCTCGGGAATCAGCGACCACCTGTCAAGCATCCAAGACGTTTGACCGGGAGAAGGACGGTCCTACCCTTCAATCCGACGGTGGCTCCCGGGGTAGTTTAGGTTTTTTGCTTCTTTTTGGGGCTATAAATAGCCCTTGTACCCCTCTGTTGTAAGGGATCACTTCATTATTATTTGGAATAGCTAATCTCACAGACGTGCTCCGGAAGCCTCTCCCCCGGAGAGAGCTCCCCACTGGGACCCGAACCTGTATAAATCCTCGTGTCTTTTCTTGTGTTTGTCCGGCGGGGGAGGACCAGTCACCCGGTCAACCCGCGCTGTGTAATCTCCGCTAGGGTCGTCTTCAAAACCTGCCGGGGTATTCTTAATACCACGACAGGTTCTGAGATCAAAACCGTCTGTGATACTCAAATTATCAGAGACGGTTATGACCTCAGGACTGTCTGCGATAGCATCCTTATCACAGACGGTTGTTTCAGAACCGTCTTTGTATTTAGAGTATCATAGACGGCTTTGAGGTCAAAACCATCTGCGATATTGTCATTATCAGCGACGGTGGTAATCTTGAAACCGTCTGTGATTGTTTCCTTATCACAGACGGTTTATACTCTCAGAATCGTCTGTAATAGTGAATATCACAGACGGTTCTGAGGTCAAAACCATCTGAGATAGTGATAGTGTGATATCACAGACGGTTTTTAGGTCAAAATCATCTGTGATAGCACAGACGGTTTTGATCTTACAAACCGTCTGAGATTATAACAGTCACCGATGTCCTCTGTACAAATTGCATTTCATATATACAGTTCATGAATTTCATACATGCACAGTACTCAAATATATACAGTCTCAAATATACATGCACACAACTTAGAAACATGTACAAGCATTTCATATATACAGCACATAACTCAGAAATATGTACAATTGAGATTGAACCAATAAATGTAATTGACAATTAACGTCTCTTTGATCAGTTATCCTTTAAAAAATAATAGGTTTTGAGACCCCTCTATTGGACGGCCTTTTCGATTATAGGGGAAGACTTTATTGGAAATGGCTTTATTGCTATCCACTTTCCTAAGCTTTAAGTCAGTGTGTTAGATGTACAAATAAATGTAAGGCCGCACTAATACGAACCTTGCGGGTCCCTAAACTTCTCCTTGGTTGATATGACCTCCGCAAGGAAAAACTCAGCGAGCATCCCCCGGACAATACCAATCTCCCGAGGGTCAAAGCTTTTCGAAGGGAAGTCGACCCCCTACAGCAAGAGTTGGTACAGAAAAAATTAGCTCAATGCAGTTGTAAATTCTGCCAAATCGATACAAAGGGGAGCAGTTGTATACCTCGGGGAAATCTGGGTGGTGAGGGGTGATGATCAGGTCATACATGTGGCGCAGCACGTAGAACCCACATGTATTGTCGTCTGGCTGCTGATAGCACTGCCAATTTACAGACCGAGAGTTAGCCAGGGACACGTTATAAAGTAAAACAGATGCTAGTTGAAATTTGCACCGAAAATTGTAACCACTGAAACTTATCGGCTCGCCGCTCGTGTTGTCTCCCTCCCTCGGCAAAATAGTTCGTGAAAGCCCTGTAGATAGTCAAAATTGACAGTTTGAGGATAGTCGAAATTGACAATTTGAGGACAGTAAATCTAGATGCATGCAAGACAGGTCCACATGAAAATCATCACCTTTCGAATACATCTCGTGCGCCGCAATATGAGTACCCTTTCCTCTGCAATGAATCAAGGTAGAACACCTTGTTCCTTTTCGGAATAAGTAGCAGCCGGATCCAGTGGTAGCTACATGTTACACGTAAAGAATTAAAAATTTAATCTAAATTTGGGGTGTGCACATGGAGACACTAATCTACGGGTGAAGTACTGATGAAAGCACTCACCTCTGGTTGTAGGGTACAAGTATGTACTCCTTGTCGACCTGAGCAAGCAACCCTCTTTTGATGTAGTCGACAACGAAGTCTGCGTCGGTCCTAAACATCACCTCGGGGACCATCAGGGGGTCCAAGAAACCAACAGGTATGCCCTTATATTTGGCATAGTTCGTCATGCAGCTGCACGGAAGTAACCAATTAATAAATGACATATATCCGTATATGCACAGATAGTAGGATACTTACAACACCCAAGACCGTAGGATTGACAAGTCGAGTGCATCTTTGTTTAGTAAATTTTGCAGGTCTTCGAAGGTCACCGAGTAGGTCCCAACGTCGTTATGGAACTCTGCCATGGTGTACTTGACCATGATGTGCGTCGGACGCTGCGTTCTGGTTGAGTTTGTCCTCCTCATGTACCATGCATGCAGGCTCTGGCATGCTAACCCCATGCCAAAGTGAACGGCATCGGAGGCCATGGGCATCCCCAGAGCGAACGGCATGAGAGCTAGCGCACTCTTCTCGCTCTCCTTCACTGGGCTCTTCTTTGCTTTTCCCCTACTAGCCAGCTTCTTGAATGGTTGCCTCCTAGTCGGAGTCAGCTTCGTCATTGGAGGGGTATGCTGGCTAGTAGGCCATGTCTCGGTCTGTGATGTCTGTGATGTAAGAACCTACGTATTAGGACACTAACTCTGAGGGCTATTATTACAGTATGAATTATGAAACTGGTGGGGGAATTACCTCATCCAGGACGATGTCTTTCTTGGGCCATTGCACGAACGTGTGCACCACATCCCCGAGAGTGGTAATCCCGTTGTTCGGCGGCTTCTCCAACGAAAAACCCTTGCAATGGTCAAACACACTGTCCACCTGGACCCATGCAAAACCCTCACATAGTTGCGTGGTTGCGCCATTCCACGGCCAGCCTCGATCGGGAAGAGACCAGCCAGCACCATAAGCTTGCAGGAGGTGGGTTCCTACAAACAGTGCGCATTAACATATTGAATTTCACCGCTTTTCACTTTCGAATGAATTAACATAGACAAACGGTCATTACCTGCAAAAAGTCCACCGGATACTTTGGAGAGGGCTCCATCTGCGAAGACCCCGGCGCAGACGCGCAGTTACTACGGTGGCCAAGAATGGGGGTCGGTACTTCCGCTGCTAGAAGGGGGGTGCCCTGGGTCGCCTTTCTTAGCTCTTCATACATGGACCGCATCTCCGACAACTGTTGCAGGAGTGCTTTGTCCCGAACAGCGAACTCTGACCGCATCTCCTCCTTGAGCCGTTCATCGCAGGCTTGGTGGGATCTCTTTCTCCTCTTAGCCGCCTCCTCATCATCAGGGAAACCATGCCTCCAAGGCACAGTGGAACCGAGGCCGCGGACACGGCCTGGATGCTCCTTGTTTCCTAGCGCCGCTGTGAGGATATCCCTGTCCCTCCTCGGGTTGAACTCTTCGGATACCGCCTGCGCACTCAGTGTCACTTGCAACAGGAGAACTTAGCAATACAACCCATTGCATGCGTGTTACGAGCATAGTACGTGATCGGACAATCTTACCAGTCGGTCGATCACTTCCCTGTCCGCAGGGTTATTCACAGAGACGCTTCCGGAGGAGGTCATCGTCGATCTTGCTCGGCACCAATTGCGGGCGCGCACGTCCGTTATGCCCGCATAAGGACTGCCGGCCGAAGACTGGGAAGCCTCCTCGTCCTGCTTCCTCCACAATGCCTTCTTCCCCACATACCCACCACTGCCTAGTCTGTGTGGGTGGGTATTCTTGGCCTGGTTAGCCTGGCCCTTCGCACTAAGCTCCTGGAACTCTGGCTTGCCCTTCATCTCGATGAACGGCTGCCATGCCTCAGGAGTCACGAAAGGGAAGTCATCGAAGGGGGTCTTCGACTCCTTCACATAGAGCCTGATAAGGTGGCTCTTGAAGTTCCTCCACGCCTTGTTTATTGACATCAGTGTCCTCCGGCGGATGGTGAAGTGGTGATCCTCGGGAATGTGAAACACCGCCTACATTTCTTCCCACAGCGCATCCTTGCACTTTGGGGGCACTTGACCCCAGTTGGAGGTGGTGATGGGCACCCTCTCCCTTGCCACTTTGCCGCATAGTGAGCGGTACTGACCGACAAGTTTGTCCGGAGCTTCCGGCACACCATTGTCGTCGAACTGGACGTGCTGCTTTTCCCACTTGTCCAGACGCGCGCATGTCGTCCAGCCTCGCCCCTTTCTCTTCTGCGGCTGGGTCACGGCGGACGCGGCGACCTCCCGCCCAGGCGTCTCATCGCCAGCGAGGTCACTCTAACTCCCCGAGTGGTGCATTTCGTCACCAGACATAGTTCCTAACATAAGTGAAAGAGAGAACAGTTTAACTAAATCTGCAACTAATAATTCTATAACAAAACCCATATACTTATAATTAACCAAGAATGATAGAAACGGTGGGGAGGCGATGGAGGTGATCGCGTCGGAAGGCGGGAGGGCGATGGAGGTGATCGCGCCTGACGGTGGAAAGGTGATGCAGGTGATCGCGACGGACGGTGCGAGGGCGGAGAGAGCTAGGGCAAACAGTTGCGAAGTCTGGAAATGAGCAGGACAAAGCCCGCCTTGAACTATGTACCGCGTAGAGATTATCACAGTCGGTCCAACATTCACAACCGTCTGTGATAATATTATCACAGTCGGTTCTCACATCAGAACCGTCTGTGATAATCTTCATAGTGATAATCTCCAGAGGGGTTATCACAGACGGTTTTGAGTTGAGAACCGACTGTGATTGAGATTATCAGAGACGGTTTGGACTTGAGAACCGACGGTGCACGTTAAAAACTCAAAGCGTCGGACACTGTTGGGAATATCACAGTCAATTCTGTATTCATAAGCGTCTGTGATAATGTTATCACAGTCGGTTCTCAAATAAAAACCGTCTGTGATAATCTACATAGTGAGAGATTATCACAGACGGTTTTGAGTTGAGAACCGACTGTGACTGAGATTATCACAGACGGTTTCGACTTGAGAACCGGTCGTGCACGTCAAGACTTGAAGCGTCAGAGACGATGTTGGGAATATCACAGTCGGTTCAGTGACATAAATGACCTGAATGGCTTGATTTGCAAGTATGAATGGCTCATCTTTATAAGCAACTCGATCGAGATCCATAGAAGTGAAACCGTAACTGTCAACCTTCACACCCTGCGGGATTTGGACCCATCGACATCGAAACAGGGGAATCTTGAACAGTACGTAATCGAGCTCCCAAATTTCTTCATTGAACCCGTAGTACGAGTTCAATCCACGTACTACCCTTGTTGGGCCTGTCTCGGTGAACCCCTCAAGGAAAGCTTCTACGCGCACTCCATTATTTTGCACAGTGCTCTTTCGATCTTGAGCTTTCGTGTAAAATGTGTACCCATTGATGTCGTATCCCTGCCATGTCTGTACAGTAAATGTGGGCCCTTTTGCCAACCATTTAAGGTTCTCACTTGCGGACTCTCCGGTGATTTGCACTTTCATCCATGCGTTGAATTGACTGTTATGTTGTCCCGTGATCCAAACCTTGGATCGGCAAGGATTGTCTTGTCATAGCATCTCCTTGTGCTCGTCGATGTACGGAGACACCTCCGTCATGTGTTGCAAGACCCAAAAATGTGCTTTCGAGTACATATCGAAATCAGGAGTGATGGCTCTCCGTCCAATAGTGCCAACACCATCAAGCCTCCCCTCGTGACGAGACACAGGAACTCCTATTGCTTCTACCTCGGCCATGTAATTGACGCAGAACTCAACAACCTCTTCCGCTGCATAACCTTCGACAATGCTACCCTCGGGCCGGGACCGATTCCTCACGTAGGCCTTAAGTACACCCATGTACCTCTCAAATGGATACATATAATGTAGGAACACAGGTCCACATATCTTGATTTCTCTGACAAGGTGGACAGTGGATGGACCATGATAAAAATACATCTCAAGCTAATAGAGAGTTCGAACCACCTCGCTCTGCAAAGAATCCAGTCCATCGGGATCAATGACCTTGCAAGAAATTGCATTGAAGAAAAAACACAGCCTCGTGATCGTCTCTCTGACATTATGCGGCAGAATACTCCAGATGGCAACAGGAAGCATTTGTGTCATCAACACGTGACAATCATGAGACTTCATACCCAGCAATTTCAAATCGCCCATGGACACAAGCCTTTTCATATTTGTGGAGTAACCCGATGGAACTTTAACACCATAGAGAGACTTACAGAGTTCTGTCCTCTCAGCCTTGCACAAAGTGTAGCATGCAGGGGGGAGGTATATACGGCCTTTATCGTCCTCTCTCGGTGCTAGCTCGGGCTTGATTCTCATTTCGATCATGTCACACCGCACATTGACACCATCCTTTGTCTTCCCTGGAATGTTCAGCAATAGGCTGATTAAACTGTCGCAAACATTCTTCTCTACATGCATGACATCAATGCAATGATGAACCTCTAAATGCGCCCAATATGGTAAGTCCCAAAATATCGATCTCTTCTTCCAAGAGTTCTTCGTGCGGGGTTTCAATTTACGACCCTTTCCAAACACAACGTCTATGTCCTTCACCCGTGAGTAAACATCTTTCCCGCGCGTAGGCTCCGGGGCTGAACCATCTTCCTTGTGGCCGTCAAATTCCCTCTTCCTCTTACGATACGCGTCATTCTTCGGAAGAAACCTACGGTGACGCATGTACACTGTTTTCCTGCAATTCTTCAGCCACACGCTCTCAGTCTCATCTTCGCAATGGGGGCAGGCTTTGGCTCCTTTCGAACTATGACCCGACAAATTTCCAAGGGCAGGGAAATCGTTGATGGTGCAGAATATCATAGCACGTTGGATGAAGTTCTCTCGTTTCTATGCGTCCCATACCTGCACCCCTTCGTTCCACATTGTTAGGAGATCCTCTATCAATGGTGCTAGGTACACATCAATATCGTTTCCGGGTTGTTTTGGTCCTGAGATAAGTAGAGATATCGTGATGTACTTGCGCTTCATACACAACCAAGGAGGAAGGTTGTAGATACACAAAAGAACCGGTCAAGTGCTATGCCAACTGCTCATGTTACCAAAAGGATTAATTCCCTCGGTACTCAACCCGAAACTTATATTCCTCAATTCTGCTCCGAAGTTAACAAATTCCCTATCGATGTTTCTCCACTGCGAAGAATCAGCGGGGTGTCTCAGCTTTCCATCCTTCTTCTGGTCTTTTGAGTGCCAACGCAGTAATTTTGCCTCTTTACGGTTTGCAAACAAACGCTGCAAGCGGGGACTGACTGACAAATACCACAACACGTTAGCAGGAGGTCCTTGCTTTATCTCAGCACAGTCGCCGTCGTCGGTTCAGTCCTTACGCTTATAGCGGGATGCACCGCACACTGGACAAACATGCATATCCTTGTAGTCGTTACGTTAAAGGATGCAATCATTAGGGCATGCGTGTATCCTTTTTCGCTTGGTAGGTGTTTTTTGGCAACTCGTTTCCTTCCGGGAGCATGTCCGCTAAAAGATCTAACAATGCCGTGAAACTCTTGTCGGTCCAGCTGTTGCTTGCCTTCAATTTTAACAGTTCCAGCACAGAGACCAACTTTGTGTACTTCGACTTGCAACCAGGGAACAACGACTTTTCTAAGTCCTCAATCAAGCGCTTGAATTTGCCAAACTCCCATTCACTGTAATTTCCTTCCACATCACACAACATGTCATCTAAATTGTCATCCTCTGGAATATCCTCGTCGAAGTCGTTGTTTGGATCCGACATGTCCTGTTCCTCAACCTGAGTGGCACTTGTTTCTGCAGTTGGCTCTTCGCCATGGTGGACCCAACACATGTACCCCTTTTGAACCACATCGGATCAAGTGGGCGACAATTTGAGATGAGTTGGTGAACATCTTAAGATTCTGGCAGTCTACACAAGGACAGTACATATATGGTAAACCCTTCTTCGCCATGTCTTGCTCAGCAACCTTTTCGAAATCAAAACACCTTTCATGTATTCCTCACCCACTCAGTTTTCATTATACATCCAGTCTCGGACCATCTGCAATTAATCAAATTCATAGACATGCTAATTAGTAATACTACTCTATGTACGGTCGATACGCAATAAATTATATAAATCTAGCTAGCTAGTGTTTGATGCGGAGTTTGCGGTATAAATAGTTAACTACTACTTGAACTGCAAGCAATTAGTTTGGGGGCGTGGATAACACACATCATAAAGCAATTAAATAGCTACAGTACAGGTCGAAAATGAGTTACAACCAGGATTTGCTACTGTAGCTTCCCCTCCCTCTCACTCTAATTTGATCAATCATTGGAGATTGATATTGATGATGAAATCAAGTAATGTGTATGCCATGGGACCAAGTACCAACTTTGGATCGATCCTCAAATTTTTGCCCCCAAATGCTCCCCCGGCCTTTTGAGATTTCGCTCTTCCTTGCCCCAAATCTCTTCGAACTGGACAGTGTATGTCGAGCAAGAGTGTACGACTAGCTCAAAACATCCGCCAAAAGACCTTTTATACCAGGTTCAATACAGACGGTTCTATATAATACTGTCGGTAATATCGGTGCATTTTTTAAGAACAGAATATCACTGACGGGTTTCACTTTATTAAACCGTCGGTAATATCGGTGCATTTTATGTAGAACTATGACAGAAATATCACAGACGGTTATGAGCTCAAAACCGTCCGTGATAATAACAATATCACAAACGGTTCCAAGCTCAAAACCGTCTGTTTTACTATCAGAGTCGGTTTTTACTTCAGAACCGTCTGTGATTATCACTGTCGGTTTTTACTTCAGAACCGTATGTGATTATCACAGTCGGTTTTTACCTCAAAACTGTCTGTGATAATTACAAAATCAACACTCTGCTCTACTATCACAGACGGTGATAAGGTCCGAACCGTCTATAATATCCTCGATTGCTCGCAGTCGAAACATTCGACTAGTTGAATTGTTCCACTTGTTTTTCATATTTGGTTCTATCTTATTTTCAATGTTAGTATTTTTAAAAATGAACGTTGAGACTATTTGGTTTTATCTTCTAATTTTACAATCGGTCCTGAAAGTAAAACCGTCTGTAATGTTACTATCAGAGACAGTTTTGAGTTAAAAACCGTCTTGATTGCAGCAGTATTTTCTTGTTTACATTTTCGCATAGAACATCGATCATTTGGTGATTATCAGTTACATAATCAATCGAAAAGCCAGATATATAAGGATAAGAAATTTCTTATTTCTTACAATCTTTGCATAAATAAGGGATACAATTAAGTGACCAATTAATTAGCGTGGACCTGTTCTGAGAGTAATTTACAAAGTTCTCCTAGGGACGTATTGGCATCAGTAGGATCTACACTGGCCGCCCCAGGAGAACTACCAATGGCTCTAAGACTATCAACATCATCTCTCAGCAAAGGAGTGGATTTGGCATCAGTAGGATCATCCAAGAAATTAACGTTGATACAACAAAGGTGTTGAAGAGGGGATATTTGAAGGATTGTTGTGGATCACCAAAGGTGGAGATGAAGCTGCAACTCAAAGCACTTTGCCAAGTGCAGAATGGCAAAAGAAATCCCCTCAGAATGCTTCTCCAGCGCCTCTTTTTTTTTTGGAGAGTTCTGTACAAGGCAGCTTTCTCCTCCTGCACATATGCATGGGTTAGTTTTGAAAGACATAACCAGCAGAGAGGGTGAAGATGATTGCCAAGCTTCGAAGTGGATTTGGATGCGGAAGTGTGCGCCTTACTCCAGAAAGTTGATCATCCAAGAAAAGCTGATGATACAAAGGTGTTGAAGAGGGGATATTGCAAGGATTGTTGTGGATCTCCAAAGGTGGAGTCGATGCAACTGGAGGGGTTGCAAGGGGCAATGTGGCAACACAGGCCTTAGCACCCTCTAGAGTCTTCGCTGCAGCTCCACTGGAGGATCTTTCATCATTTCTAAGTCTCTTCTTTGGAGGGAGCATTTCCTCAGGCACCTGTGGATTTTGAAATGCATTTGTTTCGAGGTAATCAAGTCATAAAAGAAAGATCTGCATTAGAGTTTCAGAGAGGACTTACTTTCTGAAGATCCTGATCGAGTTCATTCCTTATCTCTTCCTCATCACTCTCAATTTCAATAACCTCATTGGAATCTCGGCTCGCCATCAAGGTGGGAGTTGAGGAGGGAATAAAGACAGGGATTTAGGAGCCTCGCTTTTTATAGAACCAGAAGGTGACGGTTCATATGCGCGGGTGCCCCGAGTTTTAAAAAGCGTAGTACTGGTTTTCAAGGTCAATAAATTCATGATAACTTCTCAGGAGATAAACTGCAACACGACAAAGGAAGTTGAAGAGTCAGATTACCTAATTTGATGCAAATTAAATTTGAAGTAAGTAATTAAGTCTCTTCATCTGCTCAGTTATTATGTGCGGTTATCAACAATTGCATGTAAAGAATTCGATGCGTGGGCACTGTTGGGACTATCACAGACGGTTGGGATATCAAACCGTCTGCTTTAATATTACAGACGGTTCCCATGTCCAAACCGTCTGTAATATGACTATTACAGACGGTTCTGATGTCCGAACCGCCTTTACTATGCCTGGAATATTGAACTGTTTGACTTCTACAAATACTTGTTCCCACCCTGGAGTTTTGCTTCCAGTCAATCCGCTCCACTTCTCTTTCTCCAAGAATGTGCGGGAAAATTGTAAAATTTACATAAGAACAAATTTTTAGTTAATTTTGTCATCATTAATGAAAAACAATTTCCAAGTCGACGCTTCGTGTTCCCAGGTTAGTGCGCCGCGCAAACATCAGAAATGGAAAAGACACAACACACTGTTTAGAAATTGAAGTGGAGCGCACTACTTTGTTTTCAAGGTCAACACCGTCATGATAAATATTCTCGGAAGATAAACTAGAACACGGCAAAACAGTAGTGCCCACTTAGGAAGTTGAAGCGTCAGATTACATAATTCGATGCAAATTAAATTTGAAGTAAATAAATAAGTCTCTTCATCTGCGCAGTTATTATGTGCGGTTATCAACAATTGCATGTAGAGAATTGCACTGCTGGGACTATCGCAGACGGTTGGGAGATCAAAACCGTCTGCTTTAGTATTACAGATGGTTCTGATGTCCGTACCGTCTTTAATATGCCTGTGGAATATTGAACTATTCGACTTCTACAAATACTTGTTCCCTCCTTGGAGTTTTGCTTCCAATTGAACCGCTGAGAATTTGAAAGAAGTTGAGAATTTGAAGCGTCGATCACTGTTGGGACTATCACAGTCGGTATTTACATAAAAACTGTCCGGAATGTGACTATCATAGACATTTTTTACTTCAGTACCGTTTGTGATATTCAAAGCACGTTGATATATAACTTCTATATTCTTTTTATATTATTTGCATGGGACCTGCGACTTCTATATTGTTTCTATATTATTTGAAGGGCTCCCATGGACTGCCCTCACAAGCCAAAGATCGCGATAGTCATTCCTTGATCGCACACAGTGCACATACCTTTGTATGGTCAAATGTTTGACAAAAGCTAAAGAAAGATAAAGAAAGAGGGAAGATTGCATGCAGTCCAAGAATGTGCTGGAAAATTGAAAAATTGACATAAGAACAAAGTTTTCAATAATTTTTTTCATCACTTACAAAAAAAGTAAAAATACAGAATGCTAGGTCAAGGAGTGGTCTTAGCCCTGGCTGCATCTAGAATAAAGTCAGTTTGACTTGCAGCCAGGACGCAGGACTCCTCCAGCGACAAGTTGTCCTTCTTAGGATCAACTACTACCGCGTCGAGAAGGCCTGCGACCTCCCTCAGCTTCGCGATGGTATCCTTCATAGCTAAACCGCAGCCAGCGATGGTCATATCCGCGGCTTTCTTCTCCTCGCGAAGACGCCTCGTCCTCACCCTAGCATTGTCACCATCCGTCTTCCTGCGCTGGAAGAGATCGTCAAGGTCAAGCTGTAGCCGAGTGTGCTTCTCCGTGAGGAGCTTGTGCTCCTCCTGGAGGGCCCTCAGCTCGGCCTTGACTTTGCCAGTGTCTTCCACGGCTCCCCTTCCCTGTGCAAATCAACAGTTCAAGAATGTATTGAATAAAGATTAACAATACATGGGTAAGTCCAAAAGATTGAGAGTTCTTACCGGGGAGGGCGAGGCTGACGATGCCATCGAGGATGCCATTGGCGCAGAGAAGCTAAGGAGTAAAACAGTCTGAGAATTATAAAAACTTGTAAAGTAAATGACAATTTTTCCACTTTCAATTTATAGAACTTCCAAAGCGATGCTTCGTGTTCTCCTAGGCGCCGCACACGAAGATCGGAGACAGAAACGATCACAGTTGAGAATTAGAGGCGCCGGCACTTTTTCAGTCGGTTCAGACCTTAGAACCGTCTGTGATAACTACACTATCACAGCCGCTTCTTAGTTAACAACTGACTGTATATATCACAGTCGGTTCTGAGTTCCGAACCGTCTGTGATATTCTAGTTATCACAGACGGTTCTCAGATGGGAACCGATTGTATATATCACAGTCGAGTTTTAGGTTAGAACCGTCTGTGATAAGTAGACTATTACAGACGGTTCTCAGCTGGGAACCGATTGTATCTATCATAGTCGGGTTTTAGGTTAGAGCCGTCTGTGATAAGTAGACTATTACAGACGGTTTTGTGTTCAGAACCGTCTGGTTACTATCACAGTCGTTTTTGACATCAGAACCGACTGTGATAACTGAACATATTCTCCCGACAGGCCTTCGCAGACGGTTTTCCATTGAACAGTTCATAACCGTCTGTGATGTGCCGTCCTGGATGTCTGTTTCTGTGGTAGTGGTTCCGTAATCGCACGCAAGCGCCCCATGGTCGAACTTACCTTCCTATGGTCAAAAAAAGGCTAGGGGAAGAGATAAGAGAATAGCCCCAAGATTTCTAGACATGATTTATCAGTGATATTGAAAAATTGACAACAAATCTTTTCAATCATCAATAACATCTTTTATTATTCACAAAAACATAATCACAAACAAAAAAGTAAATATACATTGGGCTAGGTCGGGGCTTGGCCTTATGTGAGACCCTCATTTGAGGAATCTGGTGGCACTAGTACAGAAATGCAGTCTTCTATCGGTAAAAAACACCCTTCTACTATCGGTTTTTGTACCGATAGAGATAGACACGATAGAACAAGGCTGGACATTTTCTATCGGTAAATAACCGACAGAAGAAGTTCACTATTCTATCGGCATATTATGAATCTACCGATAGAAAACCCGTCGTAGTCTTACGTCCAGCGGCAGGGAAAGTACCATTATTCTAACGGTTAATTACAAGATTACCGACGGAAAAAATCATAATATTCTATCGGCATATTAGGAGTTTACCGATAGAAAGCTCGTTGCTAGCGGTTTGAAAAGTACCACTATTCTAACGGTTAACTACAAGATTACCGACAGAAAAAATCATAATATTCTATCGGCATATTAGGAGTGTACTGTAACATCCTGAGTTTTGGGGTGAAAAGTTTCTTTCTTAAAAATCATGGATGCATATGTCTCTTCTAGATCAACCAAATCAGCCTCAGCTTTATTCTGTTCTAGCCCTAAAATCTCCAAATCTATCCTGTGACCCCAAGTCAAGATCTGACTTGCCAGATTTGATCTATCAGTTATCCTAAATCTAAAAGCCTTCAGAACCCAGATTCAATTCTATCCCTAACTTCTAGATTTATCAACTCCTTTCTGTTTTCGAAAACAGAATATCTGTTATTACCTTTTACCCTAAGTTTCAGAAAGTCAGATTTAATAAAAATCTTAGCCAAGATCAGACCAGATTATTCTTGGATTATGATCAAGGGTATGCCAATACCTTAATCCAAAAAGTTGGCAGCCAGATTTCACCATCTGAACCTTTTTCGCAAATCAGTCCAAGAGTATCGCAGATCAGTCCTTTTTCCAGATTTTCTAAAAGCCAGAAAAGGCAAAATGTTGCAAATCATGTCCAAATTCAAATCTGATTCAGGGAACACCTCCCAAATGCTTTTCAATACAAATTCTTCTTTTATGAGTATCTCAAAATCAAACCCTAAATCCCAGAATTCGAGATCAATAAGTTTTAAACTTATTTTACCCTAATCTACCCTATTTTCAGTTCATATCAAAAATCATTCAAACATTTCAAATTTTATTTTCAATCTGTGCCAAATCATCAATTGAATCAAGTTTGCCAAATTAGCAGAATCAAAATCAGATCAAACCTTCCAAATCATCAGATTTACAGATCAGTCCAAATCAAGAATTGGAAATTGCAAATGAATCCAGATTCGACCAGCAGCTGCTGTGCACGACCAGAACCTCGCCGTGCGTTTGCGCCGCGCTTGCCCGCCGCCGGCCACGCCTCGCTTCGCCTGAGCTCGTGCTCACTTGAATTTGCATGTGCACACGCGTCCACGCCCCAGCTATCGCCGTGGCAACGCCGTTGAACAGCTTGCTCCCGTGCGCGACCGTTGTCAGCAACTCTTCGCCACGTTGCTGTTCTTTGCCAGCCCTTGTCGCCACTGCCTTGCACCGCCCAACAGCATTGCGTCCCGATGAAGCAATAGTTTGATCAGCAGTCACCTCGCCTGTGCGCCGTCGCGTCACCGCTCGCTGTTGTTGCATCTGCGTCCGGCAACTCATGTCAACTGACACCAATTCAATGCTGCTTAATCCTTGCAAGCTTCGCCCTCTGCTCTATTTAAGCCACCAGTACCCTGTGTCATCTCCCCTTCACCAGGACTTAGCCAAATTTCCAAATCTCCTCGCCGTCGTCTTCTTCTCCGGCGAGTCCAGATTGAGGCCTCACGGTACCAGCACGCCTTGCTGCACCTCTCACCGAATTAACAGCACCATAAGGTATAGCTCATCTCCCTCATCATGCTGTACCATCTAATTGAGTTATATTGCATCCAGTCGCCGGTGATCGCCGGAATTCCCGATTGCCCTGTTCCGGCAATGCAGACCAAATCACTTCGAATTAGCTCTCGAACTTGTGAAGAAAAATGATCAGTGAACCTTTTGAAGCAAGCCTATGCATCAATATCTCCAGATTGAGCTCGAATTGAAGTTTTCCCAAGTTTTGAGCTTCTCCAGAAACCGGCGATCGCCGCCAGGCCACACCGGCCATCCTCCGACCAAATTGATTGTGCAGATAGCTTTCTCTTACCCTTCTATCACTCCTCAAGCTTGGAATCGAGTTCTTTCGGCCTGTATCAAAAAGCCCCAAATCTCATGTCATCTTCTCCGGCGCAGTTCACCGGAAATCCTTTCCCAGCCGTTTCAGCTTCATCTACTTTGTCATTCAGGTGTGCCCCAACTTCCTGAGCATATTTGTCTTCTAGCTCGATCTCTGAAACTGCCCAGAATTCAAGTTATAGCCATGCCAAGATTTTTGTCCAGTGGCTTCACTGTGCCGTGTCGCCACCACACTTCTCCTTCGAAATTCATCACCTTCCAGCCATCTTCAGCTTTGAATCCTGTTGAATGATTTGTTCCTGTTATCATTGCCTACCTCCCAGACAAAGTGGTGCATCATTTGGAGCTCTAGATCAAAAGTTATGCCAAGCCCTAGTTTCTGGCCATGTCAAAATCAATGCCAGACTATGTCAGTCAGTGGCATTAGCCCTTTTCACTCCCTTCCAGATGTGCATTTTGGGCATAACTTTATCCCTTAGACTCCTGAGGTTGTGATCAACATTTTCCTCTTCTATCACAACTTGATTTGAGCCCTTGAATTATATTTGCCGCTAAACCCTAGTTTTTGACACTATTCCAGTGCATGCCAGCCAATGGTATTGGCCTTGTTTACCCACTTCTGATTGTGCATTTTGAAAGCCACTTTGTCCACTGAATTTGTAGAGTTATGATCTACATTTTCTTCTACTGTCATAACTTGAGATAAGTTCTCTAGTTTTCCTTGAAGTTATGTCAGATTCTTGATCCGAATGTCAATCTGCCGACATTCGCTGTTCTTGATCAAACCAGCCACAAAACTGATGTTCTTATTGTAACCTTGAGATCCTAAGAGCATCTAACATCCATCCTTAGCCAAATCCTTGAAACCCTAGATCTCAACTCAGTTCAGTTTGCAATCTCAATTATCTCCAGTATCGTTCAGTTATCCTTGTTAAGCATATCTGCATATAGATCCTAAAACATCTTAATATATAAGTAATATTTGTGTGTATTGTTTGGTTTGTCG
This sequence comes from Pharus latifolius, assembly GCA_019359835.1. Taxonomy (NCBI): domain Eukaryota; kingdom Viridiplantae; phylum Streptophyta; class Magnoliopsida; order Poales; family Poaceae; genus Pharus; species Pharus latifolius. The sequence continues at coordinate 20,857,413 of CM033329.1, read as the reverse complement.
TCGAGCAGATCTAGAAGCTGAGATCGAGGACTTCGCTGTTGACCCGTCATCAACTGCTGTTTCTTACGACGCGGAAGGCAAGTCATATCCTTGGTCATCTTGAACCTATATTTTAAATGTTGCTAAAACATAACCTTGAATATAGGCAATATTGCATGTGAAAGATTGAGAATGGTTGATTTATGAATTGGCAGTACTAGACTGGTTATCTGTGAAATGTGAAATAAACAAGTTTTGAGCCATGAACTATTATATGTATCTATATACTTATATTCATGAAATAAAACCCCTAGCCGTGACCAGAAAAAATGGTATGGATGGCTGTAGCACTGGAGGTGCTAGACTGCAAAGGAATGCAGGCACTGAAGGTGCAGGGTTGTGGATGGTCTGGTCACTGGCATATAAGGACTAGAACCTTGTGTTGTGCGTCTAGTGGCATGAACAACGTGCTAATCGCAAGCCTGGTATGGGACAGGCCTGAACAAGTACTTATGTGGATCATACATGAAACCCCTGCATGAGTTGTATTGTGATGATTGACTTGGAGGCTGACTCCCACTATCACTGAAGGTGATATGATATTTGACCCAGTAATGGGAAAATGAGGTGGGGTGGAGGTTATGATACAGCCTACCACAACTGTGTTTCGCGGAGAGCCACAGGGTCAGGGGTGAATTGTAAGTGATGCATAACAAAATTTCTTGTTATTTCCACCTTGCCACTCACACATGGTTGTGAGGAGGGGTCTAATCATTTTGATAGGATGGGCTTGAAAGTGGAATATCTTGCGGGTAAATTGGTACCTCTCTGCAGAGTTAAAAACGTATTCGAATACTCCGAGCTCCCGGGTTTATAGGAGTCTGCTGCGGTGGATTAAATCCACAGGGTGTGACACAAGTATTATTTTCTAAATAAAATATGTTTAATCAAGATTACCCCAAATGACATGTGTTGTCATGATAAGGAGTGCTGCCGTGGGCTGTCGTGTGTCGACGTGTCGCGGTAGTGCTATAATTTAGTGAACATGAATGATGATGTTATATTATGAAAAGTGCTGCCCTGAGATGAGGTATGAAAGAAAAAGATTATTTTATAAACATCCATAATTCTTGACTAGTCTAGGTTCATGTCATCACTACTATATGTATCTACTCTTACCTATGACTTGCTGAGTACGTAAGTGCTCACTCTTGCAACCTACAAATCATTAGACGGAGCGATCAACAATCAAGATGAAGGCGTGGAGAACTTATTGGATCCAGAAGGAGGAGCGTCAGTCCCGTCATTTCCCTGATGTGTGTTGTTCTGCTGTCCACTTCTCTTTTGTGGGTGGGTCACCTATCTTCTGCTGTGTAGATGTTATTTTGCTAAACCATGTATGCCGTGAAGGCATTGTAATCTCCTTATGTAATATCAAGGCCAGCAGGCCACACTGCTTAACTATTTTGTAAGTTACTCTGTTGCAATGTGATATACTCCTGTGCTTGACTTATCCTGGGACGTCAAGGGTATGTGTATGCTATGCATATATGGGACTAGCTGCAGCGAGCTAGGTCTCTACAGGAGTAGTCGTAGTCCCAGTCTCAGGGCGCGACATGTACCGATAGAAAACTCGTCGTCAGCGGTTGGAAAAGTACCACTATTCTAACGGCTAATTATAAGTTTACTGATAGGAAAAATCATACTATTCTATCGGCATCTTACAAGTTTACCGATAGAAAACTCGTCGCTAGCGGTTGGAAAAGTACCACTATTCTAACGGTTAACTACAAGATTACCGATAGAAAACTCGTCGTCAACGGTTGGAAAAGTACCACTATTCTAACGGTTAATTACAATATTACCGACAGAAAAAAGCTTAGTACTCTATCGGATATGTATGAGTTCACCGGCAGGAAAGGTCACACTCTTCTAACGGTTAATTTTGATTGTACCGATAGAAAAAAGTACAGTAGTCTCTCAGTTGTTGATGAATTTACCGATAGAGCATTCACATATACAGTACTTTATTTGCATTCACAATACAGTACATTCACATATACAGTACAGATGCAATACAGTATAGATTGGATACACAATACAGTACAGATGCAAGGTAAATTCACAGAACAAATTGACACATTAGGCAGTTATTCACATTTATTCACATATGTATGGACAAATACAGATTGCAATCCAATGTGGACATTTATTCACATATATATATTTATTCACATGTATATAAACAGTCTATGCAGAGTACACAAAAAGGAGAAAATTGTCATGCTGGATGGTTGGGCGCTACTTCCTCCATGACATATTGTGCCCAGATTTGTCGAAGATATATAATCTTTGCATTTTCATATTGGTCTTTCGACATGGCGATCTGCAAGCATGTGTGCATACTGAGTAACTAACTTCGATCCTAATTTAGAACGTGACACCCATTTTTGAAATTTGAGTTAGCTATCGATGCTTACCTGGGGGAATCGGGAAAAGTTTGTCCGCACTAGGTCGTACATGTAGCGCAGCACATAAAACCCGCATTCCCACGATTGCGGCTGCTGATGGCACTGAGATAATTGAATATGCGAAGACATGTTAGCTATATATTGTTTCCATAAACTAATTAAGCATAAACAAAAAGTCTCGTGAGTACCTCATATTCTTTCCAAGCTAGTACGGAGCCCTGCGGTGCGGCATGCCTCCCTCCAGCGGACACATATTTATCAAAAGCTCTGCATTTCAGTTAGTATTGCCAGTTAATGTATTATCATTAGCTAGTGAGGTCAAAATTTAAATCAAACATATAAGTTACTTACACCTCCATATTCCCCTTGAGCACATATTCCATCGATAATCTGTCACGCATCGAATCGAGGTAGTACACCTCATTCCTCGGCGGACAGATCACGATGAGGATCCAGTGGCCCCTGCATTGTACGTAAATGAGGACCGCTAGCTCAAAGTATATTTCAGGTGTAACATACAAGATTGAGTTAAATTAGTACGAAATGCACAAACCTTTGGTGGTACGGCACCAGAATGAAGTCCCTGTCCTGCTGCGCCATCAGCGCGCTGGATATGTACTGCTCAGCGTGCGCGGCGTCCTGCTCTAGCATCGTGAGGCTTATTTTCTCTGGGTCGAGGAAACCCACCTGGTCACACGCAGCCTCCGATGCTAGCCTGTACATGCACCTGCATGCGAAGGACGAGATTAATATTAATTTCACAGAAAGTTACTCAGTATTCAAATGAACTGCAACATTAATGCAGAGTTAGCAAACAGAGTTAGAAAACAGCAATACATAGCATCAGCAAACTCACAGGACTCCAGTCCGTATGATGGACATATCGAGCTCCCGCCAGTTGTAGAGGTCGAACAGATCCTTGTGTGCCACGGATATAGTCCCGGGCTCACGGTGGAACTGCCCAGGCCTGTAGGGAACTAAGAAGTTCAGGTTGCGCCGAGCTCGATGTAGGTACCAGTCGTGGAGGTCTCTGGTTGATTGATCCAATTTCCGCAAAGATGCCTCCGACAGGAGTGGGAGCGCGTTCGTGAACGTCCGCGGCAGTCCCTGTCGCCCTTTGCCCTTGCCTTTGCCGCCCTTGCCTTTTGCCGGGGACTGAGCGCGTACCTTCGAAGGCAAGGGCGAGGTGATGGCGGCTTTCTTCCGAGGTGGAGGCGTGGATGCGCTGGGTGGGGTCGAGGCCGTCTTTGATGTGTCCAGGTTCGCACGAGATCGGCCCTCATGCCCCGAGCTGGGGGCGCAGTCCCCTGGTAGCCCCGCGGCAGGCCACTTCAATTAATGAGCACGTATGTTAGATTATGCAAGTTGAGTGTACTGAGTATGATGTAATCTAAAATGTGTAGGATTTACCGGTTGTATTACAAGACACTTCTTGGGCCACTGTACGTAGGAGCCCACTGCCTCAGCAAGTGTCTGCAGTTCCTCTGTTGGGACTGGCAACGGAGAATCGTTGTAGCCCGGCATGGCCATGTCCACCTGTACCTTTGCGAAACCCAACCGCAGAGGTACACAGTGGACCCGGACATCCGGCCCAGACGGATATACGAAGCCGTGTCCAACCACTTCCTGCCCGGCGCCTACGTGATTCTGTAGGATGCAGCCCTCCGGCCCCTGCAAATTTGTAACAATTAAGTGCACAGATGAAGGCTTGCATCAACTTAAGTGCACAGATGAAGGCTTGCAGTACCTCAAGTAGATCCACTGGATCCGCGAGTACCTTCGAAGCGCAACTGCTTATCCGACCCCGCGGGGTACCGTCGTCCTGGGGATCCGCATCTGCACTCTTGGCCAGCAATGCTTCTCTCAACCGTGCAAACTCTTCCCTCATTTGTGCGACCTTGGTGTGCACCTCAGACTGTACCTCAGCCCGTATCTCAGCCCGCATCTCCGCCCGTATCTCCTCCCGTACCTCAGCCCGTATCTTATCGGAGAGGTCAGCTTCCTTTTCCTTCCAGGTGCGGGCCTTCTTCCTTGGTGGAGCCGGATCTACGAAACCGGCCTTCCACGACACAATGGCTCCCACAGCCCGTGTCCGCCCGGGATGCTCCTTATTTCCTAGAGCCCGGGTGAGGATGTCGTTCTCCCTCTGCGGGGTAAACAATCCCTCCGCTGCCTCCTTCTCAAAAGAGATCTGTTACATTTGAAGGTACCTTGTGAGACAAATTGCCTTATATACACTTGTGCGCACACAGTTTACGAGGTTAGCCAACTTACCATTCGCCTCACAACGTCGGCGTCCCCAGGGGTTGCGAGCTGCACAGACCCCGTGGACGACACGGAGCCCCTCCCCCTCCACCATCGCTTGCACCTCTCATCTCGGATCTCGGAGAGCGGCAACTCAGGGGTGTCGATGACAGGATTTTGTTCGTCTTCCTTCTTCCACTGTTCCTCCTTCCCCGCATAGCCCCGGGATCCGAGCCGAAGCGGGTGGTCGTTCCTCTTCTGGATCGCCCTATTCTTCTCGCTAAGGGCCTTGAACTCCTCAGTCCCCTTCTGCTTGGTGAATTCCTCCTATACCTCCTCCGATATGAAGGGGTACTTCTCACAAGGAAATTTCCCCGCAGCTAGGAAGTTACTGACGAGCCAGCTCTTAAAGGTTTTCCATGTTCCGTTCATGTCCTTCAAGCAGGCAGTCCTAGGTGTATCGTCGGGGATGTTCCACTTAGCCTGTTTCCGAAAAATGCATACAATTAATCACGAGTTAGTTAAACTTTAGTATAAGCCAAGAGAATGTGATTACGAAAGAGTTCAGTGATTTCAGTTCATTTAACCTTCACTTCCGCCCACAACCTATCCGTCTCGTCCGCCGTCACGTCCTTCCAGCTCTGGACGGTGATCTTCACCCTTTCTTTCGCCAACAGCCCAACGTAGGCCGCGTACCTCCCAGCATTCTTTCCAATCGGCCTCCCAAATTGGTTGAACTCACAAGAAAGATCAGTGCGTTTGGCCAAACGCCCCAACGTCGTCGCGCCTCGCCCCACCCTCTTGCGCTGGGATGTAACAGCCCCATCTTCAGTAGTTACGATGGGGTTGGCCCTGGTCGAACCACTAGTACCATCCGATGAAGACGACGACATGTCTTCCCCTACAAAACCTTCAACAAACCATATATATGGCAATTAATTCGCCTTGGAGTTCCATAACTCAGCCCAGGACTGGAGACTAACTAGGGCGGCAAAAGGGAAAATAATACAAAAACAAAGACATGCATAAATTACTTACTGAACTCTTCAGATATATTTTCTATCGGTAAACACATGAGCTGCCGATAGACCATAACAATTACCTCCACACAAGACAATTTTTCTATCGGCAAACACGTGAGATACCGATAGAACCTAACAATGTTCTCTACATATGGAATTTTGTTGACAAGCCACCATTCACTGTCATCACATAACATTCTCGATGATTTGCTACACTAATATTCATGGGCCAGCATTATTATTTCACACGTAAATATGCACACAAGCATCTAAGTGCCACTGTGCATAATCTTTAGCCTAGCCTGTATGTGAGTCATCAGGACTTCACAGCTATTAGGTTGGGAAAAGTCATGTATATAGGCATTTGAAACATATACATCGAAGACCCATCCACATTGCCATATATTCATATGAAGTGAGTAAAAATTCCCAACCAAACTAGTACATTGCATGGCTCATGTCCTTCCAGATCCAAATTAAGTTTTACTACTTGTGCAGAAAAATTTTCTATCGGTAAACACATGAGCTGCCGATAGAATATGTGTAAGAACACCTCCAACATATAATCTGCATTACATGGCAGTTGGATACAATTGATCACACATACAGCAGTATAGAGAAGTTAAAATCTCAAAACAGGTTCATTACAGCACTGAAACATATTATGTAAACCCTAATTAAAATCAACATTGCCTGCGGAATGTACATAAGCCAACACAATAGGGAACCCTAGTGTAATTGCAAAACTCGAAGAATTAGTACATGCAAAACACTAGGATCAAATAAAGAAGATGCTGGAAATAGAACGACGAATTAGGGTATTTACGGCGGCGATCAGTTCTGGTGATGGAGAGGCGGTGTAGAACGCAGCAGCGGCGGGCGAAGGACGAAAATAAGAACCGGTGGCAGTGACGAACCAGTGTCCAGCCGGCGATCGTCGTGTGGGAGAGAGGAAGTGAGTGCTCACGGCGGAGGTTGGGGTTTTCTTCGCTCTCGAAGAGACGCAGTGCTCTAAGGTGGAACTATTCGAGTGGAGGGAAACTAAAGGGTCGTGTACGAGTAATAAAGTAGCGGAGGAACTTTTCTATCGGTATAACAAAATGATATCGATAGACTTATCTAATTTTCTATCGAAACAACAAAATAATACCGATAGAAAAAGTAAATTTCCCGGAAAAATATTTGAATTAGTGGATGCATTTTTCTATCGGTATAAACAATAAAATCCCGTGAGACCAATTTTCCACAGAAATTTTTTTTAAAGTGCTTGAGATTGGGTGCCATTTTTCTATCGGTAAAAACAACAAAATACCATGAGAGTAATGAAAAGGCGCCCTTTTCTATCGGTATAAACAAAAAAATCCCGTGAGCCCAATTTTCCCCAGAAAATTTTTTTGATTAAGTGCTTGAGATTTGTGTGCCCTTTTTCTATCGGTAAAAACAACAAAATACCGTCAGAGTAATGAAAAGGTGCACAATTTAACATCAAACAGACCGTGGTTGAAAGCTGCAGAATGTTAAAGAAAGAGGGAAGATAGCCGGAAAATTGGAAAATTGACATAAAAAGAAATTGTTCATTCATTGTTGTTTTATCACTTACAAAAAAAAATAAAACCCAAAATGCTAGGTCAAGGGGTGGTCTTAGCCCTGGCTGCATGTAGAATAGAGTCAGTTAGACTTGCAGCCAGGACGCAGGACTCCTCTAGTGACAAGTTGTCCCTAGGATCAACTACTACCGCGTCAAGAAGGCCTGCGACCTCCCTCAGCTTCGCTATGGTATCCTTCATAGTCAAACCGCAGCCAGCGATGGTCATATCCGCGGCTTTCTTCTCCTCGCGAAGACGCCTCGTCCTCGCCCTAGCATTGTCACCATCCGTCTTCATGCGCTTAATGCGCTGGAAGAGATCGTCAAGGTCAAGCCGTAGCTGAGTGTGCTTGTCTGTAAGGAGCTTGTGCTCCTCCTGGAGGTCCCTCAGGTCAGCCTTCACTTTGGCAGTGTCTTCCACGGCTACCATTCCCTGTGCAAATCAACAGGTCAAGAATGAACTGAACATGGATTAACAATACAGGGGTAAACCGAGGAGATTTAGAGTTCTTACCGGGGAGGCCGTGGATGACGATCCCATGGAGGTTGCCATTGTGAAAGAGAAGATGAGGAGTCCAACCGTTCGAGAATTAGAAAAACAACAAAATACCGCGACGCATGGCGAGGTACTTATAGAGTTTCCAAGGCGACGCATGGCGACACGTTTGAGAATTCAAAGCGGCAGAGTCTTATTCTATCGGTAAAAACAGGAAAAAACCGTCAGACAACAAATACCGTGAGACAAACGAATTTATTCTAACGGTAAAATAGAAAAATACCGATAGAAAACGTTTTGAAGTGCCTGAGAGAAGATGTCCTTCTCTATCGGTATAAATAACAAAATACCGTCAGAAAAAAGGGATTTTTGCTGAACTTAATTTGAAGAGGCTGCGATGAGATTTTTTGCAAGTGCTATTTGAAGGGAAGAATTAAATATTTACAGGATAAAGGTACTGTACATGTTAGAACTCATGCTGTGGAGTAAAATTGAGATGTATTAATGCTGTGAACTAGCTTATCATTAAATTCTAAAGAAAAATGTACTGCCTGATGTATTAATGATAAGTTCCTCACCTTGCTGCAGAACTTGTGGGCTGTTTGCTTGGCATTTATCCCTGAAATAGAAATTAATCATCAATGGTTCTCAACCCATAATCCTTCTTCGTGGTCATCTCGCAGATACGTTGTTTCGTCGATATCTTCAGTACGGATAGATTGAATGTCCTCTAAAAATGGAGGTATTTCATCGAATTGGTTATACTCCTCTTCGTCGACAACATCTTCGACCCCAACAATACGTCGCTTGCTGTGGAGGACAACATGCAAGTTTGGATTGGCCGGGTCAACGATGTAGAATACTTGTGTGGCTTGCTTTGCAAGTATGAATGGATCGTCTTGGTGTCCGACTCTACCAAGATCGACGAGAGTAAACCCGTAACTGTCAACTTGAACACCGCGAGGGATTTCGACCCATTGGCATCGAAACAGGGGAATCTTAAGTAATCCGTAATCGAGCTCCCATATTTCGTCAATAACACCGTAATATGAGTACAGCGCCCTTACTGACCTGGCATCCTCGGAAATAGCAAACAGTGTCACTCCGCTACATTGCGTGCTACTCTTGGCGTCTTGAGCTCTTGTGTAAAATGAATACCCATTGATGTCGTACCCCTGCCAAGTCCCTACAGTGAATCTTGGGCCTCTAGCCAACATGTCACAGTTTCACTTACGGAGCCCTCGGCGGCTCGCGTGACTCTTTCTTGGATCCACTCAGCAAATTTCCTGTTATGTTCTCTGCTTACCCAAACGTCTGACTTCGAAGGATTCTGTGACCGTAACATTACCTTGTGCTCGTGTATGTATGGCTCGACCTCCGTCATGTGTTGTAAGACCCAAAATGTGATTTTGCGTACACATCACGAGCGGGGACGATAGCTTTGAATCCAATCGTTCCAATTCCCTCAAGCCTACCCTCGTGTCGGGACCTAGGAACACCAATTGGGTCAACCCCGGCCATATAATCTGTGCAAAATTCAATCACCTCCTCGGCGGCATAACCTTCCATGATACTCCCCTCGGGTCGACGACGAGTCCTTACGTATCCCTTCAATACACCCATAAATCTCTCAAATGGATACATGTAGCGCAGGCACACAGGTCCACAAAACTTAATTTCTCTGATAAGGTGAACAATCAGATGGACCATAACATCAAAAAAGGATGGAGGGAAATACATCTCGAGCTGACAAAGAGTTGTAACCACGTCGCGTTGCAAAGCGTCCAGTCCATCGGGATCAATTACCTACGAGGACACAGTTGCGCCAAATATTCATATCAGAAAAATCTTCTAATTAAGCTCCACAAATGGAGGTAGTGAACTTATAGTACGAGTGCACGTACTTACCTTGCAAGATATTGCGTTGAAGAAATAACATAGGTTTGTGATTGTCTCTCTGACTTTAACTGGGAGAATGCCTCTGATAGCAATGGGAAGCATCTGTGACATCAAGACATGACAGTCGTGGGACTTCATGCCAACCAGTCTTAGGTCCTTCATAGACACAAGTTTTTTCAAGTTCGCGGAGTACCCACATGGAACTTTAACACCGTGCAGGCACCGACAGAGTTCTGTTTTTTCGCTCTTGGACAACGTGTAGCAGGCCGGGGGGAGGTATCCCCATTTCCACCATGTCACGACGAGCTTTCACACCATCCTTTGTCTTTCCCGGAATGTTCAACAACAAACCAATCAAACTGTCACAGACATTTTTCTCTACATGCATGACGTCAATGCAATGTCGAACTTGTAAGTGCTCCCAGTACGGTAGATCCCAGAGAATCGATCTCTTCTTCCAAACATTTTTTTCTCGAGGTTTAGAATGCTTACCGAACTCAACTTTGATGTCGTTCACGCGTGAGTAAATCTCCTTACCGATCAGAAACACTGGAGCTGATCCCTTCTCAGGCTTCCCGTTAAATGATTTCCTCTTCTTACGGTACGTGTGATGCACCGGAAGAAACCTGCGGTGACCCATGTACACTGTTTTCCGGCAGTTTCGCAGCCACATGCTCTCAGTTTCATCTAGGCAAATAGGGCAAGCCTTGGCTCCTTTCGTACTATACCCCGACAAATTTCCGTAGGCAGGAAAATCATTTATGGTGCAAAATATCAGGGCCCACAAGATGAAATTCTCTTTCTTGTATGCATCCCACACCTGCACACCCTCGCTCCACAATTTCTGTAAGTCCTCGATTAAAGGCGCTAGAAACACGTCAATATCATTTCCGGGTTGTCTGGGTCCTGAGATTAGTAACGCCATCATGATGTACTTGCGCTTCATGCATAACCAAGGAGGAAGATTGTAGATGCATAAAAGAACCGGCCAAGTGCTGTGCCGGCTGCTCATATTACCATGTGGGTTCATACCATCTGTACTCAGCCCGAACCTTACATTCCTAAGTTCGCCACCGAACTCAGCAAATATTCTGTTGATGTTTCTCCATTGAATAGAATCAGCTGGGTGTCTCAGTTTTCCGTCTTGTTTCCGGGCTTCAGCATGCCAACGCAAGTGCTTCGCGACTTTCGGATTTGCAAATAGCCGCTTCAATCTAGGTATCACAGGCAAGTACCACACATTTTTTGCCAGGGGCCCTTTCCTTACCTCGTGACGTTCACTGTCAATCCGGTCCCTACGCGTATACCTCGATGCGCCGCATCTTGGACAAACATGCAAACTGGAGTACTCGTTACGGTACAACACACAATCATTTGGGCATGCGTGTATTCTTTCGATTTCCATTCCCAACGGACACAACAGTTTTTTGGCTTGGTAAGTAGATCTTGGCAACTCATTTCCCTCTGGAAGCATGTCCGCTAGAAGATCTAATAGTGCCGTGAAACTCTTATCACTCCAACCGTTTCCTGCCTTCAAGTTATATAATCTCAGCACAGAAGACAGTTTTGTAAATGTTGCACATCCAGGGAACAGAGGCTTCTCAGAGTCAGCAATCAGTTTCTCAAATTCACAGAAGTCATTTTCGTTGTAATCTTCCTCTACATCACGTAACATCTCATCTAGATTGTCATCATCATCATCTACGTGCACATCGGAATGAACATTACCAAAATTGGGATGATCATCGATATTATTGCAATCCACATCCGAGTCGTGCTGATTGGTAGTAGTGGTGCTTGTTTCCTCAAGATCTTCGCCATGCCATATCCAACGGGTGTATCGCGCGTTAAAACCACGACGAATCAAATGACTCTTAATTTGATCAGAGTTGCTAAACCTCTTCAAGTTCATACAATCTGTACAAGGACAGAGCATATTTTTCTCTCCCTTCCTCTCCTTTTGTTGCTCAGCAAATTTAATAAACTCATTCACACCATCCAAATATTCAAGAGTAGTACATTTTATTCCATACATCCAATATTTCCTGTCCATCTACAATTAACAAAATTTAACGAGTAAGCCATGCATGAAACCTGCCCGATTAAGTTATGTATATGTACATGTACAGCCTCTTACAACAGATACATGTGTTGAACCCTAGCCTGACGAAATTAACACTAATTAACCTAGCTAACTACACAATACAAGCTAGTTAGCTCCTAAAACATGACGCATTTCCAGCTACCAAGCTCCCAAGCTCAGAGCTACAAACTTGGAACTACACAATACAGCTAGCTTGCAAGTAGAGAGGAAGGGAGATCTAGAGGGAGAGAGAGATAAGTGTCGACGATTAAGCATACCTTAAAGAGAGGGGCGCAATCAACTTCCCTCCAGCCTGCGCTGATCACCCTAGCAGTGTAGCTGGAACTTTCGTCACAAACAGAGGGACACAGAGTGCAACAGAACAAACTAAAGAGCAGCTCAGCAATGGTCGAGTGGGGTTTTCCTTATAATGGACATTTTTCTAACGGTAAATATATGAAATAACCGTCAGACTAACTTAGGTAATTTGCCGCTCACATATTCTATCGGTAAAAACACACACATACCGTTAGAGAATATACATTACTGAGCAAATATATGTGTTTTCCTATCGGTAAATATGTGTACTTACCGTTAGATCATGCATGACACAGCATGCACATGAGTTTTTCTATCGGAATATATGTGTACTTACCGTTAGATGATGCATGACACTCGAGCATTAGTTTTTGTATCGGTAAATATGTGCATTTACCGTTAGACTATGCATGACTGAGCAAATATATGTATTTTTCTATCGGTAAATATGTGTACTTACCGTTAGAATATGCATGACTGAACAAATATATGTATTTTTCTATCGGTAAATATGTGCATTTACCATTAGAATATGCATGACTAAACAAATATATGTGCTTCCTATCGGTAAATATGTGTATTTACCGTTAGAATATGCATGACTGAGCAAATATATGTATTTTTCTATCGGTAAATATGTGCATTTACCGTTAGAATATGCATGACTGAACAAATATATGTGCTTCCTATCGGTAAATATGTGTATTTACCGTTAGAATATGCATGACTGAACAAATATATGTGTTTTCCTATCGGTAAATATGTGTACTTACCGTTAGAGGAGGTACTGTTACCAAACTGGGACAAACATGCACATGCCATTTCTCACATTCAAGGAATCATATCAATGTAACATCAAACAGATCTTACATCAAACGGATCTTAACTAGAAGATAAAGCAATATATTTCAAGAAATGCTAATTTGTGGATTAACTAGGAGACACAAAAATACTTTTCGTCGGTAGTTGGGACTTCATCTTGCCAAAGAAATTACAGATGCCAGTTCACAAATTCAGGTACAAACATACACATGCCAGTTCACCAATACAAATTCAGGTACAAACATACACATGCCAGTTCACAAATTGAAGTGCATGTCTGAAACAGCAGTACAAATACACACCTACCTACCAATACAATTAAATACACAAATGCTCCCTGCACATTCAAGTTCATGTCCCAATTAGCAATACATGATACACAAATATACAACAATATACAAATACAACAATTCACACATTCGATGTATATTACAAAAGCCACGTCTGAAATTAACAACAGATCACGACGAGGACCCAGTGGCCCATACATGCATTTTACATAAAAGGGAACCTTTGCAGGTTGCCACAATGCAACTACCGACTACAAGTTAGACCTGATACATCACAAATCCATTCATCCAAAACAGCAAATGTCTGAACCACATTGGACTTAACCATAGGAGTTCAGTTCGAAGACGCCCGAGGAGCTGGAACTGCCGTCGACATACATTTGTACGTATTGGTGATTTCCTCGGACTCAAACTCGATCAACTCAACTCAACTCAACTCAACTCCATTAACAAAAAGAACCTACCTTCCAAGATGTTGTTCTGTGTAGTGATGGTGTAGAATGGCTGTGCAAATAACAACAATTCTTCTTCTCCAAGCAGGTAAGCATCTGGCCACAAGCTGGTGCATGCAAAAAAATGTAAGATGCTTTCTATAGGTCCTGATTTGAGAAACACGCCGGGCTTAAGCATCTTCTCGACCGAGCCAACCAAGATCTCGCCCTTCACGTCCTTCCAGCTCCCGACGGTGATCTTCACCATTTCTTTCGCCAACAAGCCAACGTAGGCAGCGTACTGCGATGAAGAACCATGAAATACGTTGCCCCTCACGAGCATCATCCAAGGACCTGAACAGATCATTATCATATTGAAAAGAAGACACATCAAAATGAAGGATACAAAAAAAGCAGAATTATTGCCATAATAGGATTAGAATAATCTAACAATATTGCAGAAATTTTACGTACCTTCCTTGGGATGCCGACGTCTAGAGGGCGTCGATGGAGGTGCGGAGGTGCAGCGGTCCCCTGTAGAGGTGCGCCGGCCTTCCATGGAGCTTATGGGTTAGGACTACGAGCCCCAGATGAACTGTGAGAATGAAAGAGACATACCCGTGTATTTATACAAATATATATTTTCTATCGGTACGAAAACAGAATACCGTTAGTAATAAAAACATCTGTAGAAGACGAACGGTTCTATCGGCACAATAAATATTACCGATAGGAATTTTTGTACATATTCTATCGGTGTGTACGTACATTGCCGATAGAACATTACTAGTTGTAGAAGGCCAACAGTTCTAAGATATTTTTTGCAATATTCTACCGGTATGTGTGTAAATATACTTGAGGCTTTTATGATCTGTAAAGATCTCACACTTACGCCCAATGAGATAATGCCGCCATATCTTTAAAGCATGCACTACTGCTGCTAACTCCAAATCATGGGTCGGATAATTTTCCTCATGTGGTCTCCATTGGCGTGAAGCATAAGCCACTACTTGACCTTGTTGCATTAACACACAGCCTATTCCTTGCTTTGAAGCATCACAGTAAACTACAAAATCTTCTTTGCTGTCTGGTAGGGTGAGGACTGGTGTTGTTGTCAATTTCTGCTTCAGTTTCTGAAAACTTTCTTCACACTTGATGGTCCATTCAAATGCAACATCCTTCTTTAGCAGGTTTGTAAGAGGTTTGGCAATTTGGGAAAATCCTTCGATGAATCTCCTATAATACCCTGCTAATCCCAAGAAACTTCTAATCTCTGAAACTGAGGTAGGTTGCTTCCACTCCTTGATTGCAGAGATTTTAGCTGAGTCCACTGAAATTCCTTCCGCTGTCAATACATGTCCAAGAAATGAAATTCTTGACATCCAAAATTCACATTTGTCAAACTTGGCATAAAATTGCCTCTCTCGTAGCCTTTCCAAGACTAGGTGTAAATGTTGCTCATGTTCTTCCGTACTCTTGGAATATATCAGAATGTCATCTATGAATACTATGACAAACTTGTCAAGAAAATCCATAAATGTACTGTTCATGACATTCATGAATGCTGCCGGAGCATTGGTCAAGCCAAAAGGTACTACTGTAAACTCATATAAACCATATCTGGTAGTGAAAGCAGTCTTCGGTATATCTTCTTTCTTGATCTTCAGCTGATGATATCCAGATTTCAAGTCTATCTTGGAAAATACTTTGGCTCCTCGAAGCTGATCGAACAAGTCATCAATTCTTGGTAATGGATACTTGTTTTTAATAGTGACTTCATTCAAAGCTCGGTAGTCTACACACATTCGTAGAGTTCCGTCTTTCTTCCTCACAAACAGAACTGGGGCTCCCCATGGCGAAGCACTGGGTTTGATAAATCCCTTGTTTTCCAAGTCTTCGAGTTGATTCTTGAGCTCCTCCAAATCTGTAACTGGCATCCTATAGGGACGTTTTGCTATAGGTGCTGCACCTGGTTTAAGTTCAATACTGAATTCTATTTCTCTGTCAGGTGGCATTCCCGGAAGTTCTTCTGGAAACACATCAGAATATTGTTGCACTACAGGCACTTGTTCCAGGCATAATTTTTGCAATGCTTGAACAGATCTTAGCGGTCTCTTGACTGCTGATCTTTCTGCATGGAATAGAACTCTCTCCCCTTGGCTACTGACAAGACTAAGGGTTTTCTCTTCACAATCTACTAGACCTTTATGTTGGGACAACCAATCCATTCCCAAAATAATGTCTAGACCTTGCAGTTCTAGAACTAGTAGATTTGCCTCAAATTCTACTCCTTCTATATTGAAAGTTACATTTGGGCAGATTGAGTAAACAGATAATCTAGCCCCTGGAGTTTGTATAACCATAGAGTACTCTAGTGGTACTTGGTCTATATGCATTTCAACTTCAGATGCAAATGCTTTTGACATGAATGAATTTGTAGCACCAGGATCAAACAATATTAAGGCAGATGCAGATTTAATCAGAAATCTACCTAGAAGAATGTCGGTGGCGTTGCCTGCTTCTTGAATTGAAGTATAGTTTAATCTTCCTCCTTGGGTTGCAGCTGGTGCTCTACCTCTTCCTCTTCCTCGATTAGCCATATTTCCTCCTCTTCCTGCTGAATTTCCTCTAAAATTCTGCGATGGTGATGCTCTGGTTACTACTGGCTGTGTTCCTGCCTGAGATCTGGCAATGGACATTGGAAGTTGTATCCAAGGACAGAATTCTTTACGGTGCCCACGCTGTCCACAATGATAACACTCAACACGAGGATGAGGGCAATCCTTCTGAGAATGATTTCCTCGGCAATTGGGGCACAATGTCGTTGCTGGTCTGGGATTCTGATAAGATGGTCGAAAATTGGGAGTGATAGGAACTCTTCCTCTGATTGGATTTGGCTGTGGTCTTGTTTGCTGGAACATCCTCCTCTTTCGGCTTTCTTCTCCCATATTCTTCTTTTCTTCTACCTTTAAAGCTCTGTTCACTAGGGTTTGAAATTCTGTAAGTTCATGAGAAGCAATTTGATACTGTAAATAGTGTTGAAGTCCTTCTGTGAAGCGCTCTATCTTCTTCTCTTCAGTATCCACATCTCCAGGTGCGTATCGAGCCAAATGAGTAAATTGGTGTAGATACTCAGTAACTGACTTACTTCCTTGAGTTAAATTCCGAAATTCCCGACGCTTAGCTGCCATAACACCAGTAGGTATATGAAATTTCCGAAATTGATCCTTAAATTCCCTCCAAGAGATATTATCTTTATCAGGGTGAGCTTCCTGGTAATTCATCCACCAGGCAGCTGCAGCTCCTGATAACTGATGAGATCCAAACAAAACTTTCTCTCGTTCGCTGCATCGGACCGTGTCCAGTTTCCTCTCGATATCCCGTAACCAATCATCGGCAACCATAGGATCGGTCGCACTAGAGAATGTTGGTGGACGGGTCTTTTGGAAATCTGTTAATCTTGCTCCTACAGCAGAAGTAGTTCCTTCTGTTGTTCCAGTAGGCAGTTTCTGAACTATTTGGGCTAACAACTGGGTATGAGCTATCTGAGCTTCTTGTCGACTTTTCTCCATTGACAACAAAATTTCCTGAAGACTGGGTTGTTCATTTTGAGGTGGATTGGAACTCTGAGATCCTTGCTGAAACAAAGGGTCTCTTGTCATAGTTTCTTCTTCCTGCGGAGTCTGATCTATATCTTCTCTTCCACTTCGAGATCTCCTTCTGGTGTCAACCATGGTGGCTCTGAAAAAGTTTAGACGGATCTAACTAACTAAGGCCAACTAAGACAGCAATGCAGAAATTAATGCAACTACTTTTATGCATAAAATACTTAGGCTACTAGCCATAATACACAAATTAACCATTGCAAAAGCAACAGCGAATCACAAAGCTATCAAGAGCATCCACTAGCTCTGTCTACACCAACCTCTAAGACACTCTGAAACAACAGAACGCACTCTCACAATCTTACCGAATTTTAGAAATCCAAATAAAATTTTGAAATGAAGGTTTTTCAAGAGCTACAAAGCTCATTATTTTTATCAAAATAAAATTTCCACAAATAGTTTCTAAATAAATTACGTCTTCCTGGCACGGCCAATTTCCTAAAGGTGTCGTCCTACAGTCAAGTTCTCATGTTGCTCTGATACCAACTTTTCTTGTCGCACCCCGAGACTGGGACAACGACTACTCCTGTAGAGACCTAGCTCGCTGCAGCTAGTCTCAACCACAACCCTTTGACTTCCCAGGATGAGTCAAACACAGGAGTATATCACATTGCAACAGAGTACTTACAAAATATTAAGCAGTGTGGCCTGCTGGCCTTATTATTACATAAAGAGGATTACAATGCCTGCAAGGCATTCAGGGTTTAACAAAATATTTAACTACACAGCAGAAGATAGGTGACCCTCCCACAAAAGAAGTTGACGGCAGAACAACACACTTCAGGGTTCTGGCGGAACTGATTCTCCTCCTTCTGGATCCACGTAGTACTCCGTGCCATCATCTTGATCAAGGTAGGCTCCATCTATTGAGTTGAATGTTGCAAGGGTGAGCACTTACGTACTCAGCAAGTCATAGGTAAGAGTAGATACATATAGTAGTGATGATATGAACCTAGACTAGTCAAGAATTATGGATATTTGTAAAATAATCCTTTTTCTTTCATACCTCATCTCATGGCAGCACTTTTTATAATATAACATCATCATTCATGTTCACTAGATTATAGCACTACTGCGACACGTCGACACACGACAGCCCACGGTAGCACTCCTTATCATGACAACACATGTCATTTGGGTAATCTTGATTTAAACATATTTTATTTAGAAAATAGTACTTGTGTCACACCCCGTGGATTTAATCCACCGCAGCAGACTCCTATAAAACCCGGGAGCTCGGAGTATTCGAATACGTTTTTAACTCTGCAGAGAGGTACCAATTTACCCGCAAGATATTCCACTTTCAAACCTTTCCTATCATAACAAAATGATTGGACCCCTGACTCACTTCATACTGTGAGCGGCAAGGTGGAAATAACAAGAACTTTTGTTATGTTTTACTCACAATTCACCCCCGACCCTGTGGCTCTCAGCGAGGCACAGTTGTGGCAGGTTGTATCCAAACCTCCACCCCATTGCTTATTCCCATTACTGGGTCAGCGTGCTTGATCACCTTCAGTGATATGTGTGGGAGCCGCGCTCCGTGTTTATCGTGCATCACAACACATCTCATGCAGGGGTTTCATGTGCGATCCACATAATTACTTGTTCAGGCCTGTCCCATACCAGGCTTGCGGTTAGCACGTTGTTCATGCCACTAGACGCACAACACAAGGTTCTAGTCCTTATATGCCAGTGACCAGACCATCCACAACCCTGCACCTTCAGTGCCTGCATTCCTTTGCAGTCTAGCACCTCCAGTGCTACAGCCATCCATACCATTTTTCTGGTCACGGCTAGGGGTTTTATTTCATGAATATAAGTATATAGATACATATAATAGTTCATAGCTCAAAACTTGTTTATTTCACATTTCACAGATAACCAGTCTAGTACTGCCAATTCATAAATCAATTATTCTCGATCTTTCACATGCAATATTGCCTATATTCAAGGTTATGTTTTAGCAACATTTAAAATATAGGTTCAAGATGACCAAGGATATGACTTGCCTTCCGCGTCGTAAAATACAGCAGTTGACGACGGGTCCGCAGTGAAGTCCTCGAACTCGGGCTCTTGATCTGCTCTCAAATCAAACAAACAACCAATAATCATAATCTTTTCAATACATTATTATACTATATGCAATGATGCAAAGATGAAGTCTTGATGATTCTGAAATGATTGGGTTAAGAGGCTGATTAGGGTTAAGTTAAGGAAACCACTGTTAAGATTAGTTGTCAAAGGTTTACAAGGTTCCAAATGTCTCAAAATATCAGAATGATGTCAAGGTTGCGACTGGTTCGCTCAAAAACAGCGAACGTCTTTAGATCGACATTCGGTTCAAAGCATCGACATAGGGTCGATGAATGATAGAGGGGTTATTTTAACTTGTGGTAGTAGAATAAAATGTAGATCACAACTCTACAAATTTAGTGGACAAAGTGATTTTCAAATTACACAACCAGAAGTGGGTAAACAAGGTCAATGCCACTGGCTGACAAGCTCTGGCATAGAGCTGACAATGTCAAAAACTAGGGCTTAGCATAACTTTTGATCTGGAGCTCCAAATGATGCACCACTTTGTCTGGGAGGTAGGCATTGATAACAGGAACAATTAAGTTAACAGGATCTAGGGCAAGAAATGGCTGGAAAGCAAGAAATTTGATGATGAACAGAGATGAACTGGCTGCACTGGAGCAGTTCTGGACACAAACTTGGCATGGCTATAACTTCCAATCTAGGCCGATCTAGGTGTCGAGCTAGAAGACAAAAATACTCAGGAGGCTAAGGCACATCTAAATGACAAAGTTTCGAGGGCTGAAATGGCCGGGAACACTTTTCCGGTGAACTGTGCCGGAGAAGAACACTGCTATTTGGGGGTTTTTGCTACAGGCCGAGAGAACTTAATTCTTTGCTTGGAGAGCATCTAGGAGGTATAGGGAAGCTTCTGGTAACATCAAATTGACTGGAGGATCACCGGAGAAGCCTGGCGACGATCGCCGGTTTTCTGGTAGAGCTTGAATTTGGGAAAAGCTTCGAATGATGTTTAATTAGGGATTCTAAGATTACAGGCTTGCTTGAAATAACCCACTGATCAATTTGCTTCACATGTTCGAGGGCTAATTCGAATTGATTTGGCCTGCATTGCCGGAACAGGGCAATCTTCGATTTTCAGCCATTTCCGGTGATCGCCGGCGTTAGGGGTCATCGGGGAGCAATTAAATAGTACAGCACGATGAGGGAGGCGAGGGGAACTTACTAGTGCTGTCAATTTGGTGGTTGAGGCTGCGGTTGAGGCTGTCACCGTGAGGCCTCGAACTGGTTTCGCCGGAGAAGAAGACTAAGACAGAAAATCTGAGACGTGGATGATTTCCAGTGAGGTTTGAGGGAGCTACTGAGCACAGGGATGCTTAAATAGGCAGGCGAAGCATGCGAAGAGAAAACAATGAAGAGATTGGCTGCTGGTGACTTGACTGGTTGCGTGCTGGACCAACAGCGGCGAAGACACAGCGAAGAACGGTGATGCGACGGCGACAAGCCTTCAGCTGATCACAATGTCGCTTCATCGGGACCTGGCGAAGCTTGTAGCAAGCGGTGGCGACAAGTACTGGCGCGGCGAGGCTACGTGGCGATGGATTGCTGACAAAGTTGCTGCTGATCGCGCGCGGGAGCAAACGCTGGTCGTCGACGTAGCAACGGCGCTGCCACGGCGACGGCTGAGGCGAGGACACGTGCGTACTGGCATGCACGGTCACAAGTGCGGCGAAGCTTGGCCGGCGACGAGCGTGCACTGCGCAAGAAAACACGGCGAGCTTCTGGTCGTGCACTGGCTGCTTCCCTGGTCGAAAATGGGCTGATTTGCAATATTTGATTTTCACAATTGGATCAATCTGTAATTCTGGAGATTTGGAAGGTTAGAGTTGAATTTGATTTCACTAATCTGGTAGATTATATTCAACAGGTTAATTGGCAATGATAATTGATAAAATATGATACGTTTGAATAGTTTTTGATACAAACTGAAAATAGGGTAATTTAGGGTAATTGAAATCTGAATTTCATTTGGTTTTGAATTCTGGTACTTAGGATGAGATTTTGGAATTTGAACAGAAGAGAAACTTGTGACAAATAGCATTTTGAGAAGATTTGCCAAAGAAATTCTGAATTTGGAGTTAATCTGGAGATTTTAGCCTTTTTGGATTTTCAAATAACAGATAAGGACTATTTTGCGATAATTCTTGGACTGATTTGTGAAAAGAGTCTATATGGTGAAATATGGCTGTCAACTTTTTATATTAAGGTATTGACATACCCATGATCATATTCCAGGAATAATCTGGTCTGAACTTGGTCAAGATTTAGGTTAAATCTGTATTTCTGAACTTATGGTATTTGGGTAATATAAGGTAATTCTGTTTTCGAAAACAGAAGGAGTTGATAATTCTGGGAGTTAGAGATAGAATTGGATCTAGGTTCTGAAGGCTTTTAAGTTCAGAGTAACTGATAGATCATATCTGAACAATCTGATCTTCATTTGAGGTCACAGGATAGATTTTGGAGATTTCAGGGCTTGAGATAGAAACTGATCTGGCTATTACTACAGATACATGCATGCATGCTATTTATGAAAAAGGAAATTTTCACCCCTAACTCAGGGCGTTACAGATCTACCCTCCTAAAAGAAATCTCGCCCCGAGATTTACCTAAGACAGGAAAAGATAAGGATAGGTTTGCTTAAGATCTTCTTCCTTCTCCCAAGTAGCCTCTTGCTCTGAATGATTCTTCCATTGAACTTTACACAATTTGATTTTCTTCCTTCGGAGCTGACGTTCATCAGTGGCTAGGATTCTGATTGGGTGCTCAAGATAAGTGAGATTCTTCTGTAATGGCACATCTTGTACATCTATCTGGTCAGTTGGTTCCTTCAAACATTTCCGGAGCTGAGAGACATGAAACACATCATGCACTCCTGCTAATCCCTCAGGTAATTCCAATTTATATGATACTTCTCCCTTTCTCTTGATTATCTTAAATGGTCCAATGTATCTTGGAGATAACTTTCCTTTCACTTGGAATCTTTGTAATCTCTTGAATGGTGTGACCTTGAGATACACAAAATCTCCTGGTTCAAATGATAATTCTCTCCGTCGTTTATTTGCATAACTCTTTTGTCGTGATTGTGCTGTTTTCAACCTTTCTCTGATGAGTCTGACTTGAGCTTCTGCTTCTTCTACTATCTCTGGTCCTATAACTTTTCGTTCTCCTGGCTCATTCCAATGCAATGGAGTTCTGCACTTACGTCCATATAAAGCTTCAAATGGTGCCATCTGTATACTAGCTTGATAACTGTTATTATATGTAAATTCTGCAAATGGTAAACATTTGTCCCATGATGTTCCATAATCTAGTATACAAGCTCTTAGAAGATCCTCTAGGATTTGGTTAACTCTTTCTGTCTGTCCTCCCGTCTGTGGATGATATGCAGTACTGAAGTCCAACTGGGTTCCTAGAGTTTCATGCAGTCTATTCCAAAATTTGGAGGTAAACTGTGTTCCACGATCTGAGACTATCTTCTTAGGAATACCATGCAATGCCACTATTCTTTGCATGTATAACCCTGCTAATTTACTGCCATCATAAATCTTTTTAACTGGTATGAAATGAGCTACTTTAGTAAGTCTGTCCACAATAACCCATATGGAATCATATCCTCCTTGAGTTTTAGGTAATCCTGTAATAAAATCCATACCAATTTCTTCCCATTTCCATAATGGTATTGGTAGAGGTTGTAGCTTTCCTGCTATTTTCTGATGTTCTGCTTTAACTCGTTGGCATGTATCACAGTTTGCAATGTACTCTGCAATCTCCCTCTTCATATTATCCCACCAGAATCTGGTCTTCAAATCTTGATACATCTTTGTGTTACCAGGGTGTATTGAGTATGGAGTTTTATGTGCTTCATGGAGAATTATTTCCTTAAGATCTGCGTTTTGAGGTACACAGATTCTTCCTCGATACCATACAATCCCTTGATTATCTTCAATAAAGCCTTGAGCTTTTCCTAACTTGATTCGACTCTTGATCTTACAAATTTCTTTATCTTCCTTCTGGGCATTTCCTATCTGTTCTTCAAGTTGAGATTTTATTGTTAAAGTAGCTACCGTTCCCTGCGGTACTATTTCCACTTGATGATTCTGCAACTCTTGTTGTAGGTAAGGATTCTTCAACATAACCATTCCTTGTAGGTTGTAAACTTTTCTGCTTAGGGCATCAGCTACTACATTAGCTTTCCCTGGATGGTACTGAATACTAAGATCATAATCTTTGATCAATTCGAGCCATCGTCGTTGACGCATGTTGAGCTCTGTCTGTGTGAAAATATACTTGAGGCTTTTATGATCTGTAAAGATCTCACACTTACGCCCAATGAGATAATGCCGCCATATCTTTAAAGCATGCACTACTGCTGCTAACTCCAAATCATGGGTCGGATAATTTTCCTCATGTGGTCTCCATTGGCGTGAAGCATAAGCCACTACTTGACCTTGTTGCATTAACACACAGCCTATTCCTTGCTTTGAAGCATCACAGTAAACTACAAAATCTTCTTTGCTGTCTGGTAGGGTGAGGACTGGTGTTGTTGTCAATTTCTGCTTCAGTTTCTGAAAACTTTCTTCACACTTGATGGTCCATTCAAATGCAACATCCTTCTTTAGCAGGTTTGTAAGAGGTTTGGCAATTTGGGAAAATCCTTCGATGAATCTCCTATAATACCCTGCTAATCCCAAGAAACTTCTAATCTCTGAAACTGAGGTAGGTTGCTTCCACTCCTTGATTGCAGAGATTTTAGCTGAGTCCACTGAAATTCCTTCCGCTGTCAATACATGTCCAAGAAATGAAATTCTTGACATCCAAAATTCACATTTGTCAAACTTGGCATAAAATTGCCTCTCTCGTAGCCTTTCCAAGACTAGGTGTAAATGTTGCTCATGTTCTTCCGTACTCTTGGAATATATCAGAATGTCATCTATGAATACTATGACAAACTTGTCAAGAAAATCCATAAATGTACTGTTCATGACATTCATGAATGCTGCCGGAGCATTGGTCAAGCCAAAAGGTACTACTGTAAACTCATATAAACCATATCTGGTAGTGAAAGCAGTCTTCGGTATATCTTCTTTCTTGATCTTCAGCTGATGATATCCAGATTTCAAGTCTATCTTGGAAAATACTTTGGCTCCTCGAAGCTGATCGAACAAGTCATCAATTCTTGGTAATGGATACTTGTTTTTAATAGTGACTTCATTCAAAGCTCGGTAGTCTACACACATTCGTAGAGTTCCGTCTTTCTTCCTCACAAACAGAACTGGGGCTCCCCATGGCGAAGCACTGGGTTTGATAAATCCCTTGTTTTCCAAGTCTTCGAGTTGATTCTTGAGCTCCTCCAAATCTGTAACTGGCATCCTATAGGGACGTTTTGCTATAGGTGCTGCACCTGGTTTAAGTTCAATACTGAATTCTATTTCTCTGTCAGGTGGCATTCCCGGAAGTTCTTCTGGAAACACATCAGAATATTGTTGCACTACAGGCACTTGTTCCAGGCATAATTTTTGCAATGCTTGAACAGATCTTAGCGGTCTCTTGACTGCTGATCTTTCTGCATGGAATAGAACTCTCTCCCCTTGGCTACTGACAAGACTAAGGGTTTTCTCTTCACAATCTACTAGACCTTTATGTTGGGACAACCAATCCATTCCCAAAATAATGTCTAGACCTTGCAGTTCTAGAACTAGTAGATTTGCCTCAAATTCTACTCCTTCTATATTGAAAGTTACATTTGGGCAGATTGAGTAAACAGATAATCTAGCCCCTGGAGTTTGTATAACCATAGAGTACTCTAGTGGTACTTGGTCTATATGCATTTCAACTTCAGATGCAAATGCTTTTGACATGAATGAATTTGTAGCACCAGGATCAAACAATATTAAGGCAGATGCAGATTTAATCAGAAATCTACCTAGAAGAATGTCGGTGGCGTTGCCTGCTTCTTGAATTGAAGTATAGTTTAATCTTCCTCCTTGGGTTGCAGCTGGTGCTCTACCTCTTCCTCTTCCTCGATTAGCCATATTTCCTCCTCTTCCTGCTGAATTTCCTCTAAAATTCTGCGATGGTGATGCTCTGGTTACTACTGGCTGTGTTCCTGCCTGAGATCTGGCAATGGACATTGGAAGTTGTATCCAAGGACAGAATTCTTTACGGTGCCCACGCTGTCCACAATGATAACACTCAACACGAGGATGAGGGCAATCCTTCTGAGAATGATTTCCTCGGCAATTGGGGCACAATGTCGTTGCTGGTCTGGGATTCTGATAAGATGGTCGAAAATTGGGAGTGATAGGAACTCTTCCTCTGATTGGATTTGGCTGTGGTCTTGTTTGCTGGAACATCCTCCTCTTTCGGCTTTCTTCTCCCATATTCTTCTTTTCTTCTACCTTTAAAGCTCTGTTCACTAGGGTTTGAAATTCTGTAAGTTCATGAGAAGCAATTTGATACTGTAAATAGTGTTGAAGTCCTTCTGTGAAGCGCTCTATCTTCTTCTCTTCAGTATCCACATCTCCAGGTGCGTATCGAGCCAAATGAGTAAATTGGTGTAGATACTCAGTAACTGACTTACTTCCTTGAGTTAAATTCCGAAATTCCCGACGCTTAGCTGCCATAACACCAGTAGGTATATGAAATTTCCGAAATTGATCCTTAAATTCCCTCCAAGAGATATTATCTTTATCAGGGTGAGCTTCCTGGTAATTCATCCACCAGGCAGCTGCAGCTCCTGATAACTGATGAGATCCAAACAAAACTTTCTCTCGTTCGCTGCATCGGACCGTGTCCAGTTTCCTCTCGATATCCCGTAACCAATCATCGGCAACCATAGGATCGGTCGCACTAGAGAATGTTGGTGGACGGGTCTTTTGGAAATCTGTTAATCTTGCTCCTACAGCAGAAGTAGTTCCTTCTGTTGTTCCAGTAGGCAGTTTCTGAACTATTTGGGCTAACAACTGGGTATGAGCTATCTGAGCTTCTTGTCGACTTTTCTCCATTGACAACAAAATTTCCTGAAGACTGGGTTGTTCATTTTGAGGTGGATTGGAACTCTGAGATCCTTGCTGAAACAAAGGGTCTCTTGTCATAGTTTCTTCTTCCTGCGGAGTCTGATCTATATCTTCTCTTCCACTTCGAGATCTCCTTCTGGTGTCAACCATGGTGGCTCTGAAAAAGTTTAGACGGATCTAACTAACTAAGGCCAACTAAGACAGCAATGCAGAAATTAATGCAACTACTTTTATGCATAAAATACTTAGGCTACTAGCCATAATACACAAATTAACCATTGCAAAAGCAACAGCGAATCACAAAGCTATCAAGAGCATCCACTAGCTCTGTCTACACCAACCTCTAAGACACTCTGAAACAACAGAACGCACTCTCACAATCTTACCGAATTTTAGAAATCCAAATAAAATTTTGAAATGAAGGTTTTTCAAGAGCTACAAAGCTCATTATTTTTATCAAAATAAAATTTCCACAAATAGTTTCTAAATAAATTACGTCTTCCTGGCACGGCCAATTTCCTAAAGGTGTCGTCCTACAGTCAAGTTCTCATGTTGCTCTGATACCAACTTTTCTTGTCGCACCCCGAGACTGGGACAACGACTACTCCTGTAGAGACCTAGCTCGCTGCAGCTAGTCTCAACCACAACCCTTTGACTTCCCAGGATGAGTCAAACACAGGAGTATATCACATTGCAACAGAGTACTTACAAAATATTAAGCAGTGTGGCCTGCTGGCCTTATTATTACATAAAGAGGATTACAATGCCTGCAAGGCATTCAGGGTTTAACAAAATATTTAACTACACAGCAGAAGATAGGTGACCCTCCCACAAAAGAAGTTGACGGCAGAACAACACACTTCAGGGTTCTGGCGGAACTGATTCTCCTCCTTCTGGATCCACGTAGTACTCCGTGCCATCATCTTGATCAAGGTAGGCTCCATCTATTGAGTTGAATGTTGCAAGGGTGAGCACTTACGTACTCAGCAAGTCATAGGTAAGAGTAGATACATATAGTAGTGATGATATGAACCTAGACTAGTCAAGAATTATGGATATTTGTAAAATAATCCTTTTTCTTTCATACCTCATCTCATGGCAGCACTTTTTATAATATAACATCATCATTCATGTTCACTAGATTATAGCACTACTGCGACACGTCGACACACGACAGCCCACGGTAGCACTCCTTATCATGACAACACATGTCATTTGGGTAATCTTGATTTAAACATATTTTATTTAGAAAATAGTACTTGTGTCACACCCCGTGGATTTAATCCACCGCAGCAGACTCCTATAAAACCCGGGAGCTCGGAGTATTCGAATACGTTTTTAACTCTGCAGAGAGGTACCAATTTACCCGCAAGATATTCCACTTTCAAACCTTTCCTATCATAACAAAATGATTGGACCCCTGACTCACTTCATACTGTGAGCGGCAAGGTGGAAATAACAAGAACTTTTGTTATGTTTTACTCACAATTCACCCCCGACCCTGTGGCTCTCAGCGAGGCACAGTTGTGGCAGGTTGTATCCAAACCTCCACCCCATTGCTTATTCCCATTACTGGGTCAGCGTGCTTGATCACCTTCAGTGATATGTGTGGGAGCCGCGCTCCGTGTTTATCGTGCATCACAACACATCTCATGCAGGGGTTTCATGTGCGATCCACATAATTACTTGTTCAGGCCTGTCCCATACCAGGCTTGCGGTTAGCACGTTGTTCATGCCACTAGACGCACAACACAAGGTTCTAGTCCTTATATGCCAGTGACCAGACCATCCACAACCCTGCACCTTCAGTGCCTGCATTCCTTTGCAGTCTAGCACCTCCAGTGCTACAGCCATCCATACCATTTTTCTG
This sequence comes from Pharus latifolius, assembly GCA_019359835.1. NCBI lineage: Eukaryota > Viridiplantae > Streptophyta > Magnoliopsida > Poales > Poaceae > Pharus > Pharus latifolius. The sequence goes on along the minus strand of CM033329.1, from coordinate 20,829,122 downwards.
GTCACGGCTAGGGGTTTTATTTCATGAATATAAGTATATAGATACATATAATAGTTCATAGCTCAAAACTTGTTTATTTCACATTTCACAGATAACCAGTCTAGTACTGCCAATTCATAAATCAATTATTCTCGATCTTTCACATGCAATATTGCCTATATTCAAGGTTATGTTTTAGCAACATTTAAAATATAGGTTCAAGATGACCAAGGATATGACTTGCCTTCCGCGTCGTAAAATACAGCAGTTGACGACGGGTCCGCAGTGAAGTCCTCGAACTCGGGCTCTTGATCTGCTCTCAAATCAAACAAACAACCAATAATCATAATCTTTTCAATACATTATTATACTATATGCAATGATGCAAAGATGAAGTCTTGATGATTCTGAAATGATTGGGTTAAGAGGCTGATTAGGGTTAAGTTAAGGAAACCACTGTTAAGATTAGTTGTCAAAGGTTTACAAGGTTCCAAATGTCTCAAAATATCAGAATGATGTCAAGGTTGCGACTGGTTCGCTCAAAAACAGCGAACGTCTTTAGATCGACATTCGGTTCAAAGCATCGACATAGGGTCGATGAATGATAGAGGGGTTATTTTAACTTGTGGTAGTAGAATAAAATGTAGATCACAACTCTACAAATTTAGTGGACAAAGTGATTTTCAAATTACACAACCAGAAGTGGGTAAACAAGGTCAATGCCACTGGCTGACAAGCTCTGGCATAGAGCTGACAATGTCAAAAACTAGGGCTTAGCATAACTTTTGATCTGGAGCTCCAAATGATGCACCACTTTGTCTGGGAGGTAGGCATTGATAACAGGAACAATTAAGTTAACAGGATCTAGGGCAAGAAATGGCTGGAAAGCAAGAAATTTGATGATGAACAGAGATGAACTGGCTGCACTGGAGCAGTTCTGGACACAAACTTGGCATGGCTATAACTTCCAATCTAGGCCGATCTAGGTGTCGAGCTAGAAGACAAAAATACTCAGGAGGCTAAGGCACATCTAAATGACAAAGTTTCGAGGGCTGAAATGGCCGGGAACACTTTTCCGGTGAACTGTGCCGGAGAAGAACACTGCTATTTGGGGGTTTTTGCTACAGGCCGAGAGAACTTAATTCTTTGCTTGGAGAGCATCTAGGAGGTATAGGGAAGCTTCTGGTAACATCAAATTGACTGGAGGATCACCGGAGAAGCCTGGCGACGATCGCCGGTTTTCTGGTAGAGCTTGAATTTGGGAAAAGCTTCGAATGATGTTTAATTAGGGATTCTAAGATTACAGGCTTGCTTGAAATAACCCACTGATCAATTTGCTTCACAGGTTCGAGGGCTAATTCGAATTGATTTGGCCTGCATTGCCGGAACAGGGCAATCTTCGATTTTCAGCCATTTCCGGTGATCGCCGGCGTTAGGGGTCATCGGGGAGCAATTAAATAGTACAGCACGATGAGGGAGGCGAGGGGAACTTACTAGTGCTGTCAATTTGGTGGTTGAGGCTGCGGTTGAGGCTGTCACCGTGAGGCCTCGAACTGGTTTCGCCGGAGAAGAAGACTAAGACAGAAAATCTGAGACGTGGATGATTTCCAGTGAGGTTTGAGGGAACTACTGAGCACAGGGATGCTTAAATAGGCAGGCGAAGCATGCGAAGAGAAAACAATGAAGAGATTGGCTGCTGGTGACTTGACTGGTTGCGTGCTGGACCAACAGCGGCGAAGACACAGCGAAGAACGGTGATGCGACGGCGACAAGCCTTCAGCTGATCACAATGTCGCTTCATCGGGACCTGGCGAAGCTTGTAGCAAGCGGTGGCGACAAGTACTGGCGCGGCGAGGCTACGTGGCGATGGATTGCTGACAAAGTTGCTGCTGATCGCGCGCGGGAGCAAACGCTGGTCGTCGACGTAGCAACGGCGCTGCCACGGCGACGGCTGAGGCGAGGACACGTGCGTACTGGCATGCACGGTCACAAGTGCGGCGAAGCTTGGCCGGCGACGAGCGTGCACGGCGCAAGAAAACACGGCGAGCTTCTGGTCGTGCACTGGCTGCTTCCCTGGTCGAAAATGGGCTGATTTGCAATATTTGATTTTCACAATTGGATCAATCTGTAATTCTGGAGATTTGGAAGGTTAGAGTTGAATTTGATTTCACTAATCTGGTAGATTATATTCAACAGGTTAATTGGCAATGATAATTGATAAAATATGATACGTTTGAATAGTTTTTGATACAAACTGAAAATAGGGTAATTTAGGGTAATTGAAATCTGAATTTCATTTGGTTTTGAATTCTGGTACTTAGGATGAGATTTTGGAATTTGAACAGAAGAGAAACTTGTGACAAATAGCATTTTGAGAAGATTTGCCAAAGAAATTCTGAATTTGGAGTTAATCTGGAGATTTTAGCCTTTTTGGATTTTCAAATAACAGATAAGGACTATTTTGCGATAATTCTTGGACTGATTTGTGAAAAGAGTCTAGATGGTGAAATATGGCTGTCAACTTTTTATATTAAGGTATTGACATACCCATGATCATATTCCAGGAATAATCTGGTCTGAACTTGGTCAAGATTTAGGTTAAATCTGTATTTCTGAACTTATGGTATTTGGGTAATATAAGGTAATTCTGTTTTCGAAAACAGAAGGAGTTGATAATTCTGGGAGTTAGAGATAGAATTGGATCTAGGTTCTGAAGGCTTTTAAGTTCAGAGTAACTGATAGATCATATCTGAACAATCTGATCTTCATTTGAGGTCACAGGATAGATTTTGGAGATTTCAGGGCTTGAGATAGAAACTGATCTGGCTATTACTACAGATACATGCATGCATGCTATTTATGAAAAAGGAAATTTTCACCCCTAACTCAGGGCGTTACAATTACCGATAGAATAAAAATATTTGTAGAAGGCCAACTATTCTATCGGCGCACTACATATTGCCGATAGGAATTTTTAATATACTCTGTCGGTATATTCATACAGTAGCGATAGAATAAGTCTAGTTGTTGAAGTCGACCAGTCCTATCGGCGCACAACATTCTTCCGTCAGTACTTATGCATCTCTTCTAACGCAAATATGTTCATCACCGCTAGAGTAAATCATACTATTTATTCTATCGGTAAGTTTGTTATAAACCGATAGGGAAAATACATCCGTCGGGCTTTTATGACCGCGAGGCACATTTTCTATCGGTTTTCTGCTGTTTCGCTAAGAACCGATAGAAGATAGGGGTTAGTAGACTGCATTTCTGTACTAGTGTGGCAACCGCCCAGGTGGGTTGCACTCAGAATGATACATTGCAAGCTCACAACAGCAAGATGCATTATAATACAATGCAAGTAAATAAAACAAGTGCTGATCACATGGACCAACATTACAATAACATAGCGCCAAAATGACGCAATTTAGTGTTGATACAAAATCAGGGAGTTTTCTTCGACACGAACGTCGGTACAAAATGAAACAACAACAACAACAAAAAGGGCTTCAATGATCTTCATCTTCAACTGCAGCAGTATTGCATGGGCTTCCTCCACATCAGACTCAACTTGGTAAGTGACCCTCTAGTAAGCTGGATCCTCGGGGGTAGTTTCTTCTTCTTCCATATTGGGTTCAAGACCATAGGACTCTGGATCAATGAATCCTTCCCCTAAATTTGTTTGCAAAAGCAAGGGTGAGCACATTGTCCACTTAGTGCTCTACAAGTCTCAAATAAGAATGTAGGTACATAGACGAGGGGGGAACTTCCATAAGATGGGCTCTTTGGTTCATAGATAAGGATAGAGTAGTTTTTCAATAGTTTTGAGGAAAAGATTTTGCTTTCAAAAAGCGAGGCTTTTAAAATCCTAAACTAGATTTTCAGAAGATGTTATGTGTGGTAGTCTTCCATGAGTCACCACTTTAATCAATATTATGAAAAACTTTCTCAAAAGCTACTTGTGCTGCATTGACGTGGATAGAATCCACCGCGCGCAAACTCCATGACCTGGGAGTTCAGAGTATCTGATACTTTTTATAACTTTGCAAAGGTGTACCACTTTAATCCACCGATCACTCAACTTTCAAGTCGGTACCTCTCCATGCGACTTTTACACATGTGACAAGGCCGAGATCACACAACAGTTTGCAACCCTAGCATTAACAATTCCCTGCCCGGTAAATAGACATTCCAGTCCTTATTACCATTGTGGGTACTCCCCACTGCCCATTCTTCCTAGCCTTGGCCTATGGTCCCGCAAGACACATAGCCTATGGATTCAGCCGCGCATGACTCAGAATCCTGTTGTAGGGCGTCTTCCTTCAATATGCCTGATTCACTCATTAGCTCACACCGTTCATGGCCCTCTGTGGCCCACCAGTTTCCTCTCGAGAAACCGGACCGACAACCATTGCAGGGAAAAGCTAATACTGAGAGAGCCACTATGTTGCGCCCGTCCCATACTGGGCAAGTGGTTAGTATGTTTTTCTTGCCGTATAGAAGTACAACACAAGGTTATTGTCCTTATAAATCTTTAGTGAGGAGTCTTTCACATTCCCAATGCGCACACAGCACCAATCAATCAAACCATCCTCACTATCGATTCTAATCACATTTTCTTTCACAAAAGGTGTTTTGAACATACTTTTCTCACATGTGACCATTTAGCACTTAACACATAATCTTGAGCAAAAGTATAGCCTAAGCATGATATCCTAGGGTGACAAGGGTGCATGATATATATACAAACATGAGGGGCTTAACAAGGAATTAGGTCATATCTACCCATATTTTTTCAATATAGCACTTTATTTGAACATAGAGCATGCATATACTTTAAAACAGAAATTAGTATAGTTTACTCAAAATACTGGGGAGACATGATCAAGGTTAGAGACTTGCCTTGCAGTGTGGGGTCTGACAGCTCTAAGGGTTCTCCGAAGTCTTCTGTTGACTCTTCTGCTTCTTGCTCTATTCTCGCACACAAACAACGAGGTAATTCAACACATCGCACCACAGAAACATACAGAAAATATTTTCTATAGGAAATAATAGTAAAATATAACATGCATGCAGGGAAAACAATCTAGACAAGGATACTTGAGCGCTGCACGAAGAGATAGGTTCAAAAGGGGTAGAACGTCGAAGGGTCGACATTCGGTCCACGGCTAGACATGGCCTTAGGTCGGCTTCCGGTGAGTTTTCTGAAGATGTGGCAGTAGAGTAAGTTGTAGAACATGGCTCCAGGGATCTAGTAGACAAAGCAGCATTTCAGTTGCTCAACCAGAAGGGGTCAAACAGGGCTAATGCCAGTGGTTGACATGCACCGACACTGAGCTAACATTGTCAAAAGCTAGGGCAAAGCAGTGGATTTGGCTTTGGACTTCAAATGCTTTGCCAACTATGTCTAGGAGGTAGGCAAGAGAAACAGGAACACGATGGTGGTGGTTTCAAGGGTTGAGGTGGCCAGACGACGATGAACGGCGGTGATGAACTGCGGTGGCGATACGGCACAGATACAGGTTCTGGACCAAACTTGGTAAGGCTATAACTTGCAATCTGTGCAGATCCAGAGGTCGGGCTAGTAGAAGATAATGCTCAGGAGATCAAGGCGAGCATACAGGACAAGGTGGCATCAACTAGAATGACCGAGAACAGATCTCCGGTGATCGGCGCCAGAGAAGACACTGGAATTGGGTATTTCTGCCACAAGGCTTCAGGGGTTAATTGCTCATAGTGAGAGCAATAGAGGGGTAAAAGGAAGCTAATGGTGAAGTCGATTTGGTCGGGGCATCGGCGGTGTGGCCTGGCGACATGAGCCGATCGCCGGCAACGCGCGAAAAAGGGGAAAGCTACATAGCGAGCTCGAATTCAAAATCCAAATGCACAGGCTTGCTAGGGAGGCTTCACTTGTCAAGATACTCCATTAAGAGAGGGATCAATGCGGGCTAAAACGGGTGGCATTGGCGAAACAGGGCAAAAGGGAAATCCAGCGATCACCGGCAACATGGTCCTCCAGGATGCAATTAAACGCTATAGCAAAGAGAGGTAGATGAGAGAGACTCATAGGTGTGATCAGTTTGAGGTCTGGTGCAGCAGAACAGGCTGACACCGTGCTCCTCTCTATTGGCTCGCCGGAGACGAAGACGGAGGTAAAGAAGCTGGGACTTGGTGGTTGCTGGAGTGGTATGAAGAAGCTCTGGGCGAGGGGGAGGGTTTATATAGGCAGTAGCTGGGGCTTCGAGATTTGAAGTGAATCGAGTAGGATACGGTGTTGGGACGCCGCAGCAGCTGGATTGCCTCGAGAGCTGCAGTGGCTGAAGTGACCGAGCGAGGTGGTGAGAAAAGTAAAGACGCGGCACACACGGCGGCCTCGAGAACAGGAAAGCATGCACTGGCGATGGCAGTGACGCAGTGACTGAGGCTCCGGCATGGCTGTGACGTGGCAAAAAAGTTCTTTTGTCACAGCAGCAGCAGGCGGTGGCGAAGCAGTGCGTGCGCAAGAAAAATCGGCTTGCTAGTGCTGCTACAGCAGCTCCACAGTGGCCAACCAGATGCGCACACGTGGTGGCGAGTCTACAGCGGAGCTGGCGACGAGGCTTCACCGGTGGCGGTGAATCTCGGTGAAACGGCACTAGTCGCAGCCGAAACGGGTGCTGGCATGGTCGTGGTCGAACGGCCTGGTCGAAAGGCACAAGGCCTGGTCGAAATAGCAAGCTGGACCGAAATGCAAGAATTTGTTTTGGATTTGGACCTGATTGTAAATTCTGAGATTTGGAAGGTTTAAGTCAGAACTAATTTCACAGATTTGCATAACGTTATTCCACCAATATTTTGGCCAGGGAAAAAGATAAAATACAGACCGTTTGAATAGACTTTGGATAAAACGAAAGCAGGGCAATTTAGGGTATTTAGGGCTTGGATTTTGGCGAGGGTGAAAACTGAAGTTTGGGATGAGATTTTGTAATTCTCACATAAGGGAAACTTGTTCAGAATAGCAATTGGGAGATATTCCCCAAATTAGATCAAGGTTTGGGGCCGATTTGTGGCTTTTAGCCTTTTCAGGCTTCTGGGAAAATCAGAAAAGGACCAAACTGAAATACTTTTGGGCTGAAATGTGAAATTAGTATGAAAGGTGGTGTTGCTGGGGGAAATCTCCGCGGGACTAAGTCCAGGTAAGTTGCGTCACACTAGCCCGGGGACCTGGCCTCCGGTGCCTCCCCGGGTGCCGCCATTTGGCTCCCGGGACCTGGACTCCGGTGCCGTCCCGGGCGCCGCCTTTTGGCCCCCGGGACCTGGCCTCCGGTGCCGTCACGGGCGCCGCCTTTTGGCCCCCGGGACCTGGCCTCCGGTGTCGTCCCGGGCGCCGCCTTTTGGCCCCCGGGAGCTGGCCTCCGGGGCCGTCTGGGGCGCCGCCGCTCGCCCGGGGACCTGGCCTCCGGTGCGTCCCCGGGCGCCGCCTTTTTGGCCCCCGGGACCTGGCCTCCGGTGCCGTCCCGGCCGCCGCCATTTGGCTCCCGGGACCTGGCATCCGGTGCCGTACCGGGCGCCGCCTTTTGGCCCCCGGGACCTGGCCTCCAGTGCCGTCCCGGGCGCCGCCGCTCGCCCGGGGACCTGGCCTACAGTGCCTCCCCGGGCGCCGCCTTTTTGGCCCCCGGGACCTGGCCTCCTGTGCCGTCCCGGGCGCCGCCTTTTGGCCCCCGAAACCTAGCCTCCAGTGCCGTCCCGGGCGCCGCCATTTGCCTCCCGGGACCCGGCCTCCGGCACTGGTCCCAGGAGCCGCCTTTGGTCTGGAGACCTGGCCTCCGGTGCATGTCCCGGGCCTCATCGCCCTTCTAAAAGTAAAGTCTCGAGTTGTTTGTCACATGCAGGTCATGCGAGGAGCGTCTCGGGAATCAGCGACCACCTGTCAAACATCCAAGGCGTTTGACCGGGAGAAGGACGGTCCTACCCTTCAATCCGACGGTGGCTTCCGCGGTAGTTTAGGCTTTTTGCTTCTTTTTGGGGCTATAAATAGCCCTTGTACCCCTCTGTTGTAAGGGATCAATTCACTTTTATTGGAATACCTACACTCACGGGCGTGCTCCGGAAGCCTCTCCCCCAGAGAGAGCCTCCCCAGCCGACTCCGGTCGGGAGCGCGTCGACAGGACTAGGGCCCCCACCGGGACCCGAACCTGTATAAATCCTCGTGTCTTTTCTTGTGCTTGTCCGGCGGGGGAGGACCGGTCATCCGGTCAACCCGCGCCGTGTAATCTTCGCTAGGATCGTTCTCAAAACCTGCCGGGGTATTCGCAATACCACGAGAGGTGTTAAGCTGCCAACTTTTTAAATCAAGGTAGTGGCATAACTAGGATCATGATTCTGAGATAAGAGATCAAAAATGGGGTTGAGACATCCGAGAATCCAATGAAGATACACTGACTGGCATGCTAAGAGGTAGCAAAAATTGGGATGTTAGACCTTAGCCCTGATGACATCTAGCAGCGAGTTAATCTGACTCGCAACCAAAACGCAGGACTCCCCAAGAGACAAGTAATCCTTTTTAGGATCAACTACGTACGCCTTGAGATAGACCGCTACCTCCCTCAGTTTTTTGAGGGTGTCCTTCATGGTGAGACCGCAGCTTGCGATGATTATATCAGCGGCGTGCTTCTCCTCCCGAACAAGCTATTCTTTTTGTCGAGCCAGCCTTGCGGTCTCCCTTGCCCTATCGTCGATTGTTTTCAAGCGGTCGACGATCCTCTAGAGAGCCTCCAAGTCGAGCCCTCGTCGGATGTAGTTCTCCTCGAGGTGCTCGTTCTCCTCCTGGAGGGAGCGACACAAGGCCTCCACCTTGCCCAGCTCTTCCCTGGCTCCACCTCCCTGTACAACCATCGGGTCACTCCAAATGGTGGACCTAATAACCAAGAGGAAACATTAAAGAAAGGAAATCCAAAGAGTCAAGAGTCCTTACCAGGGAGGGCATTGTTGAAGTGGCCCCAGCAAGGCTCATAACTTCAACATCCTCCTCTGATGATGGAAGAGAACGAGAGGGAGACATCCTAAACAAATCATTCAAAAGACCATACCAGTGCATCCCTAACTAAATCAACCCAGTTAGGAAAAAGTGTTACCTCAAGCCATGAGGAGCAGTTTGTATGGCCCTGGATGGCACCTGAGCCACAGTTGCAGTAGCTGATGGTTGGGATAAAGCCTGATCCCCGCCCTCGTAATGAGACCGTGTAGCCGAAGAAGAGGCCCCAGCCAGTTTCTTTGAGGAAAAGCCAGAAAATGATTCGGCATCATCACTTGATCGCTTCCTTGAAGTTGCTGAATGATCAAGCGGCTACAAAAACCCAATTGTCTTAGAAAAAGTACATTAAAAAAGAATCCTACACCAATCTACCGAGAGAGAATTTCCTCTTGAGATGAAGGTGCAATGCTGGTCCCCTATGGGCCCAGAACTTCAACATTCTCTTCTCCAATCATATCCTTTTCCTTATTGAATCGCTTGTGGCTCAGGGATGTGATACGGGAGGATCTTCAGGTCTTGATCGCATAAGGCTCCGCGATCATAACCGTGTTCGGAAAGGTTTCACGACCATGGTTTGGTTCACGACCTTGAAAAGGAATTCGTTCTTTGTTCAGAATTGTAATCTGATCCGAATAGATATAACTAAGCTTATCTGTTTAGGGTTAGTTAGTTATATGAGTCTAATACATTTAGGTTACTCAGTCTGATATGTACTCGTATGATTGGACTATAAATACCTTGTAATAGGTCTAGTTTAAATCATCGAATATTATTACAGCCTTGGATCATATATCCAGCTTATAGTTCCTTCGACATAGGAAAGTGTGTCTAACGTTCGACGTATAAAGCCCTCTTTGAAATAAAGAGTTGTGCAATTACTTTGAACTGTGTTGCGGTCATCCTTTGGGTTTCGGTACTTCCGAGTAAGATCCGGTTATTCCGCATATTAGAATCTGGGTTATTCCTAGTGCGAAAACCCAGGCTAGGTCTCAAACGGATCAAGTTGGTATCAGAGCAACTTTCCTATCCTGTGGATGGTGAAGACTCGCTCACTAGTATAGAAAAGCTTTCTTCCATTGGTAAAAACACCCTTCTACTATCGATTTTTGTACCATTAGAGATAGACAAGATAGAACAAGACAGTCATTTTCTAACGGTAAATAACCGATAGAAGAAGTGCACTATTCTAATGGCATTTTAGGCGACAACCGGTAGAAAAACCGTTCTAGTCTGACGGTTGTGAAAGAGTTTACCGATAGAAAAAGGATAGTACTCTCTCGGTTGTGTATGAGTTTACCGGCAGGAAAAGTTACACTCTCCTAATGGTTAATTACTAGTGTACCGATAGAAAAAACCTTAGTACTCTCTCGGTTGTGAAAGAGTTTACCGATTGAAAAAAAGGATAGTACTTGACGAGGATTGACACCCGGGTCACTTCTAATAAACTTTTGGTTCAAGACAGGTTCGAACCAGACATGTATCTGGTGATGCGAACTCAAGCTATTCTGAGGGGCATCACCATGAGGTCGCAAGCTTTACGCGATCAGGTCGCAAGCTTTACGCGATCAGGTCGCAGCTTTACGCGGTCAGACCGTAAACCATGCGCGGTCAGAAGTTCGTAGGCTATATGCGAACTACACATTCGGGATATTGCGCGGTCAGCCAATATCCCGCGGTCAGAACATCTACCGATCAAGATACTTGGGATCTATCTATTCAGTTGCCCATACAACAGGATATTCTAAGTATCCCGAAGATTCCTACACGTGGAGAATCAACCGTCAGAAGGTTAACACATATAGTTATCCATGAATAACACATGTTTAACCTGCGTGGAGGTTAAGAGCAGTTCCAAAAAACCGCATCCAACCGTCCGTGCAACCGATTGATGCAGTTTCCTCCACATGGCACCCTTTCAAGCAGTACAAAAGGATGGTATGGAGCATCAATCAAAGGGGGGGAACAGAGATCATCCGAAACATCAACAGAGAGATCGGAAGATCAAGAAATCCAAAATCATTTAAGTTAGCCAAGTCTACGGCCCACCTCATATAGCATTTTAGTAAGCCTTCTTTGGCTTATCCTTGTACACTTTTACAGGAAAAATCCTCACCTGTGAGGACTTTTTCCTCCATTTGTAAACCTTTTACCACACTTAGTGAAATCTCAACAGGACGTAGGGCTTTTACTCCCACCATCGAGGGCCCGAACCTGTCTAAACTCTCTGTGTTCCTGTTCACCATTGTTCAGCATACCTTCCCGAAGGGTCATCTTGAAAGGTCTCACAATTACAAATTCTGCATAAGTTCGGCTGAGGACCCCGAGTCCGAATCGTCGACAGCTGGCGCCCACCGTGGGGCCTTTCTCAAGGCGTCCTAATTGAAATTCGGAGGTTCGCCGAAACATGGCTGGAGCATATGATTCCGAGAATGATTTCGATCTCGAGGATTATGCCCATATACCAATGCCTTCTCCAAGTGATCCTGTTCCGATGGAAGAGGTCGAAGGCCAGAATCTTCCACAAGTTGAATCATCTCCCCAAGTCATGTTAATCGACCAGGAGGTAACTGGCACAAGGTCAGAACCCGCAGAGGTTCTTAATGTGCTAGGTGATGAATCCGGCCCGTCATACGATCCCGCTGAGGGAAAATATGATGGTGACCCTGAAGTTAGCCCAGGAAGGTTCGACCCTGATAACCTCCACCGTCTCTTTGATTTCGAGTCCGACTCGGAACAAACCGAGATGTTCTCCCCATCGGCGACCTCTCTCCCTAGGCAGTTTGCTGCGTTGTCGGAAGAAACTCCCGATCAACAGGCTGCCAGGGAAGAACAAGATCGCAAACAGAAGGAGGAGCAAGATCTCGAGCAACAGAACAACGAACTACGCAGAACTGCCCTAGAGGCTCTTCAAGATGCGCAGGCTCGTTACGATGCTGCCCCGAGTTCTTCTCGACGGTCGCGTGCTCGTAGACGTGACCAGACTCCTTCCTTACCACCGGAGCATTTCTCAGTAGACGAAGAAACAATAACACCTGGTGCCCCTAGGAGAAGTACCCATGGTCAACTGCGATCTATCGCGGAAGTCATGCGCAATTTTCCTCCTACGGTCACGGATGCGCAGAGACCGGCCTTTTTCAGGATCCTGGCGGAAAGACTGGACGAGGTCGCATCCGAGGCGACCCCAACAGCCTCTTCCCGCTCAGTGACACATTCCCGTGAACGAGATGGTCCTCATTTTGGCTCTGGCCGGCGGAGTTACCCGCCGCCTGTACCGTCCCGACAGGACAAATACCGGTGAATGCAGGACTCTCGTAGTAGGGATCGAGTCCCCGTTCACTCTCGTTTGGGACCACGAGTAACCTTGCCATTACGTGAGTTTGCTCGAAACCCAACCGAAAGTCACAGGACGGTTCACGGTCCTTATGTTGGTTGCAAAGCTTTCTCGCCTGGCCTACGAGCAGTCGTTTGGCCCGATAAGTTTCGACCAGGGGCCATTGAAAGGTTTGATGGAACTCAGAACCCATCCGAGTTCCTTCAGATCTATATTACTGCCATCCAAGCAGCAGGAGGCGATGACAAGGTCATGGCCAACTACCTGCCAACAGTCCTCGCAGGACCGGCTAGAACCTGTTTGTTTAATCAGCCTGAGGGTTCCATCTACAATTGGGAAATGCTATGCGATGCCATCCTCAGCAATTTCCAAAACTGTTACCAAAAGCCGGGTAAGGAGGACGACCTGCATAGACTGCGGCAAACTTCGACCGAAACACTTCGGTAGTTTGTCAAGAGGTTTGTCGGGGTAAGAAATACCATCCCGAACATATCCGATGGCTCCGTAATCAGGGCATTTAAGCATGCCGTTCAATACCGGAGATTCACTGAAGACTTGCTTATCCACCCTCCTCGATCAGTGGCCGATCTGTTCGATATGGCTGATCCATACTCCGATGCAGCCGAGGCAGTCGAATGGAACCGAATGGTTGACAAGGGGGACCTACCGCCCCAACCAGGCTTCAAGGACGCCAGGAAAGAAGATTCAAGCAAAAAGCCGGAGTCTTCACCGGGTGGGAAGTCAAAAAAGTCGAAGAGGAACCGCTCTGGACAGTACCGCGAGGTCGCAGTCGCGGAGAAACCACCTTCGACCAAAGGTAATAAGTCTTCTTTTAAAAGTAAAACTGCTTCTGGTGGCCGGGATTCCGACCAGCCAGAAAAATCAACTAATCCGCAGGAGGGCAAGAGGTGGTGTCCACTCCACAACTCCGCAGGCCACGACCTCAAAAACTACAGGAGTTGGTTGAAACAGCTGGATGATTTCTACCAAGGAGCTGGGCCAATGCCAACCTTACCGCCTAAAGAGCAGGCGTGCGGGGTTAGAGACGTCGACGGAGACGAAGAAATGGCTTACCAGGTACCTCAAAATCATGTTAATGTCATTTTCGGAGGTTCCTCCTCTTTTGTTTCCAAAAGGCAGTTTAAAACCTTTTGCCGAGAGGTTAACCAAACGGAGACATCCCTTGGCGAACCTCAATATCCCCGTTGGTCGGATATGCCTTTGACGTTCGATCACGCTGACTGTCCTGTGGGGCTAACTCGACCATTGAGGCTACCTCTGGTTATTACCCCAATCATCAGTAACGCGAGAGTCGAAAGGGTCCTGATTGATGGGGAAAGTTCCCTTGATCTTTTATTGGTCAAGACACTCGACGAGATGCAAATTCCTCGTTCGAAGATCAAGCCCATAATCCATCCGTTTTATGGGATAATCCCAGGCCCCTCCATGATGCCATTGGGACAAGTGGTCCTCCCGGTCACTCTGGGAGAACCAGATAACTTTCGAACAGAATTGGTTACTTTCGATGTAATCGATTGTGATTCAGCTTATAATGCAATCTTTGGCAGGCCGACTCTTGCTAAGCTCATGATGGCAACGCACTATGCTTATCAATGCGGGAAATTGCCTGGCCCCAAAGGTGTCATGTCGGTCCGAGGTAGTCGCAACGTGGCGCTCACATGCGACCGGCTATCTTTGGAGATGGTCGATCAACTTCCCCTCCGGGACGCTCAGGTCGCCACCATTGCCACTGATGCGATCAGGGCTGCTCCTCGACCAGATGAGAAACTCAAACAAGTTCCTTTGTACCCAGATGACCCATCCAAGACAATTCCGGTTGGGTCAGCCCTGGATGACAAATAGGAACTCGACCTCGTTGCTTTCCTCCGGGCTAACGCAGACGTGTTTGCGTGGAAACCGTCCGACATGCCCGGTGTCCCAAGGGAAGTAATTGAGCACAGGTTAGCAATTCGACCTGGACAACGACCAATAAAGCAAAAGCTCAGGCGTTTTGCCACCGACTGACAGGAAGCCATCCGAGAAGAGTTAGACAAACTCTTACAAGCCGGGTTATCCGCGAAGTGAATCACCCGGACTGGCTCGCCAATCCGGTCATGGTCCGCAAGTCAAATGGCAAGTGGCGCATGTGCGTCGACTACACTAGCCTCAACAGTGCCTGTCCGAAGGATGACTTTCCCCTTCCCCGCATCGACCAGCTGGTTGACTCCACTGCGGGTTGCGAACTGATGAGTTTTCTGGATGCCTACTTAGGATATCATCAAATTAGCATCGCAGAAGATGATGAAGAGAAAATTGCCTTCATCACCCCGTTCGGCACATACTGCTACATCAGAATGCCATTCGGTCTCAAGAACGCAGGTTCCACGTACCAGCGCTTGATGCAAAAGACCTTTCTTTCCCAGATAGGGTGTAATCTCGAAGCATATGTAGACGACTTGGTTGTAAAGAGCACCAAAAGATTGTCTCATTTGGACGATCTTGCTGAAACCTTCTGTAACTTGAATCGCTTTGGAATAAAATTGAACCCGGAGAAATGTTCTTTCGGGGTTTCTTCAGGGAAGCTTCTTGGTTTCTTTGTATGTTCCAGGGGCATTGAGGTTAATCCTGAGAAAATCAGAGCTATCGAACAAATGAGGTCGCCCTCGTCCATGACGGATGTTCAACGCCTGGCTGGTCGCATGGCGGCTTTAAGTCGCTTCATATCGCGATTAGGCGAAAGGGGACTACCTTTCTTTAAAGCCTTGCGGAAACATCATAACTTCACATGGTCCGACGAGGCCGAAAAAGCGTTTCAGGAGGTAAAAACATATCTGTCCAGACCGCCAGTATTGGTGTCTCCTGAAAAGGAAGAACCATTACTTCTGTATTTGGCGGCCACCCCACACGCGGTCAGCGCAGTTCTGATCGCGGAAAGGAAAGGAGTACACAGACCCGTCTACTATGTGAGCGAAGTACTTCATGGTCCTAAGGAGCGCTACCCTGAGGTTCAGAAGATACTTTACGCGCTACTGATGGCTTCCCGTAAGCTACGACATTACTTTCAAGCACACAAGATCACAGTACCCTCCTCTTTTCCTTTAGGGGATATTGTCCGAAATCCAGAAAAATCTGGTCGAATCGCCAAATGGGCGGTCGAATTCGATGCCTTCGAGATCCATTTCACCCCTCGCACGGCGGTTAAGTCTCAGGTTTTGGCCGACTTTGTGGTCGAATGGACCAACCCTGAGCCACCCGTGCAGTTGGCGAAGGAACTGGAGTGCCCCGATTATTGGACAATGTACTTTGACGGCTCCCGTAGTTTTCAACACTCGGGGGCTGGAATAGTCTTAGTTACGCCCCAGGGCGAACAGCTTAAGTATGTCATTCAACTACACTTTGTTGCAACCAACAACGCAGCAGAGTATGAAGGTCTTCTTGCAGGGCTCCGGGCAGCAAAATGAAAAGCACATTTAGTCATAACCACAACAATCACATATATATACAAATCTGCACAAGTCTAGAATTTCCAGAAAATTTTGACATGACCTTTCTAGATTTTTCTTGCAATCTAAACAAAACAAGTATACAACAGGTCATATCACAACATAAACAAGCCCACAAGGCTGGATAGAGATCATTCACAACATAAGCAAGGCAAGATAAGCAAGTCCATACAACATATCTCAGACATAAGCACAAACTTGCACATAGTGGCTCAAATTTGAAAAAAAATGACCCAGATTTTCAGAATTACAGCACAACAAGAAATGCATTCCTCCCCCCAAGCTTAAATAGTTGCATAGTCCACAATGCAACAACATGAGATGAATACATGGAGATGGGAACACAAAATAAATTTCATGCACAAGGGTCATATGAGAGGTCCGCAATAGCTCACCGGGTGAAGAGTGGAGATGATGATGATGCGATGAGCCATCCAGAGTATCCCAAATGTGCCAAGCCGCCATATGAGGATGATGCCCTGAAAGAACAACTAAAGAAGAAACTAAGAATAAACCTACAAAATAAAGGAAAATAAATAACAAAAAGAAAGAAAGAGAGAAAACACTCGGGTTGCCTCCCGAAAAGCGCTTCTTTTAGGTCGGAAGCTCGACCCTCAAAGGATATGGCGTTGAAGCGCGAGTGAAGGAGAGGCAAGCATGGGACGTAGTAGAAGCTCCACGTCCACCCTCCTGTCGAAAGCAGCATACTGTCGAAAGCAGCATACCAGGGAATCCACCAGGATCCCAAGGAATGTCGACTCGGAGCAAGTCTGCTCGCGGTCGAGAAACCACACGTGCTAACCTGCAAATAAGATCGAGAACAAACAAGCACGTGTGTATGGTAGGGACAAAGCCCTCCAGAAGGTCAGCTGACGAAAATCCTTTCTCGTAGATCGACTGACTATACATATCATGAGGATGGCATATAATGATGCAGGATGAATGACAACTCAAAGGAATATGAATAACCTCGTCAGAACTAGACAACTCATAATGATACGAGAGGGGTTTTGAGTCTACCTGAATAGTGGATGGCGTGAAGTCTGGGGTAGGAAGGACCTCCACGGGGGTCGGGTCTGGTAGATCAGGATGAACTGGCACCCCTATGTCAGAAAGAAGTCCCTCAAAATCAAATGAGAATGTCTCCCTCTCAATCTCGTGGCTCAAGGAGTAGTCCAGAAGGTCTGCAACGTCAAAACTGACACTCTCCATCTCTGGTCCGTCTGCCAATGGATCATCAAAAGAAAACGGTCCAAATGGACGCAGAGGAGTCTCAAAAACAAGCTCTCCATCATCATCATCAAACATGATCAAATCAATAGGAGGCGGAGGTGATTGATGCGACGTCGAAGAAAGAAGATCGGGTCGAGGCTCGTCGCTCAATACTGTGGTCTCTCCGCGAGGGTCTCCAAGATAGGTGTCATGGGTGGGCTCCGGGACACTCAACGGAGATGTGATGGCCTCAAATGCGGGTACTTGAGATGGCAGGGTGTGGACTGGATCTCGATATCCTCTGAACTCAGCTATGCAAGATCGCACACCTTGCATCTCAGTCCGCAATAACTCCACATCCCTTGAATGCTGGGTCATGAGTCGCTCAGATTGCTTAACCAAGCCCTCCATCAGTGCCTCAAGTCTGGATGTATCCTCAATTTCGGGAGGCGACTGTGGAGACGGATGTAGAAACTCGTTCATCTTTTCCAAATGACGCTCAAACAGCACCTCAAGTCTAGATGGTGTATCCTCATATGCAGGAGGCTGCTGTGAGTACTGTTGATGTGCCAAGTACGGAGGCTGATATGATGTACATGGGTGCCGCTCTCCGTACCTAAAACCCTGCGAAAGATGACTAGGAGAAGATGATGAGATAACAGGGTGGTTGTTCCTATATGATGAATTTGGGTATGCAGGCCATCCAGGATGATATATAGTGGATGCTCGACCACGTCGACAAGCGGCGGGCGAATGACCTCGAATACCGCAAATAGAACATATAGGAGCAACACTAATATGAGCAAATAATCCACGAAGGGCTGTATCCATCTGACGAGGCAAATCATCTAGTTTAGCACTGAGATTGTCACATGCATCACAAAAAGACTGCGAACCATCCATATCCTCAATCAGCAAAAATCAATCAACGAGAAAAGGATAAGAGGAAAGGCGAGAAATAAAAGAGCTGGGAGGGAAAAAGGGGCGGGAAAAGATGCAAACAAAAACCAAAAAGAAAAACAAAAACAAAATGATTTAATCTAGTTAAATACATTCACTTTCATCTAGTCCCCGGCAACGGCGCCAAAAAATTGATACCACCTAAAACAGGGCCTCGCAAGCGGACGAGGTCACAGTAGAAGGCGAGTATGTCGTTCTCTCCCAAAGGACTAGATGAGAGCAAAATATGTCTAACTAAATCCAAATCAGAAAAATCAAACAAAACCGCCAAGAGGGATGTGGGTTGGTTCACCTCGACTCGTCTCACCGACTAGAATACAACCATCAGAAATCAAATTCTAAACTCGTACTCTAGGCCAGCGGTGAATAAAATTCGTATGCCGAGTGAACACTACCGTGTGAAAGCAATTCAGGCGGAGAAGATTAACAGAAACACATTCCCAAGAGACTACATACAGCAATCCAAACCTAACCGAACCAAGTTGTCAAGCAGCAAATTGGGTTCAGTTTTCTGTACATCATGTGACCAGAGGAAACAAAAACCGTCTATACAATTGAAATGATCCAATTTAGTTTAATCAAGTCAATCCAGCTCCCAATCAGAGGTATAGTTCAACTTAAGTAGCAAGACAAATTCGAAACAGAACTCATACAAATCCAAACACAAGAACTCTAGCAGATTCAGTAAACTCCTGAAATCAATGCAAACAGTTCACACCTCATTTGATTCATCACAATTCAGGTCTAGTTCCCTTTTCTGTACATGCATCACAGGAAGACAATTTGGGGGTGAAGGAGAGAAAAAGAGTCAGAGAGAGAGGAATCGTTGCCCATTTGGATGTGGACTTGGTGAAGAACGCCGGCGACGAAGACAGTGCCAAACAGAGGGAGTTGCCGTCAAAGTGGCCGAGGTCGGAGAAGAAGACGAGGAGGGAGATGGCCACAGGACCTCGGCGAGGATGGAGATGGCACGGCACCTGCTTGGTGTAGATTGCCACGGCTGGAGGATGTGGATCGGTGGTCAGGGGCGGCTATGGCGGCGACATACCTGGAGATCTGGTGCCGAAGAC
The DNA here is from genome assembly GCA_019359835.1 of Pharus latifolius. Lineage (NCBI taxonomy): Eukaryota > Viridiplantae > Streptophyta > Magnoliopsida > Poales > Poaceae > Pharus > Pharus latifolius. Next base: position 20,810,054 of record CM033329.1, on the reverse strand, counting down.
CGGTCCCGGTGTCGTGGAGGCGCACGGCGCGGCAGGAGGCACACGGCGCGGCAAGTGGTGAGGACGGCGGTGGCGTGGAGTGGCGAGCTCGGGGGCTGTGGCGCGATGGAGATCACGGCGCTGTGGAGGCGCCGCACCGGAGCACGAAGGGAGCGCAGGAGAGGCGGCGCACCGGAGTGGATGCTAGATCCGGCGAAGGCGTGGCTTGGCGGGAGCTTCGCGGTGGCGCGCTAGATCGGGAGGTGGCGCGTGAGTGGCGCGAGGAGAGCGGCGGCTTGGGCGGCGCCGGTGGAGAGGAGATGCTGCGGCGGCGCGAAGGCGCGGTGAGCACAGATCCGGCGGCGGGCGGTGGAAATCGGACGGCGCTGGCAGCTGCTCCGGAGTCGTGGCGGTGTGGAGAGCAATGTGGCAGCGGCTATGGTGGAGATTGGGAGAATGGGGGATGTGGAGTAAGAAAAAGACAGAGAAAAGGAAGAAGACAGGGAAAAATAGGGAAGGCAGAGAAGAGGTTCGCCGGCGGTCGATGGCCTGGCGGCCGCCGGCGTGGTGGACGGAGGTGAGGAAATTGGGGGACAAGGGAGAAGGAGAAGGCAAAATACAAAGAACCAGGCTCAAGAATCCTCAGATGGCCGGCCGCTGGGAAAAGAAGGCAATTTGGCACTTTTGCAGAAAAACCCTCGAAGTTTTGGAGAATTGGAAATGTGACCTCGTGGCTAGGGTTTGGGATTCCGGGCCCCGGAGACTCCGATTTCGGTGCGGTCAGATCCCACGCGTCCGCGAGAACACGCACTTCCATCAAGAATCGTCCGATGGCCGGATTAAGTCGAGGACGCACGTCCGCGAGCCGAAAATCCATCCAATCCTCGTCGACCTGCGATAAAAATTGGAAAAACAAATAATCCGGTCGATTTGGCGACAAATCTGGAATAATCTAGACATATGCCGAGGTTAATGACTGATATGTGCAAAATCATGGGGAAAATGTACACAAAAATGAGGCAAATCGAGTAAATATAAGTTATTCATATTTATTCACATATATATGAACCAATACAAATTGCAATCCAATATGGACAAATACTAACTAATAAGACTATATATAAACAATCTATGCACAGAGTACACGAAAAAGAGAAAATTGACAACAAGTGAGCGAAAAGCTTGTCATGGCGGTTGGTTGGGCGCAACTTCCTCCATAACATATTGAGCCCAGATTTGTCGAAGATATCTAATCTTTGCATTTTTGTATTGGTCTTTGGACATGGCGATCTGCAAGCATGTGTGAATACTGAGTAACTAACTTCCTAATTTTGAATGTGACGCCCAATTTTCAAATTTGAGTTAGTTATCGATGCTTACCTACGGGAATTGGGCAAAGTTTGTCCACACTAGGTCGTACATGTAGCGCAGCACATAAAACCCGCATTCCCATGATTGCGGCTGCTAATGGCACTGAGATAATTGCATATGCGAAGACATGTTAGCTACTGTTTCCATAAACCAATTAAGCATAAACAAAAAGTCTCGTGAGTACCTCATATTCTGTCCAAGCTAGTAGGGAACCCTGCGGTGCGGCATGCCTCCCTCCAGTGGACACATATTTCGCAAAAGCCCTGCATTTCAGTTAGCATTGCCGGTTAATGTATTATCATTAGCTAGTGAGGTCAAAATTTAAATCAAACGTATATGTTACTTACGCCTCCATATTCCCCTTGACCACATACTCGTTCGATAATCTGTCACACATCGAATCGAGGTAGTACACTTCGTTCCTCCACGGATAGATCACGATGAGGATCCAGTGGCCCCTACATTGTACATAAAAGAGGACCGCTAGCTCAAAGTATATCTGAGGTGTAGCATACAAGATTGAGTTAAATTAGTACGAAATGCACTAACGTTTGGTGGTACGGCACTAGAATGAACTCCCTGTCCAGCTGCACCATCAGCGCCTAGGATATGTAGTGCTCAGCGTGCGCGGCGTCGTGCTCTAGCATCGTGAGGCTTATTTTCTTTGGGTCGAGGAAACCCACCTTGTCACACGCAGCCTCCGATGCTAGTCTGTACATGCACCTGCATGCAAAGGACGACATTAATATCGCACAGAAAGTTACTACATTTCAAATGAACTACAACAATGCAGAGTTAGCAAATAGAGTTAGAAAACAGCAATATATAGGATCAGAAAACTCACAGGACTCCAGTCCGTATGATGGACATATCGAGCTCCCGCCAGTTGTAGAGGTCGAACAGATCCTCGTGTGCCACGAATATACTCCCGGGCTCACGGTGAAACTGCCCAGGCCTATAGGGAACTAAGAAGTTCAAATTACGCCGAGCTCGGTGTAGGTACCACTCGTGGAGGTCTCTGGTTGATCGATCCAATTTGCGCAAAGCTGCCTCTGACACGAGTGGGAACCCGTTCCTGAACCTCTCCGATTGTCCCTTACGCCCTTTGCCCTTGCCTTTGCCCTTGCCTTTTGCCAGGGACTGAGCGCGTACCTTCGAAGGCAAGGGTGAGGTGATGGCGGCTTTCTTCCGAGGTGAAGGCATGGATGCGATGGCTGGGGTCGAGGTCGTGTTTGCTATGTTCAGGTTCGCCCGAGATCCGACCTCATGCCCCAAGCTGGGGGCGCAGTCCCCTGGTAGCACGCCGGCAGGCCACTTCAATTACTGAGCACGTATGTTAGATTTTGCAAGTTGAGTGTACTGAGTAGGATGTAATCTAAAATGTGTAGGATTTACTTGTTGTATTAGAACACACTTCTTCGGCCACTGTACGTAGAAGCCCACTGCCTCAGCAAGTGTCTGCATTTCCTCCGTTGGGACTGGCAATGGAGAATCGTTGTAGCCCGGCATGGCCATGTCCACCTGTACCTTTCCGAACCCCAACCGCAGAGGTACGCAGTGGATCCGGACATCCTCCCCAGACGGATATACGAACCCGTGTGCAACCACTTCGTTCCCATCGCCTAGGTGAGTCAGTAGGGTGCAGCTCTCCGGCTTCTGCAAATTTGTAACAATTAAAACAGGTTAGCGAAACACCTCTAACAGAATGGGAGTGGTATCAACTTAAGTGCACAGATGAAGGCTTGCAATACCTCAAGTAGATCTACTGGATCCGCGAGGACCTTCGAAGAGCAACTGCTTATCCGACCCCGCGGGGTACTGTCGTCCTGGGGATAACCATCTGCACTCTTGGCCAGCAGTGCTTCTTTCAACTGTGCAAACTCTTCCCTCATTTGTACGACCTCAGACTGCACCTCAGCCCATATCTCCGCCCGTACCTCAGTCCGTATCTTCTCGGAGAGGTCCACTTCCTTTTCCTTCCAGGAGAGGGCCTTCTTCCTCGGTGGAGCCGGATCTGTGAAACCGTCCTTCCACGACACAATGGCTCCCACGGTTCGTGTCCACCCGGGATGATCCTTATTTCCTATAGCCCGGGTGAGGATATCGTTCTCCCTCTGCGGGGTAAACAATCCCTCCATTAATTGCCTCCTTCTCAAAAGAGATTTGCTACATTTAAAGGTACCTTGTGAGACAAATAAATATATACACTTGTGCCCACACAGTTTATGAGGTTAGCCAACTTACCATTCGCTTCACAACATCGGCGTCCCAAGGGTTTGCGAACTCCACAGACCCCGTGGATGACACGGACCCTCTCCCCCTCCACCATCGCTTGCACCTCGCATCCCGGATCTTGGAGAGCGACAACTCAGGGGAGTTGATGACAGAATTTTGCTCGTCTTTCTTCCTCCACTGCTCCTCCTTCCCCGCATAGCCCCGGGATCCGAGCCGATGCGGGTGGTCGTTCCTCTTCTGGATCACCTTATTCTTTTCGCTAAGGACCTTGAACTCCTCGGTCCCCTTCTACTTGGTAAATTCCTCCCATACCTCCTCCGATATGAAGGGGTACTTCTCGCAAGGATATTTCCCTGCAGCCAGGAAGTTACTGATGAGCCAGCTCTTAAAGGTTTTCCATGTTCTGTTCATGTCCTTCAAGCAGGCCGTCCTAGATTTATCGTCGGGGATGTTCCACTTAGCCTGTTTTCAAACAATACACACAATTAATCACGAGTTAGTTAAACTTTATTATAAGCCAAGAGAACGTGATTATGAAAGAGTTCAGCGATTTCAGTTAATTTAACATTCACTTCCTCCCACAACCTATCCCTCTCGTCCGCTGTCACGTCCTTCCAGCTCTGGACGGTTATCTTCACCCTTTCTTTCGCCAACAGCCCAACGTAGGCCACGTACTTCCCAGCATTCTTTCCGATCGGCCTCCCAAATTGGTTGAACTCACAAGAAAAATCCGTGCGTTTGGCCAAACGGCCCAACGTCGTCGCGCCTCACCCCACCCCCTTGCGCTGGGATGAACCAGCTGCATCTTCAGTTATGTTGGCCCTAGTCGAACCACTACTACCATTCGATGAAGACGACGACATGTCTTTCCCTACAAAACTATCAACAAACCATCAAAAATTTAATGGAAACACATACCAAATCATTTTACAAAGCAAAAGAACCTATTTTAAATATTTTTTCTATCGGTAAACACAGAAACTACCAATAGAAGATAAGATTCTATTTCTGAGCATTTTCAACTACACATTTTCATATAGGAAGCAGGCAACATATGGCAAATAATTCTTCTTGGAGTTCTATAACTCAGTTCAGGATTGGAGACTAATTAGGGCTGCTAAAGGGATGTCCGAAGAAAATAGTACTAAAAGACATGCAAAAATTAATTGTTGAAGTGTTCAGCAATTTTTTCTATCGGTAAACACATGAGATACCGATAGAACATAACAATGTTTTCTATCAGCAAAGATATGAGATACCGATAGAACATAACAATGTTCTCTATGTGTATATGGAACATTGTTGATTCTCTATGTGTATATGGAATATTGTTGATAAGCCGCCATTCACTGGCATCACATAATCTTGGTTTAAGTCAACATTCTCCATGATTTGCTATACTAATATTCATGGGCCAACATTATTATTTCACACATAAATATGCACACAAGCATCTAAGTGCCACTGTGCATAATCTGACAAACCTAATGCTAATGGAATATAAATATATTGAAGTAGCACAGAAAGTAGGTCACAACCAAAAAAGGAATAACATGGTTTATGGCACCCTCTCTTGGTTATCTTTAGCATTACCTGTATGCAAATCATCAGGACTTCACATCTATTAGGTTGGGAAAATTCATATATAAGCATTTGAAACATAGACATCGAAGACCCATCCACATTGCCATATATTCATACGAAGTGAGTCAAAATTCCCAACCAAACTAGTACACTACATGGCTCATGTCCTTCCAGATCCAGAGTTTTAGTACTTGTTCAGAAATCTTTTCTATCGGTAAACCCATGAGCTACCGATAGAACATAACAATTTTTTCTATCGGCAAATACAGGAGATACCGATAGAAGATGTGTAAGAACACCTCCAACATATAAAGTGCATTACATGACAGTTGGATACAATTGATCACACATATAGCAGTATAGATAATTTAAAATCTTAAAATAGGTTCATTACAGCACTGGAACATATTATGTCAACCCTAATTTAAATCAACATTGCCTGCGGAATTGACATAATCCAACACAATAGGGAACCCTAGCTTAATTCCAAAACTTGAAGAATTAGTACGTACAAAACACTAAGCTCAAATAAGGAAGATGCTGGAAAAAGAACGACGAATTAGGATATTTTATGGCTATCAGTTGTGGTGATGGAGAGGCGGTGTAGAACGCAGCGGCGGCCGGCGAAGGACGAAAATATGGACCGATGGCACACTACTACAGAAATGCTTTTCACTATCGGTTAAAAATCCACTCTACTATCGGTTCTCTTACCGATAGTGGTCGGCACGATAGTAGAGGGCAGCACACTTCTATCGGTTCAAAAACCGTTAGTAAAACATGTACAATCCCAACGTTCACTAATCGCTATCGACTATTTCTTCTATCGGCTCGGTTTTAAACCGATAGTATTGTATAAGTTTTTTCTATCGGCTCGTATAAAAACCGATAGTATTGTTTAGGCCTTTTGTATCGGCTAGGATCTAAACCGATAGTAATCTAAACATTTTTTTCTATCGGCTCTTATATAAACCGATAGTATTGTTTAGGCCTTTTGTATCGGCTAGGATCTAAACCGATAGTAATCTAAACGTTTTTTTCTATCGGCTCTTATATAAACCGATAGTATTTTGTGGACACATTTAGTACTGGAAACTTTATTCTATCGGTTGTTATATATAAACCGATAGTATTGTGTGGACACAGTTAGTACTGGAAACTTTATTCTATCGGTTGTAGTATATAACCGATAGTACTGAAAAATTTATTCTATCGGTTATATTATATAATCGATACTATTTTGTAGACTCGTTTAGTACAGGAAACTTTATTCTATCGGTTTCTAAATATGAACCGATAGTATTGTGTGGACACAGTTAGTACTGGAAACTTTATTCTATCGGTTGTAGTATATAACCGATAGTAATATTAGTTTTTCCTATCGGTTATGTAGTGGCACGGTTAGTACTAAATATTTACAAATATACATACAGCAATACAGAGATACATACAGCAATATACATACAGCAATACAGAGATACATTGGATCATTCACAAATACACCAATATTTACAAATATTCACCAATATTCACATATTGAATTTGTTCACAAATACACTAATACAGTAATATACACATGCATTGGACAGACTGAATTTATGCACATATTGATCGAGTTTATTCACAAATACATCAATGAATCTATTCACATATATTCACAAATCAATGAATCAACACATTCAATATATATTCACAAATACAACAATCAACACAAGTCAGTTACTATCGATCGTTGATAGCCACTTCTTCCATGACATATTGAGCCCAAATTGTTCGCAGCTCCTTCAATTGAGGCAACTCATATTGCTCTTTCAACATGGTGCTCTGCATATATGCGTGTATGAAGTTAGGATCGTACGTCACATCCAATTAAAGTTCGACTTTGAGTCAGGAAAAATAGTTACCTTAGGGAATTGGGCAAAGTTTCTCCTGATCAGGTCATACATGAATCTCATGACATAGAAGCCACATTCCCACGATTGTGGCTGCTGATGGCACTGGAAAAATTGCATATGCAAAGACATAAACCCACATTAACTCGAAAGAACTAATTAAGCTTAAATTAAAAGACTCATCATGAGTACTTCCATCCGTATTAATTACCTCATATTCTTTCCAAGAAATTGTTGTGCCCTTCGACGCGTCATGCCTCCCTCCAGCACTAGCATAATTTTTGAAAGCCCTGTATTTAATTTAGCATTGTCGATTAATATCTTATCATTAATTAGCTAGTCAGAGAAAAATTTAAGACAACTATGTTACTTACGCTTCTATGTGCCATGTGAGGGTGAAAACATGCGCCACCTTGTCGCTCATCGAATCGAGGTAATAGACCTCATTCATCCATGGGCAAATGACGGCAAGGACCCAGTGGCCCCTACATTGCATATATAAGCGAACCGTTTCATACATATGTTAGGCGTAACATACAAGAATGAGTTAAATTAGTAGGAAATGCACTAACCTTTGGTGGTACGGCGCAAGGATGAACTCTCGGTCCTGCTGCGCTAGTAGTGCCCTTGATATGTATTCCTCCGCATGTGCTTGGTCGTGCTCTAGCATCGTGAGGCTTATTTTCTCTGGGTCGAGGAAACCCACCTTGTCACATGCCCTCATCGACGCCAGCCTATACATGCACCTGGATGCAAAGTAGACATTAGTAAGTAGTGCATACAAAAAGTGATTAGATTTATGAAACGAACTGTGATAACTTCAGACAACAGCACACTCACAGGACTCCAGTCCGTATGATGGACATATCAAGCTCCCGCCAGTTGAGGAGGTCGAACAAATCCTCGTGGGCCACCGATATGCTCCCGGGCTCACGGTGAAAATGGGCTGGCCTGAAGTGAACCAAGAAGCTGATGTGGCGCCTAGACCGGGTCAGGTACCACTCTTGGAGACTTCTGGTTATTTGATTCATATCGCGCAGAAGGTACTCCGACACGAGTGGGGACCCGTTCTTGAACGTACCCGGCTGGCTTTGTTTGGCCTTGCCTTTGGCCTTGCCCTTGCCTTTGGGCGGGGAGCGAGTGTATACCTTCGAAGGTTGGGGTGTGGTGCCGTCGGCCTCATTTGATGGCGAAGGGTTTGAGGCCGTCGGAGGAGGCATGGGGGCCGAAGGAGTTCGCTCATGCGTTGTGGTGGGGCTGGTGTCCTCAGGAAGTGTGCTGGTATCCATCGTCCACTTTAAGTACAAACGCTTAAATTAGATTTTGAAAATTAAGTATATTAACTGAGTTGTAAGCTAGAATGGCTAGGGTTTACCTCCTGTAGTCTAACACCCTTCTTGGGCCACTGTATGTACGAGCTCAATGCGTCGCCAATTGTCCGCATTTCGTCCATTGGGACGGGCAACGGAAAAGAGCTGTAGCCCGGGAGGGCCATGTCCACCTGTACCTTTGCGAATCCAGGCTCCAGAGGTACGCAGTGGATCCGGACATCCTCCCAAGACTGGTATACGACCCCGTTTGCAACCGCAACAGGTTTGTCGCCTATGTTGATCAATAGGGTACAGCTCTCCGGCTTCTGCAATTTGCAACAATTATAACAGGTTAGCGAAACAATTCTAACGTAAAGGGAGTGGCATCAGCCGAACTGCATATATAGCTCAAGAGTTGCAATACCTCGATCAGGTCCACCGGATCCACGTGAACCTTCGAGCCAACACTACTCGGCCTGGCAGCGTCGACCTCGGCAGCTGGATCTAAACCCTTGGACTGCACAACTCGGCTTAGGCGATCATATTTCTCGTTCATTTGAGTGAACATGTCCGCGAATTGTGCAGTCACATCTGCCCGTATCTTCTGAGATAGCTCCACTTCCCTTTCCTTCCAGCTGCCAGGCTTCTTCGCCTTTTGCTCGGGGTCCGAGAAGCCTTCCTTCCATGGCACCACAGCCCCCACGGTTCGCGTCCGCCCTGGATGCTCCTTGTTCCCTAGAGCCCGGGTAAGGATGTCGTTCTCCCTATGGGGACTGAACAATCCCTCGGTCGCCTCCTTCGAGCAAGAGATCTGTTACATTGAAAGCTCTCCATTGTGAGGAAGAAATATATACAAAGTTGTGCGCACACTAGTGATCATAGTTAGCCAACTTACGAGTCGCTGCACGACCTCGACATCCCTGGGGTTTGGGAACGCCACAGTCCCTGTGGCCGACACGGTCCCTCTGGCCAGCCACCAGCGCTTGCATCGCTGATCGCGGATCTCGGAGAGTGGTAGGTCAGGGGAGTCGACGAAATGCGATGCCTCGTCTTCACCCTTCTTCCACTGCTCCTCCTTCCCCGCATAGCCGCGAGAACCGAGCCGGTGTGGGTGGTCGTTCCTCCTCTGGATTGCCTTGTTCTTCTCGCTGAGGGCCTTCGTACCAGAAACAAGAAAATTAATGCACCACTGCTTACTGCATACAATGGTGTAACCAAGCAAAGGAACCATTCATACCTTGAACTCAAGAGTCCCCTTCTGTTGGGCGAATTGCTCCCATACCTCCTCCGTTATGAAGGGGTACTTCTCGCATGGAGATTCGCCTTTAGCGAGGAAGGTACTGACGAGGACGCTCTTGAAGGTTTTCCACGTGTTGTTCATGTCCTTCAAGCAAGCTATCTTGGGACCATCGTCCGGGATGTTCCACTTGGCCTGTTTCAAATGGTGCATATAAGTAGGACTTACCTAATCTCTAGGATAAACCAAGGGAATGTGATTACTCAAGAGTTCAGTGATTTTGATTAATTTTACCTTCACTTCCGCCCACAGCCTATCCCTCTCGTCGGCCTTGACGTCCTTCCAGCTCTGGACGGTGATCTTCACCCTTTCCTTCGCCAACAAGCCAACATAGGCAGCATAGTGCCCGGCGTTCTTCCCGATCGGTCTCCCGAACTGGTTGAACTCACAGGAAAGATCCGCGCGTTTGGCCAAACGACCCAACATTGTCGCGCCTCGCGCCTTCCTCTTGCGCTGGGACGAGGCAGCGCCATCTACGTTCGCCCTCGCCGAATCACTAGTATCAGCCGAGGAAGATGCCGACATGGCTTTACCTAAAATACCATAAACAAACCATCCAATTGATATGAAGAAAGGTACATGACAAAGTAATTCACAGAATATTCAGATGAGCAGTGCAAACTAACAAATACTATATTTCCTATCGGTTTTGAAAGGAAAACCGATAGTACTAAGGTCTATATTCAGGAAAATTTAAAAGATTAGCAGTGCAAACTATGCTAATCTCTCTACTGGAAAATAAAGCCTGTTAAAATTTAAATGAACCTAAATTTGAGATGAAAATTAGAAAATGGGAAGTAATTCACAAAAAATTCAAATTAGCTGTGCAAACTATGATGGCACTACTATTTACTATCGGTTTTCCAAGTCAAACCGATAGTAATCAAGTCAGCATTAGGAAAAATTTCCAAAATTGCTCAGTAGGAACATAAAGTAATTGCTCAGCAGGAACATAAGGTATGTTAAAAAATAAATGAACCTAAATTTGAGATGAAAATTAGAAAATGGGAAGTAATTCACAGAAAATTCATATTAGCTGTGCAAACTATGATGGCACTACTATTTACTATCGGTTTTCCAAGTCAAACCGATAGTAATCAAGTCTGAATTAGAAAAAATTTCCAAAATTGCTCAGCAGGAACATAAAGTAATTGCTCAGCAGGAACATAAGGTATGTTAAAATATAAATGAACAAAAATTTCAGATGAAAATTAGAAATGGGATATAATTAACAGAAAATTCAGTTTATGGTATTTACTATCGGTTCTGAGTAAGAAACCGATAGTGAACTACACTGTATGACAAATTGCTATGATTTTCATCAATTCTGTCATTCTCATAGCTATCAAGTTTGTAGTTCATGAATTTTACTCTAGGTTTCTATTTGTAATCCATGGAACGGGATATGAACCATTGCATACAAAATTAAGCAATACACGCGAGCGATTTGGTCAAGAACACTTACAGTGGATCGTGGAGTGGCCGGAGGCGGTGGCGCAATGCAATGCCTGAGGCGGTGGACAACCAGTGGCGCAGAGGAGCGAAGAAGCGAACGTCGGCGATTCTAGGGTTTTCCGCGCGAGTATTTTTCGATTTGGAATGTGATCAGTTGCACTGGAGGGAAAATTGTGCAGGTTATAACCTAATGAATATTTACTATCGGTTCATCACCACAAAACCGATAGTAAAAACATGTAAGTTAGGGTTTTCGTAACACAGTGTAAATCACTATCGGTTGTGAACACTAAACCGATAGTAAATTAAGAACAGGGGATCATAACACAGTGTAAATCACTATCGGTTGTGAACACTAAACCGATAGTAAACTAAGAACAGGGGCTAATAACACAGTGTAAATCACTATCGGTTGTGAACGATAAACCGATAGTATAGTTTAATTTCATATCGGTTTCACAGTTATAACCGATAGTAAAATACAATGCTATTGACCCTAAAGGATTTCCCTTAGAAGAATTACAGAGGATCTCAGTACATCATTTTGTATTGTATTTACTATCGGTTATGACAATAAACCGATAGTATATGTTAATTTCATATCAGTTTGGAGGTTGAAACCGATAGTATAATACTGTTAAATTGATCTAAAGGTATTTCCTGAGAACAAATACAGATGGGTCTCAGTATATCATTTTGCACTTGTAAAGACACCTGAAACCCCATGCAAATGGCTTGCAATAATTTTGAAATAAAATAACAGTAAAGACCAATCATGGAATGAAAATTTGCAGTTTTCATATATATTTGTGAAAAGAATCAATTATTGCTCAAATCAAGTATATACTCCAATTGAAATGAAAATTTGCAGAAATGATTCTCAATGCATCACGTATGTTTTCCCAAAGAATTTTTGAAAATTGATTTGAACATTCTTCGATCCAAGTAATATACGTCACTTACATATTGCAAATTAGTCAAGAATGGTTGTCCACCCATAATCCTTCTTCGTGGTCGTCTCGCAGGTAACTTGTTTCGTCAATATCTTCGGTAGGGACAGATTGAAGGATTCCATCTAAAAATGGAGGTAGTTCGTCGAACTGATCGTACTCTTCTTCATCCACAACGTCTTCGACCCCAACAATACGTCTCTTACTGTGAAGGACAACGTGCAACTTTGGGTTGGCCGGGTCAATGATGTAGAACACCTGTGTGGCTTGCTCAGCAAGTATAAATGGATCATCTTTGTGTGCGACTCTACTGAGATCGACTAGAGTAAACCCATAATTGTCGACTTTAACACCTCGAGGGATTTCGACCCATTGGCATCGAAACAGAGGAATCTTAAGTAATACATAATCGAGCTCCCATATTTCCTCAATAACACCGTAATATGAGTCGAGTGCTCTTACTGCCCTGGCATCCTCCAAAATAGCAAGTAGTGTCACTCCACTACATTGCATAGCACTCTTCTCGTCCTGAGTTTTTGTGTAAAATGAATAGCCGTTGATGTCATACCCCTGCCAAGTCCCTACAGTAAATCTAGGCCCTCTGGCCAACCATGTAACATCTTCATCTACATCGCCCTCAGAAGCTTGCAGGACTCTATTTTTGATCCACCCAGCAAACTTCCTATTATGTTCTCTGGTGACCCAAATCTCTGGCTTCGAGGGATTCTATTTCCGTAACATTTCCTTGTGCTCGTGTATGTATGGCTCCACCCCCGTCATGTGCTGTAAGACCCAAAAATGGGCTTTTGCATACAGATCACTAGAGGGGACGACTGCTTTAAATCCAATCGTTCCAATGCCCTGAAGCCTGCCCTCATGCCCAGATGTAGGAACGCCAATTGGGTCAAAATTCGATCACCTCCTCGGCGGCATAACCTTCAATAATACTGCCCTTAGGCCGATATCGATTCCTTACATATCCCTTCAAGATACCCATAAATCTCTCAAATGGATACATGTAGCGCAGGAACACGGGTCCACAAAACTTAATTTCTCTGACAAGGTGAACAATTAGATGGACCATAACATCAAAAAAGGATGGAGGGAAATACATCTCCAGCTGACAAAGAGTGGTAGTCACATCGCGTTGCAAATCGTCCAGTCCATCCATATCAATTACCTGCAAGGACACAGTTGCAGCAAATATTCAGATCCAAAAAATCTGACAAGTTCCACGAATGGAGCTAATTAACTTGCTAGGAGTACACGCTTACGTACCTTGCCAGATATTGTGTTGAAGAAATAACATAGCTTTGTAATTGTCTCTCTGACTTTGACTGGGAGAATGCCTCTGATAGCAATGGGAAGCATTTGTGACATCAGTACATGACAATCGTGGGACTTCATACCAACCAGTTTCAAGTCTTTCATGGACACAAGTTTTTTCAAGTTCGCAGAATACCCGCATGGAACTTTGACACCATGTAGGCACTGACAGAGTTCTGTTTTTTCTCTTTTTGACAAAGTATAGCAGGCCGGGGGGAGGTATGTCCGCTTTCCCTTCTCCAACGGTGCAAGCTCAGTCCTTATGCCCATGTCGAGCATGTCACGGCGAACGTTGATGCCATCTTTCGTCTTTCCTGGAATGTTCAACAACAAACCAATCAAACTGTCACAAACATTTTTCTCTACGTGCATGACATCAATGCAATGTCAAACTTGTAAATGCTCCCAATATGGCAGATCCCAAAGAATCGATCTCTTCTTCCAAATATTTTTTCCTGGAGGTTTAGAACATTTACCGAACTCAACTTTGATGTCCTTCACGCGCAAGTAAAGCTCCTTACCAGTCACAAACACTGGGGCTGATCCTTTCTCAGGCTTCCCATTGAATGACTTCCTCTTCTAACGGTAGGCGTGATGCATCGGAAGGAATCTGCGGTGACCCATGTACACTGTTTTTCTGCAGTTCGATAACCACATGCTTTCAGTTTCATCCAGGCAAATAGGACAAGCCTTGACTCCTTTCGTACTATACCCCGACAAATTTCCATAGGCCGGAAAATCATTTATGGTACAAAATATCATGGCCTGCATCATGAAATTCTCTCGCTTATGTGCATCCCACACCCGCACCCCTTCGCTCCACAATTTTTGTAAGTCCTCCACTAACGGTGATAGAAACACGTCAATATCATTCCCGGGTTGTCTGGGTCCTGAAATTAGTAACGACATCATGATGTACTTACGCTTCATACATAACCAAGGAGGAAGATTGTAGATGCATAAAAGAACCGGCCAAGTGCTATGTCGACTGCTCATATTTCCGTGTGGATTCATACCATCCGTACTCAGCCCAAACCTTATATTCCTCACTTCGCCGCCAAACTCACCGAATGTTCTGTTAATGTTTCTCCATTGAATGGAATCAGCTGGATGTCTTAGTTTTCCGTCTTGTTTTCGACCTTCAACATGCCAATGCAAGTACTTCGCATCTTTCGGATTTGCAAACAGCCGTTTCAATCTGGGAATCACAGGCAAATACCACACAGTTTTGGCTGGAGGCCCTTTCTTTACCTCATCACATCCATTGTGATAAATTCTGTCCCCATGCTTATACCGCGATGCACCGCATCTTGGACAAACATGCAAATCCTCGTACTCGTTACGGTACAGAACACAATCATTTGGGCATGCATGTATTCTTTCGATTTCCATTCCCAACGGACACAATAGTTTTTTGTCCTGGTAAACCGATCTTGGCAACTCATTTCCCTCTGGAAGCATGTCCGCTAACAGATCCAATAGCGTTGTGAAACTCTTATCGCTCCAACCGTTGCTTGCCTTCAAGTTATATAATCTCAACACAGAAGACAACTTTGTAAATGTTTCACATCCGGGGAACAAAGGCTTCTCAGAATCAACAATTAATTTCTGAAATTTAGCTAAATCGTTTTCGCTGTAGTCCTCTTCTACATCACGTAACATTTCATCTAAATTGTCGTCATCTACATGGACTTCGGAATGAACATTATCAATGTTTTGATCATGATCATCATTACTGCAATCCACTTCCGGGTGCTGCTGAGTGGTAGCAGTAGTGCTCGTTTCCTCAAGATCTTCACCATGCCATATCCAACGGGTATAGCGTGCGTTAAAACCACGACGAATCAAATGACTCCTAATCTGATCAGAGTTGCCGAACCTTTTTAAGTTCATACAATCTATACAAGGACAATGCATATCTTTCTCTCCCTTCTTCGCCTTCTCTTGCTCAGCAAATTTAATAAATCCATTCACACCCTCCAAATACTCAACAGTAGTACGTTTTATTCCATACATCCAATATTCTCGGTCCATCTACAATTATTTCAGAAAATTGACAAATTCAAATAAATAATTAATGACTCAGGGCATGCATATATGAATGAAACATAATTAGCTAGGCCATATGTGTGTACATGAGCTGTTTAATTACATTAAATGGATTTGTATATATGAAACCCTAATTAACTTGATGCATGCATTAATTGGAAGAGCCAGCTAGCTAGCTGCTTAAATTCAGCAAGCTATAGCTAGCTAGCCAACCCAGCCTTCTAGCTAGCTTGGAGATATATGTATCTAGTTTAATGAATTGCAAGTAGAGAGAGAGAGGGAGAGTGTGAAAGAGTGATCGAGAGAGAGAGAGGTGATGAGAAGATGACAATACCGAGGGGGATGGAAATATGATCAACCTCTCAGCTAGCTTCTCCAGATCACTCTAGCTTGGAGTTGTGCGCGGCTGAAATGATTCCAACATGTAGAGCGCAGAGCAGGGGTCGACCTAATTAAGTTGTCCAATTTTACTATCGGTTCAACAACACTAACCGATAGTAAAATAAGGTCCCCACTGTCATAACCATTAGTGTATATGAAGTCATTTTACTATCGGTTTGTGTTGTTGAACCGATAGTACTATTTAATATATTGTATCGGTTAGTACAGTAATAACCGATAGTAAAAAGTCAGTAATTTCACTATCAGTTACCCGAGAAAAACCGATAGTACTATTCAATATATTATATCGGTTAATACAGTACCAACCGATAGTATAAAGTGAGTAATTTTACTATCTGTTATGAACGAAAAACCGATAGTACTATTGTAATATGTTATATCGGTTGGTACAGTAATAACCGATAGTAAAAAGTCAGTTATTTCACTATCAGTTAAAAATGGAAACCGATAGTACTATTTAATATATTATATTGGTTTATACAGTAATAACCGATAGTAAAAAGTGAGGTAGTTTTACTATCTGTTACGAACGAAAAACTGATAGTACTATTGTAATATATTATATCGGTTGGTACAGTAATAACCGATAGTAAAAAGTCAGTTATTTCACTATCAGTTAAAAATGGAAAACCGATAGTACTATTTAATATATTATATCGGTTTGTACAGTAATAACCGATAGTAAAAAGTATTTGCATTTCACTAACGTTGGATTAGTGTATAACCGATAGTAAAATGATGGTTTTCCGCCGCTGTCGTCCTATTCTATCGGATTTTTCCTAGATTGCTTACAACCTATAGAAAATAAGGGTTAGTGGAATGCACTTCTGTAGTAGTGGCAGTGGCGAACCAGTATCTAGGCGGCGATCGTCGTGTGGGAGTGAGGAAGTAAGTGGTCACTGTGGAGGTTGTGGTTTTCGCGCTCAAACATACGCAGTGCTATAAGTTGGAACGGTCCGACTGGAGGGAAACTCAAGGGCCATGTTTAATAAAGTAGTGGATGCCCTTTTCTATCGGTACAAACAATAAAATACCGTCAGACTAATTGTTTTATTCTTACGGTACAACAAAATAATACCGATAGAACAAGTAAATTTTTCCCAGAGTAATTTTTGAAGTGGGCAGGGCATTGGAAAATGATGTTTCAGGGAATGGGATTTTTGGAGAGCTTAATTTTTGAAGAAGCAAGAGGCTGCAATGAGATTTTGGCAAGAAAATTTGAAGGGAAGAATTAAGTTCTTACAGGATAAAGTTACTGTACATGTTAGAACTCATGCTGTAGAGTAAAATTGAGATATATTAATGCTGTGAACTGGCTTATCATTAAGTTCTAAAGAAAAATGTATTGCCTAATGTATTAATGATAAGTTCCTCACCTTGATGCACAACTTGTGGGCTGTTTGCTTGGCATTTTTCCCTAAAATAGAAAATAATCATCAATGGTTCTCAACCCACAATCCATCTTCGTGATCATCTCGCAGATACGTTGTTTCGTCGATATCTTCAGGAGGGATGGATTGAATGTCCTCTAAAAACGGAGGTATTTTGTCGAATTGGTTATACTCCTCTTCGTCGACAATGTCTTCGACCCCAACAATACGTCTCTTGCTGTGGAGGACAACATGCAAGGTTGGATTGGCCGGGTCAACGATGTAGAATACCTGTGTGGCTTGCTTTGCAAGTATGAATGGATCATCTTGGTATCCGACTCTATCAAGATCGACAAGAGTAAACCCGTAACTATCAACTTTAATACCTTGAGGGATTTCGACCCATTGGCATTGAAACAAGGGAATCTTAAATAATCCGTAATCGAGCTCCCATATTTCGTCAATAGCACCGTAATATGAGTTCAACGCCCTTACTGACCTGGCATCCTCGGAAATAGCAAACAGTGTGACTCCGCTACATTGTGTGCTACTCTTGGCGTCTTGAGCTCTTGTGTAAAATGAATACCCATTGATGTCGTACCCCTGCCAAGTCCCTACAGTGAATCTTGGGCCTCTAGCCAACCATGTCACAGTTTCACTTATGTAGCCCTCGGCAGCTCGCGTGACTCTTTCTTGGATCCACCCAGAAAATTTCCTGTTATGTTCTCTGGTGACCCAAATCTATGACTTCGAAGGATTCTGTGACCGTAACATTACCTTGTGCTCGTGTATGTATGGCTCGACCTCCGTCATGTGTTGTAGGACCCAAAAATGTGATTTTGCGTACACATCACGGGCGGGGACGATAGCTTTGAATCCAATCGTTCCGATGTCCTGAAGCCTACCCTCGTGTCGGGACCTAGGAACGCCAATTGGGTCAACCCCGGCCATATAATATGTGCAAAATTCAATCACCTCGTCGGCGGCATAACCTTCCATGATACTCCCCTCGGGTCGACGACGAGTCCTTACATATCCCTTCAATACACCCATAAAGCTCTCAAATGGATACATGTAGCGCAGTCACACGGGTCTACCAAACTTAATTTCTCTGGTAAGGTGAACAATCAGATGGACCATAACATCAAAAAAGGATGGAGGGAAATACATCTCGAGCTGACAAAGAGTTGTAGCCACATCGCGTTGCAAAGCGTCCACTCCATCTGGATCAATTACCTACGAGGACACAGTTCCGCCAAATATTCATATCAGAAAAATCTTCTAATTAAGCTCCACAAATGAAGCTAATTAACTTATAGTACGAGTGCACGTACTTACCTTGCAAGATATTGCGTTGAAGAAATAACATAGGTTTGTGATTGTCTCTCTGACTTTAACTGGGAGAATACCTCTGGTAGCAACGGGAAGCATTTGTGACATCAGCACATGACAGTCGTGGGACTTCATGCCAACCAGTTTTAGGTCCTTCATGGACACAAGTTTTTTCAAGTTCGTAGAATACCCACATGGAACTTTAACGCCGTGCAGGCACCGACAGGGTTCTATTTTTTCTCTTTTGGACAACGTATAGCAGGCCGGGGGGAGGTATGTACGCTTTCCCTTCTCCAAAGATGCAAGCTCAGTCCTTATCCCCATTTCCACCATGTCACGACGAGCTTTCACACCATCCTTTGTCTTTCCCGGAATGTTCAACAACAAACCAATCAAACTGTCACAGACATTTTTCTCTACATGCATGACGTCAAGGCAATGTCGAACTTGTAAGTGCTCCCAGTACGGTAGATCCCAAAGAATCGATCTCTTCTTCCAAACAATTTTTTCTCGAGGTTTAGAATACTTACTGAACTCAGCTTTGATGTCCTTCGCGCGCAAGTAAATCTCCTTACCGGTCAGAAACACTGGAGCTGATCCCTTCTCAGGCTTCCCGTTAAATGATTTCCTCTTCTTACGGTATGTGTGATGCACCGGAAGAAACCTGCGGTGACCCATGTACACTGTTTTCTGGCAGTTTCGCAACCACATGCTCTCAGTTTCATCTAGGCAAATAGGGCAAGCCTTGGCTCCTTTCGTACTATACCTCGACAAATTGCCGTAGGCCGGCAAATCATTTATGGTGCAAAATATCAAGGCCCGCAAGATGAAATTCTCTTTCTTGTATACATCCCACACTTGCACCCCCTCGCTCCACAATTTCTATAAGTCCTCGATTAAAGGCACTAGAAACACGTCAATATCATTTCCGGGTTGTCTGGGTCCCGAGATTAGTAACGCCATCATGATGTACTTGCGCTTCATGCATAACCAAGGACGAAGATTGTAGATGCATAAAAGAACCGGCCAAGTGCTATGCCGACTGCTCATATTACCATGTGGGTTCATACCATCTGTACTCAGCCCAAACCTTATATTCCTAACTTCACTACCGAACTCAGCAAATGTTCTGTTGTTGTTTCTCCATTGAATAGAATCAGCTGGGTGTCTCAGTTTTCCGTCTTGTTTCCTGCCTTTAGCATACCAACGCAAGTACTTCGCGACTTTTGGATTTGCAAACAGCCACTTCAATCTAGGTATCACAAGCAAGTACCACACAGTTTTCGCCGGAGGTCCTTTCTTTACCTCGTGACGTTCACTGTCAATTCGGTCCCTACGCGTATACCTCTATGCGCCACATCTTGGACAAATATGCAAACTGGAGTACTCGTTACGGTACAAAACACAATCATTTGGGCATGCATGTATTCTTTCAGTTTCCATTCCCAACGGACACAACAGTTTTTTGGCTTGGTAAGTAGATTTTGGCAACTCATTTCCCTCTGGAAGCATGTCCGCTAGAAAATCTAATAGTGCCGTAAAACTCTTATCGCTCCAACCGTTGCCTGCCTTCAAGTTATATAATCTCAGCACAGAAGACAGTTTTGTAAATTTTGCACATCCAGGGAACAGAGGCTTCTCAGAATCAGCAATCAGTTTCTCAAATTCATAGAAGTCGTTTTCGTTGTAATCTTCCTCTACATCACGTAACATCTCATCCAGATTGTCATCATCATCTACGTGCACATCGGAATGAACATTATCAAAATTCGGATGATCATCGATATTATTGCAATCTACATCTGAGTCCTGTTGATTGGTAGTAGTGGTGCTTGTTTCCTCAAGATCTTCGCCATGCCATATCCAACGGGTGTATCGCGTGTTAAAACCACGATGAATCAAATGACTCTTAATTTGATTAGAGTTGCTAAACCTCTTCAAGTTCGTACAATCTGTACAAGGACAAAGCATATCTTTCTCTCCCTCCCTCTCTCTCCCTGCCCGATTAAGCTATGTACATGTACATGCGGCCTCTTAAAACTGATGTGTTAAACTCTAGCCTGACAAAATTAACACTAATTAACCTAGCTAATTACACAATACAAGCTAGTGAGCTCCTAAAACTTGAGGCATTTCCAGCTAGCTCCCATGCTTGAAGCTACAAGCTTGGAACTACACAATACAGCTAGCTTGCAAGTAGAGAGGGAGGGAGACCTAGAGGGAGAGAGAGATAAGTGATGACAATTAAGCTTACATTAAAGAGAGGGGTCCAATCAACTTCCTTCCAACTTGCCCTAATCACCCTAGCAGTGTAGCTGCGAGCGTGGAACTCTCATCACAAACAGAGGGATACATAGTGCAACAGATAAAAACAGCAGCTCAGCAATGGTCGAGTGGGGTTTTATTTATACTGGACCTATTTCTAAAGGTAAATACACGAAATGCCCGTTAGACTAAGTGCGGGTAATTTTGTACACACATATTCTATCGGTACAACACACATATACCGTTAGAAGGGGTACTGGTACATTGCTGAACAGGTACAGGTGTTGTTCTATTGGTAAATATGTGTATTTACCGTTAGAAGAGATACTGGTACATGGCTGAAACAAAAAGCAAGCTGTGTAATGCATGACACAGCAATCTAAATGCACAGATGCACACCAGTTCTCACATTCAAGTGCATGCCTGAGGCACATAAGCAAATACAGGTGTTGTTCTATCGGTAAATATGTGTATTTGCTGTTAGAAGAGGTAAAAGCAAGTTGGGTAATGCATGACACAGCAATCTAAGTGCACACATGCACACCAGTTCTCACATTCAAGTGCATGCCTGAGGCACATAAGCAAATACAGGTGTTGTTTTATCGGTAAATATGTGTATTTGTCCTTAGAAGAGGTACTGGTACATGGCTGAACCAAAAAGCAAGCTGGGTAATGCATGACACACATGACACCAGTTCTCACATTCAAAGAATCATATCTAAACACAATGTAACATCAAACAGATCTTAATTAGAAGATAAAGAAATATTTGAAGAGATGTGAATTTGTAGATTAACTAGGAGACACAAAAATACTTTTCTTAGGTACTTGGTACTTCATCTTGACAAAGAAATTAAAAATCTCTACTTACATGAGATCTTGGTTTGCCTCCATTCCTTTAAGAAAATGCAAGAGGAAACATAAAAAATGAGTACTATTTAAACTCATTCTAGTTAATGGCTGAAACAAAAGCAAGCTGATTCATGTATGACACAGCAATTAGGTGCAAGCATACACATGCCAGTTCACAAATTCAAGTGCATGTCTGAAACAGCAGTACAAATACACACCTACCTACCAATACAATTAAATACACAAATACTCCCATGTACACATTCAAGTTCATGTCCCAAATAGCAATACATGACACACAAATATACAACAATATACAAATACAACAATTCACACATTCGATGTATATTAGAAAAGTCACGTCTAAAATTAACAACATATCGTCACGAGGACGTAGTGGCCCACACATTTTACATAAAAGAAAACCTTTGCAAGTGGCGACAATGCAGCTACCAACTACAAGTTAGACCTAATACATCACAAATCCATTCATCCAAAACAGCAAATGTCTGAACCCCATAGGAGTTCAGTTCAAAGACGCCCGAGGAGCTGGAACTGTCGTTGAGTTACATTTGTATTGGTGATTTCCTCGGACTCAGACTCAATCAACTCAACTCCATTAACAAAAAGAATGGTTGTGCAAATGACAACAATTCTTCTTCTCCAAGCAGGTAAGCATCTGGCCACAAGCTGGTGCATGCAAAAAAATGGCTGAAACACGGCACAAATGTAAGATGCTTTCTATAGGTCCTGATTTGAGAAACACACCGGGCTTGAGGATCTTCTCAACCGAGCCAACCAAGATCTCGCCCTTCACGTGCTTCCAGCTCTCGACGGTGATCTTCACCGTTTCTTTCCAATTATTGACGGTGATCTTCACTGTTTCTTTCCAGCTCTTGACGGTGATTTTCACCGTTTCTTTCGCCAACAAGCCAACGTAGGCAGCGTACTACGATGAAGAACCGTGAAATACGTTGCCCCTCATGAGAATCATCCAAGAACCTACACATATCATAAATAGGCATTCTAGAGCAAATTAAGATTGTTTACTATTTCCTAAATGACTCCCTATCTGAGAAAGACTACCTACTGAAGGTTAGGTTATGCTTCGTCATAGTAACATCAGCTTGCAACTGGAGATCAAGATATTACATTTCTACTCTATTTCATCAAAAGAAATTACCTTGCCAATATACATATATTAATTATTTAATGAACTTTTTACATGCACTTGATCATTGAGCAAGCTAGTTGGCATTTGACTATGTTATTGGCATTGAAAAACCTACAAAGAGATCAAGATATTTGTGTATCTCATGATATTTGTAAATATCTTGACATTAATGATCTTTCAATTTCATGATCTTTCAATTTCAATTTCAATTTCAATTAAAAATATCTTTCAATTTCAATTTCAATTACAAATATCTTTCAATTTCAATTTCAATTTCATGATCTTTCAATTTCATTTTAAATTTCATGATCTTTCAATTTCAATTGTTACTAAGTCCAAGTTGGCATTGAGCAACCTACTAAGAGATGAAGATATTAAATTTATACTCTTATTGGCATTTCACTATGTTAGCTAGCGTTTGTCTTGCAAATATATCCTGATAATTTTCTTCATTTGATCGATACGATCAGCAAGCAATTGAACATTATCTGTCCCACAGTGATATTATTTAGTTGTTTTAATAAAAAACAGGAACAAGACATCATACATAATCATATTGAAAAGAAGACACATCAAAATGAAGGATAAAAAATTGCAGGATAATTGCCATAATCGGATTAGAATAATCTAACAATATTGCCGAAATTTTACGTGCCTTGCTTGCCATGCCAAAATCTAGTGGGCGTCGATGGAGGTGCGGAGGTGCAGCGGTCGCCGGTGGAGGTGCGCCGGCCGTCCATGGAGCTTACGAGTTAGGGCTACGAGCACCCGATGAACTATTCGAATGAAAGAGACATACCCGGGTATTTATAGAACTAGATCAGTTCTATCGGTACACAACCGCCTACCGTTAGTAATTTTAGATCTCTTCTAATAGTATAAACATAAATTACTGATAGAATAAAACTATTTGTAGAAGGCGAATGGTTCTATCGGCACACTACATCCTACCGATAGGAATTTTTGTACATATTATGTCGGTATAGACATATATTACCGATAGAATAAGACTATTTGTAGAAGGCGCATAGTTCTAATATATTTGTGCTATCTTCTAACGGTATAAACATACATTACCGATAGAATAAAACTATTTCAAGTCTCTTCTAATGGTATAAACATAAATTACCGATAGAATAAAACTATTTGTAGAAGGTGAACGGTTCTATCAGCACACTACATCCCACCGATAGGAATTTTGTACATATTCTGTCGGTATAGACATACGTTACCAATAGAATAAGACTATTTGTAGAAGGCGAACAGTTCTAAGATATTTATGCTATCTTCTAACGGTATAAACACACTTACAGATAGAATAAAATTATTTGAAGATGAACAGTTCTAAGGAATTGTGATATATTCTAACAGTATATACATACAGTACCAATAGAATAAAACTATTTGTAGCAGACGAACTATTCTATCGGTTGACAATAGGCTACCGATAGGAATTTGTGATATATTCTAATGGTATGTAAATACTGTACCGATAGAATAAAACTATTTGTAGAAGTCGACCAGTTCTAATGATTTCACAACATCCACCTGTCAGTACTTATGCATCTCTTCTAACGGTAAATATGTTCATCACCGCTAGAGTAAATCATTCTGCTTCTTCTAACGGTAAGTTTCTTACAAACCGATAGGAAAAAAACCTCCCTTATGCCTTTTATGGCGGCGAGGCACCTTTTCTAATGGTTTTCTACTAAATCGCTAATAACCGATAAAAGATAGGGGTTAGTAGACTGCATTTTTGTACTAGTGGCTAGGGTTACAAAACCTCTGGTGAAACTCCAGGCAATCAATTGACGGTTCCTACAGTTGCGTCTCTGACAATGTCTAACGATACCTCCGTTGAAGCTAACCTAGCCGAACAAGTGGCTAAACTCTCCACCGACATGGAAACTGTGCTTGCTTGGATTAAGCAGCAGGCCATAATTGTACCTCCTGAAGAAGGGAAGGTTACGGGTGTGAAGACTAGTGAAGACTTGCGTAGGACAGACAAAGATGAAGACGAAGGCGACCATAAGGCCGACGACCTCGCCAACACCTCCTTAGCTGATGGATCTTTCAAGGGCGACGCTAAGATTGACATACCCATATATGATGGGGTGATCGATGCCGAGAAGCTAGACTCATGGATCGATCAGCTTGAGACCGACTTTGACCTGAAAGGGTTCAGCAGCGCTCAAAAGGTGAAGTTCGCACCTTTGAAGATGAAGGACCACTCCAAGACTTGGTGGAAGACCCTTGTCGCCAGTGGTGAAGCTGACGACCTTGTGTGGGGTCAATTCAAATGACTTATGCGACAAGAATTTATCCAATGGGTTATCTTGAGGAGAGATGGGAACGTTGGCACAGATTGTACCAATGACGTGACTAGGCCGTCCAAGACTATACTACAGAGTTCCGGAGACAAGCAATGGTCATCGGCATATCGTGATCCAATGCTAAGGTATTTCAGAAATACACATCTGGACATCAAAAATTGATCAGTACTAATCTAAGTTTGTTCGGCGTCCAAGACATCACAACTGCGAGCACAACTTCTATGGCAATCGAGAAGAAGAACAAATCCCGCAGCGACAAAGGCACAAAGGACAGCGCGACCTCGACAAAAAGAAAACCGAGTCCGAAGAAGAATGCTTTGAAGCCGGGCACGAGTACTTTTTGTGACCATTGTCAAGTTGCGGGACACACCAAAGATAAATGCTACATGTTTTATCCTGAACTTCGACCAAAGAAAAATGGACCAGGGAAAAGAATAGCTACGGCTACTGAGACTTCACCCGACGAAGAGGTTGTCCGAGTGAATTCGGTTGTTGAGGCGGATACGACCTTGTCTCTGATAGCAATGCCAAAGGAGAAGGGTTCGGATTCACGGAAGCACAATCACCCAATGGAGGACTTGCTCACAATCAACATCCAGGTGAAGCACGAAGTGGTCACAGCGATATTCGATCCCTGAAGTCAGAAGAATCTGGTCTCCGCTGGACTAGTTCAACGACTTGGTTTGAAGACAACCACACACCCGCGACCATATCCGCTGGGTTGGTTTACATCTGACGTGAACCAACAGATTACGAGTCAGTGTGTGCTAAAGTTTGCAATCTCTCCACGGTATATCGATGAGGTGCAATGTGATGTTGTCCCTATCGATATCTATCAGGTGATCTTTGGGAGAAAGTATCTGTATGATCGAGACAATCACTTCCATCCACGTGCGCAAGAGTATGACCTCACCAAAGATAGAGTTTAGTTCATGATCAGTAGAGACATCTACATCAACAATTCAAACTTGATTACCGGAAATCAAGCCAAACAAATTGTCAATGCATGTCACAAGTACGTGCTTGTCATGATTTGACCCATTGGTCTAGGTGAGGGTACTCGACCAACATTGTCGCTAGCGTGCCGAGAGGATTCTGGTCGTTTGTCGGGACTACCAGAGAAATACAGTGATCTGTTCGAGACTACCCAGGGTCATCCGCTGAAATGTCCAGTTGAGCACGAAATTCAGCTTGTGTCCGATGCGACACTTCCTAATCTGAGTATGTATCGCAACTCAGTATTGGAGAATGAAGAGATCAAGAGACAACTTGGTGAGTTGCTGAACGATAGTGTCATTGAATCGAGTAGTTCACCTTGTGGATCTCCTATGGTGTTAGTGCCAAAGAAAGATGGGACTTTGATGAGGACATCACTCCTTCGGATACACACACCAGCCATAATCCTCCGCTTGTTACATAAGGACCAATAACGTGCGGCCGAGCCCGATTGTTGCATTGCCAGGTGAACTCGTTCCTAAGTTTATATATATGGTTTTGAGAATGGTTTACTATCTAATGATGATAATATTGTAGTTAGGAACTATGGAGAGGACCAGCAAAGACGCGAGGACCAGCAAGGAGCCCAAGTCAAGTTGGAGTCCAAGACGGATTCGAGTTGAAGTCCGGTTCAGCCATCCAGGAGCAGCCTTCCTTCAAACGACCATAACTCCCTCATACGAAGTCCGATTGGGACGTTCTTATAGTCCACGGAGAAGCGCACGACGAGATCGTTCCAATGGATCTGGCCACATGTCTAAATGCCTTCTGGATCGCCGGAAATTAATAAAAAAATTTTTGACCAGATTCTGATTCCGCCAAGTCGGTGCTGCGAAACCTTGTTTTGGGCCTTCGGCCCATGTATTCCCAAGTAGGGCATGAGAAACCCTAGCCAAACCGCCTCTTCATATACTCAGTAGCCATCACTGTTTGGATTTGGATTTTTCTTAGATTATTCTGCCATTGCAGTTTCGCCGAACTCTGTTTGTGAAATCCCAACTCGTGAGCTTAATGCAATTCGCAATTCAGTTGCTTCTTCTACGTTCTTGCTTGTGTTCTCGATTTGGGTAGGAACAAGCCTTCGTGGTGAGGTCAATCCGTGTGTGCGCGTGGTTGATAACCAAAGGAGCCGTGGTGTAGCAGTTGCAGGTTTTGGATCGGTTCTAGATCGAAAGCCAGATCATCAACGTCGAGTTCTCCACCAATCGACTTACCATACCTGTCAGAAGATCAGGCACCGTTACCCATCAGACTTGGCGTATGTACATTGACCACCGAGCACTAAACAAGATCACCATCAAGAACCGGTACCCCCTTCCTCGTATTGATGACCTGCTAGACCAATGAAAACATGCTGTTGTCTTCTCCAAATTGGATCTTAAGTCAGGATATCATCAAGTCAGCATCCCAAAGGAGGATATGTGGAAGACCACGTTCAAAACATGACAAGGTCTGTTTGAATGGCTGGTCATGCCATTTGGTCTCTGCAACACCCCGGCAATTTTCATGCATCTTATGAATGACGTATTGAGACAATTCATCGATGACTTTGTGATCGTTTACCTCGACGACATACTGGTTTATAGTCGTTCGTGGGATGAGCACCTCATTCATGTCGAAAAGATGTTCGAACAGCTTCGGTGACATCGACTTCACCTCAACCGTAAAAAGTACGAATTCGGCCAACAAACTCTACTTTACCTGGGATTCATGGTCGGCAAAGGTACGTTGCAAATCGACCCAGATAAGGTAAAAGTGATTCATGAGTGGCCGCAACCGCGAACAGTTATAGACATGCATAGTTTTGTAGGAGCATGCCAATACCTTCAGAAGTTCATTGTTGCTTCTTCGTTGCATGCATTAACCAGGAACGATCAGAAGTTCGAGTAGACAGGGAAACATGAGGACACATTTCTCTTGCTAAAGAGGAAGATCAGCGAGGCACCTATGTTAGCTTTGCCGAATCTCTAGAAACCATTCGAGCTAGAAACTGATGCCTCAGGTTATGCCATGGGTGCTGTGCTCATGCAAGAAGGTCGACTAGTGGCATATTACTCCGAGTTATTCCAGAGAGCTCAGAAGAACTACTGGACGTACGATAAGGAGTTGTGGGCACTGCATCAAGCCACGAAACATTGGCGGTGTTACCTCTTGGGTAAAGAGACTGTTGTCCACACCGACCACCAATCGTTGCAATATTTGCAAACTCAGTCTGAGCTACACCAAGCTCGGCACATGAAGTGGATGTCGTATCTGCAATAGTTTAATCTGGTGATTAAATACAAGAAGGGAATATACAACAAATTGGCGGACATGTTGTCACGACCACCGGTTACGACCCTCTGTTTATCAGCGTTCATGCAGATCGAGCCCTCATGTCATGATGACTATGCCACTATGTACAGTGAAGACCCTGATTTCCAAACAAAACTGACTGAGCTCGAAACATGGAAACCTAAAGAGTTCTTTTGTTAAGAAGGACTCTTGTACAAGGGGAACTTACTTTGCATACCTTGTGGAGCACCTCGAATTCAATGGTTGCGAGAAGCGCACACATCAAAGGTAGCTGGTCACTTTGAGGCTACAAAGATGTTGGAAAATATTCACCGACATGTGTTCTGGCAGCGTATGCTGCAAGATGTGGCTAGTTTTGTTTGAGGCTGTGGTCTCTACAACATCTCGAAACTGGCAAACTGGAAATTAGGTTTGTACACTCCTTTACCAGTTCCATCGCGACCATGGGAGAGCATATCCATGGATTTCTTGGGATGATTACCTAAGACCTGACGTGGCAATGACTATCTCTTCGTGGTCGTTGATTGGTTCTCCAAAATGATTACTCTTATACCTTGTCGAAAGACTATCACGAGAGAAGAAGCAGCTCGGGTATTCTTTCAACAAGTTTGGACACACTTCGAACTGCCGACTTCTATTGTGTCTGATCGCGATACCCGGTTCCTTAGTCACTTTTGGTGATCGCTCTGGACAATGATGGACACCAAGCTAAAGAGGAGTACTGCCTTTCATCCACAAACTGATGGTCAACCGAGGTGGTAAATCACACAATCGTTCATCTCTTGAGAGGATATAACTCGAAGCACCCGAAGACCTGGGATGAAAGCATACCGTACCTGTAGTTTGCTTTTAATCGAGCAGTGCATAGTTCGACTGGAAAGTCACCGTTTGAGGTCTGTTTAGGATTTCTACCACAGAGTCCATTCGACATGGAGTTTCTGATCCCTACCTCAGCACAAAACAGCAAGGAAGCATCTAATCAGGATCAAGCACAAAAGTTCCTCCAAGGTATCCAACGGCTCCATCATGAGGTTGAACAAAACTTGCTCGAACTCAACTCAAGTACAAGGCGCGACATGATTGGCACCGAGTTGATGCTCAATTTGAAGAAGGTGATATGGTATGGTTACATCTGAGTAAGGAGAGACTTAAAGGTGAAGGTAAGAAGCTCAAACCCATTCGTTATGGTCCTTTTCGGATTTTGCGGAAAGTGGATAATAATGCTTGTCAGCTCGAGTTACCTCCATACATGAATATTTACTCGGTTGTCAATGTCGAGCACCTCAAACTCTTTGAGCCAGATACGATAGTACCATCTGTTGAAGACTTGGTCTATCAACGAGATTAACCTCTATGCGAAGATGTGATTCTGGAGAAGAAGGTGATTACCACCCTGATAATTGTCATATCTGTGTATATTTTTCATATGTTCAACCCCCTGATCATGCACATTTAGTCATATAAGGCGGCATTTGCATTAGTCATATACATTTTTATCACCAAATCGACCATATTATTCGTTGTGTGATTTTATTGCAAGTCGATGCGATTTGGGTGGATTTCAGCCGGTGGAGCGCATCTTTTTGAATTTACCTGACCCTCGGTCTATTCCTGATAAAAGCACGCGTTCCTACAGACACGTAGGAACTGACTGTACTGAAATCGGAGTCCCAGGGGGCCCGGAATCTCAAATCCTAGCAGCCAAGGACCTTCCTATAATTTCCTTAAACCTCAAACACCCATTTGCAAAATTGCCAAGACTCAGAAATCTAAACCCTAACTCGGGAAGGACTTTTTTTTATTTCTAAAATCCCGAGGGCCTTTTTGCAAATTCACCTTTCTTATCTAAACCACAACCACCGGCCATGGTTTCCTTTGAGCCTGGTTTTTTGTATCTTACCTTCTCCTTCTGCCTCCCCCAAAACTTCCACACCTCCTACCACCTCACCAGTGGCCGCCAGGCCGTAGACCATCTGTGCCATCCTCTTTGCAGCTTCTTCTCCTTCCTCCACTTTTTCTCTCATCCCCAACGCTCCCACCGCCACTCATTTGCGCAGCTCTCCCATACCGGATCTGCCCGATCTCGCGCCGTCACCGATAGTTCCTCCCTTTTTCCAGCACGCTACCAAAACTCCACGTGCATCTACTTCCTCTGCCGTTCCCTTTTTCCTCAGCCATGCTGCTTCACCAGCCCGCGCCGCCGCGTTACTCCCTCCCTCTCGTCAATTTCTTCCGCCACCACGCCAGATCTGCCATCTCTCACCGCCGGGCCGCCTCCGATCGCGCCTCCGCACCTCTCCGCCACCTCGGCGCCTCTCTAGCGCCGCGCCGCCGTCGATCCCGATCTATCACCATTCTCCCACGCTCGCACCGCCTCGACGCCGCCTCCATGCCTTGCCGCGAGCTGCCACGCACCGCCACCTCACCTGCTTCGCCTCCCGCCGCCGGATCTGGCAGATCTGCCACCGCGCCGGCACCACAGCTGCCTCACTCGCCGATCTCGCGCCTCGCCGCCACATCTCATGCGCCGCCACACCCAAGCCGTGCCACCTCCGATCCCACGCCGCCGCGCGAAGCTCCCACGGCGAATCTGCCACCGCCGATCTCACCTCACCTGGGGCACCTCCGATCGCGCCTCTGCGCCTCGTCGCCGCCTCCGCGCCTCTCCAGCACCGTACCGCATCCACCCTCTTCTCCACTCACCGCACCGCCACTCCTTTTGCTTCTCCAAAACTCCCTTTAGAGCCGCTGCCACCTCGCCCGATCTGCCACCGCCAGATCCACCGTCCAGCACCGCAGCCGTCGCCGCTCTCTTTCTTCTCCTTCCTTCTTTCTCCTTCTTCTTTCTCTCTCTATTTCTTCCTCTCTTCTTTCCTCTACTGACACCTTCAAGCTCGGCGATCTCGGCCTTGAGACAGCGATGGTTTAGTGTTTTTGCGGCCGCGATTGAGCTCCAGCAGACTTCTTCGTCGGCCACCTATTCGATTTCAACCTCGCCGGTGACTACCACAACTTCGACGACTTCGACCACGGCCACCAGCTCCAGTAGATCTGCAACAAGCACACACCAGCATGCATAGAGTTCATTTCTCTTCCCATACTTTGTTCTTCAATTTTGACA
Source organism: Pharus latifolius (assembly GCA_019359835.1). Lineage (NCBI taxonomy): Eukaryota > Viridiplantae > Streptophyta > Magnoliopsida > Poales > Poaceae > Pharus > Pharus latifolius. The sequence goes on along the minus strand of CM033329.1, from coordinate 20,778,466 downwards.
TGAACTGCCTGTGATGTATGAAATTCAATGAATGTTTGTTAATGTCAAATTAGAACATGTCATGTGATGCAGTTGAGTGCTCCTCTATTCCGTGATGTTTTGACACTTGCATATTGGTTATGTTTGTCTTCATTTGCTCGCATTTTCTGAGATTGTGACTCAATTTTTGATTTAGTGCTGTGTTGTGATAATTTGAATTAATTTGGGTAATTGTATCCCTGTTATCATCTGGCAGTGCTTCATCAAATTTTCAATGGTTGTGGCTTAAACTCTTGAATATGTTTTCCTGAGTGACAGAGGTGTTGGAAGAGCCATTTTGCTATTCTTATTTTGATTTCAATATGTCTTGTGACTTCAGTGAAGTAACTTTTGCACTTGGTATTGATTTCACCCCTCTTTGATTGAATTATTGTAAAATGCTTTTGGAGATTCATGTCCTGACAAATTCAAATGATGAGTTGTTGCTTGTGCTCGTTGATGGCTGTTGGGGGAGTGATTGGTGTTAATTCTTTATGTACTCATTCGTTGATATTGTTGATGGACGTATTTGTCTTAGTCGTTTTCACCTCTCCCTCGCGAGACTACTAGATGATTACAATTTCATCACTTGTACTCACGGATATGCATACAGACTTAGCATCGATCGATAGTAGTGGTGCGACCACCTCTTTCTCTCTTTGCATTTCTTCTGACATTTTCTCCTTCTTTCTTTCGTCTGATTTATTTTCACCTACCATCGATTTAGTTTAGTTTACACGTTCTGCTTCTCTAGTCCCTGAGGAAAGATCGATAGAATACTCGCCTTACTGCATCGTCTTCATTCTCTTGCGAGACGGTCTAGGCTGGTACGCAATGGCACAAAGGAGACTTTTCGAATCGGTCGGAAAGGTCAACGAGTACGTGAGGCAAAGTGGTACACCAAAGAACTTGGACAAGCCCAATTTTCAAATCTCCAGTTTGATCAAGTGGTCGCAACAGGGGTTGGCTCCTTCTCAACAAGGGATTCATGATCCGAGAGGATCTTCAAGTCTTGATCGTATAAGACTCCGCAATCATAACCATGTTCGGAAAGGTTTCACGACCATGGTTTGGTTCATGACCTTGAAAAGGAGTTCGTTCTCTGTTCGGAATTGTAATCCAATCCGAATAGTTATAACTAAGCTTATCTGTTTAGGGTTAGTTAGTTATATAAGTCTAATACGTTTAGGTTACTGAGTCTGATATGTACTCATACAATTGGATTATAAATACCTCATAATAGGTCTAGTTTAAATCATCGAATATTATTACAGTCTTGGATCATATAGCCAGCTCCTAGTTCCTTCGACGTAGGCAAGTGTGTCTAACGTTCGACGTGTAAAGCCCTCTTTGAAATAAAGAGTTGTACAATTAATTTCAACTGTGTTGCAGTCATCCTTTGGGTTTTGGTACTTCCGAGTAAGATTCGGTTATTCCGCATATTAGAATCTGGGCGAGCCTAGTGCGAAAACCAAGGCTAGGTCTCAAACGGATTAGGATGCCACTGGAAAAGAAGGTTAAGAAGAAGACATATTTAAATACTTAGAGAAATTTGTGAAGAAGATGGAAATTCCACAGCAAAGGAATGGCTATTTATAGAGCTACCAAAGTGACTCTTCAAGTCCCCGGCCTAGGGCGCAGCGTGAAGGCCTCGAGATGTTCCTTAGTGCTTGCCTGGCAAATTTTCTCCTTGAGGTACATTGGGATTCGAAATGGCACAACACACTATTGAGGAAATTCGAAGCGCTGGGCACTATTGAGAATTCGAAGCGATATAACCATTTCAATGGGCCTTTCTCACTTCAAATTTGGGGGCTAGCTGATGAGGATTGTTAGTTGTACTTAGGCCTCCATGGTCGGGCATAGCATTCCATGTTCACACATAGCGCACCGTGGCCGCAAGTACCTTCCTATGGTCGCCGATGGCCGGGGGAAGAAACACCGGGTAGTCCAAAGCTGTCTTGGATATAACCCAAGAACCATATTTATTTTGTGCAAATTTTAGAACACTTATTACCAATAAGACCCATATCTTATGTTGTATCTGTGAACACTATGGTCGCAGAGATATCTCCTTATGACTAGACCCTCTAGCACATACAAGGTCTGATCTCATTACCATAGTCGCAGAGGTACAAGATCACGCTTTATCGCAACCTTACTTTGATCATTATGATTAATCCTAAGATAGTCATAAGACCCTGACAAGGTGACCATCGAAGGAGGTTAGGATGGTAAGGAAGTCCCACGACGACCAAGGCAAGGCTGCCTAACTGCTACATACCCATGATCTACGGCAACCACCACGTACCCACGACCTACAGCTATCATCTCGGGGTAGTTAGAAGGAATCGTGGGACGTGCCTTCAGGAGGATAACCAACAATATCTTCGGCAAGTATAAGAAGGCCTTGGAGGGAAGGATTAGGAGAGGAGGATTGACTACAGAGAAGACTAGGCTTAGCATGACATGATTAGCTACCTCATATACATTGTAACAATCTCTCTATAATCTTTTTTCCCACATAGTCAAATACACAGGATGTAGGGTCATTACTCATCTACGAGGGCCCGAACCTGGATAATTCTTCTGTGTCTTAGATTTGAAAATACCTTGAATACCTTGGGAATTTGTTTGATTGGCTCCCTTCACCATCCCTCTCTTTTTTACATAAGTTCGACAGAAGGACCCTCGGGTTCCAATCGTCAATGCAGTGTAGTGGACCCAGGCGTACTCACCCAAAGTATACACGAAGTGGTGCGCAAGCACAATAGAGACTTTTCCTACCTTAACAGCAAGGCTACACGACTCTAGACCCTTTGAATTTTGGAACAACTAAAAGACGTTAGCAATTACAGCATTTTGATGATACGTAAGGTATTAATATGATTCAGTTTAAGTAATCCATACCTCATGTGCATCTATTAGAGATGCGACAACCTTTAAAGAGTAGTTGGTAGGCCAGCCCAATGAGGACCAAACGGGAGCAATAGGGTTTGCACCATTCAACTGCACAAGGGAGGAGCGCCCCCTTCTCTAGTTCCAACTCCTCGTCCTCGATTTATCCCTTGCCTCAAAAGCATCCTTCCATTTTACGATTACACCAACCATCCATGTTCTCCCAGGATGCTTTTTGTTGCTGAGGGTACGACTGAGGACATCATCCGCCCTTTGAGGAGTGAATCTCCCATCAGTTACCTCCTTCTCTGTCGAGATCTGTAATAGGAAGCATTGTTAGATGAATACTACAATTGCATGCCAGTGCATATAATTGATCATCTTTGTCATCGTTCTTACCATTTTTTGGATGACCTCGACGTCTTTGGGGTTTGGGAATTCTATTGAACCAGTGGATGACATGGTCCCCCTAGCCATCGACCACTGCTTGCATCGTTGATCCCGTATTTTAGAGATTGGCAGTTCAGGGGAGGCAGTGATGGTCAATTCCCCAAAGACCTTTTCCCAAGATGCCTTCCTGGAGTACCCCCGATGATGATGAATATTACTTGGGCTAGTCATCTGTTCATTAAATATGTCATGTTTACGATATTTTGGATATGATATATGGCTCCATGGTCGCAGAGCTCAGTTTCCTGTGAACCAAAAGGTCGCATGACTAATGTTAACCTTAGTACTGACCTATGGTCGCAGACTGTACACAGCCATAGCATCGAGAAAGTCATGTCTAACCTGAGTAGTGGCTGAGTCTTCCATTCATGCTTCCAGGATAAGATAACTTCCTCTCCTATTTGTAAAGATAACCACCAGGGAGTTAAGATGTGCAGTTATGTGGAAACCGCATATTGGCAACCGTCTAACCTCCCTAAACTACTCCATGTTGACACTCTTTCGATCACTATAAAAGGGCAACAAGCGTGGTAGAGATAAAGACAGAGAAATATACATAGATATAGATACACATATAGAGAGGGTCTTCCTCTGTAACAAATAGCCTTAGTATGATAAAGAGATTGTTAGCTTTCCTCTGTAACATTCTCCTGGCCCCCTTTGTAATTACTCACATACATAGTGAAATCATCACAGGATGTAGGGTTATTATCCAAATCCTTGAGGGCCCGAACTTGTATAATCTTCCGTGTCCCAAGTACATAATTATCTTTACTTACCTGATGAGTGTCTCGACAGGTCTCCACTTCCTACACAACTAAATTGCATAAGATCGACTAAGGATTCGACTGTAGGATCGAGGATGCCGACTAGAGGGGGTGAATAGGAGGCTTTAAAACCTTTCAAATAAAACAACTTTGGCAAAGAGAAGAACCAAAAAACAATTTAACAATATGTTGCACAATTAAAAAGATGAGAAAGAGAGAACAAACACAGAGATTTTTCCCGAGGTCTCGGAGACTCGCCCGGTCTCCCCTACCCCTCGTTGAAGCACTCAAATGAATGAGTCTTTCTTCAATATCCACGAAGGATATTTCTCACTAGTGGTTGCTCCTTGTCCACTGTCGAAAGGTGAGCACCGATGCCTTTTACAATCACGCCGAGCCTCTTCAACAATCTTTGAACAGGACAGATCAATGGCCACACCACCAAACTGTCTAGGTGAGGACGTTCACCAAGAGTAATAGATTGCAAGGTCTCTCCTAGACCTCCAACAATCACCGAGAAACTCTAGATACGCAAAAATGATGCGAACAGAAAACTCGGTGGATCACAAAACTCACGACTTGATCAAAAGATCAAGATCTTTATGCTAAGAAATGAAGCTCAAGGGTGTAGATGAATATGAGGCTGCTTGGTGTGTCAAACAACTGCTCAATGCCTCTATTTATTGCCCCAAGAATCAAATTAGCCGTTGGAGGTCACAAACAAAAGAAACAGTGCATGCTGATAGTCAGCATGGGTCACAACCAGAAAGAAGTAAAATCCAGAGAAAACTCAGCTAGCTATTTGAGGTCGTATATGGAAACAAAAACAGCACATACAGACAGTCAGCATCTACCTCAACGGCTGACAAAAATTACTGATAAAACTTTGCTAGCCATTTGTGGTCGTATATGGAAACTGACACCTCATACTGACAGTCAGCATCACATGCTGACAGTTAGCATTGACCACAAAAACGACCAGTTAAAACAAATTCTCAAAAGCAACAACTCGAGGTCGAAACTCATGTTGACAGTCAGCAACACATGTTGACAGCCAGCATAGGCAAAAAAAATATGGCTCAAAAAACATGCTCTCTGGACAAATGTCAGTAAACAAAACTGACATTTCACGCTGACAGTCAGCATCACATGCTGACAGTCAACGTGGATAAAAACAGACATAACTTTTGATCCATAGATCTGATTGAATTGTTTTATAGCTTGTTTGAAAGATAATTTAAAGGGCTATATTTTGGTCAACAGAAGAAAACTCAGATATTCCTAGAAATGTCTGGAGCATAAGATTCCAAGAACGATTTCGACACTCAGATCGGTTTATGCTGGAAATGTAGAGAGGACTTGCAACCCCTCTTTATAGTACGGTTAAAACTAAAAAACAAAGTTCTAAACCGATCAAACTCCGAACCACCAAGATCGGTCAAAATAAAAACAAATTTTACCTTAGATCCTTTGCAACATCAATTTTGCGGTTTTCATCTCATCTTTATACTTTGCGACTTGTGCTTTATCTTTTTCACGTTGGGTTCATCTTGATCATCTTGCAAGTCTTCCCAACACGGTTCTGTATCAAGTATCTGAAAATGACAATTAGTCTGAACCGCTTGTTTTCATTAATCATCAAAATCAAGCTAGGTATAAAGGCCTAGATGCAACACCAACTCCCAATCGTCGACAGCTGGCGCCCACCGTGGGGCCTTTCCCAAGGCGTTTCTTCGTTAGGAGTTCTGGTAAGTTATGTCTGGAGCATACGATTCCGAGAACGATTTCGATCTCGACGACTATGCTCATATCCAGATGCCTTCGCCTAATGACCCCATTCCTATGGAAGAGGTTGGCGACGAAGATGTCCATGAGTCATATCCCGAAGGTGCATCTTCTCCAACTCTAGTCATGTCTGTCGACCAAGAGACAGAGAAGATGGATTTTTCCCCTCATGTGAATCCCACCACATCAATGTATGAGTACGTGCCACAACATATCATCCCATAAGATATGGAGGATAATGATCTTGAGTTTAGTTCTGGAAAGTTTGTTCCAGACAATCTCCAATCTCTTTTTATTTCAAGTCTGACTCAGAGCAAGGAGAGATGTTTTCCCCATCTGCGACCTCAGTTCCTCGGGAAGTTGCTGCGGTTTCGAAGGAAACTCCTGAACAGCGAGTTGCGAGGGAGGAACGAGAATGCAAGCAAGAGGAAGAGCAAGCTCACAAACAGTGGGAGAATGAGATTCACAGGGCCACTGAGGAAGCCTTACATCTTGTGCAATCTCACCAAGATGCTGTTGTTTGAGACCCTGGTCCCACTAAGGGGTGACCAGACACCATCTTTGCCCTAGAGTATTCCCCGACGGTTGAGGAGACAATAACTCCTATGGCACCTAGAAAGAGCACACAAGACCGAATTCGTGTTATCGCAAATACACTGTGTAATCCTCCTCCTGGTTTGGAAGATGTGGATAGAACGACCTTCACCAGAGTCCTTGCAGACACACTCGACAAAGTTGCATCCGAGGCCACTCCAACGGCGTCATCCCGTTCCACGATTCGTTCCCATGAGCGGGATTATTCTTACTCCAGCCATGGGAGGCGCAATCGATTACCAGCAATGCCAATTTGGCATGACAGAGCTAGGCGAGTTGGAAGCTCTTGAGATCATAATCGTGTACCAGTTCATTCTCGCCTACAACCACGAGGTGTATCTCCTCAAGGTAATGTCGCCCGCTATCATATGGAAGGTCGCAATGATAGACATTTTTGAAGTTCCTATGTAGGTTGTAAAGCTTTCTCGCCAAGGCTCTAAGCGGTAGTCTGGCTAAATAAGTTTAAACCTAGTATGATCGAAAGATTCGATGGAACCCAAAATCCATCAGAATTCCTTCAGATCTACATTACTGCCATTCAAGCGACAGGAGGAGATAACCGTGTGATGGCAAATTACTTGCCAACGGTTCTTGAAGGACCAGCAAAGACTTGGTTGTTCAATCAACCAGAAGGATCGATATACAATTGGGAAATGTTGTGTGATGCAATCCTCAACAATTTCCAAAATTGTTATGAAAAGCCTAGTAAGAAAGATGATCTTCATTGGTTACGCTAGACTTCAACTAAAACTCTCGACAATTTGTCAAGAGGTTTGTTGGAGTGAGGAATACTATTCCCAACATTTCAGATACTTTGGTTATCAGGGCTTTCAAACATGTTGTTCGATACCAAAGATTCACTGAAGATTTGAGCATACATCCGCCAAGGTTGGTATTAGATCTATTCGATATGGCAGACCGTTATTATGATGCGGCTGAGGTCATGGAATGGAATAGAATGGTGGACAAAGGGAATTTTTTGCCTCAACCAGGTCTTAAGAATGACAAGAAGGATGATTCTAATAAGAAGTCAAAATCCTCAAGCGAGAAATCCAAGAAGCCCAAGAAGAATGAGGCTGGACAATACCGAAATGTGGCCATTGCCGACAAACCACCACAGGAAAAAGGTAATATATTTACATTCAAAAATAAAAAGCCTCCTTATGGTGGTCGCAACAACGACCATTCGGGAAAACAGACTAACCCACAGTGAAACAAGAAATGGTGTCCATTCCCCAACACTTCTGGACATGATGTCAAGAATTGTCCTAACTGGTTGAAGCATCTAGACAATTTCTACCAGGGAAATGGACCCAAGCTGACCATATCAAGGAAAGAACAATCTTGTGGGGTTAGGGACACCGATGGAGATGAAGACATGCCATATCATGTACCTCAAAACCATGTCAATATCATTTTTGGTGGTTCTTCTTTTTATTCTTCTAAGCGACAATTCAAATCTCTTTACTGTGAGGTAAATAAAGTTGAAACTCCAATTGGGGAGCCTCAATTCCCCCGCTGGTTGGAAACTCCCTTAACTTTTGATCAGGATGATTATCCCAAGGGTCTAACACGACCATTGATTCTCCCTCTGGTCATTACCCCTATCATTAGCAATGCTAAGGTCGAGAGGGTATTGATCGATGGAGCTAGTTCTCTGGATCTGTTATTGGTCAAAACTCTTGATGAGATGCAAATTCCTCGCTCAAAGATCAAACCCATAATTCATCCATTTTATGGTATAATCCCTGGTCCCTCAATGATGCCAACCAGACAATTTTCGAACAGAATTGATTACATTCGACGTAATTGATTGTGATTCAGCATATAATGCTATTTTTGGCCGGCCGACACTTGCTAAGTTCATGGTGGTGACGCATTACGCTTATCAGCGCGTCAAGATTCCAGGCCCAAAAGGCATGATTTCGGTCCGAGGCAGTAGCAATGAGGCTCTCGCTTGTGATCAATTATCTCTGGAGTTGGTCGATCAACTTCTCCTTCGTGATGTACAGATTGCGACCATGGCACCAGGCACGATCAAAGTCGCCCCGCGACCAGATGAGAAATTGAAGTTGGTTCCTTTGTACCCAGAAGATCCGTCTAGAACCATTCAAATTGGATCAAGTTTGGATGACAAAGAGGAACTTGAGCTCATTACTCTCCTCCGGGTTAACGCAGATGTGTTTGCATGGAAACCATCCGACATGCCTAGAGTCCCAAGGGAAGTGATCGAGCATAGGCTAGCAATCCGACCTGGACAGCGACCAATAAAGCAAAAGCTCATACGCTTTGCTACTGACAGACAAGAAGCCATCCGTGTGTAGACAAACTCCAGAAAGCAGGATTTATTTGAGAAGTCGATCATCCTAAATGGCTTGCAAAGCCAGTTATGGTCCTAAAGTCAAATGATAAGTGGCACATGTGCGTCGATTACACCAGCCTAAATAGTGCCTGCCCGAAGGATGATTTTCCCCTTCCTCGCATCGATCACTTGGTCGATTCTAGAGCGGTTTGTGAATTGATGAGCTTCCTGTATACTTACTCGAGGTACTGTCAGATTAGCATGGCAGAAGAAGATGAAGAGAAAACTTCCTTCATCACACCATTTGGTACTTACTGCTACGTCAGAATGCCATTTGGACTCAAGAATGATGGTTCCACGTACCAGTGCTTGATGCAAAAGACCTTTCTCTCCCAATTAGGACGTAATCTAGAAGCTTATGTCGATGACTTGGTTGTAAAGAGTTTTAAAAGCTCTAGTCACATTGATGACCATGCTGAAATCTTTTGTAATTTGAATAAATACGGAATAAAGTTGAAATCTTTTCTGGTAAACTTTTAGGTTTCCTTGTTTGTTGAAGAGGAATTGAGGTTACTTCGGAGAAAATCAAGGCCATTGAGCAAATGCGATCTCCTTCGATCACAAAGGATGTCCAGAGCCTAACAGGTCGCATGGCGGTCTTAAGACATTTTATATCGTGGCTAGGAGAACGTGGGTTACCTTTCTTTAAGGTTCTACGTAAGCACAATGGTTTTACCTGGTCAGATGAAACCGAGAAAGTCTTTCAAGAGGTCAAAGCATATTTGTCTAGTCCGCCAGTATTGGTTTCTCCAATTTAAAGGGAATCATTACTTCTTTACTTGGCGGCTACCCCTCACACAGTCAGCGCAGTTCAGGTCGCGGAAAGGGAAGGTGTGCAACAACCAGTTTATTATGTAAGTGAAGTACTTCATGGACCAAAGGAGCATTACCCTGAAGTCCAGAAACTACTTTACACTCTTCTGATGGCTTCACGAAAGCTACGACATTACTTTCAAGCACATAGGATTACTATGCCGTCGTCGTTTCCCTTAGGGGACATTCTTTGTAATCCGGAAGTGTCTGGTCGTGTGGCGAAATGGGCAGTGGAACTTGGAGCATTCGACATCCATTTCACTCCTCACGTAGCAGTTAAATCTCAAACTCTTGCAAATTTTGTAGTTGAATTGACTAATCCTGACCCACCTGCGCAAGAATCTATGGATTAACAACACACTGACCATTGGACAATGTATTTTGATGGCTCTCATAGTTTTCAACACTCGGGGGCTGGAGTGGTCTTAATCACACCTCTGGGCAACCAACCCCAGTATGTCATACAATTACAGTTTGTTGCGACCAACAACGCAGCAGAGTATAAGGGCTTCTTGTAAGGCTTCAAGCAGCTAAATTCCTTGGAGTCTGTCGATTAGTGGTGAGGGGAGACTCACAACTAGTCGTAAACTAGGTAAACAACGAGTACAGCACCTCCGATGAGACAATGGCCCATTACCTAGATGAGGTCAGGAAATTGGAAAGACACTTCAGTCATTTCGAAGTCCAATTTGTTCCACGAAGAAACAATGTTCTCGCAGACCAATTATCAAATATTGGGTCCTCATGTGCATCCGCTCTGGCAGAAGTGTTCGTCGAACACTTGAAATATCCCTCGATTACGTTTCCAGTCAAGAATGATGAGGTGATAGTTCACATCGCCGACCTCGAACATGGAGGAGATTGGACCTGACCATTACAGATCTATCTCGAACATGGGACCTTACCCAAGTACGAAACCGAAAGTGATCGATTAATACGAAAGGCGCGTCTATACAAAATGATTGATGGGGTTTTGTATAGAAAGGGTACTCAAGGAGTGTTCATGCAGTGTATATCTCAAGAGGAAGGTAAATCCCTCTTGAAGGACATTCATGGTGGTGTATATGGTGCACATGCATCTTATTGGACGCTGGTCGAAAAAACTTTTTGACAGGATTATTATTGGCCTTCGGCACTTAATGATGCCTTGCACTTGGTCAAGACATCCCACAATGTCAATTTCATACACAGCAAGTTCACCAGCTTGCATATGCCTTCCAAACTATTCCTTTAACTTGGCCGTTCGTGGTATGAGGAATAGATATAGTGGGTCCTATGCCCCAAGCAGTTAATGGGTACAAGTTTTTATTCATAGCCATTGACACATTTACTAAGTGGATTGAGGCCGAACCAGTCCGCAATATAACCGCCGCTGCGGCAAAGAAATTCTTTCATAAGAATATTGTAACATGATTTGGTGTTCCAAGTCATCTCATCACCGACAATGGGTTCCAATTCGTTAGTGGACTTTTTCTGGACTATTGCGACGATATCGAGACCAAAGTATGTTTTGCATCTGTTGCTCATCCACAAAGCAATGACGTCGTTGAACGTGCGAATGGACAGATATTGCATGGCGCTAAGAAACGAGTTTTTGATCACCTTAAGTTATGCTTGGACGAACTCTACTCTGTTTTATGGGCACTACGCACTACATGCAGTCGAGCTACAGGTGAGGTGCCTTTTCAATTGGTATACGGTCCTAAAGCTGTATTACCTACCGAAATTCGTATTGGATCTGTTCGAGTGGATCAATTTGATCATTCTAATCAACATGAACAACGTGTACAAGACATTATTCTCCTTGAGAAGAAACGTGATCGGGCGTTGATTAAGTCAGCAGCATATTTACAAGCTTTACGTAAATACCATAGTAACAGGTGCGACCTCGTAGTCTTCACGTGGGCGACCTCATTTTACGAAAAATTCAAAACCAGTCCAATCGCAACAAATTCTCCCCTCAGTGAGAAGGCCCCTATACTGTGGTCTGAGTGCCGCGACCAGCATCAGCTCGATTAGCGATGGAAGATGGAAGGATCTTATCCGATAATTGGAATATAGATCGTTTGCGCAAGTTCTACGTGTAAGTTTTTCCATTTCCATTTTCCTGTTCAATTAGCATATTTTTTACAATAAAACTTTCTTTCATTTTATGTTATAAGCGTATTCTCAATTGATGTCCTTTGGATCTATTCAAGCCAAGCTTGAGGTTCAATACTATGGTCGCATACAGTCTACGATCATAGATTTGATCACAGATGCTCATCTCATCACAGTGTTTAAAGTGGATTCACTAATCAATCTCATGGTCGCATCTAGATAAGACATCTCTAAATAAGCCGTTTCTTAACGCACACGAGACTTACTAGCATGTTTCTGATCATTTGAGTGGCTGTTAGTTTGCAAAAAACTTTAAGCACTCACGTTAAGCTGTCTATACTTGTGATTTTATAATAAGCTCTAGTTCAAAAATTTCTTTATAAGCCGTTTCTCAACACATAAGAGGTTTTGCTAGGCATATTTATTGTCCTGCAATTACTATACTGAGTTCTGAGTATTAGTAATATTAGGAGGGGCCTAGGAGAATACAAATATAACATTTAGATGGAAGTATTTTCATAATTTTATGTCTCAAAAAATCATGCATCTGCATATTTTCTATTAGAATTGTATGTGTGCAGGTACACAAATTTGAACAAATCAAAGAACTTTGTATTTATCATTGTTTTCTTTACAAAGGTAAAAAAACAAACAAAGGGGAAGAAAGTACATTAGGCCAGATTAAGCTCTTTCAGGAGGTTTTCAATCAATAGCCTAACTTCATCCTTAATATTGCTCAGCTAATCCTCACTCTCAAATATGGCATCTTCCACCACTAGTTTCAGATTGAGATCTGGGCCATGGTGATGCCTAAGTTTACACAGAATGACAGAGGCTATAGATTGAACATTGGTCTTCAGTGCCTCTCTCTGCCTATTCATGTCCTTAGGAATATATTCGAGGAGGGATTCAGCCTGAGCCGCGACCAACTTACAGGATTCATTGAGGCTTAAGGTTTCCTTTTGAGGATCGATGATATCAGCCTTCAATAGATCCGCAACCATCTTCAATTTCTTGAAAGCTTCTGATTGAATACTACGCAGTCTGAGATTGTTTCCTTTAGGGCTTTCCTTTCTTCGCAGACAATTTCAATAGTTTTCTTGAATTCTTCAATGGTTGCATGTTGGTGTTTGATGGTCACGAGAAGTTGTCCGACTTGAGTTTCTGTCTAGACACACTTCTCCTTGAAGTCATTTCTCTCCTTGCAAAGGCTCATTATTTGTTTTTCTTGTGCTACATGAACAAGGTAATGAGATTACAGGAGTTCATGTAAGGAAATAACATTTTTACTTCAAAGTGAACTTACAAGCTAGTTTCTTATGAGCCTCGTTGAGTTCTTTCTTCGAGGAAAGCTCTATGGCCGCAATCTCTTCTTGACCTTGTCGATCAGCCATGCTCTTGAAGAGTTCTCCCTGCGACCATAGATGTAATCATAAAGCTTAGATGACGTTCAGGTTAGTATAAACAATGCATGGATACTTACTGTTGTAGACGGTTGATTTCCTTTTGTGCAACCTCGATTTGTTCTGCTAAAGCTTTCAATTTGGTTGACATTTGGGTCAGGCCTTGAAACACAGTAAAATCTGTTGTTTAGACCTGGATATTCCTGAGATCTTAAATTAGAGGGAGGGTAAAATTTTTTACTTACCTCTAAGAGGCTGCTGAAGGTTGTCTTTAGTGAATTTTCGGGTTCACCCGAAGATTGAACTGTGAGGACAATTCTTGCCTCGACCATGGGGGCTGCAGATGTTGCTCCCATGGTCAACTCAGATGGTGCGGTTTCAATCTGTTTGGATTTGATGTCCACAATTATTTCTTCCACAATGACCTGAGGCTCGATCATTGTGCTTATGACTGCATCTCCTGTGACCACCATGGCAGGTGTTTCGCTGAATATCAGTGGGGTCAACAGAGTGCTAGGCGCAGTATTTCTGGAAAAAATCACAATTTACACTAGTGGTGATTTCAATTTTGTGAAAGTGGGAATTTGGAAAGAAACAATATCTTTACCTGATTCGAAGCCCCATAAGACTTTTGGGGTTTGGTGATGTGCTTTTTTGAGATAGGAGTGCGGTCAGCGACCTTGTTGTGGTACTATCGGAGCTTGTCCTTGTTTTCCTTTTCTTAAACAGGACACTGTCCTCCTCCTCCTGCATATCCGATAGGCGATTTGAATTTACCTCAAAGTTCTTGGGAAACAAACTGGCACACGTTGGAAGCAATGTCTTCAAATCAACAGAAGAAGGCGAAACGCCGGATGATATATTCTCAAATTTTTAAATTCGAAGTAATAAAATTTTTACTGCTTCAAATTTGGGGGCTAGCTGACAATGAATATTACTTGGGTTAGTCATCTGTTCATTAAATATATCATGTTTAAGATATTTTGGATATGATATATGGCTCCATGGTCGCAGAGCTCAGTTTCCTGTGAACCGAAAGGTCGCATGACTAATGTCGACCTTAGTACTGACCTATGGTCGCAGACCATAGCATCGAGAAAGTCATGTCTAACCTGAGTAGTGGCTGTGTCTTCCAGTCATGGTTCCAGGATAAGATAAGTTCCTCTCCTATTTCTAAAGATAACCCCCAGGGAGTTAAGATGTGCAGTTATCTGGAAACAGCATATTGGCAACCGTCTAACCTCCCGAAACTGCTCCATGTTGACACCCTTTTGATCACTATAAAAGGGCAACAAGTGTGCCAGAGATAAAGATAGAGAAATACACATAGATATAGATACACATACAGAGAGGGTCTTCCTATGTAACAAATAGGCTTAGTATGATAAAGAGATTGTTAGCTTTCCTCTATAACAATCTCCCCCCTTTGTAATTACTCACATACATAGTGAAAACATCATAGGAGTAGGGTTATTACTCAAATCCTTGAGGGCCCAAACTTGTATAACCTTCCATGTCCCCAGTACATAATTATCTTTACTTACCTAATGAGCGTCTCGAAAGGTCTCGACTTCCTAAAAAATAAATTGCATAAAATCAACTAAGGATCCAATTCCCAATCGTCGACACCCGAGATCCAAGCCAATGCAGGTGGCACTCCTTTTTCATCTCTTTATTTTTTTCACTAACTGACTTCATACAAAAGGAAGCAATGTATTCTTCCATTAGTTGATATATATAACTAAGAAAAAAATGAAGCAATTTAAAACGTATATCGTGAACTTAGGGGTCTCCTGCTACTTCTTGAACTCCTCCCACACCTCATCCTTGATGAAAGGGTAGTCCCCGGCAAGAGATTTTCCTTCTGCTACATAATTGGTCACTAGGTAGCTCTGAAATGATTTTCATGAGTTATTCTGTCTTTAAGGCAAGCATCCCTTAGACCTTCGTCGGTGATGTTCTACCTTGCCTATTATGAACTGGTGCATCAATATTACTTAGTTGAACATCATGATGCAGTTGTAACAAAAAAAACAAAAAACAAATAACTATACTAGTACTGATTATACTTTCACTTCCGCTCGTAGTCTATCCCTCTCATCTTTCCCGGGCAGCTTTCAGCTCGTCAAGGTGGTTTTCACTCTGTCCCTAGCCAACAAGCTAGCAAACGAACAATATGGGTTGGCATTCTTCCCAACTAGTCTCCCGAACTTATTAAATTTGACTTGGAGGTCGGTACTTTTGGCCAACTACCCCAAAGATGTACATCCTCGCTTCTTCCTACTCCCCTTCAACGGGGATTTTTTCACCATCTTGGTCACCAGCTGCAACCCAAAATCTTCGCTGCTACTCTCCTTGTGGTGTTCTGGGTCTTGATCTGTCGACATCTTAACTTCAGGAAAAAAACATGTATATTAATTACAAGTGAAATTTTTTACTAATACATGAAATTTGAAAGTATACTGATTCTAACCACTATTTGCACAAGTTTGCATAGCATATATGAAAACCATTTGTACACCAAGACAAAATTGAAACCTAAATTGGGACCTAGTAAGAATGCTAAACTGAAAATGATTTATCTACCAATATACCCTTTTCTTTCAGTTCAAATGCCAGAACCGATACAAAAACAAATTTCCAACTATTCCTAACTAAAAACTGATACAAAAGGTTCCTGCTACATGATCTACAGACTGTCTACCAATATACCCTTTTCTTTCGATTCAAATGTTAGAACCAATACACAAACTAATTTGTAATGGTTTCTAACTAAAAACTGATACAAAAGGTTCCCACTTCATGACCTACAGATTGTCTCCCTTCACACCTTTTCTATCAGTTTCTATCAAACTAATCGTTACAATACATAATTTCCATTGGTTTCTCTCTGATAAACTGTTACAAAAAATTACCTTTCATGCATTACAAAATTTTTCCCTATAGAAATTCCCCGAGCAAGTAATAAGCAAATGTGGCATTATCCTTTCGTGCAAAAACATGAACATTACATGAAATATTCCTTCTATGAGCACTACGAAAACATGAACATTAAATAGGAGCCTAACCCGATAGAAACATCAACTGCACCAAATTTCCGATCAATACCCTAAAGAAACATAAGAACTACACAAAGAGGCAAAGTAGTGTGCACTGTGCAAGTGCGACATGAGGAAGGAAAAATTTCACAATGGCATAAACATTCTAGCAAGAGAAGGAAATTTGGCAGTACCTAGAATGATT
The DNA here is from genome assembly GCA_019359835.1 of Pharus latifolius. Taxonomy (NCBI): domain Eukaryota; kingdom Viridiplantae; phylum Streptophyta; class Magnoliopsida; order Poales; family Poaceae; genus Pharus; species Pharus latifolius. The sequence continues at coordinate 20,762,033 of CM033329.1, read as the reverse complement.
GAAGACTCAGTGGCGGATGAAGATCAAAGGCAGACGACGGACATCACTGGTGAGATGCAGACCGATGACGGAGAAAATTGGATGCAGAGATACCGAAGACAATGGAGGCTACGTTGTTTTAGGGTTCAATTATGTCCAAATGGAGGTCTTTGTCGAAGCAACACAAAACTTTATGCAAAAAATTTTGGAGCTTTTCTATTGGATCCTAACTAAACAACCGATAGAAAGAAATATTTGTAATGGTTGACACAATAAAACCGATAGAGATTAGCAATGACTCAATAAAAAGTGAAGCACACTTTTTGTAACGGTTGGTCAAAGATAACTAATAGGGTATGTACTTTTGTAATGGTTTCTTGTTGAGAACTGATAGAAAATAGCACTTCCTTTACAATTGACAAATAGCATCTTTTGTAACAGTTTTCTCAAGATAACCGATCGGATATGTTCTTTTGTAACGGTTTCTAGCTGACAACCAAGAGAAAATAGTTTTTGCCTTACAATCTATAGACAGCTCCTTTGGTAACGGTTGTTTCAGAAATAACCGATACAATGGTGATTCCTGTAATGGATGTTTGTGTAATAACTGATAGAAAAGAGTAATAACCATTACAAAATAGTGCAGAGTATACATGTCTGTAATTTCACCATTTCTAAGCCAATGCAAAAGCAATCTTTTTATCGGTTTTGGTGTAATAGTCATTAGAAAATACACAAAGAAACAAACAAATAGAGAGCACTACCCGAAGTAACTTGTGCTATCCTGGGATATCACATTTAATAACATATCTCAGAATTAACATATCTATTTCAATATATTAAAGGAATACTTCACAATCTGTTCTTGCCATGTTCAACTATTAGGTATCAAGAATGGTTCTCGACCCATAAAGCCTTCGTCGTGACTGGCTCGTATGCAATTCATCTCATTGATATCTTCGACAGGGACTGATTGCATGCTAGCTAAAAAAGGAGGTATTTTGTCGAATTGATTATACTTGTCTTCATCAACGATGTCTTCAACCCCAACAATACGTTGTTTACCGTGAAGGACAATGTGTAACTACGCATTGGCTTCGTCGACCATGTAGTAGACCATCGTGGCTTGGACGGCAAGTATAAATGGATCATACTTATGACCAGATTTGCTATGATCGATGAGAATAAAACCACAATTGTCCACTTTGACACCTTGGGGGATCTAGACACATTGGCATTGGAACAAAGAAATTTTGAATAGTACATAGTCGAGCTCCCATATTTCTTCAATTGCACCGTAGTATGAGTTCAATGCACGTATCGCCCTGGCATCCTCAGAGAAAGCAAAAACTCTCATGCAGCTGCATTGCGTAGTACTCCTGTGGTCTTATTTTTTGGTGTAGAATGTGTAATCGTTGATATCGTAACCTTGCCAAGTGCCAATAGTACGTCTTGGTCCTCTAGCCAACCATCTAATCGTCTCACTTACGGTGTCATCCGTGGCTTGAGAGACTCTATTTTCAATCCATGCAATGAAATTCCTGTTATGTTCTCTGTTGACCCAAATTTCTACCTTGGGGGATTCTGTCTCTGTAAAAGTGGTTTGTGCTCTTGGATGTAGGGCTCCACTTCTGTCATGTGCTGTAGGACCTAGAAATGTGCTTTTGTGTACATGGCATTGTCAGGAACAAATGCTTGAACCCAATTGTTCCAACACCCTGAAGCCTACTCTTGTGTCTGGACTTAGGGACACCAATTGGGTTAACGCCCAACATGTAGCCGATGCAAAATTCAATCACCTCCTCAGCGGCATACTCTTCGTGATACTTCCCTTCGACCGATGACAGTTCCGTACATAGCCCTTCAAGATACCCATGAATCTCCCGAATAGATAAATGTAGCATAGGAACACAGGTCGAAAAATCTTTATTTCTTTGACGAGATGCGTAATTAGATTGCCATAACATCAAAAAAAAGATGGAAGAAAATACATTTCGAGCACACAAAGAGTAAGAAGCATATCTTCTTGTAGATCGTCCAATCCTTTTGGGTCAATTACCTTTCAAAGATTGTTTAATGAGGGAAATAGTCTAGTAAGGCTAATTAATGTGGCTAATGACATTAATATATATGAGTAATATAGTATGAAAGCACTAACCTTGCAGATATTGGGAGGAAGAAATAATAGAGCTCCATGATTATCTCCCTGTCTTTGACTGGTAGAATGCCCCAGATAGCAATGGAAAGCAATTCCATCATAAGCACATGACAATCATAGGACTTCATGCCCATCAATTTCAACTCCTTCATAGACACAAGTTTTTTCATGTTCACAAATACCTAGATGGAACTTTCATACTATGCAAGCATTGACATAGTTGTGTTTTTTGCTTTTAGACAAAGTATAGCAGGCCGGTGGGAGGTATGTACGACTTCCTTTCTCCAATGGGGAAAACTCTGTCCGGATCCCCATTTCGACCATGTCACGGTGAACTTTGATACCATCATTTGTATTCCCTGGAATATTCAATAACAAACCGATCAAACTATCACAAACATTCTTCTCTACATGCATGACATCGATGCACTGCAGAACTTGTAGGTGCTGCCAGTACCGTAAATCCCAGAAAATCACTCTCTTGTTCCAAATATTCTTCCAAGGCTTAAAACATTTACCGAAGTGAACGTTGATGTCCTTTACACACAAGTAAAGCTCTTTACTGGTCATCACTTGTGGGGCTTGTTTGGTTTTGGACCTCCAGTTAAATGATTTCCGCTTCTTACGATACGCGTGATGCACGATAAGAAACCTACGGTGACCCATGTACACTATTTTCTTGCAATTCGGTAACCATATGCTCTCAGTTTCATCTTGATAGTTAGGCATGCTTTGGCTCCTTTCATACTATAGCTAGACAAATTCCCATAGGCTGAGAAATCATTTATCGTGCAAAATATCATAGCTGAACACCTTCATTCCACAATTTTTGCAGGTTCTCAATCAAGAGGGCTAGAAACACATCTATATCATTCTTGGGTTGTTTTGGTCCTGAAATTAATAGCGACATCATTACGTACTTGCACTTCATACATAATCAAAGTGGAAGGTTGTAGATGCACATAAAAACCAGTCAAATACTTTGCTAATTGCTCATGTTAATGCGTGGATTCATACCATCCATACTCAGTCCAAACCTTATATTCCTCATTTTGGTGCCACAATCATGGAAGAAAACCCTATTAATGTTTCTCCAATGAATACAATTAGTTGGATGTCTCAATTTTTCATATTTTTTCCAACATTCGTCATGCCCATGCAAATGTGACATTCTTCATAATTGTGCATATTTCCCTAATATTTCACCCCAATTAAATGCACATTTTAGTCATTCAACTCGGCATTTGTACGGATTACAAATGCATTTATTGCAAAATCGACTCATTACTCATTTTTTATTTTTAATTGTAGGTCGACGCAAATTTGGTGATTTTCGGCTGATTGCATGCACTTCATCAAATGGATTTGACATACGGGAAACTCCAAAAAAGAGTACACATCACCACAGTTGTGTAGAAACTGACCGCGCTCAAATCGGAGTTTGTGGGGGCGCTAACCTTAAAACCTAACAGCCTCAGACCCATCTGTAATTTCGGAAAACTCTAAAGATGAAATTGCAACATAGCCAAGACTCATAAATCTAAACCCTAACTCGGGAAGAATCTGTTGTGATTTCTGAAACCCCGAGAGCCTTTTTGCATAATTGCCTTTTCTTCTCAAAACCTAGATGCCAGCCTTTTTTTTTTTATTTCTAGCCTGCTTTTGGTACTCTATCTTCTTTTACCTTAATCACCAAATTTGCACACCTCCTACCACCTGAATTTTTCGTATGGATATCACAGAGGTAAAATAAAAAGTAAAAAATAGCGTAGAACAAAAAGTATTATCAGATTCGACCACTGTCGCTAGTCCCTGTGGCGACGACAAGCATATATTTTAAGTCAGCAACTGGTGTGGCGACTTTACACCACGTCACCAGTCGCCAGACTGGATGGCGACTGAAGGTCTCCACTACAAATTGGCCGAATTTGCTGTGAAAATTAATGGAATAACTGAGAAATTTGGTTCTTTTTTTCAAAATAACCCCCAAAAAAATTTAACATTGAAAACAACATAGATTAGGGGGTTTTTTTAATGAAAAACATTAGATGGACGACCAGTTGACCAACTAAGGAGGAAAATACTCGTGGTTGGTTGCGTCGATTGATTTGTACATTTCATGGTTGGTTCAATCTGTTGGGATCCCAAAAACCAAAATGAACATCAAAGAGGTAGTGAAAACGTAAGAGTACTGATACAATCGAAAATAATACATACATGAGAATCAAAATCATGCTCCGTACGAGAACATAAAAAAACTACTGTCACGCTGAAATGGCGACGCTGAAAAGGTGCTGCGCGGATGCACCATCCTCTGTGATGGCTGTCGATGGGGGGCTGGGCACTCGGCTAATCGAGGCCTGTATCAGGAGCGTCCGTACGAAGGATGTGCTCCACCGGGTCCTACAACGGTGGAGGCGACCCAACAAGCTGTGCAGATGCCAACTGATGCTGGCTCTGGTTGGCACCGTCTCACATCTGCAACATATCGGCATACTCCGCATATGAAGGATCGAGGACTACCTGCAGGTCGGCGTGGACCAACCAACGAGGAATGTATGGTGGGCACCTATCGGGAGATGCAAGCGGACCAGCCGAGGAGGTAGCCAGATGCTCATCCACCATCTGCTGCGACATAGCGACGTACTTATCATCCTAGTCGAACGTGATGTTGAAGGCCAGGCTAGAATCAGACGTGCTTGTCGAAGGCAGCGCTTGGGGATCCTCAGAGATCGATACACCACCACGCGACGACAAGTCCACATGAGGTGCAGCTCCTGTATAGTAAGAGCGGGCCGTGGGCACACCGAGATAAATCGGGGCGATGATGGCCGTACCTGAGGGGCCGGCTGCGTCGGGGCGATGAGCGGCTGACTACGATGGCATATGGCTGGGCCGGGCCCATGGTAGTGGAGGTGCAACAAATGTCGACGTAGTGGCGGCACTATCAAGGGTCAGCTGCGAGGCGAGTCAGTGAATGTAGGCGATGGCCTTTTTGTACCAGCCGGGCGTGATAGGCAAACGTGCTTGCCTCCGCTGGACTAGCGGCCATGTCACGGAGGTGATCGCACAGAGGCCGTCAGCCTACAAGACCACAAGACAATGGGTGGTGGAAATAAAAATAACAAGTTGGTCATGCGCTGTCGGTGTACCTGGATGCGTGACGTCGATTGTATGTCTGATGCATGCTCGGAGCAAGCACTTCTGCAAGCACCAAAGGTGGTGGGGCAATGTGAGCTGTGGTGCAAGGGAGGTACAATCGGAGGTAGTCCTCGTATGTTGTGGAATCGTACGCCCTCTCCTCACGTACTACATCTATCGTTGCTGCCTGCTCCCAGCAACGAGTGTAAGGAGACTGTCGGTCATCCCAACTGATAGCCTTCTTGCGCTTGCGACTCTGCCTGCAACAAAAACAAAGGTGTTCAGTTATTTCATGGAGGAAAACCACTATGCACGGAGATGATAGTGAACTTACTCGTGTTTGTCATGCGACAAACGATGCGGGGCGTCTGGAGGGGGATCAACTAGAACAAGCCAAACTGGCTCATCACCCACCGTGGAACGTACACCTCCAACATATGGCTGAAGATAAGAACACACCGGGTGAGCCATAACTCCCGGTCCTCCATACACATTGAAGAGATCCTGCCGGCAGCTGTACTCTCGATACAGGTCATCGTCCAAACCCTCCATATAATGCACGATAGATGGAGCAACTCCAGCTCACCGCTGTACACACTGTAGCATGCGTGCACCTAAACTATGGCCCACTGCAGCTCGTGCTACAACCAACAATCCCCCATGGTCAAGCGATCGATCTCATCCTCCGCATCCCTGGGCAGATGCCCCCTCTGAAAGAGCCACCGGTGCGTCAGTGATGAGCTGTCATCCGACAGGTATGTGCTCGTATGACCACAGCAGAACAAGCAGAGGACACCCGTCCATGTTCACCTGTCGGGCACGCCGAACGCAGGCGTCACACAACCCTAGATTCGTCGCACAGAGAACCGACGACCCCCAACTGATGCGTGGGATCTGGACGATCGGTGTGTCCGCGAGCATCTGCGCCAGTGGAACAAGCCAATGATCTACTGTGTCACCGTGAGTACCTACAGAAAAGCACAAAAATAAGAATTAAATTCAACAAGGGAGGGAAATAGCTGTGGCTATATCATGTCTAAGCATACCAGTGAACATGAAGCCACTGAACAGGTGCAGCAGATACGTCTCAAAGTGTCGGCTGACTGTCCACTCATCTGCATCCGCTGGGCACGTCCTGAAGTGAGCGAGCCAAGTTGCAGGAACTCCGACGTCGTGGTGGAAGGGCTCCTGTCCCAGAGGTAGTGGATGAAACCTCTCGGCAAACATGCCGTCCCATCCGGCAGGAGTGAGTGGTGGTATTCAGGCCTACCTGCGAATCAAGAGTCCGAACAACACCACCACATCCTCCTGGGTAATGGTCATCTCCCCCCACTGGAAGTGAAATGTGTGTGTCTCGGGTCTCCATCTGTGCACTAGAGCAGAGAGTAGTGATCGGTCGTTCCTGAAAGACTCAAGTCTGGTGATCGTCCTGGCAAAAGGAAGCAACCCCACCGCCCTCAGCCGTGAGATGTATCTCCCGTCGAGAGGCCAAGACGTGCCAGGCGATCGCAAGCGGAAGGGCTGAAGCTCTTCTCCGTATCGCAGTACTCGAGAATGATGACGATCATCGTAGTACTGGTCGAGTTACTCAGGAAGCTTGAGACGATCGTGAGCCATGCCTGCAAACAAGAATGAATAAGTTAGTACATCATCAAATACATAAGACGAACGAATAAGTGTTGCACAACATTACTGAGTCATGTTCGATGAGGTCTGGATGCATCAGGATATGTCCTCCTCGTGTGGCCAAGCTGTCGGCAAATGGCACACTTTCACGGCTCATCGTGTTCTGCGTTATCCATGTCATTGCCAATTCGCATTGTCCGCCGTCGTCCAGGGCCTTTCCGCTCCAAGTGCAGTGGTGGAACATATCGGATCTTGCCTGCCCTACACGACCGATCACTGTAATGCTGCTGAGTCCCCCAAATCTCAAAGTCTGCAGTCCATGTCTCAGCAAACTACCGTGAGCCATAGTAAACTGACAGGTACGTCTCGCTCGACTTGTTGTCGTGCGCACACGCGACCATCATATGGGAGCACGGTTTATACAATAGAGTTGGCTTGCTACAAGTGCACTTGACACCGTCTTAAAATGTCACTCCTTGCCTCTTGATTTGTCGCATATATCCACACCCTCCCCCCACATTCTTACTGTGCAGATAAACGACCCAAGTTTGCCTTCTACTATTAGAAATGCACTCAGTTGAGTGTTTCTGAGTGGCCGCGGCTTTCATTTCTAAGTACCACTGTACTTCGTGAGGAAATTTTGGTGGTGTGACCCGAAGCAATGCTCTTACAGCTGTACCCCTCTAGTGGAAGTATTTAGCCGTGTGATGCCATGTAAATTGCACAATTCCAGTCAGCAGCAGACCTCGCACCCCCCCAACACAAAGTTATACACCTCCGCCATGTTAGTTGTCATTACGTCGTATCTGGCACGTCCCTCATCGTGCAGTAGCGACCACTTCTCAGGAGCTTTGTCACCGATCCATTCACTAAATTTCTTTGTTCTTGATCTCCGGTTGCATCGTCTCCACACATCTGAACTCCCCACGACATTTTGTTCATCTTCCAGCTATTGCGAACTGCTTGCCTCTGACCTTTGAGATTTAGCTAGATCTGAAGTTTCTTGTTCTAACTCGTCCCAAAGTTGTTGGAACTTATGGCCCTGGTTCTGATCACACAACCGCTTGAACTTCTTCATAAGGTGTGCACTTTTGTAGTGCGTGAAGAGGTTCATCGCAAGATGTCATTTACACCACCGACTGATCAAGTCATTTCAGCTGTACTGCGGGTTCTCAGTGGACAGCATGAACTCAATGGAACTTAGTAGACCCTTGTGTCTATCATGGATTACACATACATTCCGTCTGTCCTTCATAATGGTTTGTTTTAGGTTTGCAAGGAACCATTTCCAACTGTCTGTGCTCTCACCTTCGACTAAGGCGTACGCCATGGGAAGTAGCTGGTTGTTTGCATCTGGAACAACTGCTGTTATCAGAGTTCCCTTCTACTTTCCAGTTAGAAATGTGCTGTCCATGCAAAGTACTGGCCGCATGTACTTGAATACAGAGATTACCTGAACGAACGACCAGAATATATGCTCCATGTACTCAGCTCCAGGAACTATGTCACCGTTTCTGCCGACAACTAGGCTGTGAACCATGTCCATCATAGTGCCGGGGTTGGTGTCAACGATTTGCTAGATTAGTTTGGGCACATAGTTATATGAATTATAGGAAGCTCCAAATAATATCTCAAGATCAAGTTGCTTGGCTCTCCATGCCTTCCCATACTGAATGATGTACCCAAATGTGTCGTTGATTTGGTCGACAATTTCTTTTGGTGGCATGTCAAGATTTGCATGAAGGTTCAACAAAATTACAGGTGCCACAAATGCGGATGACATATTCATATGGCTCTGTGAGACTTCTGTAACTAAACAGTCATGTTCGGTGATCATAGAAACAACGAAGTGGTTATTGTCCTTGTATCGAGCAACACAAACATAAAATCTACATCCTTTCACCGTGCACTTCACTGTGTAAAGTCACGAATTTGTTCTGTCATCCTTGAAAGACCGATGTAGTGTCATGGACCACATCGCCACGCCTTACTTAGCCTCCTCCTTGCTTTAGAAATTTTGCCTCAATGTTAATCTGTGCTCACTCCATGCCCACTCCGAACTACGATCGTCGTAGATTCATGCATGCTCAAAACCACTAGGATCTAGCCATTGTTGTGGAGGTCCTATTCCACGATAATCTTCTTCTTCACTAGAGGAATCCGCATAGTCTGCGTCCACCTCCGACCCTTCAGTGCCTGAGACTTGCAGACCCTCGTCTTCACCTTCATCTGCATAAGCCTCATCCCTAGGCCAAAAATGCCCGCCCATGAATTCTGTGTTGGAGACATCCATAGAATTTTGTGCCATGGTTGGATCAATGTTCATATATTGTCCTCCAATCCATGATTCGGGTACAAGTTCTGCCGCCGGTTTGGGTACATTTTCTACCTTAGTCACATACAGTATGCAGTCATCTAGCCCATGATTGGGATTTATCACCCTCCTAACAAGAGAGCCCTAAGATCTGTCACCTCTAAGTTTACACAATTTTTAACAAGATGTTAAACGAATAGGCACCAATGCTTCTAAAATAATTTTGTGTAAACATGGGTCAATATTTAGGATGTCCATGACTCGGATCCTAAGGTCCTCAAAATTAAGAGCACTAAGATCATTCAATTCTATGTCTGTACGGTCACAGCCACTTAGGTCATCTCCATATGGTTCGTTTCTAATAATTTGTTCCTCGTGGGAAACATAGACTACTCTTGCTTCTGACATTGTCTACAACATAAGTAAGTATTACAAACATCAGTTATCATATCTCTAATATATTTTGCTCATTACTCTATGCTCATCCCTAAGACATATGCGACTTATTTTTTAACATCTCAACTAATCTAACGACACCGGCTTAACGACACCGCATCACATCTAATCTACAATTCCTATATTCTCATCTCACATATCAATAATTTAATTATTTACTAATCTTAATTAATACACATCTCACATCTCATCTATAAAAATATTAAACTTATATAATATTACACAACAGATCTAAATTATATATACATTATATTCATAAATGCCCAACATATTTAAATAAGGCACAAATCAGATCTGTGGATCTACTCATTTTCTACGAAAGAAACGTATGTCATAAATTATCGATTCACTATTTATTAATCTAGTTTATTCACTAAATATATAACATTTCTGCATAACAGATATATATTTACAAGGTACATGTATCTCATATCTAGTTATTCTACAACACATCTATATTAATAACAAAATTTCTACGCATTCCTAAAACAAATCTGCATTCTACAACACATCTATATTTTAAAATTCACTGTACACTAATTATCACTAAAAATTTATAATTTATACCTTTTTTCTTCCCTTCTTTTTTTTTTCTTCTTCTCTTCTTTTCTCTTCCTCTTCCTCTTCTCTTCTCTTGCACTTCTCCTTTCATTTCCTCTTCTCCCCTCTGCCATCTGCTTTGGTGGTTTTTTTTTGTTTGCTCGCAATGCGCCAATCGCCAGGGGCCCAAGTTATATAGTACCTATCAGTCGCCAGATAGACTGGCAACTGATAGCTTTGCCGCAGTCGCCAGACGGACTGGCGACTTTATTTGTGAAAACTGGCAATTGATTGCTTTTTTGGGTAAGTCGCCTTTGGAGGTGGCGACTAATGCCACTTTTGTAATTTATTGCCACTATTCCTATTTTGTTATTTTCTATTTTTTATGAGTTATCCATACAAAAAATTCCCTACCATCCCATCGTCGGCGGCCAGGTCATACACCAGCGGTGCAAGCTTCTTTTCTACCCCGCCCCCCATCTCGCGGCCGTGTCACCCTCACTTCTCCCTCTTTTGCTTCACCTGCTCCGCCGCTCCTACACCATAGCCTCCGCCGTGCAATCTCGTCAACGGCGTTCTCTCGCCCTTTCTCTCCCGACTGCTGCCGCCGTCCACTACGGCCACAACCACCATTTGCCCTGCCGCTTTTCGCTTCCAACGCCTTAATTAGATCCACGCACCCGAGCCGGCGCCGCCTCTCGTCTACGCCGCCATGCGCTCTCATCACCGCGTCACTTCACGGCCGTATCACCTTAGCCGCTAGCACCCGCCTCCTTCCTCTCTTTGTTCCCAAGGCACAGACGCCGACATCGATCCACCGTCGTGCTTCACACCACCGCTGTGCCGATTGGTCATCCCGATTAAAGACGACTTCGCCGCCTTCTTCCTCTCCACCGGTGACAGCCTCCTCTTCTCCAAGCTCCAGGTTTGCTTTGGCGATCTCCATGCTGTGGAGCCGACTTCTTGTCCTACAACCAAGTTCCAAAACCGCAGCAGTACAGAGTTCATCTCTCACCCCTCTGTTCATAAAAAAACAAACTAAATTTCCTGTGATGTATGGGATGAATGAATGTTGTATTAATTGAGGTGTTAGACAAATCGATATTTTCTAGCTTGGATGGTCTGGCATGAAATAAATTGCAACCTTGGATAATTAGACTTTATGTGAAATGAATCTGTATGTGCATGACATGAATTGAGTATTCCCTGAGTTGAGATTAGTTGCTTTGAGTTCAAATATTGTGTTATTTGCTTTCTGGGATTGATTTTTATAGTTGTTGCTTCTGTCTGTATGTTCCATTCTGAGACTTTGGTGGTTTCATCTTTCAAATCAATGAAATGTAATGCTACTGATACTGTTCGGGGAAATCCCGGACGCTTACCGGGAAGTCTCGGAGGGCTACCGGGGAAAATACCGGAAGACAGCTACTAGGGAAAGTCCAAGATGCCTCCTGGGAGGAGCCACAGAGGGCTCCCGCGCAAGGTCACATGTGGGTGACATGAGGAGCGCCTCGGGAACTAGCGAGGACACTTGTCAAGCATCCCCGCCCTTCGGTCGGTGAAATGGTGTCAACGCCCCTCGATCCGACGGTTGTAGCTAGGGTTTTCTAGTTTTTTGGCATGTTTTGGGGCCTATAAATACCCCCTTGTATCTCATTTGTAAGGGACTCGAATTTCATTTTTTTCATACACACAAACAACATGCTCCCTTGGAGACCTATCCCTGAGAGAGTACCTCCCCAACAGACTCGCGTCTGGAGGGTGCCGACATGATTACGGCCCCCACCGGGACCCGAACCTGTATAAAAACCACCGTCTCAATCTTTGTGTTGCCTGGCGGGAGGTGACCGGTCGCTCAGTCAGCTCGCGCCACTATGTTTGTGTCAAACACGTCCGAAGACACCTGTCGGGTATTCGTAATACCACGACAGTTGGCGCCGACCGTGGGGACCCGTGACGAATTGCCATGGCTCTCCCTTTCTGGTGGTGCCGGTCCCAACGACCCGGCGTCGCCTCCGCAAGATGCTGCTGTCACAATCCTATCGTCTGGGGACAAACGGAGAGAAGTATCACTTTCTTCTCCCGTAGTCTCCAGCAAAGGTGTTCCCGTTTCCAACCCGATGACTGCGACCGCGCTTGCGGGGCTTAGCACCGCACAACACTCAGTCGCGGTCTCCGGAGAGCCCTTGCTTGGGGCTTTGGTCGAGTGCCAACTTCGTGCCTAGCACACCCTGGAGGAGTTATTGCGTGTCTTAGCACAGCCCCCGGCTCCTGTGTACCCACCCCCATACCCGTTTATGGGGGCACCACCTCCATTCTTCATGGGGCACCCGGCCGCCTTCCCCGCACTGGGAACGTTTCCAGCACCGGGGGGTTTGCCCATGCCCGGAGCCTTCCCCGCGCCGGGAATGTTTCCTGCGCCGGGAGGCCGCCCCATGCCCGGAACCTTCCCCGTTCCAGGGGGCTATGTGGCACCGGGCCTAGAACCCCCGCAGGCGACTACTGTCGCGCCGGGAGCCTCCCCCACACTGGAAGTCTTCCCCGCCCCCATCGCTAGCCATGTGCCCGGACGACTCCCAGGGGCAATTCCCGAGGATGTTTCGGCACCCGAGCCGGGGATCGCTCCGGCGACCCTCCCCACACCCGCTTCCGTCACCGCCCTGAACGCTCACCCGGCGCCGGGCCAATCCCGAGCGCCGATGGCATCCTCCGGGCCGACAACCTGTCGCTCCCCGAAACTAGGACTACGACTACTCCTATAGAGACCTAGCTCGCTGCAACTAGTCCCATACACACATACCTTTGACTTCCCAGGATAAGTCAAACACAGGAGTATATTACAGTGCAACATAGTAACTTACAAAATATTTAAGCAGTGTGGCCTGCTGGCCTTAATATTACATAAGAGATTACAATACCTTCACGGCATTCAAGGTTTACCAAAATATTAACTACACAGCAGAAGATAGGTGACCCTCCCACAATGAGAAGTGGACGGTAGAACAACACACATCAGGGCTCTGGCGGAACTTACTCTCCTCCTTCTGGATCCACAAAGTTCTCCATGCCATCATCTTGATCAAGGTACGCTCCATCTACTGAGTTGAATGTTGCAAGGGTGAGCACTTACGTACTCAGCAAGTCATAGGTAAGAGTAGATACATATAGTAGTAATGATATGAACCTAGACTAGTCAAGAATTATGGATGTTTATAAAATAACCTTTTTCTTTCATATCTCATCTCATCTTATGGCAGCACTTTTCATAATATAGCATCACTATTCATGCTTGCTAAATTATAGCACTACCGCGACACGTCGACACACGACAGCCCACGGCAGCACTCCTTATCATGACAACACATGTCATTTGGGTAATCTTGATTCAATAAATTTTTATTTAGAAAATATACTTGTGTCACACCGCGTGGATTTAATCCACCGCAGCAGACTCCTATAAACCCAGGAGCTCGGAGTATTCGAATACATTTTTAACTCTGCAGAGAGGTACCAATTTACCAGCAAGATAATAAACTTTCAAGCCCATCCTATCAATATGATCAGACCCTTCCTCACAACCATGTGTGAGTGGCAAGGTGGAGATAACAAGAACTTTTGTTATGTTTCACTCACAATTCACCCCTAACCCTGTGGCTCTCCGCAAACCACAGTTGTGGTAGGTTGTATCCTAACCTCCACCCCTTTGCTTATTTCCATTACTGGATCAGCATGCAAGATTACCTTCAGTGATATGTGCGGGAGCCATTCTCCGTGTAAACCGTGCATCACTACGCATCTCATGCAGGGGTTTCATGTGCGATCCACATAAGTACTTGTTCAGGCCTGTCCCATTCCAGGCTTGCGGTTGGCACGTTGCTCATGCCACTAGACGCACAACACAAGGTTCTAGTCCTTATATGCCAGTGACCAGACCATCCACAACCCTGCACCTTCAGTGCCTGCTATCCTTTGCAGTTTAGCACCTCCAGTGCTACCACCATCCATACCATTTTTCTGGTCATGGCTAGGGATTTTATTTCATGAATATATATAAATACATATATATATATTAGTTCATGGCTCAAAACTTGTTTATTTCACATTTCACAGATAACCACCAGTCTAGTACTGCCAATTCATAAATCAACCATTCTCAATCTTTCTCATGCAATATTATCTATATTCAAGGTTACATTATAGCAACATTTAAAATATAGGTTCAAGATGACCAAGGATATGACTTGCCTTCCGCGTCGTAAGATACAGCAGTTGATGACGGTTCAATAGCAAAATCCTCAAAGTCAGCTTCTGGATCTGCTCGACGACAAACAAACACACAATAATTACTTATTATATTAAAATGTTTTATGACTTATATGCAGAAATGCTCAACAAGAATGATTGATGATATTGGAGATAATTTGGATTACAAGCTGATCTGAATCGAGATTCTAGGGTTTCAAGGAATCTCGGCTAAGGGTGGGTGATAGATAATCTTAGGGTTTCAAGGTTGCAGCAGGGATAACAATTTTGTGGCTGGTTTGTTCAAAAACAGCGAATGTCAGCAGATTGACATTCGGATCAAGGCTCTGACATAGCTTTAAGAAAAGCTAGAGTGCTTATCTCAAGTTGTGGTAGTAGAAGAAAATGTAGATCACAACCTTACAAATTCAGTGCACAAAGTGGTTCTCAAATTGCACAACTAGAAGTGGGTAAACAAGGCTAATGCCACTGGCTGACAAGCTCTAGCATAATGCTGACAATGCCAAAAACTAGGGCTTAGCATAAAATGCTGTTCAAGGGCTCAATTGGTGTGCTAACTTTGTCTAGGAGGTAGGCTTGAGTAACAGGAAGAAAAGTCATAATAGAATCTATGGCTGAAGATGGCTGGACAACAAGAAATTTGGTGATGAACTGCAGTGAACTCACTGCACTGAAACAGTTCTGGACATAGATCTTGGCAAAGCTATAACTTCCAATCTAGGCCGATCTAGGTGTCGGGCTAGAAGACAAAATGCTCAGGAGTTCAAGGCACACACACTGGACAAAGTGGTTAGGGCTGAAACAGCTGGGAAAAGCTTTCCGATGATCGGCACTGGAGAAGAAGGCACTGAAATTGGGCATTTTCGATACAGGCCAAATGAACTTAATTCCTTGCTCGAGGAGTGATAGAAAGGTACAAGTAAGCTACTGGTACAAGAAGCCTGGCGACGAGAGCCGGCGACTGTTGAAGTTCAAATTTGGGAATTGCATTGATTAGAGCTCAATTGATGATTCTAGGTTTACAGGCATACTTAAAATAGCTCTCTGATCAATTTAGATTACAGGTTCGAAAGCTAATTTGGAGTAAATCAAACTACATTGCAGGAACAGGGCAAATCGGGAATTCTGGTGATCGCCGGCATTAGAGGTCATCGGTGAGAAATTAAGTGATACCACACAGATAGAAGGAGAAGGGGAACTCACTGATGGCTTCAATTTGAAGATTGGTGCAGCAGGGTGTGCTGGCACCGTGAGCCTCCTCGACGGCTCGCCGGAGAAGAAAACGAAAACAGAAGAATTTGGGACTTGGCTGATTTCCAGAGAAGTGAAGTAGCTGCTGGGTACAGTGGTGTTTAAATAGGCCAGGCGAAGCTTGTGAAGAGGGGACAATGAAGAGATTGGCGCCAGTGATGAGATTGGTTGCGTGCAGAAGCAACAGCGGCGAAGACACAGCGAAGAACGGTGATGCGACTGCGACAAGTCTGCAGCTGATCACATTGTCGTTTCATCGGGACTTAGTAATGCTGAAGCAAGCGGTGGCGACAACAACTGGCGCAACAAGGCAACGTGGCGTGGAGTTGCTGACAAAAGACTGCTGGTCGCGTGCGGGAGCAGATGCTGGTCACGCACGAGGGCGGTGCTGTTCATCGGCGTTGCCACGGCACGGGCTGAAGTAAGGACACGTACACACAAGCATGCACGGTCACGAGCGCGGGCGAAACTTGGCCAGTGATGAGCAACCACGGCGCACAAGCACGGCGAGGCTCTGGTCGAAATCAGTTGAGTGCTCTGGTCGAATTTGGACTGAATTGCAATTTCAGATTTTTGAGTTTGGACTAATCTGTAAATGTGGAGATTTGGAAGGTTTAAACTGAAATTGATTTCACTGATCTGGCGGATTATATTCAACAAAATATTTGGTAAAGATATTTGTTAAAATCTGGCACATTTGAATAGTTTTTGATATGAACTGAAAATAGGGTATTTTAAGGTAATTGAAATCTGAATTTCAATTGATTTTGAATTCTGGCATTTAGGATGAGATTTTGAAATCTGAACAGAAGAGAAAATTGTGTCAAATAGCATTTAGAACAGATTTGCTGAAGAAATTCTGAATTTGGAGTTAATCTGAAGATTTTGGCCTTTTTGGGTTTCCAGATATCAGATAAAGGACTGATTTGCGATAACTCTTGGACTGATTTGTGTAAAGAGTTTAGATGATAAAATCTGGCTGCCAACTTTCTGGTTTAGGGTATTGGCATACCCATGATCATAATTTAAGAATAATCTGGTCTGAATAAGATCAAGATTTGGCTAAATCTGAGTTTAAAGTATTTAGGGTAATCAACTTAATTTCTGTTTTCATAAACAGAAGTTTTGACAAATCTGGGATTTAGAGATGGAATTGAATATGGCTTCTGAAGACTTTTAGGTTCAGAGTAACTGATAGATCACATCTGAACAATCTGATCTTGATTTGGGGTTCACAGGGAACATTTGGAGATTTTAGGGTTTGAGATAGATACTGATCTGGCTACTACTACAGATACATGCATGCATGCTGTTTATGAAAAAGAAAGTTTTCACCCCCAAACTCAGGGTGTTACACAACCCACGCGCATCAGCTCCCTCCTCCCCCAGGACCGCCCTTGAGGGCTCCCCAGGCGGATCAGACCCGCTTAACCGGGAGGAGGTTGAGCGAATGCGTACTACAAGATCTGGGTTGGCTCCCTCCTGCTACCGACCGGAACTCCCCACGGCTAGCGGCCGCGGCGAGCCACACTCCCGGCCCGACCAGGGGAAGAGACTGGTCAAAGAAGCCACCGACACCTCTGGGGGGTACCCGGAGATCCAAGAGGTTAGCTCGACTGAACCCGTGGAGAAGATGCGCTATCGCCGTCCCAGTGGACCACTAGGACCCCTCCCTGACTCCGACAACGAGCGCGCATCTCCTGTCAAAGCGGACAGCGACCGAGAATCTCCCCGGGAGATTGAGGGGGCTAACCAGCCACTGTGCCGTCGCCTCTGTTTCATCCGCTAGCCGTGGCCCTACCGTCCACCACACATCTAACATTACAATGGCGAGGCCGATCCTTATGAGTTTGTGCAGGTGTAATCCACAGCCATCTCAGCGGCTGGACGAGATGGTGCAATGCAACATCTTCCCCCTCTACCTCACCAGAATCGCCCGCTCATGGTTTTACAACCTGAGGTCCGGTCCCATCAAGTCCTTCGCGCAGCTCAAGCGCGAGTTCTGCGCGAACTTCCAGGGGAACTACGTGCGTCCCCTAGACTCGTCACAACTTTACACCATTTGGCAGAGGACGGGGGAGACCATCCATAGCTTCTTCAAGCACTTTGCTCAGGTCAAGAGCAAAGTGGCTCACGTCCCTAACTCCACAGTCATCGAGGCGTGCAAGAGCGGGATCCTCCCCAGGGAGCTCCATCGGAGACTCTCCCGGAGCTGTCCCTCCTCTGCCAACGAGCTCTTCACCGTGCTCGAGAAGTACGCTCAGGTGGAGCAGGATGATATCTGGAAGAAGAACCAGGGGGTACCTGCCCCCGCTGACCGGGAGGCCAGGGACAGCCTCAGCAAGCGTCCCAAGAGGGCCAACCGCAGTGAGCCATGGCCTTGGGACACCTTTGTCCTTAAGGGCAGAGGAGGCTCACGCGACGGCAGCAAGGGCAACCGCCCCTTCCCCAAGCCGAAAGGCCATAGGGGGGACAGTCGTCCTGTGGCCACGAAGGCCCCACAACGGGTGGCAAGGAGGCCACAACCAACTTGTGGTGTGCCTTCCACAAGTCCAATACCCACATTACTTAGGAATGCCACTGACTTCTCGAACACTTCGCCACATTCCTTGACCAGCGTGGGCAGGGGGGAGCCCTGCCTCCTTGCCCTCTCCGCCGTCTTTACCGGGTCTCCCTGCTCCTTCGAGGGAGCAGCAGAGACAAGTACAAGAAAGGGGCTCAGCCGAAGAGCTCCCCTTACAAACCTCCCAATGGCGCGTGAACGTCATAACGGAGGGATCCGCCTCAGGGCGAGACTCCAAGCGCTAGCGCAAGGAATACGCGCGAGAGGTAAAGGTCGTGGGGGTGCTGAATGCGTCCCGCCCACCAAAGTAGTCGCACGGCCCCCTCACCTTCGCGGTGGAAGATGCGCGTGGGGTTCGCTTCGCCCACAATGACGCACTCATCATCTCCGCTACCGTCTACAACTGCCAGCTGGTGTGCATCCTTGTCAACGACAGAAGCGCCGCTAACATCCTGTACCTGAAAGAGTTCAGGGACTTGCAGGTGGATGAAAAGCTGCTGCAACCCATCTACCCGGTGGGGAAGGTCGATCTCCCCATGACCTTCGGCGCCCCAGACAACTACCGGACAGAGATAGTCCGATTTGACGTAGTGGACCTCCCCTCTTCGTACAATGCGATTATGGGGAGGATCACGATCAACCGGTTGGGGGCCGCGATCCACCAGAGCTATCTTTGTGCGAAGATCCCTGGGCCTCGCGGTGTGATCATCGCCCGAGGCGACCAAGACATGACCTGTGCTCTTTACGAGTGCGCCACCACGATGTTCGGGATCGTCAACCTGATCAAGGCCCCGGGGGGGAGAGCCTTCCCGCGGTTTCGGACACCCCAGCAATCCCCTCCGGGAAGTTCCTCCCAAAACCACGCCTGGAGGGAGACCTCCGGAAGGTCCAGCAGTCCCTGGAGGATGGGGAAAGGATCTTCAAGATGGGGGCAGACCTCTCCGAAGAGCATGCGGAGCAACTCGCGGCCTTCCTCTGCAAAAACTCCAACGTCTTTGCATGGAAGCCTGCCAACATGTGGGGCGTCGCCTGGGACATTATCGACCACAAGCTCGTAGTAACACCCGGCCGCACCCCGATAAAGCAAAAGCTGAGGATGCTCTCCCTCGAGCGCCAAGGGGCTATCAAAGTTGAGATCACCAGGCTCTGAGAGGCGGGGTTCGTTCGAGAGGTATTGCACGCCGAATGGCAATGAACCCCGTCCTTGTGAAGAAGTCGAACGACAAGTGGAGGATGTACGTGGACTTCACCGACCTCAATAAAGCTTACCCAAAAGACAACTTCCCACTCCTGCGGATCGACCAACTGGTGGATTCAACCGCTGGGTGCGAGATTATGAGCTTCTTGGACGCGTATTCGGGCTACCACCAAGTCCGGATGGCTAAGGAAGACGAGGAAAAGACGAGTTTTATAACTTCCTTCGACACCTTCTACTACGTTCACATGCCCTTTGGGGTAAAGAACGCTGGGGGAAGCTGCTGGTCCTCAAGGACCAAATCGGCCGCAATGTTGAGGTCTACATCGACGACACGGGGGGAAGCTGCTTGGCTTCCTCGTGTCCCAGCGAGGTATAGAGGCCAACCCCAAAAAAAGTCGAGCCTTGCTGGACATGCCCCCGCCATTCTCTGTCAATGATGTACAGCGGCTCACCGGCCGCCTAGCCTCGCTAAGCCGCTTCATCTTGCGATCGGGGGAATGTGGCCTCCAGTTCTTCAAAATCCTCCGGAGCCTCAAAGGGTTCTAGTGGACCCCTGAGGCCCAGGCGGCTTTCGATGACCTGAAGAAGTACCTCGCGAGCCCTCCAATGCTTGTGAGCCCATCTCTGAAAGAACACCTGCTCCTTTACCTCGCTGCTACCCCAATCGTTGTGAGCACGGTACTGGTAAAGGAGCAGGACGGGCAGTAGCTGAAGGAAACCAAGTAAGCTACACTAGTAGAATTTCAAAAATTTAACTCGGAAGCTGCAAGTAATAGATCATAGATTAGATTGTTACCAATAGCGGAAGCAGATTTGGTGAAGCGATCGAATGTTCACAGCAACCGTTTGTGCATCATCCTAATCAGCAAATATAGATGACAACGATTGCTCACGGATCGTTCTAATCAGCGCAGCAATTGTAGCAGCAGCTCTACCGGTATCCACACGTACCGGGATGGAACGTCGTACGATGGTGTGCTAGCACCAACGCGTACGACAAGGGATTAAGGGCTATCAAAAGAGATGGTAGCTATGGCTTTTGTGATGATTCTCAAAGTCCATCATACATCTATATATATAGGGCCATGCAGAAGAAATCCTAACAGATTAGGTTTCCTAATGTGATACAAATCTTATCCGAATTGCCCATGCAGAAGAAATCCTAACAGATTAGGTTTCTTGATAAGATCCAAATCTTATCCGAACTGCCCATGTAGAAAAAATCCTAACATATTAGATTTTCTGATGTGATTCAAATCTTATTCGAATTCGTATCTGATACGTATATTCCATAACAGACCCAATCCGGATCTGATACGAAAACCATAACAAACCCAATCCGAATGCATAAGGAGTCTAATATTAAGTCTCTGAATCTGATACAGAAACCCATACCAAACCCAATCCAAATGGATAAGTAGTCTAAACCCAATCCAAATACATAAGGAGTCTAATATTAAGTTTCCGAATATGATACGAAAACCCATACCAAACCCAATCCAAATGCACGAGGAGTCTAAACCCAATCCAAAAGCATAAGGGGTCTAATATTAAGTTTCTGAATCTGATACAGAAACCCATACCAAACCCAATCCAAATGCATGAGGAGTCTAAACCCAATCCAAAAGCATAAGGAGTCTAACATTAAGTGTCTGAATCTGATATGGAAACCCAAAATAGACTTAATCCAAATTGCATTATTCCAACCCGTTAAGTGCGTGACCCTGTAGTTTCATGTATATTTAGCCACGACTCGGGAATACTTACCCAAATTGTAAGTCGGTAGTGTCTTCATGTTGATCCTCTTGCCATACGATACCAGATTAAACCCAAGGTAGGAAATGTGCCACCCTTGCACAGTTCAATCCTTTCTCGATCTCATAGTGAATTGATCTTCCTGTAGTTGACATTCAACCACAAACGGCATTGCCATGCACTTCTCAATTCATCTATATCGAGGGGCCCAGAGATATCTCTCTCATTATATGAGATAAGCAAATTCCATCTTAACCATTCATATTCCTCCGCATGGCTCATAGCATACCTAAACTACCCCGGAAGCCACCGTCAGATTGAAGGGTAGGACCGTCCTTCTCCCGGTCAAACGTCTTGGATGCTTGACAGGTGGTCGCTGATTCCCGAGGCGTTCCTCGCGTGACCTGCACGTGACAAACAACTAGAGACTTTACCTTTAGGAGGGCGATGAGGCCCGAGACGGCGCCAGAGGCCATGTCCCGGGGGCCAAACGGCGGCGCCCGGGGAGAGCCCGGAGGCAACGTCCCCGGGGGCCAAATGGCGGCGCCCGGGGAGAGCCCGGAGGCTACGTCCCCGGGCCATTGGCGGCGCCCGGGACGGCGCCGGAGGCCATGTCCCGGGGGCCAAATGGCGGCGCCCGGGGAGCGGCCGGAGCCCACGTCCTCGGGCAAATGGCGGCGCCCGGGAGGGCACCGGAGGCCACGCCCCGGGGGCCAAATGGCGGAGCCCGGGGAGAGCCCGGAGGCTACGTCCCCGGGCCAATGGCGGCGACCGGGATGGCGCCGGAGGCCATGTCCCGGGGGCCAAATGGCGGCGCCCGGGGAGCAGCCGAAGACGACGTCCAAGGGCAAATGGCGGCGCCCAGGATGGCGGCGCCCAGGAGGGCACCGCAGACCACGTCCCCGGGCAAATGGCGGCAACCGGGAGGGCACCGGAGGCCACGTGCCGGGGGCCAATGGCGGCGCCCGGGACGGCGCCGGAGGCCATGTCCCGGGGGCCAAATGGCGGAACCCGGGGAGCGGCCGGAGACCACGTCCCCGGGCAAATGGCGGCGCCCGGGAGGGTACCGGAGGTCACGTCCCGGGGGCCAATGGCAGCGCCCGGGACGGCACCGGAGGCCATGTCCCGGGGGCCAAATGGCGGCGCCCGGGGAGCGGCCGTAGACCACGTCCCCGGGTAAATGGCGGCGCCCGGGGAGCGGCCGTAGACCACGTCCCCGGGTAAATGGCGGCGCCCGGGAGGGCACCGGAGGCCATGTCCCGGGAGCCAAATGGCGGCGCCCGGGGAGAGCCCGGAGGCTACGTCCCCTGGCCAATGGCGGCGCCCGGGACGACGCCGGAGGCCATGTCCCGGGGGCCAAATGGCGGCGCCCGAGGAGCGGCCGGAGACCACGTCCCCGGGCAAACGTGACGTAACTTACCTAGACTTAGTCCCGCGGAGATTTCCCCCGACAGCAGCCCCCCATGCCCCCCGGCGATGAAGCTTGAGCCCCCCGTGGGTACGGCATATGTTACCGGGAAAATCTCCGGACGAAGTCACCGGAACCGTGACGCTTCGATTCCCATGCCGGATGCTTATGGCCGCGCCGTTTCGACATAAATGCGCTCGTGGTTCGAGCCGGCGCCTCGATTCGCTCGCCCGTCCCTTCGTTTCCCGCGCAAGGTTTGAACTTCTACGGTCCAGATTGCTCCGCGGGTGCCACGTGGCAGGCATCTAGACCATGTCCCGCCCCAATAAATAGGGCCTTGGGGGGCCCGGGAGTTCATTCCAAACTTTTAGCCTTAGCGGTTTTTGCTCTCCCGGTAGCCCTCTCCCAGTAGCTCTTTCCGGTAGTTAGCTCCCGGTAGCAGATGTCCGGAAGTTTTAGTAGTAGCCTCCTGAAAGGTTAGCCACCGAAGAAAAAAGAAGAGACTAACCTCATGGCACCCAAGGGTCGAGCAAAGACCACGGAAGTGCCCCCGGAGGAGATCCCTCCGGATTTCCTCTGGGAGTCGGAGTTCACGGCCGAGGACGCCGAGTCCTTGGTCGAACGTTGCGTCGTCGCGGACGGAGACATCCGTGTCCCCGTGAAGAAAGACGGAGCCCCCCGCCCCAGGCCCAGATAGGTCGTGGCCTTCGAGGCCTTCCTGGAGGCGGGGCTCCGGCTCCCGGTGCCATCCCATGCTCCGGTAGTTTCTGAAGGAGTATGGGGTGGCACTCAACCACCTCACCCCGAACGCGCTCGTTCGGATGGGCCTCTTCATCTGGCTCTATGAGACGGCGACCGGGCGGGAGCCCACCCTTCGCGTCTTCCGGTACTTCTACGAACCGGCGGCACGTAGCTCCCACCTGGTAAAGGAGGGACCCAAGTCCCCCTTCGGTTCGGTGATGGTACAAATGCTGCTGTCCCGGGTGGCCGACTACCTGGCGGCGGCCTCCCGGGACCACTGGGGCAACTGGGTCCGGAGGTGGTTTTACCTCCGGGTCCGGGACGAGGCGGTGGTGTACGCCCCGGTGCCCCCCACCTACAGCCGATCATCCGCGCCAAAGCCGCCGGTGTGGACGGACGAGGAGTTCGAGCTCCTCGGCCGGGTGGTCCTTTCCAAGAAGACCCGCTCAATGTGGGACGCCGCCGAGGAGATGGCTCTCCTCCGGATCTCCCCCTTCACAGGCGGGAAGAGGGGGATCGGCATGGGCCCCGAGCAGCGGCCCCCGGTCAAACCGGTGACTCGACGTAAGTCCACTACCTGCATTGCATTTACAAGTTTCTAGGAATTTGACTAACTCTTTACCTCTTGTAGTCCAGCCGTTCCCGGCGGCGCGGGAGAAGGCGGAGAACCTCCTGGGGAGGTACTTCGCCGACGAGCACGAGCGCGTCGTGCGCCTCGTGGGGGAGGGCTCTCCCAGGAACTTGGTATCGGCGGCCTACGGGCTAAAGTTGCCGGAGAGGAAGCCTCTCCCCACCCCCGGGTCGCACAAAAGGGGGAAGGAAGCGGCCGGGGGCTCGGAGCCTAAGAAGGCCAGGGTGCAAAAGACCCCCGGCCCATCGTCGACGCCGGCGGCTACACCGGCGAAGCCCCGGGACGAGACCCCCGGGAGCGAGCGTGCCCGGGCACCGGCCCGGAAGGGAGCAACACCTCCTCCCTCGAAGAACCCCGTCGAGGCCCGGGGGAAGGAGGCCGCCACGGGCGGGGCGGCGTCCGACTCGGCGAACTACGCGGGCGAAGGTCCGGGAGGGGCTCCCCGGGGGACGCCCAAGCGGCTTTAATCTTGCTAAGCCTTGTCTCCGGGAATCGCGGCGGGGACAGCGTACAGGAGCCGATCCGGTTAAGGTGGCGTCCGGAGTGGCACTTGGACAATTTTGACAATCATCGCGCCGAATTGTCCCCTCCGCGACCGGGGTTTCGGATG